>OY776117.1:99293543-100493543 GCA_963675035.1 Allygus modestus
GATGCACAATTTGATGTTTTAATCATTGCTCTATGTCAATTGGTTACTGAGATATTGAAAGTGCTAAACACAGTACGTTGCCCAATGTTATTCTTATGGAGGATAAGGAAAATTGTATATCTCGCTTATTTATCAACTTATCCTGACGAAACTTGGTATATTGCTTCATTTCATTGTGGTCTATTGATATTTGCACAAAAACCCATTTTTTGGCCGATAGTCCCCGTAGCAGCAAACCTGCATACTCAGCCCCATGTTATTCTTATGGGGAATAATTAACGTGTTATCTCCTTTAATTATGAACATAAATTAATAGAACTTGGTATGTGGCTTTACCTAGTTGAGTTATATTTATATTTGTATAAAAGCCCATTTTTAGTGTTCCTTATTTCAGCAAACCTGCATACTTATCCGCCATGTTATTCTTATGGAGAATAATTAAAATGTCATAAATCGTTTATTTATGAATGTATATTGATGAAACTTGGTATGTTGCTTTATGGTGTATTAAGATAAATCAATATGCATTGGAAATTCGCTGAGTATGCAGTTTTGCTGCTACGGGGGTTTTTTGTTTAGCATGTGTTTGCTTGTAAAACAAAAATCCAACTTAAAACATTCCGATGAAATAAGTGTCCTGTATCGGCCGATTATACTTCCTGTTGTTAAATTACAATACGGTAGTTAAAAATTACTTCAACAACCAAAAATAAAGATTTAATACGTTTCACCGAGATAAATATTATTGTATTGTGTCAAAACAAGGGTACTACAGATAAAATCTGAAGTTTAGCCATCGATCCTCAATATAACACTGTATTGTCATGATTGCGTAATCCGATGTTTACAGCTAGCTAATCCCTGGTGTCGTAAATGTTGAATGAACTAATGTCAGAGGAAATGTCAGACGGGCCTTGTCTTAAATGGCAGTGATGCGCATATTGATTTTATTCACTTAGTGTAGTTTCTTATTTTATCATTTACATTTTTAAGCTGCTACTACTTTGTAACCAGGCGCAGAAAAATAAAATTGTAATATGATTTAAAAATATTTGGATAAATATAGTCATAACGAGTATCATAATTTTATCTTTAACGGTTTATGAGATATTAGATTTTTTGTAAAAAGTGACTATACAGACCCACGGACTAAAATTGGAACTAGATAGAACCTATTCATTGATTAATTGCTAGTTTGTACTTGTATTGAAGTCTTTGTTTGTACTTGCTGAATCGTATGGTACAGTTTGTTCAGATGGTTGCTAGACACTTTTTAAATTTAATAACCTTATACAAATTGATTTTTTACCACAATTTCACACTTCCGTTTACGTATTTTTACATTGTAAACTATTTTTAATACTCTACCAATGTTTCACCATGTCTCATGTTTATATTTGATTTCCCTCCCATTCGTTCAATACATTAGTTAGAGACATTAGACCTATAGTTTGTTCCATAAGACGAGGATGTTGAATTTTGATAATCTCAAGCACATTTATTGAGTAATTAATACACCATTAAAACACCAACCTAAAAACACTAACTTATGCGATTTCATTTTAAGTATATTATGATACAAAGTTTAATAATTTAAATGTTGATATACTTTTATTCGATTTTCCCCCTGAGAGATTGCACATTTTAGTCAGTCGCATTTCATATTTGGTATTCCTTCGTTGGCTGTATCTCTTCCGTTTGATTGGCTTCTGTTTGCTTTACACTTCATTCAGAGGAAGCTGCACTCACTCGACACTCTATGCTAACACCATCCATGTGCCAACCCCTCCCTCTATCTCTCTCTTCTCGTCAATCATAACATATAATCTTCTATCCTCGAGTGCAACAGATATTGCATTTAATTTATGGACTGCTGGGTCTATTTCAGTGTATACTTCTGCATTTGGTGATATTTCAACTTTAATGTGTAACACGGGAATTCACATTCAATTCTTTCTTAAGTTTATAAAATAATAGATGTAATTTTAATACAATTATGGAAATTGTATGTACGTTCCTATACAAGCTATCTTGAAGTAGGTAATCGAAACTTTTTGCTATATAAATTTCCTGCTCGTATTTGTCTAGTTTGCTAATGGCAGTCAGTGCACCGATTCAATCTACTTTAAAAATAGTAGAACTCCAATTATCCGAATTAATTGGGGATCGGGCCAATTCGGATATGCAGAAATTAGGATAATCAGGTATACCTCGGGAATTAAGCAAAAAACATCACCATACATAAAAAATCAGAATTTTATCGACAAAGTTATTATAAATGTAGTGAACAGAAAGTGAGCGAACTGTATCAAGAATACACGTCATCAAAATTAAATTACAGGAGTTAAATTGAATACAGTATATACAGTTGCTCTTTTCAATAGGCCTACATACTGTACGTATTTCACTGTTCAATGTTGGTTATTTCACTTGAACATCTCGAGCAAAGTGAGTTTATCACTTAGCGAAAGGACAACACGTTTACGTTTTGTACTCATTTCGAACGATAATCTCGGTGAAAGAACAGTAGCGACTGATGATGAGCAGGGCGGGAAGGGGGTATGACTCATTGTTCCCTGCGAAAATATCGTCCGGAAGGTAACAGCGCAGGCTTTTATTTTAGCGCTCACGGCGCATTATCGCTACACGCGCTCCCGCTGTTATTTTCTTGATTTTTATATTTCTATTATTTCACTCAAAATCGATTCGGATAATTGGATATTCGGATAATTGGGGTTCGGATAATTTGATTTCTACTAGGGATTTTTAAATTCATCGACTCGTGGTTTTGTGAGTTCTGTTTTCGCACTTAAATTCTGAAGTGTAAACGGATTTCCATAAAACTTATTTACTGCCAATTATTATCTATAGTTATCGAACGGTATGCCTTTATGCTAAGCTACCTAACTATACTATTAATGGTTATAAATTTTATTGTGATTTTACCAAGCGTGATGACAGCAATCAGTAACAATTTGTGACACTGCCTTACGGGAAACTTCAGAGTAGTGCTATACAAATGAAAAGTTGCCATTTAAAATGGACGCGATGTTCTTTAGTAAACTCCCCGCTAAAGTGGTTGAGAATCCAAGAGTGTTTAATGTGCCTTTGGCACTAACCCTTGCCAAATGTATTTGGAGCAATACACATATTACGTAACGCATTTTTCCGTCATTTCAGACCCCCCTCCCCATGTAACGCATCATAACGCTTTACCACCACCCCACACCTAATGTGCTACGTAACTCAATCGTAGTAGGCTTTAAAGCAGCTTAAACCTTTTAAACATCGTTTTATTAGCTATTTGGAATATAGATTTCAATGAATCATTAAACTTTAAATTACTTTATTTCAACATTTTTTAATAACTTATTTTTAAAAAAATGTATACAAACAAACACAACACTACTAATAATATAAACAACAAAATAAACTATCTCGGCTAAAATTTAAAAAATTTAATTTATTACTAATACAAATACGGAAGTGCACCAACTCTTAGGGTTAATATTGTGTGAGTTACGTAACGTTGATCCAAACCCCCCTTCCCCCACATAACGCTACACCATACCCCTCCCCCTTAAGTGCGTTACGTAATAAATGTATGGCCCCTTTACATGGGATTCCGTCTCCTCAGCGCCGAGCGGGCTTCCTGGCATAATCTGACAGTTTTGACAGCCGAATTGGAATTCACAAAAGCAAAGAACCGTGGTAATGGCGTGTGCCCGACTAAGCTTAGTAGATGATCAGCACTGGAAATTTTGCATACATTTCATTGCATACATAGTTACGCCTCGAATTCTAAAGTAACATTTAATTAAGTTTACCGACCCTCGTACTTTTGAGATGCCCGCAGTTAATCTTGAATGACTATAGAGCCACTTATATATTACTTGAATGATTTGGTTTAACATTACAATTCAAGTCCAGTAATATAAAAAGCGGCCTTCTGGCTTTGTTTTTTTTATTTTTTATAATTACTGTTACAGAAACAAAATTATGCACAAAACATTTTGAAAAATTAATGCATACTTTACACAACTTAAGTATAATAAAGGAGTTAAATCAACAAATATATTCATTAGATTATGCGATATATAAATAATATGAGACCGGCATTTTAAAGAGAAGATATTAACCCTCGTCACTTCTGCATCTCTGAGCAGACCCTTTGATAATTTATGGCCTCGGCGCTGAGGAGACTAATTTGCCCTCGGCGCTGGGGAGATGCCACGTTTACACGGCGGGAGTTCATGACCACAAATAACAATAAATTGAAGAGGAATTACATAGAACAGTACTTGTTATATTCCAGGACAATTTCAGTGGAACCTCAATAACTCGAACCTCCATAATTCGAACCTCTATAATTCGAATTCTTGATAAGTCGAATGTTTGTCACTCTCCTTGACTATTTAATACTATGCTATTTTACCTCTATAAGTCGAAGTATTGGCTGAGGTTTGCGGTATTTTTAGCTTCCCGCCGCCCGTCTACAACTCGAAACTGTAAAGTCACTATAAGCCGAAAGTTTACATTATTGGTTCGATTCTGACTGTATTTTGAGCATCCAACGTTGATGGTGCAACCCGATATTCCCACCCTCCCTTCCCCCACATCTACTTCTGTCATTAGTTAGTCAGAATTTTAAGGTTCTACTGTGTAATTGAAATGCGTGAAACGTCGATTGTTACAACTGTCTTACATTCAAAGGTGGGGGGAGGTGTTTTGGGGCAAGCGAAAGAAGGGAGCAAAAACGCATCTAATAATAGACGGGAAGTGGTCAAACAGGAAAAATGATCACCAAATTGCCGAACTGTGAGTCATTGTTCGTTTACTTTCTTACTCTACAATATGTTCGATGTTCGCTGACGGATTTTGTTCATCCTCTAGAACGTTCACCAAAAGATTAGTTCCAATTAGTTCCAGGCTTTGTGTAGACATTTGTAATTATTAACAGTATGTTTAATCCTTTCTGATGAGTTATTACTTTCTGATGATTATTTCCACTGCGCACTAAACACGAAATAATCTAAGGATTTTTTATCCTCCATGACTCATCGATTGCGTTACCGTGACCCTCTATAAGTCGAAGTATGTGTAAGATCACCTTGATAAGTCAAGCCTCAGTATTTCGAAATATTGTATTCAATAACTCGATTTTTCCGTTCCCCCTGAGGTTCGAGCTGTCGAGGTTCCACCTATTCAATTTTATTTGTCCCTTAATTTATATGAAAAATTAGTATTCACTCCTGCATGCATCTAGTAAAAGAATTCGCCGCCTGTCATGCAAAATTGTTTTGTTTACGAGAGTAAAGATTCATTCATTTATCAATCTAAAACGAAATTGCGCATTCGATATGCGACTGTGTAAACTGTTAACCCACCCCGCATTCGTTCTGCCGCTGCGCTGAAAACCGTCCGCGTTGTCCAGGAGGCGGGCCGCCACGCGCGGGTTTGTATTTCCAGAGTCCCAGAAATAGTCGCTGGAGCTGGAAATATTTCGAGCAGCTGAAATGTTTACCATCTCTCTCATTCGCGATTATTATCTCTTCGTTTCCATCGTATCATTAGTAACGCTTTGAATCGTTTAGCTCGATATAATGTCAAATTTGTATGTCCCTTTGATATTAAGTCCCTTTGATAATTCTTCTTAATTTAATTATAGCTGCTCTCGTGTCGAAATAAGATTTCTTGTGTCCTTTATGCTTACGGAAAAGTTAGAATACTGAGCCTGAATTGTAATACTGCCTGGCGGATTGTCCCAGAGTTTGCATACATTTTGATTATGTCCACCCATTCATCCAGAAGAGTGGGAGGTAATGAATGTCCGATTGTCGTCAAGTTCCGTTTTTACGTATAAACTTATGGACCGATGAGCTGAAATCTTGCTTTATATTGGCTCTGGATAGGCCTGGCCTAAAAAGTTTAACTACAGAATGCAGGTTAACACACCATTGTTGCATTCCTCGGATCACAGAATGAAAACAGAAACAGAAGAGGCGCACAAGGGGACTTATTGTACTGTAATTGTAACTTGCTCAGCTTACCTAACATGTAGGCTGAGAATAGGCAGCGTTAGGCGTTTAAATAATAATTCTTAAGGATATAAACGAAATTTATTCAGCTATTAGTGGGTTGTATACATACTTCGATTTGTTAAGCAGTCAAAGAGCTTCTGATAGAAATCCGTCATATGTCGCATCAGAAATTGTTTAAAATAACTGGCTGGTGTTTCCCTTAAATTTTCTGTTCTTATTTTATGCCCGAGTTAAGTCGGAAACTGCAGCTAGTAAGTGATAAAGATTGATTTACTGCACCTTTCTACATCTGTAACAATTAGCCACAGTCACGTGTTACAAGTTTCTATGTCCTTACACTTGAGTAAGTCAGACAGACAAGTGAAGTTGTAACGGTTAAAGTTGATGGTCGTCTTGTTAGCGCTGTTATCACCAGCTGATAAGCGGGGTCAGGTCAGTGGCGCGCGGGAGAATATTCTGATTGATCAGTGGCCAATGAAACTGCCCGTGTTCTCGTCTTGTTATCAAAATCAATTGAATGATTACTGATAAATTGTGATAAATTATGGTTTTGTTTTGCAATCAAAAAGGTAAAAAAATATAAATTTTAGCCGTTGAATAAGTGACTTATTTGGGAAACTTATTGTGTGAGGGAGAAGGAATGAGGGGTGGGAGTGAAAAAAATTATTACTGTCACTTGACCGTCTCTATCATGTTTTTCCTTTGGTTGAAGCGATTTATTCACGCGTTTTTTCTCCTAGTTTGTTTGTTGTACACAAGATGCGAGGTCAGGTTGGTGGGCAGCTATTTAATTTTAATTTTAATTAGCTGCTAACACGGGAAAACACGGATCTTAAAGTGGCTTCAATTTGTTTAAATAATAATAACAACGATGCCTCCTAAAAATCAATACTGTAAGACAAGTTCGTGTATTATAACCTCTTTACATGTAAATAACAATAGAAAATCCGCTTATTTTTCAGATTTTGTTCAAGGCAACGTTTAGTGTGGAAGTCTCTCAGGATAGGATAGATTTCTCACATATTCACGTTGTAGACAAACCTTCAAATTATATGTTTTGATAAATAGTTTCAAATTTGGCCACGTTCTATTTGAGGTAGCTACACTGGAGGGGATGGGATGGGGCACAAGAGGGAGAGTCTACGTGGACTACAACCCTCCCCCTCCTTTCCACATGCGCAAAATGCGCAGGACGCTTATTCCTCGGCCCAACGCTTATTTCTCATTTTGCCGAAAAATAATTCCTATCGCCTTTTTCCACTTTGTCCTAGGTTCCCACTTTTGAGATTTGACCTAGTTTGATATTAATAATTCCAATTTTAAAATTAATAACGAGCAGTTAATTCAGTTGACAGGAGTAATTTTCAGTTTCGAATGTCCGAAATTTGAGATAGGCTTATTAGTAACAAAATTATATTTAAATAAATCATAGGTAAATTTTAAATTCTGAAAGTCTCACCTATAAATCTTTCTTTGCATACTAAACTAGTAACCTATATCTCTGCGACCAAAATGGTGGTCTCGCCATTTTATAATATTGAAAATGCGAAAATATACGTGTTGTTTTAGAGTTTTAATCTATAAATTTATTTGTTGGTCATGTTTTATAAAACCGTATTTATGGATTTGGTTAAAATAATGTTTGTAAGCAAATTATTTCAATCAATCGGTCTATTCAGTTTATTGTAGTTAACTATTTTATAGATATTGTACATAACTAGTTACACTTTGTTGTTTGACATGAAAATTACATAGGCATAAAATAAAACATAAACAAAACAACGATAAACTGGCATGTATTTACTCACTTATATACATTATAGTGACCATTATAGTAATTTTTCGGTTATACCAATACTATTATATCAGTATTCTATGTTTGACAATTTTGTTTCTCTCTTGAATAAGGCATCATAAGTACCCGTTCTGCAATGAGTGCGCTCTACGATAAGTTGATAACTCCGACAGGCAGTTACTCCGACGCGAAATGTCATAGTAACGAACTTATGCCGGGTTGTTGTTGCAGGTGTGCGAGGAGAAGCTAGCCTCGCAACAGGCGCGGCTGACGGAGCTGCGAGACCTGGTGGCGCAGATCGCCGCGGACGTGGGGCTCGACCCCGAGGCGCTGCTGGGCGGGGAGGTGGCCGCCCTGGGCGCCAAACTGGAGGATGTCCGAGAGACGCTGGCCGCGCTGGTGGAGGCGGCGGAGGACAAGGTGGAGCAGCAGGAGCGGTGCGCCGAGGACCTGCGGGAGGCTAAGGACTTCCTCACCACCGTGCAGAAGGTTGGTTACTAGTGAGGATGGAATGTTGTAGGATGAAGAGGAGGAGGGAGGAAATGGAAGTAGGGGTGGGTGAGGAGAGTTCGTGTTACTAGTGAGGATGGAATGAGGTAGAAGGAATGGGTGGGAAAGGATATTTGGTGGGAATGGATATTGGGTGGGAAAGGATAAAGAGGAGGAGGGAGGAAGTGGAAGTAGGGGTGGGTGAGTAGAGTGCGTGTTACTAGTAAATATGGAATAAGTTAGGAGGAATGGGTGGGAAAGGATGAAGAGGAGGAGGGCGGGAATGGAAGTACGGGTGGTTGAGGAGAGTGCGTGTTACTAGAGAGGATGAAATTAGGTAGGAGGAATGGGTGGGAAAGGATGAAGAGGAGGAGGGAGGAAATGGAAGTAAGGGTGGGTGTGGAGAGTGCGTGTTACTAGAAAATATGGAATGAATTAGGAGGAATGGGTGGGAAAGGATAAAAAGGAGAAGGACAGAAATGGAAGTAGGGGTGATTGGGAGAATGCGTGTAGTAACACTCCTCAACTAGTAAGTGAGGATAAAATTAGATAAGAGGAATGGTTGGGAACGGATAAAGAGGAGAAGGGAGGAAATAGAAGTAAGGGTGGGTGAGGAGAGTGCGTGTTACTAGTGAGAATAGAATGAGGTAGGAGGAATCGGTGGGGAAAGATGAAGAGGAGGAGGGAGGAAATAGAAGAAGGAGTGGGTGAGGAGAGTGCGTGTTACTAGTAAATATGGATTGAATTAGGAGGAATGGGTGGGAAAGGGTAAAGAAGAGGAGGACGGAAATGGAGGTAGGGGTGGTTGAGGAGAATGCATGTTACTAGTGAAGATGAAATTAGGTAGGAGGAATGGTTGGGAAAGGATGAAGAGGAGGAGGGAGGAAATGGAAGTAAGGGTGGGTGAGGAGAGTGCGTGTTACTAGTGAGGATAGAATGAGGTAGGAGAAATTGGTGGAAAAGGATAAGAGGAGGAGGGAGGAAATGGAAGTAGGAGTGGGTGAGGAGAGTGGGTGTTGCTAGTGAGGATGGAATGAGGTGGGAAGAGTGGGTGGGAAAAGGGATGAAGAGGAGGAGGAAATGGAGGGAGGGCAGGAAATGGGATGAATGGGAGTGAGGTGAATGCGGGAGTTTTATTTCTATCTCTTAATTATATTTGTGAAGTAAACTGTATTGGAAATTGTCTTTATAGTACGCTCGTCTGCTAGGACATTATATGTATGTGCTTTATGTTTTAAAGTTCCGATTTTCCATTGATTTGTTTTCATTATAAACATGTAATGCTCTATAACACGTCACCGTTTCATCAGGGGATTTCTAGACTGGCGGATTTTAGGGTGGCATTTCTCGTAGTTCATGTGTACTAAAATTACAAAAATTAAAAAATGTCAAATCTTTTATTCTGCACGACCTGTATCATATATATATATATATATATATATATATATATCGTGTCAAATCTTGGAAAAGGCTCGCTAAGATGTCTGGTTAGTCATCATTGTTTGTCTTAACCCACGTCAAATGTACATTTAAATAAATATTTGCCTGTTTCAAAGTTTGCTCAGCTTGGTTTGAACATCCTCATCTCTTAACGTTTATCATACTTCGTCGTTCCGAATACGAATATAACTTTCATTCTCTTAAAAACCTTCCTTAGCCGAATCTTAAATTTGATTTTAAATTGAAACCCCGTAATTTGAATGTAGTTTTAGGGATTTTCCCCTTTAGGGAAGAAGTAGTCTGCATGGTAAGACCTAAGCCCGGGACCATGATAACTTTTCGTTTTGAGGTCCCCAGACCCCCAAAAAACACCATTCGTTTGAAACTTATATATATATGTGCCGTGGGTGCGATAACTCTCGTAAAAAAGGTCCGATTTTGATGAAATTTGGTACAAACGTGTAAAGCAGCATTTATGACTTTAGTTCGAAAACCAGACAGATCGCCCTATCTAAAGTGGTATTTTGGGGGGTTTGTACCCCAAAACCTTTTTTTGAAGTTTTTACATGTAATATTTAATGAAATCAAATTTTAGTTTTCACCATTGAATTCAGCTTTAAAAACACAAAATTTGGTGTTTTGATCATTTCTCTACGTTAATTGGTTAAAGAGATATTGAAAGTGCTAAACGCAGTACGTTGTCCAATGTTATTCTTATGGAGAATAAGAAAAAAATTACATCTCGCTTATTTATGAACCTATACTAACGAAACTTGGTTTACAACTTCATCTGGTTGTGGTCTAATGTTGTTTGCACACAAAAAAAGCAATTTTTAAGGATTATTCCCGTAGCAGCAAACCTGCGTACTCAGCCCCCATTTAATTCTTATGGAGAATAAGTCAAATGTAATGTCTCCCTTAATTATGAACATAAATTAATAAAACTCGGTATGTGGCTTCACCTAGTTGAGTTATATTGATGTTCACATAATAACCCATTTTTTGTTTGCCTTTTTGCAGCAAACCTGCGTAATCATCCCCCATGTTATTCTTATGGAGAATAATTCAAATTTATAAGTCGCTTATTTATGAATGAATATTGATCAAACCTGATATGTGGCTTCACTTACTTGAATTATATTTATGTTTGCATAAACACCAATTGTTTATGATCCTTGTTTCAGCAAACCTACGTACTCATCCCCAATGTTATTCCTATGGAGAATAATTAAAATTGTATATATCGCTTATTTATGAATATGCAACTTGGTATGCGGCTTTATGTGGTATTAAAACATATATTATGCATTGTAAATTCGCTGAGTATGCAGGTTTGCTGCGACGGGGGTATATTTTTCCAATTGGCTTTGTCATACATTCGATTTATTTTTATTAAATAATAATAGACAGTGTCGAGATGTAGCAGAGGTGGTTTGAATTTTGAGTCAAACACTTAAAATTGCCTACATTGAAATTGCAAAATAGACATTGAGAAATCTTAATCGCTCGAATGCGTGACACTAAAGACAAGTAAACAACTTTGTATTATGTGTCAAGCCCAAACCCGCGCATAAACTAGTTTTAATTGCTTTTCCGTAACAATTATAAGCGATTTTCGCGGAAACAAAAGCCCGGGTGCCGCGAGCCCTCACGCTACCCAGGCTCGCCATTAACTCAGCTCCAATTGCCTCCATTAGGCGCCAAAGTCGGCTAAGTGTGAGATTGGAGGTATGGCCAGCTTGCGGGTTGGCGAGGTCATCTGCAGTCTGCAATCATGACTTGGTTGGACTTGCGTTTGATTGATGTAAGTGTTCACGCTTGCAGGGGTAACTTGCGATAAGTCAAATTGTAGGCAACTGTAACTTTGAGTGCCGAAGTTTTTACTTTCCGACTTGCTTTATTGACCTGTCTCGGCCCCAAACCGCGTATAGGATTATGTTTTGCAAATGTGTTTTTATGCGAGAACTCACTTCCCGTTTGTACTGTTTCCCGAATTTTACCTATTTATCTACAACACTGAAAGGTATGTAATTAATAAATCAAATTTTACTTTTAATGGTGAACGTCAAAATCTAGACAAAATATCTTGTTTAAGGCGGACGATGAAATCAAACATTTTGGGATAAAACTCAGCATTAATGGGGTTTAATATTACAGCAGTATAAACGAACGGCTGTAGACCGACTGTATCCTTAATTAAATGGTTAGTATAAATTATTATTGATTAAAGTTTAAAAAAGATTTTATATATTATCGCTGATAAATCAAAAGCAAATCGGCACTGATAACATTTAAAAAAAACTCAAACCCGCTATTTTATTTTATTATTATTCTCTGTTGAAATTAAACAGACTGTGCAACTTCCATCAAATTTAATATAATACATTAAACCAGTACCATTTTCTTAATTTTGACCACAAACATCCCCCCGCCCCATAAGGGACTTCCCTTTATCAGGTTTTTACTACTGCCATAAACAGTGTAGTTTTTTCCAAAACAACTATAATGGCCAGTAAACACATTAACTAAGGTTAGTAGCTTAGCTTCAGGTCCATTCACTACTCTTTAACGCCAATGGATGAATTTAGTGTAGTACAGTCTGTTGCACAACTAATTGATTCTCAGTAGGGGTGGTCTGTCGGCCGCGGCACCGACTGTACCTCTCGTGCTAACTCACCCGCTTGCAGCTTTCTGGGTCAATTATCCTCCGACCCGAGTATCGGGGCAACTTTTAATTTGAAAAGTCCCGCAACTGAGGGCTGAGGGCGGCGTAACCACCGCTGTCTTGTCGAGCGCTTCCGAAACTCGCTTTCGCGAAAACATACACCTCCGACCTCCAAGGCCACTTCCACTCGGGTGGAACCTTTGACGTTTTACGAGTACAATTAAATCATGTAATTTCCTTCCACTTATGGTTTTATTATGAATTTTGTATTTGCTATGCCTATGCTCTGTCCTCTCTTGATAGCCAAATATGCCTCATTTTGTAATGCGTGAAGTTAAGGTGTTTTTTCTTCTTTATTATATTATAACTTACAACTTTAAGTATCTATAACTTCCCATTGGATAAGTATAGTGAGATTTTTAAAACCATATAAACTTGTTGGTTTTACACAGCATGAATGCGACAAAGCCGAAATTGTATTTTGAATAGGAGCAGAGTTAACAATGTAGAAATTAATTTATTTCGAAAATATGCGCTTGGAAATGTAAAGTAAATACTTAATTTGACCGCCAAATATAAATTATGGACCTAAACTAAAATTATAAAATGTGTAGACTTAAACTCTTTGAAATTCCAAAAATAATATAATTTGGGTTTGCCAGAAAAATGTCTTAAGATTAAATAGATTATAATTATATTTGTTCCTTTCCTGGATACCAGTTCTCGGAACAGTGCATTTTCGGAACATCGCTTTCGGACTAGTGCATTTTCGAAGTAATGCTTTTCGGATTTAGAATTTTCGAAAAAATGGCGCGCACGTAAACATCTTGTGCTTATTGTTTTTAACTGTAAAATCCCACAGTTTAGATATGGTTATCGTGTGTAAGTGTAAAGTAACTTGCTTTCACAACTTCAAACGTCAACGTCATCTCTAATGGAATCAAAATTCAATTGGTTCAGCCTAGTACAATGAATGGACTGAATTGAATTGACACACATCTCCTTAGTGAAACGCGTAGCCTGTGGTACTGTGGTGTCAGTGTCAAAGTTACAGTTATTTAGCGATGGCATGCCGAAAACTATCCGAATGAGACGGAAGTGGAGTGGAGTGTCGTGATGGAGGTGTCAAGTGGCGGGCGATGGGCGCGGCACGAGACCGAACATCACGACACCGAATTGTTGTCACTGTCGCACGAGACCGAATCGCCGCCCCGGCTCGCGTGTCTGCATGACGGGTCTTCATTGAATATACATGTCTCGTTCGTTGTATTATTGAAAGCTAAAGATTTTAATTTGAGTTGATTCGAAAGTCTTAAGGTCCACCATAAAACGTGGGCCTAACTCTGTTCAACTTCAATTTATTATTTTTTATTCAAACACTACTCGTTTACATAACTATATTGCGACATTTATAGTACTTCATTTAAATTTTATAATTTTTCTTAGGTTAATTTTTAAAATCTTAAATCATTCCTGGGTCTGTCAACATTTATTCACGGAATAAATATATTACATACATGGAATGTTATGCTGTTGTGGATTTGTACTGTTTTAACTTTTATTACTCTATGACCGAAACTATAGGACGAGGACGAGTCTGAGACTCGCTGTATTGAATGGAAATAGTCGTGCACCTGGTGGCGCAAAGCAGAACTAGTTATTCGTAACAGGAAGTCGTGTTGGCTCCCGGAAATGGAACGTAGTTCCCGCCATAACTTGTGAATCGATTTGAAACTCGGTTACATACGTTTCTAACAAAAATGCAAGCATTTATTTGGCCTGTTAATGCCAGCATAATTATTACAGTTTATATATTTTTTTTATGCAGGGTGTTTTAGTTGTAATCGAATTTATAGTATATTTGTTTACCTTTTTCGCCAAGTTTTTACCAAGTTTTTACCAAGTTCTTGAACAAATATATATTACTTAAAGTTCTGAAACTGGAGCAAACAAAAAATAACGAATTTATAAATTATCTACTGTATTACTAAAATATTCAAAAGCATTTAGGTAATTTCAGAAGAACATTATAACACTTAAATTTAAAATATATTTTTTCAAGTTACAAATTTTTACTCAATATATATATATATATATATATATATATATATATGTGTGTGTGTGTGTGTGTGTGTGTGTGTGTGTGTGTGTGTGTGTAGCATACTTTAAAAATATGTCAAATTTTAGAGTTCATAACATTTTATTTTACTTTTGCTCTCTTTAAAATTACTTTTAAATATTCATTCTTTAAAGTATTTATGTTTGTTGAGTTTGTGTTTAACAAACTTCCTCAAATTAATAATCTTAGTACTTTTATTAAAATGTCTCGCTAATCCAAAGGGGTTTCTTTGGTCAATGATTCACTGTTTCCTGTTCCACAATTTATTCAAATTTTGGTTATAAAATAGTTAACATTTATAGACTACAAGACAAACATATGTGATTGTTAATTATAGCTCAGAATTATTGCAAATTATTTTTTGCTAAATAATGAACAATTTGTAAAAAAACACTTCATCTATCACTTAAGTCTGGTTTTCAAAGGTCTTAAAGGATTATTTCATTGTCCTGGTAACAGTTGAATAGAATAAAAACCCATAAAAACCAACTAAACATAATTTTACAGATGATCTTCAGCCGGGGGAAATTCTTTCTGAATCAGAAACAGTCAAGAAATCTCTTCTTGTTGTTTTTTCTAGCCACCCGGTTACTGTCATAACCATAACCAACTAATATATTCCCATTGTTGTTGCAGAGCCTGCAGGCGGTAGACTCGTCAGGCGGGGAGGGCGCGCTGGAGCAGCTGACGGCCCTGCGGAACCACCTGATCGCCCTGGGCAAGAGCGACGGCCAGATACAAGCCCTGCGAGACAAGCGTGCCGACCTGCCGCCTTGCAAACAGGACATCTCCGTCCTGGACATTCTGCAGGTAGGGTGGAGCTCGTTACTAGTTGATTGTGTTTAGTTGTCGGAATTAATTTTTAATTTTTAACTTCAATGTCCAAGGCATTTCTTTAGGGCGAACACACACTCAGTCTTTCGGAAAACCCTGATATTTATTTGTACAAATCAAGCTGGCTGGATCCGGTGATGCCTGTACCAAAGTGTAAGGAGGTAACTGTTGTGCGATCAAGATATTTAACTTGGTCAAGTGTTCATATAGCCTAGCAAAATATTAAATTATATTTGTAAATGGCTTGGAGAGCAATTGCCACTCTTTTAATTTATGTTTTGTTATGGAGATAAGGCGTTTGCCTGATTGAGCAAGCAGATAAGTTTATAATTTATAATGCTTAAATCAACTACAGTGGTTTGCTTAGGTCAGCTTATAGATGTTTTATAGATTTCACCAACTACTATAATTTGCATGGACCTCTTTTGGGACAGAAATGGAAAAATTACTGTGAGGCCTTAAATTATCGACATAACTTTTAGCCTCTGAACTTTGGATATTATAGATTAAGACTTTATTAACATAGGACAGTTCAAATTATGACATCATGGTTAAGTTATGTATTGCATCTCCATTTTCATTGAAATTAAAATGATTGACCATATTACACTATAAAATCTTTTTACAAATGATGAAATTGTATATAGTAAGTCAGACAATACCTAATTTATTCACGGTTTCAATGTTGATAGTTATTGTGTCTGTATTGGCAGCTCTGGCAGCAGGTGTTCCGGGAGACATTCCAGCAGTACCACCGCCTGTCTGCTCGGCTGGTCCGGGACCAGGAGGGACTGGAGGCTCTCAGGCTGTGGGAGGAATATCTCCTACATGTCCAGACGTTTCTGACCTCTGCGATACCTGATGACTACAACGCTCTCTCTGAACACCAGAACCTATGTCAGGTATGTAAAGTTGCATTGGTTTTTGATGTTTAGAAGTTGATTAGGATGTCAACCAGTTTGAAAACCAACTGATGGTTTCTCCAGAAAAGTCAGAAAACTATCTAGACGTAATACAAATTAATTATTACTAAATGTTATTCTATCTCTAATTTTATAGTAATATCACTACCAATAAGGAACAAATCAGTTAAACTGAATTTTTTCAATAATTATTGGACTAGACTGGGAGAAGAATTCCAACAACTAAAAGATAGGAATGAATGATTTATTTTGGTTTTGGTAGACACAAATAGTGGGTTTTAAATTTTTTACAAAGGTACTTTTTACAAAAAAAAAGGTAAAGGTATTTTTTACAAAAATCCCTTAGTTCACAACAAATTGATTTCCAGAGCCCGAAAAATTACCGGTACCTGTTTTGAGGTTCTTTCAAACATTTCCTATGAGCTTTTCATAGGACTAACTTTCATCCTACTATAGCCTTAATGTTTTACTTCATTAAGCATTTTAACTTCATGTCGTCAGTTTTCCTGGTTTGTTTATGAAACCATTTTACATTTATTCCTCTTCTGGAAGGGAAATTTAAAATTAAGTGTTAACAATTGTTTACAGTATAACTGTATTGCTTACTTGGTATTTCAGGTACATCAGAACCTGCTGAGCAGCCAACAGTCGTTGCTGCTGAACAAGCCTGAGGCCTCGGTGGAACTGTCGGTGACAGAGCAATTCAACAGTCTTACCAACCTGCACAACGAAACGTTGGCCCGCATCATGGAACGGGAGGCTCAGGTGCGACAACTGTACAATCATTAGACACACTAACACTGATTTTGGATGATTTCTTGTCATAAAAACAACATTTAAAGCTAAACCGTAATACAATTGAGAAAGTCAACCGTTATACCCACCAAACTTGTACTTGAAGGAAATATCTTGGGTGGCAAATATACTAACAATATTATTATTATTAATACCCTTTTTTACACATCCTTAAATATTTCCCTTTATATTCAAACATTCACCCACGATAACATAATGCAGTTAAGTTGATATTTAATTTCAGTTGAAACATACCATCTTTAAAACAAATGTTATATTACTAAAGTGTGTACTATAACAGTAGGTTTGACAATTCAGTACGCTAATTAGCGTTGGTTGTTAAGGTCCGCAACCGCATGAACATCTGGGACCAATATCGCAGCGACCACAAGTCTCTGCTTGCCTGGCTAGGAGAAACGGAGAAAGAGAAGAACAGGCTGAGGCTGAGATACGTGCACATGAGGATGATACCCAAGACCATTCAGAGGATACAGGTGGGCAGCTTGCAAGTTTTTTTATAATATAATGTAATATGTTTTGTATTAATTTGTTAAGATAATGTTTTTTAAGATCTCTCCTCCGCTATTTCTGGACCGATTTCTTAAATTATTTCTTTCTGTGTTCGGGCCATGGCTCAGCATCGAAACACAAGAGATTTTCATGTTTAAACTGGTTTAACACAGCAAAAGTGTTAACCGAGCAGCAGACATCATAAACTTGGATAAACCAGTAATGATGGTTGGTGGTACAGGTTATGCTGGACAAACTGCCAGCGGGTGAGGACAAGGCCGAGAAGCTCGGAGGGTTGTTGCAGCAACTTTGCCAGTTTTGCGACGAGACTCTCGCGACGTCTCTGCGACTCGAGCACTCAGCCGTGACCGACAAGATCAGCAGTATGAGAGCCGCACTGCACACATGGTATGTACAACTGTCAGTGGCAAACAGAGTGGTTAGTAAGTTCACAAAATGGCTACCATATGCAATCTAGGGAAAGACAGAAAATTCAAAATATATCTAACCTGCAAAAGTATACTTAGCCTTGAAGTGAGATGAACTTTGTCTAGAGTAAGAAACGCCCATAACTGATAGTCACTCACACTTTTTTTTCATAATGCTGTGGTTTTTTTTACTTAGAATGATTTAACAGTTCATAAATCAACATTCAGTTATTTTAGATTACTATCTGTACACATATTCGATGTATTTTTCACTTGATTGAAAAATATAGACTTTCCTCTTTAGAATTTAAAGTCACAGTCTTCATCTTAAGGAGATTTTTTACTGTTATCTGACTTCTTAATGCACTATAGGCCAAGCATATTAATCGATTGAACTCTAGTCTGTGTACGTGACATCTACGGTGGATGTTTGCAGGCTGAACTTCCTAGTGGGCCTGCGAGAGCTGACGGAGCGGTATGAGAAGGAGGTGGAGGGGGTGCAGCGGACGTTCAGTGACATCCACGTGGCGCTAGGGGATGGGGTGGTGGAGGGCGTGGCCTGTGTGCCGGCCAACTTCCACGGGATACAACAGCGACTGGACACCCTCAAGGTAACTGGGGCTGGTGGAACTTCAGGCAAAACTGTGCTTAGAATTAAAATTATTTATAAGAGTTTTTCTTATGTGCAGCTATTTTTTGTTTTAACCCTCCAAGTGCTGACTATATTTCTCTTTAGTGCTGAAGTATTTTTCACTGTCTAGCATGAGTTTTTATGAAAATATATAAAAAATATAAACAATGATTATACCAACCTTGTATTCAGTTTGATCAGCAAGAAAAGGGGAATCCAACAAAACTATAACTTCTTAATGAATACATAAGACACGCTTGCAAAACAGAGGTGAAAGCAGAAAACTCAAATTTTAAAAAAGATTTTTACTTTAAGCGCCATAGTGGTTATAAAATAAAACACATCATTTACAATTCCATGAGAGCCAAAATGAGCTAAATGTTTTGCAGATTACAAAAATTTATACTTTGTTAGGGTCAAAATTATTATTTTTATGGAAAATGGCATATATCCCGATCGTGACACTTTGTAGTCGTTACTAAAATCAAAAAACACCGAAAGACTACTTTTGATACATCATTCGATTACAAATTCCATGTAGAATTGCATGGCACTGAATCCGATAAAATCGAGTATCATGTATAGCAATCATGTATCGCACCGTGAATAAATAGAACACAATCACCATGTTCAGCATGTGGAGGGTTAAAAAGTAAGGACCTTTAAAAAAATGTGTATGATATTCCTTTTGTATCGTATCTGTGACTGACATTACGAGGTGAGCGCTCTGACCACTACACTACACTATCCCTGAACTCCACAGGCGGCGAGGGAGCGAGTGACAGCAGTGTCCGGTGACCTGGAGTTGCTCGGAGTGACACAGGAGCAGCTGAAGGAGTCACTGAACCCGGTGGACGTGAAGACTGTGAGTCAGCGGGTGTGGCTGCTACAGCAGCAACAGGCGGAGCTGGAACATCAGCTGGACATGGCGATTTACCAGCTGGAGGAGCGGCTCAGGCAGGGCGAGATGTTCGACAAGAGGTACGACACAGTGTTGGGAAAACATCAGACGATCTTGATTTTGGAGAAGATATCGTGGGGGTGGGGGATGGTCAAGAATTTGTAGTTTTGGGAAGTAATAACTTTGAAAAATGTCAAACTGTTTTGATTTTGGGGAAATTATCGGGGGAAGGGGGGGGGGAGAGAACAGTCAAGAATTTGTAGTTTTGGAAAGTCTGAGTAATATTTTAGAAAATATCAGGGAAGCTTTTATAAACTATTGGGAAAATAACTCTGACAAAAAATAAACTTTTTTTAAATTGTCACTTTTTCATGTCCTATTAATGGAGTATTTTCAATTTGCATTAAAACCACTCTGTTGATAGTATTATTTTTATATTTGTATCATTACATTAAACTAAGGCACAAAAATTTTGCATACATATCCTAGAAATGTTTGAACCTATTGTACCTTCTAGCTAGGATACTGTGTAATACTCTTAGAAATAAAAATCTGTTTTATTTATATTCAAAAAATGACTTCTCACAACAATGTACTGAAGAATCTTTTAATCAATGTCTTTAATCATTAGTGGAAACTGGCCACAAATTTGTTTAGGGTGATCAACATGACTTAAGTTTACCTTTAGATGGAGTAAACCTCAATTTGTTAGACTTTATCATTACAGTAGAAATCCAATTATCCGAACCCCAATTATCCGAATATCCAATTATCCGAATCGATTTTGAGTGAAATAATAGAAATATAAAAATCAAGAAAATAACAGCGGGAGCGCGTGTAGCGATAATGCGCCGTGAGCGCTAAAATAAAAGCCTGCGCTGTTACCTTCCGGACGATATTTTCGCAGGGAACAATGAGTCATACCCCCTTCCCGCCCTGCTCATCATCAGTCGCTACTGTTCTTTCACCGAGATTATCGTTCGAAATGAGTACAAAACGTAAACGTGTTGTCCTTTCGCTAAGTGATAAACTCACTTTGCTCGAGATGTTCAAGTGAAATAACCAACATTGAACAGTGAAATACGTACAGTATGTAGGCCTATTGATAAGAGCAACTGTATATACTGTATTCAATTTAACTCGTGTAATTTAATTTTTATGACGTATATTCTTGATACAGTTCGCTCACTTTCTGTTCACTACATTTATAATAACTTTGTCGATAAAATTCTGATTTGTTATGTATGGTGATGTTTTTTGCTTAATTCCCGAGGTATACCTAATTATCCGAATTTCTGCATATCCGAATTGGCCCGATCCCCAATTAATTTGGATGATTGGAGTTCTACTGTATCTTATTATCCTCCACAAATAACACAGCAAACATTTCGTTTTTTTTATTGCTCACTTTCTTGAATAAAAACTAATTCTCTAAGACCATGAGACAAGACCATCAGACAAGACCAAGAGTACCGATCCTGATCAGCTTTCAAACCAAAACAGAGAAAACCTCAAACCTAATCTAAAATTGTTTCCAACCACGACTTCACCTATAAGAAACCAACTACGTATTTAAATCAACGAAACATGACTGGCCCATTTCTATTGTTGTTATAGGTAGGAAATACTGTGAAAATTAGTGGGATAGTATAGTGTTCAATTTTAATAAGATGGCCAAGATGTTTCCGAGATGAATAAGGAAACCTTACATGTTTCCTCTTGTTGATCTGACATTCATAGGTTGACCTACTGCTAGGCTATGCACAAGTAGGAAGGGAAGGTGGGAAATCTGAAAATTGATGAGTTGGACTATGTTACAACTGATCGGTATGTAACTGAGGTAAATCTGACTCGTGTGTCGCAGGGCGGAGAGGTTCCTAGTGTGGGCGGACGGCGTGGACCGCAGACTGGAAGGTCTGTCTAACGGGGGCTGTGGGGAGCCTGCAGACCAGCTGCGCAGACTGGAGACGGAGCTGGAGGCCGAGGTGGGTCTGCGGCGCAGAGAGGCGGACTGGCTGCGGGACTGCGGCGCAGAGTTGGTGGCGGCCGAGGGGCTGCAGGCTACACCTCGCCGGGCTCACGTCACCACCAGGTACTGTGGGTACTGTGGCCTTACTGGTACAAGTACGGGAAAAGAGATTTAATGAAATTTAGAATTACACAGTTTAACCATTGTGATGTTAGATTCCCTATGGTACAAAATATTAAATGGTTGAGCCGAGTAAAATCTGAAATGGTAAATTAAGTTTTTAGTGATTGTAAAATAACAAGGGACCTCAAAACTGAGCAAAGTTATTATACCCTGAAACTTTTTTAAGAGATAGCTATCCTATCATAAGCACTGTACAGCATGTGTTGCCTTTTCAGAAGTTTGTGTATTTATACTAGCTCATAACGTATGTTAATACTGTTATGAAACTGTATTTTATTGCATAAACAGTTCTTATTAAAAATAAATTTATCTAATTCTATCTTTATGTTGTCCTCCTGGGAAAAAACAAACTTTGAGAGAAGCTGAAGTCCTTCAGAATATAAGTGTTTCAAATTGAAAACCACATTGCCCAACTAAAGCACTCAGTTAGGCAACTTTATTTGATACCCCAGTCATTAACATCAGTTTAACAGGACACTATGTTTATAAATATTGCCTTAGCATATTATAAAAATAGATGTGTTATGCCAACAATAACGATACAAATTTAGTAATTTATAGCGTTATTGTTGGCATAACGTAACTTAGTAGTAAATTTGCTTTAAAATGTCGTAGTCGTACTTGAAATTAGCTTTGCTCAGTTCCTTTTCTACCCTAAAAAGAGAAAACCCATCAAACTGAAGGGTTTTTCTAAACCTTTGAGGTTCAATTAAATCAAGTTTGATTGGGCATTTATGTCCAAAACCCCGTTAAAAAAACACCCCCGTTAAACACCGTTTAAAAAAACTTATTAAGAGTTGTGTCTTTTATTTATTATATAAATATTACATTAAACTAACGTCTCGTGTGACATCAACAGATTGTCCACTGTCAACACGGCGTGGGAGAGAGTGCAACAGCTCACCAGTGCACGAGCCAACAAGCTGCGGCAGATTATTGAGGTTAGTTCAGAGAAAACTTAAATATTTAGTTTTCTAATAATATATTAAAATGGTAAACAATACTATTAACTAGAAATAAAAGTTAGTCCTCAAAATTAAATATAATTTGTAAGACGCTGGTCAAGGCAACTGATTCCGGAACATTTGCAGTGGCCATGGGTTTGAATGCTATTCCTAGTGAGTAAATGTTTCAGTCTTGCCTTAACTTGTTCTGTTATGGCTCACCCCTTGCTCTTCTGGATTCATTTCATGCACAGGCCTGAAGCCCGAGCGGACAAGTAAAGCATAGGGAAAAATGCAGCCAAACTATGCATAATGTTTTGCATAACTTATATTGCGTTATCTCTATACTACAATCATATTAATAAGAAAATATTGCATATTCCATTAATTACCTTGCACAAATTTGTTTACCACAATATTTTTCTATAAACAAACCCTTAAAGATCACAAACCTAATCTCTTAAACAATCACCAAACATACCATTGCCGACATTCCAGAAGGATCTCTCTTGATAAGACTGGCCCAAGCAGACTGCGCCAGTTTAAACGAGTTTGCACGCAGCACGCTGACGTGAGGGAAGTGAATTTCCACAAAAAAAAACTTTTAAAACTCAAAATCAGTGTAAAAACATACATTTGTCCAATTTTTATTGAAATCTGAAAACATTGATTTTTTGGCTGTTCTGATACTCCTGGTTTCATTTACTTGCAAAGCTGAGAATACAATTTTGCGCATTATAAGGTTAGGAGAAGGTCCAGACAGGCTTGAAAGTAGGCGTGAGGTTGCTGGGGATAATAAAAGTACTTTAACAAAAGAATAACAGGCTTTTCTAGTGTAAAACCCCCATAAGACAACGTACTGTGTTTAGTCGATACACATTTTCTTTAATAACTCCGTAAATATTTATACTAGAATGACGAGATAGGGCTTAAAACTTTCGCCTCTCTAATCCTCATCTTTTTACATGCATTAATCTTACATATGGGGCTTTTCTGACCCTATTTGGGCCCAAAAACTCGAAATTTGAAAGATTAATCCCCAAAAAATGGGTTTAGAGTTTTCCGATTGTTTTGCCCAACGAACTTGTCCAACAGATTATAGAAAGGAATGTCCCTACCAAATTTGAAGTAAATCGGACAAAAAATGCGACCGCTAGAGTGCATACACATATATATATATATATATATATATATATATGTCTATATATATATATATGTCTATATATATATGTCTATATATATATACATATATATATATATATATATATATATAATTTTGAACGAACCCCCAAAACGTGTTCAGGGGGTCACGTTAGGAACTTCTATGGTGGTCCCGGGCTTAAGTTTCACCGTGCGGGTCATGCTAATAGTTCACTTTCCAAAGGAAATTCACTAACAATACATAGCGCACTCATCACAGTAAATCTTATTCAGTCTGTTTTGCTCACTCTTTCGTTTATTATATTTGTGTTAAATTACTTCACTTTGTTAACACGGATACGGAGGACGATAATTCCCGCCCTCTAATTAACATTGAAACTTATGTGATTTTCATGTTTAAACATATTTGTCAGCATTGAATGTGTTAAACAAAGCTTTTAATAGTAAACTGTAATTTTATTCTTTTTGAAGAAAGCAGTTATTGTTTTAGTCTGTGGTGTAAAAAGTTCAAATATTTAAAATTTGTGTTTTGCTGTTACGTCTTACTTCTTAACTTTCAGGATAGTATTTCAGAAACTCTAATTTAAGTAAAATAGGAGCATCTGCTCTTAAAATTCACTAGTCCTGACAATTCCGGTTACTCACGAAAGATAATCTAAATATAATAATAATCCCTGGGGAGGGGGGATAAGTCTTCAATAGATAAACATTCAAACTTGAAAGGCCAATTTGGCAAAGCCCTAAGGCATTTCTAACTTTTCAGATTTCTGGCACACCTAGGAATTGTAACAATCATTTTGATTTGATTTTTGTCACACTATCACCTTCGAATTTCATTAACGAGGTATATTAAACACTTAATTCAAAATGTTTATAATTTTACAGTTTCCATTCACAATTGTTTATTATTTCTCAATTCATGTCAGTACAGATAACTGCAAAAATATTATTTACTTTAGAGATAAGTTTAGTGTCCAATTGAAACTTGAAAAATGTCAGAGTTGTAAGAAAACATTTTGATTTAGTTTTAACTCACTTTTCACTAACGACATTTATTTTGCAGGGCATGAGTACCTTAGAACAAAGGATAGAAGAACTGAGAGGCTGGTTACATTCCATTGAACTGCAACTGGCCACGCCCATCATATTGGAACATTGTACACAAGAGGGCCTAGACAAGTGTATGGCCCACCATGACGTAAGTGGATTGGAACTGTGATACACTGAAGAGAAAAACAGGATAGACGTTTAAAATAGTTAATGGACGAGGCTTTCAATCTTAATTCTTTACCTTATTGCGATGAGACTTGGTTAGGTTAAATGTATTGCTGTAAACTTGTTCTTTTGCCAACTTGTTTATGAAGTCTCGAAGTAAATTTGTATCTAACATAATTTTCAACAAATTACTTGATACTGCAATAGTCTTTGAGAAACACCTAATGACTTACATTAGGTTTACACTCTAGTACACTGCCACTAGCCATACCAGTTTTTGTAACATACCACTGGAGGGATTTCAATTGTAAACCTTGGCACAACTGATAAAAATGTAAGTATTTTATAGATATGCTAGTTTGTAATGACATGCAACTGGTCAATATATACAAGGGATAGCTCATCACGAGCCTAATGGATCCATTTTATTAGTACAAACGTTACTGAACTAAGTCCAACTCACCTTTTCACTTTACGTCTGTCAATTAAGGTTTAAATGTTCATTTTTTCACGCCATTCAAAAGTAAAACCTCTTGTACATGCTATTGTTAATCAAGCTTTACCGATCATTAGTAGTGCTATTTTTTATACTAGGAAAAAATTAGGGCAAAACTTGTTCTCTCTTTCTCATCGTCACGAACCTTTGACTGCATACTGAAATAATTTGCAGGCCCTGACCAAGGATATAGAGCAGCACAGTGGGCCAGTGGCCGACGTTCTCAACCATTGCGAACTGTTGCTGAACGACTGTGACTCGGCCAACGTGCAGCTCAACACTGACGGGATCTCCACATCCATGCAGCTGCTGGAACGAAGGTGGGCGCAGCTTTGAATGGGTTCAATTTGACCTCAGACAAAATAATAATCTTGTGCTAAGGTTGCTGAAGGCACAAACTTCCAGTGACGGAAATTGAAAGTGTTCTTCAAATTGAATTGTGTGTTTGTGTGTGAAGAATGTTGTTGAAGAAATTGGTGTGGATTTGGCCATCACCGATTGATTGATGACCACACTAATTACATAACATAAAATCACCATCACCAACAATGAGTTTCAATTAAAGACAAATTTATTTGTTCACAGTTTATTTTAAACCCTACCTTATAATGGAAGCTTACTTAGATCTTGTGATGGTGCAACAGTACGAAGTCAATTCAAAATAGTAGGTTTCATCGCTAGGAGCCTAAGTTTCCTTCGGTTCTTAGTCACAATTAATTTGGTAACACGATTGTGGGCTGACTAGTGATAAATAATGATGTTTTTATTACTTTGCAAAGATCTTTGTTTTTAAATAAATCATTTTACGGACTATATTTATGTACCGGTATCGAAAACATTTTTTTTTTGTGTAGTGTAAAGCTATTAATTATGAGAGTGTTTTAACCTATAAATACATACATTTTTTACTTCCTTAACCCATGTTTTTTTTTAACTCTTTCTTAATTGTATTATTGTGTCCAGATGGAAGAACGTCTGTGTGCTGGTGACGGAACGCAAGGCCAAGCTGCTGCGCACGTGGCAGTTGCTGCAGGAGGTGTTGCGTCTGTGTGAGCAGCAGGCTGCGTGGCTGCGTGCGCAGACCGAGGAACTGGACAGGATAAACACGCAGACAGACGCAGCACAGATACAGTCGTTGCCCATGCTCATTGCAGATGTGGAGGTGAGGGACTGGCAGGAAACATAAACAAATGAGGGACCAAACATCTGTAAGGCTGTGACTTAGCCTTGCCCAACTTAAATTAGCTAGAGACCTCCTTTGGATGTTTGCTGAGTCGATAATCTGTTGTCTTCTATTACAATTTTAAACTCATTGCTGAACTTCACGTATTAGAGTAACTGATTATTTATAGCAGTTTTCTTCTATGCTTCCCTTGGATGAAACATAATCTCTTTTGAAATTAAAAACATTGTTAACTGACAAGGAAATTACTATGTTTGAAATATGTTGGTTTAAATATTTAAAATATGTGAGAGAGCTCTTAAACAAAGTTGTTTCTGGTTTTTGAGCAATTATAAAATAAGTTTGCTCAAACCAAATTGGTTATAGTATGAAATATGTTCTTCATTAGGAATAAACATCTTCATGTTTCACAAAATCCAATCATTCACTGACGGTATTAACATGATAAATCAAATTACATCACAATCTGTTAGATGTTTTCACTACTCCGTGGTCTGGATCCATAAATATAAAAAATAGCCAATGCCTCGTTCTCTACACGGGAATCTAGGGTATAGGGTCAGTTGTTTTAAAATTGTTACATTATAACCATCTTACATCCTAAATAAAATCCATAAGATTAACATTAAAACTTTGAAAGTCTATGGGGCAAAGACCTGGAGGTAAATATTTTTCAAACCCACAAAATGCACATCTAGATAGTAAGAGCTTTTGATTGATTGGCCAAAAATCACCGAACAAAAACCAAGAAATTTGTTTAATAATATATAGCAGGGGTGTGCAAGTAGTGATTTTTTTAATCGAGTCAAGTAGTGCCAATTATTTTCGAGTTTAGAGTATTTTTGAGCGAGTAATTGCCATGAGATGGTAGTTTTAAATAGAGTAATGGGATTTGAAAACCACCCTAGATTTAATAAGCTAAACATTTCTAACTAATTGATAAAACGCGGTTTGACATTCATTTCCGGCCGATAAAACACGGTCCGGTTGTCATTTGGCCAATATCACCTCGTCCATACATCTCCTATTATCAAATTAGATGACTAAATCGTTAGTTTCGGCCGATATTAAGTGACCCGGTCGCCACTTTCCGATATTATGTTTTCCGTCGTCATTTTCGGTCGATTTGACGTGATGCAATAGCCTTTTGCGGCCGTTACATCGCGGTTTGGCTGGTCGCAATCGTTAGCGATTGTCCGGATATTGGCGGGAAATACGCGCTCGAACTTTCGAGTATTTTTCAAAACTTCGAGTTGAGTTTGAGTATTAAAATACTCGGCCGAAAACTCAAACTTTCGAGTACTCCCACACCCCTGTAATATAGATAACTGATATGTTAACCAACATCATAAGATACATAACACATTTAAACCAGCATTTTTTTAAATCAAAAGGTACTTTTTGTTATTTTGTAAAGTGTAAATAACTACTAAACTGCAGTTGGGTTTCCAGAGGGTGCTGACGGAGGTGGAGTGCCAACGACCGGCGCTGGAGCTGCTGCAGTCATCGTATACGGCACTGGCCACGCAGAGCTCCCTGGACAGTCTGACGGCGGACGCACGCGGCCGTATCGCCGAGTGGTCTGCGTTGCGCAGCCGCGCCGAGCATCTGCTGTCCAGGCTGCATGCCACGCAGGATCGCTGGCTCAGGTTTGTAATTGTAGAGCTTTCGTTGGACATTTCATTAAACATTGTGAAAACTATGAACTTTTGTGAAGAGCTGTGAAATATTTGCTTTCCGTAAGACCCTGATATGTATTAATACTATTTACTTACTAATTCTTAACCAAAATGATTAATTGGGATAGTCATTTTGATCTTAGTGTAAAGTTGAGATTGTACATCATTATTCACATAATCCTCAATAGCTTTAAATTGCCAATAGAACTGTACAGTGGTCATCTGTCACAGTGATGCCTCTATTAACCGTCACCTTCGGGACCGGGACTGTGACATATAACTAAATAGATGTATAACAGAAATGTCATTATATAAACGTGTACTGAGTACAGTAACTAAATTTGAAATAGTTTGGGAAAGAAATTAAAATAAAATCATTTGCAAAAGCATAATAATACTTTACAGTACACTGCCCAATTTAATAAATAGCTTGTACAGACGCTCAGACACTGCCGTACGGCGCAAATCCCGCCGCTAATAAATCGTAAAATTCTCATGGACAACGAATAACAGAGAGTGACGGTTGATCGAGGTCTTTCTGTACTGCATTAATTGCTATCAGTTCGTGAAGTCATTGGCTAAGCGGCAGTGTATCCCTTAGACCAGACTGCACACTGGTTCCTCACCTTGTGATTGCAGGAGTAATTAAATAAAGCTGAAAAAGTGTAGATAATATGTTTACTTTGTTAGAATTGGTGAAAGAGCTAAGTGAATTGCCTGGTTTTGTAGAGCAGCAAAAACGATCAGTGTTGTTTAGATTTCCTTTTCACTATCGTTATAAGAAACAGTGAAGGTAGTCATGACAAATTTATTAGGGCAATTGAGTTAACAAATCAACTATTGAGTTACTTAAGCTTAGCTTTGTGTTTATGTGTGATTGCTTATGTGTTTGTTTTTGTTTGGAAGAAACTGTTATTCCATGTACAAATTTATCGTACTTTGTTACTAATTAAAGTTTATTTGCTGATGACAGGTTTACGGAGGCCCATGGAGCAGCAGTGCTGGCTCTGACCAACATTGACGTACAACTGACACAGATTGACCTACTGGAGACTACTGACGACGCTGACCTTGACACTTTCAAGAGTAGACTTAAAAAGCTGGTGGTTAGTACACAATAGTGCAGCAATTATCATGTGCTCATTATTTAAGAACTTAGGTTAATAGAACATATGATAAACAAGTTATTTTAGGAATGGAAGTAAGAGTATAAAATTCAAATTCATAAGCTTTTTCCTTTTGCTATTTTTACACTCACACACATAGGCATAAGCGTAATTTTAGTATTCTGATTGGAGGGACCAAAATGGTCATGATCGTGATTATTGTGAATTTTCATATATTACAATAGTATTGCCTCCAAATTCAGCCACCCCCAAATTACGCCTATGCACACAGGCACAATTGGTTGAGTGCTATGCAACAACCTAACATTTTTGACCAATTATTATTTTCAAAAGTGTGTAATAGAGTAAATACATTTGCTGTTATATAAAATCAAGTCCCATATCCATATAGCATTTCTCAGTCTGAGGAATCAAAATGTTTACCTCAACTAAAATATTTATACGTTTATTTTTATCTGTCAGAAACACTATTTCTTGTCTACTTATGGTAAAAATAGAGTTTTGACACAGAAATGTAAGCTTTAACCCTTTGCAATCGGAAGGCCAGCAGGAGTGGCCACAACGCAGTCGGCAGCCAGTCGGAATTCTTTCCGTATAACTTGGTTCCGACGGTCGGACGGCCAGCTATACTGGCCACGTCCCACTCCGCGTCACCTCGGCATTCATCATGGCGGCTTACTCCCGGCAGCTTGGAATTGTTTTCACCGATCATTTAGTTCAACAATTCCTCACTAGACTGCAGTACTCCACAGGCATCATACGGGATTTGGAATGTTATAAACGAAAACATTGTTATCGGCCAGTCCTGCTGGACGCCCGAGCGTTCGTTGGATTTCATATTGGCCAGCACCGCTGGCCCTCCGATCACAAAGGACAACTGCTGTGGAAAAAATCCGACTTCCGCGCGCTAATGGCGGCGGCCAGTAGAGCTGGCCGCGCGATCGCTGAGGAATAGCAGCAAATATCCATTCCGATGGCAAAGGGTTAAAATGTTGAGGTAAGGAAATTTTTGTTCGAGAATCAGTTTTCAGTTAGTTGCAAATTTATTGACGTTTGTAATATTTTTTAAATATTTGAAGTAAAAACATCCTTGCTGAGAAATTGTAAGATTTGTGGAGCTCTTAGCTGGAGCGTAAAAAAAACAAGACCCTGATTCTGTTCTAAAACTGCTGTAACTAGTGTGTTAAACTTTCAAAGTTACATAGTGACATAGTTGATTGTGTGGGTCTAGTTAATACAAGTTTCAAGCAGTTCGTTTTGTTGGGATTTTTTTTTCAACCTTGCAAGGTACCTTATAAATTACTTTCTAACACATGGCTTGGTGGGGTATGGGCCTATACGGCGAGGGTATTGGGGGTATGGGTAGAAAGCAATCCGACAATTACCTAAGTACAAACAGTTGATGTCAAACCGCACAAACTCAACTCAGACTGACCGGTTTATATTTTGAACCAAGGACTTCCTGAACGTGTGGAGCAAGCATTCTTGCCCCATTTTATTATGTTTCTTCGACAAAACAAATCATCACAATTGTCTTGATTCAGGTGTTGAAGAAAGAACTAGAAAGCCATGGAGAGCTGTTGAAGAAAGCTGATCAGCTGGGATTGGACGTGATGAACAGCTGTTTGCCCCAGGACGTTCCCTCCACACAGCAGATGGTCGACGAATACCAGCTGTTATGGAAGGACATCATGGAGCGAATGAAGAAACTCATCGAGGCATGCAGGGAGGAATGTCGGAAGAGAAATGTAAGTTTAGTGCTATATTAGTGGTTTTAATTAGTATGTAGCTTTTAAGTGCAAAGTGCATACTTTACCTTAAAATAAACTAAACTGGATAACAGTTCCTACAGTACCAATGTAGGATTCAGTAAAAAAAATCACTAAACATTTAATTTAATGGTTAAATAAAAAATGGAAAAGTTGCATTTGAAATAACATCAGTTGCGAGAGTTCTGGTGTAAAAAAAAATGTTTCCAGTAATACAAAATGTAAGGTAATTATAAATATGTTCAATTACCAACGATGGATTTAAAGAATACCTTTCACAATAAGATAATGCTTTTCAAAGAAGGGACTTTTTCAAGCCTACAGGCATTCATTGTTGTTGTATTTTAGTGTTTAATCCACTACAGCCTTAATTGAAATGAGAATAATTAATAATAAATAATAATAGTAATAATAAATATCGTTTATTTTATTATCGTTTACTTTCCTCTTTCCGAGGGTTTTGTAAATGTGCAATCTTTTTAATTATAAATCTTAGATTTTTACTCTATTTTGTACACTATGTGAGTAATACAGTGAGTTATTATCAGAAATTAGTTCATGTGTTGTACAATCTAATCTCATATAAAAAGGAGAATACACATCCATCCACTTCAGTTTGTTTTCAAAGCTATGATATAAATACATGGTTATGCTTAGCTGTAGTTTGTGTACTGGAAACAGAGTTCTATGAAAAGAAAAGTTGTAGAAGTTTAATGGTAAAAGTTTTAGTATAAAAAGATCATTGCCTGTTGATAAACTTGTTTTCTTGTTTTAATTGTTTTTTCTTCTTTTAAAGGTTGTTAACGAAGAAGTCCAAGTGGAAACACTCAGGTTTGAGACAGACACTTCGGTGCAAGTGAACACGTTGCCGACCCCCCTGCTGCGGCGGGATGCGTACATTTACGAGCTGCAGACCGCAATCAAAGAGTGCAACGCCAACCTTGACACGATGGCCGCCCTCGAGAAACTTACAACTCAGAATTCTGTAAGTACTTTTGTTCTTTTGTCCTTTTGTACCTTTCTTGATTGAGTTTAGATTTGTCCTTACAGATACAAAAGTAACATGTTCACACAAAGTACTTTTTGTCGTAGTTATTCTCCAGTTAATTTAAATTATTCTTAAAAATGTAGGTTCTTAGCAGTTGATGGAGCTATAATTATCTGCAGTTAAAGACTGTATATATGCAATAGTGATTATATGACAATTATTAGTGTGTATGAGTAAGAATGATAACAGTGGGGTTGTTGTAATCTCTATTTTCAGGTACTCAGGATTGCTTGTAGCTCATTATTGGAAATAATTAAGACTTTGAATTTGTTTTGATAAATACAACTAATATAAAATATTTAAATACAACATTTACAAGAGGTTTAACTTTAAAGAACAAATTTTCCATATTCAACTTCATACGAATATTTGAATTTGAACTTTTGAAAATCAGCTGGAAATAACTGTGTGAAAATTTAATATAAACATTGTAAATTAATCATGAAGTTCTTATAATATTCTTTCTATGTGTAAAAATTATTGTTTCTTTGTTTGGCCCTTATGAATTCCTATACCATTCATCCAACTTCTATAAAACTTTGCGTGGTAATTCCCTTAGAAGGCTTCAAGCCATTACCTTAGGGCTCCTCCTACTGAACTTAAAAATAATCATTATGGAGTAGTGAATGACTTACATTGAGTTTCCTGTAGCAATATTTTATCACTGGGAAAGTAAATGGAATCAAGAAGTATCATGTGAACCAATTCTAGCTAGTTATATCAAATTGAATTGGAAACTTTGTGTTACAGGCCAAGTGCATAGCCGCGTGCCAGTCGAGCATAGACTTGGTGCGCCACCTGAGCAGTCTGTTGGTGGAGCAGTGTGGAGCGTCGGAGGAGCAAGCGTGCTCCACTGAGGTGGAACAGCTGGACCAGCGATACCAACAGCTGCTGGCGCAGAAACAGACAGAGGACAGGGAGCGGCGGGAACTCAGGTGGGAAATGTTGCGAAATAAATTGCCTGAGACAGGAAGTGTCATAAGAACGTGTCTGAGAGTTGAGATTGGAGATCTTAATACCTGTCAAGAAATTGCAATATTCCCAAGAACGTGAAAAAAGAGAGTGGAGTGTCCATACTAACTTGCATGTTTTATTTATATACTAGTTTATTAGCTGCCGCAATGTAGATATCAGTTCATCCAATGCAGAAAACTTGTTTGTGGTCTTTCAGGTAAAAATTGTATTTAGTATTTCAACCTAAAACTGTTTGTGACTACAAACAATTTTGTTGTGATTTTTATTACATTGCATCTTTGATTTTATTCATATCATTAAAATTATTTGTTACTAACATTTATCTTATACCACTCTCAGCCTAGTGATAATTTCAAGAACAAGCAATATTAAACTCAGACGGTATTGTACACCAATTTATCATTAAAGCAGCAGTTAATGAGTTTATTCAGTAAGTTGGATCAAGTTTTTCCCTTTTTATGAACTTTTTTGCTTAACTTTTACCAATATATAACATGGTTTAGCTTTTTTATTTATTTGTGCCAATGTATTTGCATATAAATTCACCATGCAGTTGAACAACATTATTAAGAATATCATCTTTTGATAAACTTGCTCACAATAATTAATTAGTTAATTACTTAATGGTTTAGTTTAGCTTTGATTAACATAGTTGGCCTCAGGTGGTTGGTTAGCCTCTGCTTAATTTGCATATTGCTTGTTTGTGTGATTAATGGTTTAATAATATTGCTCCTTCTAGTTGCTAACTGCTTCGTTCAGCTACTAACACACTAACCTTGTTTGTTTCCTACAGGTCCACATCAGAGGAGTCTTACACCTTTTATTGTATACAGTTAAGTGAAATTCCATAATTCCCACTTACTTCGGTGTTGTTTATTTATTTTATTAATTTTTTCCTCTATAGTCGTTTATGAAGTTTTAAACAATTTTAAATTATATGATTGCATTGAAGTTTTCTATTAAAATATCAGTCTATTCTTCAATTTTGTTACAGACTTTTTAATTTGTTGTTCAATTTGTAGTTAGTATTGTACCAGACTTTACTTTGGAAAATATGACCTAAACTGAACTTGTAGCTGATGATTTAATCTTCCAACTAACCATTTTTCCTGTGATGGAAAGCTTGTAGTCACTATATAAGCAGTGATTTTGTTAGTATGCCTCTATCTCTAGAGACATTGCAGTGACACTTGAATTATAAAAATAAGAATCTGGGCAATGCACTGTTTATCATTGTTTATGCTGTGTCATTTCATCGTGCTTTTACATCAAGATGTCTAAGTTATGAATGTTTATTCATGGTAATCATGCCATTCATTTAAATGAAAGTAACAAATGTAAGATAAAAGACTACAAAGGCAGTTTATAGTTAGTTGAGGACACTTCTTAACTTCATTTACTCCCAATTACATTATGATGGATACTTTAAGCAGTGGATTCAATTGTGGAAACATACCTGAGAAAATTAAATAGGTCTGGTTGGTCTCTGAGATGAGGAGAATGCTTTTTACCAAGGAGAACTCCTTCACAAAACCCACTTGGATGATATTAATTAATGAGGAAGATGACGCTACTTCAAATTCAAGTTTAGTTTTATACAGGTTTAATTATGTACTTGGTAGACACTCCAGTCATAATATATGTTTGGAGCAATTTTCTGATGGGTCTTATCAACGAGCGTAATACATTTAGAGCTAATCTTAAACACACTTTAAATATAATATATGGTGATTATGTTATTTGTATTGTTTTCCGTTTGGAAAATGTTTGTACATCAAATTGCAGATTATGTCATTTCATAGACTGTGGCGAGTTGGGTTACCATGATCACGGAGGATGCAGAGGAAAAGTGGCGGTCACCTTGTGTCACTTTTGTTGGAGATCATGTGTTTGAGAGCTCCAGGTGTATTAAGCTCGTTGGGTGTTGTACTAAGCATATTCACGTCATAGACAGTGTACCAGTTTCACATTACCGTCACTCTGTCCGCAGTGAGTCCGGTCGCTTCACCTGTCCGCTGTGCACGCGGCGCAACTGGAAACAGCTGGACAACGACTTGTGGCGGCTGCAGAAGTGGCTGGAGTTCGCCGAGGCCACACAGGCGGCGCAGACCTCCCCTCCCTCCAACATCAACCAACTGGAGGACGTCATTCAGGACCAGAGGGTAGGTTGACGGGGTAGTGGTTGCGGATAAAATGTGGCTGGATTTTGAAGTGCTGCGTTATGTAATAATTAACACCGGCAGTAGATTAATGGTAATCCTGGCAATCCTCTAGTGTTAAAACTTGAGTATTGTGAGTCATTGGCAACTGACTCCATAACCAAGTTAAATGGCCCTGTCGTGGGTTTGAATCCCACGTAAATGTTATTAGTGAATTTCCTATGGAAAAGTGAACTATTAGCATGACCTGCATGGTGAAACTTAAGCCCGGGACCACCATAGAAGTTCCTAACATGACTCCCTGAACACGTTTTGGAGTGTCGTTTAAAATTATATATATATATATATATATGTGTGTGTGTGTGTATGCACTCTAACGGTCACATTTTTTGTCCGATTTACTTCAAATTTGGTAGGGACGTTCCTTTCTATAATCAGTTGTACAAGTTCTTTGGGCAACACAATTGGAAAACTCTAAATCCCTTTTTTGGGGATTATTCTTTCACATTTCGAGTTTTTGGGCCCAAAAAGGGTCAGAAAAGCCCCAGACGTACAATTAATGCATGTATTAAGATGGGAATTAGTGAAGCAAAAGTTTTAAGCCCTCTCTCGTCATTCTAGCATAAATATTTACCGAGTTATTAAAGAAAATGTATATCGGCTAAACACAGTACGTTGTCTTATGGGGTTTTTACATTAGAAAAGCATATTATTCATTATTTGGTGTATTTGTTTCATCCCCAGCAACCTCGCGCCTACTTTTAAGCCTAAATGGACCTTCTTCTAACCTTATAATGCGCAAAATTGTATTCCTAACATTGCAGGTAAATTAAACCAGGAGCATCAGAACAGCCAAAAAATCAATGTTTTCAGATTTAAATAAAATTGCCATGAATGTATGTTTTTACACTGGGTTTGGGTTTTAAAAGTTTTGTATATGGAAATTCACTTCCCTCACGTCAGCGTGCTGCGTGCGATCTCGTTATTACTGTACGACTTACTGTGAGACGGCTCACCTTTTGCTTTGAAGGATACGTTCCACACACAGCTGTACAGTCTATGTGGACGGGCAAAGTAAGGCGAAAGGAGGCTGCCAACCTCTTTTGTTAAAAAAAAGCATTGAAAAGCAGATTTTCTAGACCGAGACCCAAAAATGTGTCCGCATTTTCAACACGTGATGGCCAGCCTATAAATAACCTTGAGTCAATGGTGCATATTATATGTTCTCTCTATTTCAAAATTTATATAATTAACCTAGAGTGTTAATTTTGGGTTAAACATGAAGCCTCCACAAACCTTTAGTGAAAGTTGTTCAAATTGAAAACTTCTGTAGACACATGAAAATCTAATCCCTGACCCCTTGAGCGGAAGTTAACTGTTTGGTTAGTGAGATGCCCTTTAGCTTTATATTTCATCAATATTTACCCTACTATAGGATTGTATTTGGGAAATCAACAAATACATTTGTGGATTTGTTATCTATGGTAAATCCTAAATAAATACAATTTGATATAAAATCAATTTATTAAAACAATTATTTAGGTGTTTGTTAACAATTAAAAGCTCTAATTTGATTCAATTCTTGCTATTAATCTCTGGGATAATCCTAGGCCTTCTATCAATTAGACGGTTTGTATTTTTACCTTTTTTCGAGATACAATGGTTCCGATTCTAAGTTTTGGGGCATTAATATAACGGCTGTACAGGGTTTTAGTGCTTCTTCTGAAAGTTGTTTATCAAATTTTACTTAGTAAAACGCCTCTTGCGTAGGTGAAATTACACAATGTAAAATAATGTCTGCATATTTGTGACATGAAATATTTTCCTGATCGTAGGAGTTCCTGCTCGACCTGGACAGCCACAAGTCGTTGGTCGTGTCGCTCAACACCGTGGGGCGACACCTGGCAGAGCACACGGAGGACGAGGGTCGCGCGCGCGACATGACCCAGCGGCTGGCGGAGATCAACCAGCGGTGGGACGACGTGTGTGGGGCGGCCGCGCGCTGGGAGACACGGCTGCAGACTGCGCTGCTACAGGTGAGGGTTGGCCAACAGTAGATTTGTTCTGGTAGTTGTTACACAGCTTGGTTACTAACGAGTCTCATTGACCAGCGGTGGGACGACGTGTGTGGGGCGGCCGCGCGCTGGGAGACACGGCTGCAGACTGCGCTGCTACAGGTGAGAGTTGGCCAACAGTAGATTTGTTCTGGTAGTTGTTACACAGCTTGGTTACTAACGAGTCTCATTGACCAGCGGTGGGACGACGTGTGTGGGGCGGCCGCGCGCTGGGAGACACGGCTGCAGACTGCGCTGCTACAGGTGAGAGTTGGCCAACAGTAGATTTGTTCTGGTAGTTGTTACACAGCTTGGTTACTAACGAGTCTCATTGACCAGCGGTGGGACGACGTGTGTGGGGCGGCCGCGCGCTGGGAGACACGGCTGCAGACTGCGCTGCTACAGGTGAGAGTTGGCCAACAGTAGATTTGTTCTGGTAGTTGTTACACAGCTTGGTTACTAACGAGTCTCATTGAAGGTGCTTGACATTAAATTGATTGCTTTTCTCACGCCCAAGTTGCAAAAATTAGTTTAGGTGGGCTTGCAGTGTCTCCAGTTGTACGACACTATAAATTGTCCGATTATTTGTAATTGGCTTAAACTGAGTGTTTGATTTTATGATTACGACTTACTAAGACAATAATTTTAATTAATACAGTTCCCAAAATTCAAAAATATATTTTTAGATAATTTTTTTAAAGTACTCAAGGTTATTAGATTTCTTTTAAATTGAATTCATTACATTTGATTTCAAGTAAAAACTGCCGCTGTCGCAGCCTGTCGGTTAATTTTAAGTCTTCATTTTGTAGTTTGTATTTTTGCTACAAACAGTAATTTATTAGTTGAACAATAACTAAAATGAACTACTAACACTAAAAAAGCATCTGCACCTTTAACTATGATGTCGTAGTTATGTCATATGTGTTTTCTTTCATGATCAAGTTCTTGCTCTTGCCGGGATTAGGGTTTTCAGAATTGTCAATGCCACAAATATTACCATTGTTATACAAATATTATGTTGTTATACAGGATTCTTACATACCGGTAATAGTCTTTGTAATACCTCATGAATTTTGTAAAAACATTTTTGAATTTATTCAGACATTTATTAAGTTTGCACATTTTCCACTGCACAACCTAAAGAGGGTAATATTTGCCAGTTTTAATATTTGATAGTTAGTTTCAGTTGTATTTGGGAATTTACGGTAACTATACCTGAAATACCTACAATAATATTTGACCACTTGTAAGATATTTGTCCCATGCCAAACTGGAGACACTGTGGGAGCGCAGAATTGGAACAGTCAGGACCTCCCGCAGCGCCGTCCTCGCGCAGTAAAAATGTTTGGTGGGGAACTGGCGCTGTCCCCCCACCCTGCAGCCGCGAGTACTACACCAGGGAGCCACGTCCTCGTTCCCACTCCATACATAACAACAGCAGTTCTGCCAACTGACATAAACATCAGAATTGTCGTATGATTCCAAACCATGAATCCTGTAATTTCCAGGATCTTATATATTAATACACTAAGGTGATTTTAGATAGGAGAACTCCTCCACTATTTCTGAACCAATTTTAACGATTGAGGTACCTAAGATATTCCAATTGTCTTTTAAAATATAATAAAAAACAAACAATAATCCGTATTCATCAAAAGACCCAGTAATTTAAACTAGCAGATGCCCCGTTCTCCGCACGGAGATTTAGCAGGTATAGAGCCAGATGTTTGTGTTAACATTTAACTGTCTGTCTATTTATAAGCCAGATCTGTTCCGCGTTTCACAAAAAAAAGGCTGTACTGAATGAAATAAAACATTTTCGTGTGAGGGAGAAAACATTTAGGCTAAAAACAGCGCACTGTGGCAATTAAGTTAGGTTAGGTTACTATAATTTCCGTAAACAGCACAATTGTTTCTGAGGGTCCTATAATTTTATGCTGGATGCTGGAAGTTGGACGAACTGCTGTTGTTATGTGGAGTGGGAACAAAGGCGTGGCTCCCAAGTACTCGTGGCGGCGGGGTGGGGGGACAGCACCAGTTCCCCGCGAAACATTTTTACTGCGCGAGGACGGCGCTGCAGGAGGTCCGGACTGTTCCATTTATATCGTCTCGACACTGTAGGCGAGTAATAGTTGACTATCCAAGGCTCACTTTAATGTTTTACTCAAGTTTTATATTTATTTTGACAAATAAAATTATTTAGTCCTTATAAAATTACATGTAGAACACTGTGTTAGCTAAAGTTTTACTGTACAATATTAGGATTTGGTTTTCCAAAGTTTACAAAAATGCTATATAACACGTCAGTTACAAATTAATTTTTGTGTGTATATGCCGGTGCCAGAAGTGTTTTTTATTGTTTTGAAAGGTAAACTGTCCAAACCCTAGCCGTACTACCTTACGTTGACATTTCTTTTGAAAGTATTGTTATAATTAATAGCCCAATGAATAACAAATTTCTCTCCTTTCTGTTATGTAGGAGCCTAAACTGTAATGATACATATTTCACTCTTCTTTGATTTTGTCTAGGATCTTTATCTGTTTGTTGTTGGCAGAACCCAGAATTCCATGAGACCATAGACGAGCTGGTCCAGTGGCTGGAACAGACAGAGACAGCGATACAGCAGATGGAGCCAGTGGACGTGGCGGACGGACGGGAGGTCATCGAGTCCAAGTACAACAAGTTCAAGGTGCGTGTGGTGGCAAAGCTTTGCTTGAAGAAGGCCTGTTGGTTCATATTTCTCCATTTGATAATTCCCAGTTAAATCACATATTTATATTTTCCCCTATGAGTTGCTGACAGTTCATTGCTGATTTTTGGACAGATTTAATTATTTTGGATTCGATTTGAAATTTCATAATCTTATTATTGAAGTTTTGACATCTTTTCATTATTTTTTTTACAAAATTAAAGTTGTTGGGGTTAAGGATTTAACCAGTCGAGTTCAGAAGCCAAATTGCTGTTGTGCATATATGCTGTTTTGACCCTTTATTCCTCTTGCCCCACAGTAGGACTCGGCCTTCCATATTTTCACTGAGAATGTCCTCATGGCAAATGCCTGCCAGTAGAATGTTGTCACGAGCTGCCAAAGTGGACATTTTGCTCTCATGCGGCAACTCATTTATTGCGACTTGCAGAAAACCTTTATTTTTAGGAATTTGTTTACAATCATTTTCCGTGTCTAAAAACATATTCCCGTCACGACTTAGTATCAGGAGAAAGCCCATCTTGAAATTAAATGAAAATACTTTTTTATTGAGGCGAACTTAGGACCACATGGTCCTTTCTTACAGTTAACCTCAAATAACTAAAATAATTTCTTAAACTTTTATACAAATTACTATTACAATCTTCCAGTGAATGTGTCTTTTCAGGGTTTTATAAATCAATCCACTTCACAAAACCAATAGTTATTGAATAATTTTAATTTTAGTTACAATGCAATATAAATTCACATATCTTTTTAAATTGAGAGGTACTGCTTGAAAATTGATATAAAACACTTGTTTAACTTTTAAATAAATATAAAAAATTGGACAGATGAAAAAGCTAGGACATTTGTATCAATTCTTTAATCAGTTTTTGTTGTGATGTGCAGGATCTCCGCCACGACCTGGAAGTGTGTGAGCCTCGCGTACTGTCGCTGCAAGAGGCCGCCTGCCACCTGCTGAGACACCGGGGCGGCGAGACCTCGGACACGGATGCCGGCGAGCGGCTCACGCACCTGCGACTGCGACTGCAGAGCCTCACGAGACTCACGGGCTCCTACCTACTCAAGCTGGGCACCGTGCTCGGGAAAGACCCCATCTCACACGCGTCTCTCGCCACACTGTCACACGAGGTGATTAGCATGATACAATTCCTCAGGATGTTGTGAAATATGTCTTGCAATACGTTCAACACCATTTTGTTTTTTGCCTCAGTTACCCCTCACTGTGATAATAGTCCCCCCTCACCATGGGCCAACAGTCCCATGCAGCAATAAAAAGACATTTGAAGTTCTGTGATGGCATAAGACAAATAGACAAGCCGGTAATGACCACGTGTGAAAATTATTTAGCTGCCAACCAGGATCGAACCTGCCCCCAACCATGTCTGACTTGTGAAGCCCCCCCCGAGCTACATGTCCAGTATATAAATACACAGTGAATAATGATAAGTGGGACTGGTCAAATTTATTGCCTTGTACCATCTTTAGCTTATATTTTCGGTTTTGTAGGTGGAGGTAAGTGTGAATATTTCCCATGGTGTTTTAAGGTGCATTTCATTACATCCTGTGGACTATAAGGTTCACCAATCACATTTTAGATCTCACCTAGCAATTGCTGTCACTTTGTTTTTAGTTTGTTACAACTGCAAGTATAATAAAATCTATTTTTAAAAAATCAGTTATATAAAAACATGTTTTAATTTCAACTAGACTTAATATATAGTCTATAATGAATTTGTTTTCAAATGTAATAAACATATGATTTGATGGATATGATTTTTTATTCAGTGCAATTTTGGCTTATTGATTTTTTACAAAATAAATATTCATTGTTTTAAATAACTTTATATGATAGTTACAATGACAACATTTTATCTGTTATCATCAGTTATTTTTTAATTTTATCTTATCACTAAAATTTTTTTAGCTAGGAGCAAAATTAGAACAAAATATTTTTTAAAAAACTATTATTTCATACAATTTGATGTATGTGATTTCAAAACAAAATATCCGTGATTAACTAACAGTTAACAAAAAGCTGTAAAGTTTGTAACCATTATGAATCAGTCTGAAGAGAAGCACTGTTTTGCGTTTGAAATGGAATGAACAGTAGTGGCTGCCAAATTTGCTCCTAGCTGCACTCTGTAGTTTGTAGTCGTTTTTGTCACTTTTTAATTTGTTTTCCCCTTGTTTTCTTCTTTCACCAGCTGTTGGATCAAGCGGCAGGAGGAGCCACCAGCTCTCGATCTTCAACCGATCAACTGCATTCAAAGTAAATATCTATTGTTTTGCTTGTTTATATAAATCGAGAGGTTTTGGTGTGCAACTCACCTTTAATCGTCTTTCAAAATAAACAAAGCACATAAATGAAACAAGAAACATTGGGTTTAATCAAGTATTTATCTTAATTTATGTGAGTTTACTTGTATCAATAAATTACATCGTAACCATAACCTTTAACGATACATTGTATACTAATGTACGGGTCTGGTGCTTTATTCTTCGCACTTGGTTTCCATAGGCCATATAAAAATTAAAAAACTAAATAATACTGCTATTTTTGTCATGGTCACATGTAAATGAATCCCTAAAATGTTGCCTTTTTTAGGACAATTTAGGTGAAATGGAATAAGTCTGTGAGTTAACGTTTAAGAATAATCATGATAAATTTAATCTCATTTGGTTCTACAGTTTCATAGCAATGGTTGTACGATCAAGTAACAAGCAAACAAACACATAAACTTACTGACACTACCTATTTTAAGTATTTTTGGATTTAAAATATTGGGATTGCCTACAAAACCTCTCTATTTTATGTTGGTTTTTTTTTCATTTTATTTTGCATGGTAACTTTTAAGAGGCCTTTCCACAGTTCTTCTCAGTTTCTGATTTGCCAGTATTTAATCAGTACTTGTATGTGACATGGAGGGTCAAACACAAGTGAGTAATTTCCATGTAAACCTTTTCTTTATCACATATCTTGTCTGCTTAGCCTTTTTAAGCACAAACTTTTCATAAAACCAGTTGCTCAGTGGAATACTTATTGCTGACTATATTCACTGTTAAGTTCTTATTTTCTGAAGAGGATGTTGGAGAAGCTGCCATGTTGCCATGTTGGATTTAACCTCCCTAAGAACCAATGTTTATTTGTGCAGAAAACTGTGATTGTTATCTCAAATTATTATAGATTCTTAAAGTATGGAATTATTTTGATTTTCACAGCTTTTTTAATACAACAGTTTGTTACATGATCGGCAAATAAACTTCATTTTCGGCAAATAAACTTCATTTTGGATTAGTTCAGAGCTCTGCCCAACAGCATCTGTAACTCCAACATCCTCTTAAATAACAATGACCATACAACCTCAAAGAATTTGAGTTTGTTTTTTTCTGAGAGGGATATTGAATTTTTCAACTTATTGGAAAAACAGAATGTAAATTTAAGCTAAAGAAATTTCTCATTTGATCACTGCACTTTATCTTGTTTTAATATATTAGAAAGCTTCAGTAATAGTAAAAGTATAAGTCATTTAAGTGAATATTGAAATACAATATATTTATTGTGACTGTTTCAACTATGATAACTACAATGCATGTAAAACAACTAGAAGTTACAAGTATTATAAAGTCAATAATTGTATAACTTTCCTTTAATTTACAACCTATGTGTTATTTCCATTTACATACGAACTCTCTGAAGAACATGCTCAATTTTTATAGATAACAATCAAATAAAAACTTAACTCTGTGCAACTTTGATGCTTTGGAAGATACTCTACCTCAAGGTGTGTGCTGAATGTTTGCTGATTACACACAGAGTATTGTATGAGAGTCCAAACTGAAAGTACCTGACAAATTTGTTTTTACATATGGCACGAAAGTCATTATCAAACAAATTAATGCTGCTGAAAATTAACATGACTATAAACTACTTTTTTCAAAAATGTATTCAGATTTTAAATTAATAAGCAAGAAAAAAATATTTTGTTTTAATTTTTTGTTTAGGTTTAATTCAAAAACTAATTGAATTTTTTTAGTGATTTCAGCTCCTATTATTCACATATCACACTCATTTGTTATCTAAGAGCAGGATTTACTGCATTTAAACAAATCACTTTAACGTTTTTTCATTGGAGGTTAAGTAAAGCTTTAAAACTGCTAACTGCCCCTTGATATGCTATTACTGGCGATTGCTTGTTGAACATTACTCCATACACAACAGTTGGTTACTCAGTTAGCCCATAGCTTTGTTGTTGCTAATGTCGTTCCTCGTTGTTGCTGCAGCGCTGAGGGCCTGGTGGACACCAGTGTGCTGGCTAGAGGCTACCGTTTCCTGGGCCGCGTGGTGCGGGCGAGTCTGCCCATCCAGGCGCTGATGCTGGTCATGCTGGGCGTCGCGTCGCTTGTGCCCATCACCGAGGAGGACTTTGCCTGCAGCATCACGCGCGGGTTCGGCCCGACCCTGCGCTACGTCAACGGCCCGCCGCCGATGTAACTGACCCGACCGTGACCGACCACAGGCTGTGATACCGTTATACCTATACTGTCACACTTCGGATAATTAGAAACTATTTTTTTATCAGCTTTTACCGCATTCTAACATTCTAATCTTCCACGGGGTACGGTTTTATTAGTTTTAGATGTCCAGTTTTGTATAGAGTCGAAAAGATATTTTGTAAATGTACTAGTTTACTTTTCTATTTATATTTTGATACTTTTGAGATTTTTTTACTCGACGGACTAACGGAGTGGGTGTGTAAAGAGGAGTTTGAATGGAGACGAGACGTAAATCTGTGGAACATTTACGTCTCGATTCCGAGTTTCCGCGACCACCACGAACGAAACGACTTCTCATTGTCACATGTTTCATTTCATTTCCGATCCTACTTTTGAGAGTAAGTTCCGGTCCTAAGGGCCACACTCAGTGCCTACTCACTAGGAGGACTTGTTGATAGGTTAGTAAATGTTAACCCTAAGTTTGGAAAATAGCTTTTTCAATTCCCTCTATAGATGTTAATTTTGTCTCTTACTAAAATTTTCTTGGATCTGTGCGGTTATAGAATTGATAAAATATTAACTACACGATTGTTATTTCTTTAAATTTTAAATAAAGCTATCTATCTGTTGTTGAGTTTAAACATTTCTTGTAACTTGTTTATTTGGTTATAAGTTTTAAAAGATTGTAGTTTCTATTTTTTCAATATCTATCGACTGAAATCAATTTTATGTTATATAAGAAAAATAAATATAAGGTTATACAAAAACAAATGAGGTTTTCTTTCTTTCCTTGGTTACATTACTATATTTACTCTATTTTATGGTTAATAAACACTTTTAAGCCCACACCTATAAAAGCCTGCAGACTCATGCCATGCTTAAATGTCAACTGTAAAATTTACTACAAAAATCTTTGCTTTCCACCACACAATTGTAGTCCCTCAACAAGGTAGCTGCAAGAAGGAGTATTTCTTTGGCCTGGATAAAATTAATGATCATGATCCCTCATGTTGCATTGGGTTTTGTGAAAACCCTGTAATTCTGAGAAAGTTAAGGGGAGTCAGCACGTTTCATTAATTCAATGTTAATGAAATGGGACGTCAAGTTCAACTTTAGGTACCGAATCCCATTTAGTTCAATAAAAGGTGCCGACTCCCCTTAATTTTCAAATACTTTTTGTTGTCAGCCATTTCAATAAAATCTCTCATGGCAGAAATTTTATTCTCAGTATTGTATCTAAAAAAGATTTAATTCTTATTTTTATTAGATACAAAACTTATTTTATGACGAGCATATTATATATTGTCCAGCCATCACAACTATTAGGATAGTTATTATTTTGATTGAAATTAACATTACTGTAGCCTCCCTGTTAACTGGCCACCTTTTAACTAGTTTCAGCTTTAACCAGTTGATCTTGATCGGAAATGATGGCCCGCCTGACTCATCACTGTTACCACATGAGTATCTAAAGGTGTAAAATTTCCATCACTTCCGGGGCTGTACAGGGGTCGATTCTCGGACCCAATCTTTGGAATGTGTCTTATGACAGCTTGCTGAGAGTCAACATACCCAATGAGACCCGTCTTGTTGGCTACGCCGATGACGTTGCTTCCTTGATTGCAGCAAGGAATGTTGAGATGGACAAACTCAAGCTTGGGCGGGTGATGCTCAAAGCCAACGAGTGGATATGGGATCACAGCTTGTCACTGGCTCTCAGCAAGACCGAGATCGTGGTCCTGACTAAGAGGAGAATTCCTCTGATTTTTCCTGTGCAAAAATGCGATGCTGAACTCGAGACTAAGCCTGCTGCCAAGCACCTTGGTGTCATGGTCGACAGTAGGATGACTTTCGGGGAGCAGATTCAGCAAACAGCCGACAAAGCCACTAAGGGAGTGGCTGCCCTCAGTAAGCTTATGCTTATGTGCGGTGGACCGTGCGCTTACAAACGCCGCCAGCTGATGTCTGCTGTCCAGTCAGTCCTTCTGTATGAAGCTGAGGTCTGGACCCATGCCCTGAAGAAGCGAGTTTATTGAGACCGGCTATCCAGCGTCGAGGTCCCTTGCAGGTCGCATCTGCTTACCGCACGGTTTCCGAAGTGGCAGTGATGGTGATCGCCGGCGTCATCCCCATCTTCCATCTTGCGAGGGAGCGTCAGGCGATCTACCGGAGGAGGCCCGAGGTTGGCAGAGAGACCGCTGCCACTGAAGAGCGAGACTGCAGCTTCAACTGCTGGCAACGCGAATGGGATGCCGAGTCTCAAGGATGATGGACCGCCAGGCTCATTCCGAGCATCCGACCATGGGTTGAACGGCAGCATGGCGAGGTCGATTACTTTGTGACCCAGCTTTTATCAGGTCACGGGTACTTCCGAGCCCATTTGCACAGGATGGGAAGGGTTGCCAGCTCGGGCTGTCTGTATTGTCCCGGCATGACAGACACAGCCGAGCACACATTCTTCCACTGCACGCCACGCCACTCCACGGGTTGCACGCCCGCCGAGTCTCGCTCTCATCAACGAGTTTGCGGGAGTCCGGCACTACTGAGAGGACGACGAGCCTCTCAGAGTGCATAAATGCATTTTAACCTCCTCCCAAAAAAAGGTGTAAAATAGCCAAGAGTATTCTTTTTTGTTGATCATTTTATTTACTGGAGTGGATTAGCTGTCAGTTCAGAAGGGTAAATATTTTCATTTGCTATAAAACTGTGTTACTATTTATTAAATTAGACGTGTATGTTCTTGCATTTTGTTGGTAAGCCATATGAGTGTGAACCGATGTTATGTAAAATACATTATAGTAGTTAATATCCAGCTCATATATACAAATTTACGGTAATAACTTGATGATATTTTCCTAATTATATTTTCAAAATAAAAATGTATAAAACAGCAAATGGCATAGGATTTTGCTTAGCTAAACTTTGTTGTGTAAACAAAAGATTGTAAATGATCACCTGGACATGACCTACTGTAGGGTGTGATGTATGTGAAGATGAGACTTGCATTCCAGTAGAAATTGTGCCAAGCCTCACTCACACTCTGAGGGTTTGAAATTGGAACAATAATTGCGTGTCTCAACTCAACCGCAACCTTCGTATACCATATTGGCTCCCACCACTTATAAACACTGATAAATAAATAACATGAATATGTGCATAGTACTTTATGAAGGCATTAAGGGTTTTAGCCTACAATGTTATTAGCTGCCACTTAGTACAGTAGAGCCTGCGATTATTGCTATACCACCCAATATACATGAATGTATTGTTAAAAGCTCGATCAGGTGATCTTGCTAACGAAAACACATATCGGCATTTCTCAGTGCAAACTGCTTCTTAGAACAACTCAAGTCTAATGAAAACTAATTAGAAACAAACATTTTAACTCACAACAAATCTAGTTTGATTAAACACTAGGGTCACTATCCAACCATTGGTGACTTAGGACTTAGATACCAGGGGTAATTGTGTTTGTTTCGCACAATGTCTAAAACAGCTAACCACCAATTAATTTTTGACCATAAATTCATTTCGTAATTGGTAAGAAGGTTGTAAAAAACTGAAATACTACCTGACTAGTTCATTTTTGATTACCAACCCTATTAAAAATTGTAAATATTTGAAAAAGGGACCAAATTAATTGAGTATCACAACTTAAAATGATAAAACTATTTTTAAAAGAGTACAAATGCAGCGATCGCACATTAGGCATATCGTCTATTATTTTCGATGATTAATTTTTTTAATCATCGAATTAACTCCATAACAAAATTTCTCTGGTACTGTTACATTCCAAAACACAAACAAATGATCTTCATTCATATTTAAACTGTTGTATGTTATATTCCAACACATTTAATTATGCTGTAAGCTACCTGTTAATAAATATAACAGGTCATAATATGTATCCTTTAAGGTCTTAATGTAAACAGATTTTTTCGTTCAAGTGAGTAAGGACCATTGTAAACCCTTGGTCCTGCAAAACAAGCTCCACAATTTATGGAAGTAGCGTAACCTATGAATATTTATGAGGTTTAAAGCTGTCGTCTTGTGTTTAGTGTTAAACTTCAGTTAACATTGTGGGGGGAATGACACGGAACATCCCCCTGCTCTAAACTTAACAATCAACATCCACGTGGCAACTCTTGTTTATAAGGAAATATGAGATAATTGAAATAGCATATATTCTTAACCCTTCCTTGAGTATAGATGGATGTTCTGTAGTTAGCAGATGTAAGTGGATATATCTGTGCATCACATTTCAGTTCACAGACGGTCCAATCCAATCCAATTACCAATTACCAATTTAATAAAAACCCTTAATAAAATTGATATTCAACACTATAAAATTAATTTTATAAAAGGAAAAACAGTAGAGCCAACAGTAGTTGATTAAAGAGGGCGCTCCAGTCACAAAACTTTTCGCGTTTCTACCTGCTTCACCCATAAGGCCAATGTTAACTTTCAAAGCCCGTTCCTCCTCAACGGATTATTCCATATCGTTGATTTATGGCTCATTTTAAAGAGCAAAATTATACCTAGCAATTTCAGTAAGTAGAGTTTAGATATCGCAAATACTTATCGATGAATAAAATTCCAAAATATTCAATATTTACGATTTTTTTATGCGCAAACTATTTATGATAACGAAATCCTGCTTACTGAAATCGATAGATATATTATTGATCTTTAAAACGAACTATAAATAAACTATTTCGGACAACCCGTTGAGGAGGGACGGACTTTGACAGTTAACATTGGTCTTATGGGAGAAGCAGGTAGACGCAGAGGACTGGAGCCCCCTCTTAACACAAAATTTAAAAATATACGTTTTATTAAAAATTTCTTGGGCAAAATTAGTATTTGTTACAAACTTGTTTACACATTAAAATAATATTACAGTAAAAATTTAATTTTTTTAACCCCCGACCTCTTAGTTGTTACAACTAAATTGGCGACTTCAAAAACACATTTGAAAAGAATAATCAAAAGATACTGAAACCAAAACATCTATTTTATTTGACTGCTTACTACATCTGAAGTCTTGAACACACAACAAGAAACATCTGATTACATAATTAAACAAACTCTTAAAGAAAAGCAGACAGTACAACTGGAATACTATAATACTTTCCCTTTTGTTTAATTAGGTATTGTAAACGAACAAAATTTCATATCGAGAGACCCATCTTCTGACAGATGGTTAACAGTCTTGGTTTAGCTTCTTCATACGCTTCTGGAGTTCTTATTTCATTAACTACTTCATCGCTCATCATAACAAAATCATCAAAACGTGTTGGTTTCTTCATTTTTGACCGATCTCTGAGCTGTGTTTGAGGTGGAATTTCTCCTTCCTCTCCTCTTATTCACTCTGAGTGTCCTCTTCAGAGCTATTTCTATATTTTTCTTGTATTTCTGGCATCTTTTTCCTGATTTGAAACTTCTACATCTCTGAAAAGCAATTCAGATTGACTGTCACACTCGTTCTTGCGTTCTTGAAAAACTACATCCCTACTCAAAACTACTTTGTTCTCTTCTTTTATCCAGATTCTGTAACGTTCATCTCCATCGTAACCAACAAGGTATCCTTTGATAGTCTTACTATCAATTTTATGTCTTTACATTCTGGAACATGAACATAACAGGTCGATCCTGTAATACGCAAGTGCTGAATCCTTGGACTTACCTGAATCTTGAATCTTACCTGTCCACAGCTCGAATGGACTTATTCCATCTATTGATGACTTTCCAGTTCGATTAAGGATGTATATTGATGCTGCAACTAACTCAGCCCACATGGCAGCAGGAAACTCAACGTCTTTCCTAAAAAACCTTAAAGTTCTCGCCATTTCCACAACTGTGCGGAGTTCGCGTTCAGTGTTACCATTCTGTAGAGGAGTGTAGGGCGCTGTCAATCTCTGAACGATACCTTCTTTATTTAAAATCTCTTTGACTTCTTTACTGTCAAATTCACCACCATTGTCACTCAGTAGTTCTTTGATACAGTGACCCAATGTCTTTTGAGTGCTGAATTACTTAAAGTAACTTATCTTTGACCTCTGATTTTTCTCTTATTAAAAATCCATACCTAAACTTAGTAAATTGTCTTTAAACAACACAAAGTATCTCTTTTTCTGAAAAGATTCACTAAAAGGTCCACACACATCAGTTGATATTAGTTCTCCGGGTTTGGAACATGTCTCTCTATGTCCAAATGGTAACTTATGAGCTTTACCATAGATACAAGGTTCACATACTTCTGTTTCTTGAGCAAGTTTTACGTTTAATTCTTTCATAAGCATATGTCTTACGTGACGCTTATCTTGATGACCCCATCTTTCATGGTACAACTGTAACAATTCCTTACCTCCTAGAGCATTAACTTCCACTTGTTCTTTAGGAAAAACAGAACTTATATTTGCTTTATACAACGATCCATTTACCTTTCTTGTTCCTCGTAAATCAATATTTCTGTTGATATTCAACTGACACTTAGTAGCAGTTGACTCAAACTTACTATTTTGATTCCTGTCTTGAGCAGCGAGTACTGAAAATAAATTTCTACTCACATTTAGAACATACCAAACGTCTAGAAGTTTAGACCCGTTTGACATTTGAATAGTACCTTTTCTTAATGCAGTAAGTGTCTCTTTCCTAGCAGCTTTAACCCCATGAGAATGTGTAAACTTCTCAAACTCTATGAAGTAGTCAGGACAATTGGTAACATGTTTTGTTGCCCCATTGTCTATCCACCAAACTGTTGGATCTGGCTCAGAAATATATGCCTCTTCACTGATATACATTAGAGTATTATTGGCTGTTGCTACAAAACTACCGTTATCTAGCTTAAATTTACTTTTATTTGTTCCAGACTCACCAATAGGCTTACCATCAGCAACCCTCTTTGAACAATCCTTTACCCAGTGTTTACCCAGTGTGTTCTGTTTACACTAATTGCATATGTCATGTTCTCTAGCTTTATTGCTATAGTGCTTACCTTTGCTCTTGTCACCAAGTCTCTGAGTAAATGTACCTTTATTTCCTTTAGCTACTAATGCCTCTTGCAAAGATTTTGACTTACCCTGAATTGTGTCCTTTAAGAAATTTCTTTCAAACATACACAACTGGTTTGTCAGCTCATCAAATGTCTTACTTTCATCCTTGGTTAAAATCATCCAACTTGACTGACAATTTTCAAACTCTTTCGTTAAGATGTGTAAAGTCTTGCACACTAACAATAACTCAGGCAACTGACTTTCCCCTTTCATCTTTAAACCGCTGTGCAACTCATTCCACAATGTTTTCAGTTTTGCTATATGGGATGAGACATCCTCCCCTTGTGTCCAGCTAAAACTAAAAAAACTCTGAACATACTTTGAACAGTTGATCTTTAGCTGCTGCTTCAAAGTTTAGTTTTAACATATTCCACACCTCACTAGCAGTGTCCTGAATTGTGTCCTTTCTTGGTCCATTATCTTTTGGTAAACTTCATCTGTTATCGAGCTTGTAATCATTGATTTAGCATAGCTAATCAAATAGCTAATTTAGCATAGCCTTACAGTACAAATCTGAAGCCTCCTTGTGCATCTTGATTTCTGAATCCGTAGCATCCTCCTTTAGTGGTTGAGGTTTAACTAGCTTCTTATCAATGACATCTAGAGCCCCTTCATGATAATCTAACAGATCTCTCATTTTTCTTTTCCATATAGGCCAGTCTGACTCACCACCTAAAGGTCTTATGTGTTTTGAAAAATCCATTGTTTACAAGATAACTTTGTTTACATTAAATTATAAAATTCAAACCTTTAAACAAATAGCATTACCTGAGCACCATAACCTGTTACAAATAAATCGGTGACTCTTCAAAAACACATTTGAAAAGAAAAATCAAAAGATACTGAAACCAAAACACCTATTTTATTTGACTGCTTACTACAATCTGAAGTCTTGAACATACAACAAAAAACATCTGATTACATAATTAAACAAACTCTTAAAGAAAAGCAGACAGTACAACTGGAATACTATAATATTAGTTACGTACCCACAAGGAAAAACTATTGCCCTCCGAGAAGGGTTAACAGCCAGGGCCGTCCGTACCCAGCTTTCTCGGGCCCCCCTGGTCAGGCCTGGTGATGGGCCCTTGTTGACATCCAGATCCAAGTTGGTGACCTTTTTTAGACAAAAGTGTCCTAAATAAGATACCGGCCCGGCCTCCCCCCCCCACCGACGAGCCCGGGCCCCAGGGCTGTTGTCCCTCCCTGCCCCCCCCCCCGAGTCTGTTACTTTCTCCCTCTATACATAGTATATGGAGAAAGTATTGTTTTCGTCAAAATTTTTGAATTTGAGTTGTTAGAGGAAATATTCGTTTTGGTGCTCCCTGAACCCAAAAAAGTGGTTTTTACGTGATTTCTGTCTGTGTGTATGTGTGTGCGCGTGTGTGTGTGTGTGTGTGTGTGTGTGTGTGTGTGTGTGTGTGTGTGTGTGTGTGTGTGTGTGTGTGTGTGTGTGTGTGTGTGTGTGTGTGTGTGTCTGTTTGGATGTGTACAGAGCTAGAGCCCTAACCGATGGGCCGATTTTGATGAAATTTGGTATGTATGTACTAATCCACGATATCTCCAGGCTTTTTTTAATTTTTTGATTTTTCTATTTTTAAGGGTAATTATCCCCCAAAAACCGCCAAAAAACATGAAAAATCAAAATTTCTCAAAAACGGCTCTAACGATTATGATTAAACTTTAGTCGTTTGTAGAACTTTAGTTTTCCAACCAAATGACACCAACCGCATTCCTGTAAAAATTCAGGTTCAGAAATTACAGGACTTAAAACATCCAAAATTCAGTTTTTTTGATTTTTCATAAAAAGACATAAATATAAAAAAATATTACTATTCACCATTAAAAATAGCTCAAAAAACTAAATAATTTAGTATTTTGAATTACTATTCTACGATTGCTGGTTTCGGAGGAAATTGAAATTTTCATTTAGTGGTAAACGCAGTACGTTGTCCAAAGTTATTCTTATGGGGAATACAAAAATTACTATTTCTCTCTTATTTACTGATCTATTTCATTCAAACTTGATATGCTTGTCAATTTAGGATTGACCAACAGAGTTAATTCGAAATATGTTGCCCCTTAATAACCCTGGGGGGGAATAGGAGGAATTTCCCCTCTTAAAACCACGAGTGTAGCAATGGATTCTGTAGTGCCTCCAAAGCAGGGATTTGGGTGGATGTTTTTAAAACAACTTGTTTACAAGATTTTCTGTACATTCGACCGTGCTTTGTATTCTATATTTAGTAAATAAAAAGTACGATATTATTTATTCACTCGTAATTTATTCATTAAAGTTGGGCTAAAAGGGAGAAAGTATGTGTCAGTTTCCTGATACCGTTTATTTTTTTAATGGAATACACCAGCTAAATAACTCACCTAAAGCTTGATTTAAAAGTTGATTTATTGAGTTTACCTCATATTCATTTTTCTGTTTTAAAATGAACAGCAAAATGTTGTAGTTATAAGGAAAACAACTACAGCATTTTCCTAAGCCCAAAAGCCCATGGAATAAAATTTCATGACTGTGCTTATAGAATATAAACTTTCAATTCACTTCTAATATTGTATTTTATTCAACAAAATATGTTTTATTGTTCTCTATTGGGCCCCACCAGATACCAAGAATATTTTTCATATGTTTTCATAACATTTAAAATGTCTAATAAAAGCTAAGTTTTTAAATAGTGATGAAAACTTAAAACTTTACTTTGATGGAATTGAATCAAAATGGGTCAGAATTGATTTTGTTTCTCAGCTCTCAACTTCAAGAGTTGAGAAACCCTTTGAAATAAACTGTCTGCTATTTCAGTTTAAAGATGATTAATTTGAAAGGAAATGCTTTGTGTTATAAATTACCTAAATAAGGTTATGCAGATGAATTTGAAAAACAAATCTGAAAACTGTGATTTTGTTGGGACAGTTTATCAGAGTAAGTGTTATCTACATAACTTTTCTCTTATATTAATTTTAAATTTATAGGCCTACTCCCAGCCTTGAGATTTCCAAAACCAAGTTAAAAGTTTATGGAAATTAAAAAAAGTTACTAACAAACTAAACTACGAAATCACTAATGTAACCAAGTAAGAATATTTAAATAAATAATATATCATTGGAATTACATTAATTAAATTGTGGTTGAGTATTCATAACTGAGTTCACTCATAATATTGTATTTTAGGTGATGATTTATTTTTGCAAATACTGGAAAGAGCAAATCTCAAGAACAACGTAGCAACCGATTATAGTAAGAAAAAGTTTATAATTTGGACATACAAATATAGTTAGATTTACATACACTATTACTGAACAGTTGTAATTATAAAATTTACAAAATTATTAGATTGTAAAAATATATCTAGACATACAAAAAAATGTATAAATATAAATAAACTGTTATTATATGTTTTCAGTTTTGATCTTTGCTGTCATTATCCCCATCTAAACAAACAACCTCTAGCCAATAAAATGCCACAATTTTATAGAACATAACAATTAAGTACTAAACAATCATAAAACAGAAATTCAATACTGGTATATAAAATGGCATTTGGAAATTGGGTAATAAATATAAGATATAAGCGTTCTAGTAGAAGTGCTGTAGACAGTATGTGTTTTTATTGTGTCTCATTTACATTCGGGCACAAACAACTTTCCTCATTAATCCGTCAGAGAACCTCATGAATACCTTTGTTACGATCTGAGTGTCGTCTGTCGTCAATGTTATGATTTCACATATTGGTTTCCTGTTAGCATCAACAACTGTTGCATTAGTCGAGGAAATTAATCTCTGAGATTGGCTTGAGAAAAAACAGAATCATCTGTTTGCGATTTAAAAGTTCTACCATTGACTATATACATGTCTCATGTATATAGTCAATGGTTCTACAGGGTGAATAAAAAGTCAGGACCCCCATCTATTCTTGTTAATATAAACTAATATCTTTTGGGTAGTGATAATAACTTAAAGTGTAGTGTCTTTGACATTTTTCAAAATGTTTAGTGTCTCCAATAAATAAGAGATGTTTGGGGCTACACAATATGTTTAAATGTAAACCCTCTTTGCCCCCCATAAATAGGAGATATTGGAGGCTACTCAAAATGCTTAAATGTAAACCCCCTTTAAGTGACCACTTATTTTAAAGAGCAATAAAAAAGTAGATGATTGGTTAAAATTAGAGACCGCTATCTCTTCCCTAATCAAAATGGTAGCCAGTCAAAATGCCAAAAAAAACTTGTATTCAAATCTGGATGGCCATTTTTTGTTGTTTTATCTTTACTTTTACTAAGTTAAAATAAACTGATCCCATTCATGTTGTGATATTAACTTCAGGTGTACTATCTTTTGACACTGTTAAAAAAGTTTAATGTCCCCCAAGATTTGTCTTCCAGATTTGAATACAATATTTGAGAATTTGTCCTGGCTGCTATTTTGTTTAGGAAAGAGATCGCAGTCTTTAATTTTCACAATTTATCTACTTTTTATAGTTCTTTATAATGAGGGGTCACTCAATATAAATAATAATATATTTTGGTTTATTGAGTTTTTATAGTGATAAAAAAATTTTAATAAAAGTTTTTATTTTATTGAAAGTAGGCGTGAGGTTTCTGGGGATGATAAAAGTACACCAAAAAATGAATAACAGGCTTTTCTAATGTAAAACCCCCATAAGACAACGTACTGTGTTTGGTCAATACACATTTTCTTCTATAACATGGTAAATAGTTATGCTAAAATGACGGTAGAGGGCTTAAAAGTTTTGCCTCACTAATTGCCATCTTTTTACATGGATTAATTTTACATCGGGGGCTTTTGTGACCCTTTTTGGGGCCAAAAACTCAAAATTTGAAAGATTAATCCCCAAAAAAGGGCTTAAGAGTTTTTCGATTGTTTTGCCCAACGAACTTGTCCAACTGATTACAGAAAGGAATGTCTCTACCAAATTTGAAGTAAATCGGACAAAAAATGTGACCGCTAGAGTGCAAACACATATCTATATGTCTATATATATATATATAATTTTGAACGACCCCTCAAAACGTGTTCAGGAGGTCACGTTAGGAACTTCTATGGTGGTCCCGGGCTTAAGTTTCACCGTGCGGGTCATGCTAATAGTTCACTTTCCAAAGGAAATTCACTAATAAAAGAGCAGCATACCACAACTGTTGTGCCTCCCCTATTTATATAGTGATTATATACGATATTACAAAATGAAAAGTCTGCAGAATGTAAAAAACAACTTACAATAATATTTTTTTATACAAATTATAAAAACTGGAAAATATTCTTGTTGATAAAGCAATTAAGGACTATCATCTTACCAAATAAATAAATAATAAATATTTAACTTAAATAAACCACATTTCTTTAGAACTCTTCTTTATTTAGTGCAGGTTATAACTGAAGCAAGCTTCTTTGTAGAGTGTCGAGATGATATTAAGCAAATTGGACCAAAATATACACTTTGACTTCTTAACTGAGACCTGCAGCTTTTACAAAGATCAAAAGAGCCAATTTAGTATGAATATTTGCAAATAGGATTTACCTCGTTTCCGTTTGACAAACCTGCTGCGAGAAAACTACACCTCCCTCGCATGAAAGAGTTTGAACTTAATGGAATTGGAATTACTACACCTCTTTCACAATGGTTACTTATCAGATTAAATATTATTGTTTAAATACCTTTTCCAATCACCATTTTCTGTCTGACAAATTATGTAAATATAGGTAAATATAATAGGGTTTGTTTACCTATTAACTACTTAATTGAATTGTTCAAAGGCATCGTTCCTTTGATCAATTTATGTCTTTACAAATTAATAATTTATTTGTTTGCAGTTATGTTTATTTATATGGTAATCGTATTCTGAAAACAACTATATTTCATAATGCAGTGTAAATGACCTTCATATGTATAATATTTCAACAAAGTATGATTCATGAGCATTGGTAATTGAGCAACATACAAAATTAAAGTATGTTCCACACATAAGATAATTGAGCTACATACGACGAAGTAGAAACCACATGTGAAACTTCTTTAAAATAAGTATGTTTCATACACTGAAACATAAGTTACATATAATAAAACAGGGAAATTAATGGTGAATCTTCATTCAAATAAATGTTTCTTATAATGTTACCTGTGTTGCAAACGACAAAGCAGGAAACCTCATGGTAAAGCTTCAGTAAAATAAGTATGTTTCATACACTGACACGTTATTTACATACAATAAACCAGTGAACAGAATTGTGACATTTAATTCAAACAAGTAAGTTGCATGCACTATTAATTGAGTTGGGTACGTTAAAGCAGGAGACATAATTGTGAATCTTCATTTCAATAACAACGTTTCACTGGTGTGTTAAGTAAGTTTCATACGTAATTGAAGCGAGTTATCTTAAAAACCTTAAGAACTTCTATAGTTCTGTAAGTATGTAAGATCACTATGCATTTGGAATTAAGCAACATGAAGTAACATACTTAAAGAATCAAGTTAAAAAAACATTATTTAAGGGTGTCTCTGCATTATTTAAGTATGTTTTTTTCTCAGTGTGGTTTATCTAGAATACAAATATATATGATTCAATTGCATGGGGTTTGCAAGCTGCCCGTAAGGATTAAATCATTGAAAGCGTGTCGGATTCACAAAGCATTGGCAATGGGAGCGCCGCGCCGCGCCGGGCCGCTAGGTTCCGATGACGTCATCGCGACCGTTTGCTACCAATGAATAATTTAAGTATTCATTGTTGCTACTGCACATCCGCTTCGTGATCCCTACCGCCTTCTTATAGTATCCGTGATTACCACTGAATATTTCTTTATTTTCGAGAACATGAATATGCGTTCTGCAGGCAAATGCGCGCTTCAGTCCTCTCATGACCGGCGCAAGGAAAATGGCTCGAAGGTCGACCATGGTAACTATAAGAAGAAATTAACTGAAAGTAATAAACTCGTCGTCGTGGTATTCAATAAGATTAAAACGTGTCGTGTATATATATACCATGACCCTCGGCACTGTGTTGTACATGTGCTCTTGACTAGTTGTATGCAATTCCCCGACTTCCGTGCGTTGCGCACTGCATTACTACGATGTCCAGGCGTTGGCTAACACCATTGTTGTTCGATAAGCATTGTATTTGATCTAAGAAAAATATATATGTTTAAGTTAAGAGGGGGTTCCAGTCAAGAAACTTTTGGCGTTTAAACCTGATTCTCCCATAAGGTCAATTTTTATTTTCAAAGCTCGTTCCTCCTCGACGGATTTTCCGATATCGCTGAGTTATAGAGGAAAGTGCCCAAAACCGGACCCCATTTTTTTATAAAAAATATTTAAATTAGTAAGAAAATCTGTTTTAAATCGTTAGCAATTTACTTTACTATGTTAGTGTAATTTAAGTTTAAACTCTCAGAAAAAAAAACATAAAAAATCATTGATGAAAACAATATTTTCTAAAACCTTACACATTGTGGTTTGAAAAATAGTTGCCTAAACCGGACCCCTCATAATAATTATCAAAAAAACACAAACAAACTTAAGAAAACAACTTAGGACTAAATCAGAGATTAGTTTTAAAATATGAATGTAATACTGTATATTAATTAAAGGTTTTAGTTTATTTAACAAATTAAATAATATAGTCTAAAAACGTACATACAGTCAGAAAGCGTATAAAAAGGGTAAATATTTTAATAACAAAAATGGCAAATGTACTTGTTTTTTTGGGCCCCAGTACACTCCGTATGGGCCCAGCACAGCGAACACATTACGCACATCTAATTCAAAGAGAAAACGAGTTTATACAGCTAGTCAAGCTTAAGCATGAAAACTAATGGGGTCCAGTTTAGGAAACTGATCGGGGTCCGGTTTGCTCGACTATAGCCTATATTTTGTTGGGCCAATAGATGTTTAACCAAAAGTCTAAATGAAACAGTTTAGCAATAAACATAAGCCTACCACCTTCCCATTTCATAATATATGTATGTCGGAAGGCTTAGTTTCCAGTATCTAGAAGTGACACAAAAAAGTATTACAATGTAAAAACTTATTTTACTGGAAAAACACGTAATGGCGGAATGTCAGTCAACAAGTGAAGCGGGTGACGCGAGCGCTCTTCTTCACAGTGGTAGAAGCCTAATCTCCTATAATTTACACTTTATCCCGCTAGAATTCATGAGAAGGCAGGATGAATTCAGAGGCAGGAGAGCTCGGGTCCACTTTAGGGGGAGGGGTCCGGGTTTGGGCACTTTCCTCTAGCTGTTTTTAAACACCAAAAAAAGTCATTTCAGTCAGCAAATTGTTTATATCAGAAATAATAATCGGTAAGTAATATTAAACATTTACGTTTTTGTGGACTATTTATATTATTGAGTTTCCGCTCACTGGGTATTTTTTGTCCTTGAAAGGGAACCATAACGATTTCTGATAATCCGTTGAGAAGGGAACGAGTTATATAGAGGAAGCAGGTAGAAGCAGGTAGACTGACACCCTCTTTTAACACTGAATTACCGGTGAATAACTAAATGTTTACTGAATCTGTGATCTAGCATTATAATATGTAGCGGTATGATTAGGGTTGCCATATCACCGGATTTCCCTGGAGAGTACCGGATTTTGAGTGTGTAAATTTCCAAAAAATGAGAAATTTCCTTTTTTTGAAATTGTTTCTAAAAATGCGTTGACTAACGCAAATTTTGGTTGAAATCCTATTTGTGAAAAAATGTATTTACGTTTGCAACTGCATCGTCATGCAACGACCAAATGTCTCACTGATGCACATTCTCACGTACATTATTTGTTACTCTTCGGCAGGAAATATCGTTAACCTTTACGAATGTTTGCTGTTATCGAAAGCTGAACATATTTGTTTTGTAATTTAAAATATAAATAACACAAAAAAATAATAAATACATTTTTCTACAAAGTTGACTTTAATCTTCAACAATTTCTTTAACACTCCCACTAAATTTAGGGAAATTTGGTATATAAAAATAGCAAATGACTGTATTTGATTCTATAGTTGAATTTTTTGCTAAAAACGTTCAAAAGCGTTTTTAATACATGATTTTCGACATTTTTCCGTGGGAAGGGGGTACCCACGGACCATCTCCTCTGGAGGGCATTCCAAATTCCCTGGTCAGGTGTCGCCAGCTACATTCTCCTCTTCGTCCCACACTACCATAAGGCAACCCTATGTATTATTGGTTACGAGATCTAAACAATCTATTCAAAGGACAACAAGTATTACAATTTATTAAAGTGCAAGATCCAGTTTTAAAAATGTTTTTCACTTAAGCGATTCTTTAAAGGCCTATTGCACGTTTGACAACAGCCGCCGAGAGTAATGGTGGATTAAATCTCTCCTCGCTCGCAATTCATCCACTCATCTATTCTTTGACCTGACCTCCTCTTCGATTCACAAACGAAAAATAAATTTACATTTATGAATCTATTACATTTATAAGCTACGTATGACCCAAATGCATTGTTATTTAATAACACTTACCTACCATTTAGGTTACCACTTACCTATCAAGGCTCTATTATTGAAAGTGATCACTTAAACTTAGGGGTCGTAATCGTAATTATCTTTCCGCGGTTTAGTGGTTGAGTTATTCTTTATTCGTGAAAACGCAGACATTATTAGTTAAATGTCATCGCCATCCTAATTTGTTAGCAGTTTAAACCCTTGAATAGGAAAACAATTAACTGAACATAATAAGTTATATTGAACGAGTATAATAATTAAATACCCCCGTCGCAGCAAACCTGCGTACTCAGCGAATTTACAATGCATGTATATGTTTTTCACTACCACATAAAGCCCCTTACCAAGTTTCATAAAAATACATAAATAAATAAGTGATCTATAGCATTTTATTTTTTTCAGGGCAGAGTACGCAGGTTTGCTGCAACGAGGAAGATATGTAGTGTGTTTTTTTTTAATTATCAATATAACTAAACCTGGTGAAGCTACATACTAAGTTTTATTAATTTATATCCATAATTAAGGAAGGTATAAAACTTTACTTATTATCCATAAGAATAATATTAGGGCTGAGTATGCAGGTTTGCTGCTACGGGGATAATCAACAAAAAATCAATTTTTTTGCAAATATCAGTATACCAATACTACGTGAAGCCACATACCAAATTTCATCAATATACATTCATAAATAATGGAGATATCAAATATTATTTGTTCTCTATAAGGATAACATTGGACAACGTACTGTGTTTAGCACTTTGAATATCTCTGCAACGGTTGGACGTAGAATAACAATTTAAACACCAAAATTATCGTTTTGTGGTGCTAAACTGATTGGGAAAAGCAAATGTGAAGTTTACAAATTAACTGAGGAAAAGCAAAAAACCTTTTTCCCATAATTAACATGGGAGATTTTATGAGCAGGTTTTTTTGGATTTTCTCCGCAACCACTTAACCTAGGTTGATAATTTAAATACAATATTGTTTGTTTTTTAAGCTCTATAACATGGTCCACACCAAAATTAAGTGTTTTAAAAATTTTAGGGTGGAAAGTGCAAAAAACTGATTTTTGGACAATTTTAAACCCCCATAAAACAAACATCTAACCAAAACTATGTTTTATGGTTACCCTTCCCATAGTCCGATTTTTCTGGTTTTCGAACTTAAAGTCATAACTGTCTTTTTACACATTCGAGCCAAATTTCATCGAAATCGGACGTTTTGTACTCAAGTTATCGCATTCACGGACACATATATAGGGAACTCTCTCTATATACTGAGAGAGAGAAATTTATATATATATATATATATATAAATTTGAACGAATAGTGTTTTTGTAATCTGGGGACCTTAAAAAGTTAACATGGTCTTGGGCTTAAGTCTTACCATGAGACCTACGGTAACAGCTTCTTCCCTATAGGGGAAATTCGCTAAAAAAGGTAACATTTTTAGAGCCTAGTTTTCTTGTTATAGTGAGAAATTATTAGTCTTTCAATAAATTCCTATATTGCATAAACTAAGATCTGTATGACTGTATAGGGCCGATCATTGGTGACATCACCAAAAACGCTAAGGCAAACCAATTTCAACCCCAATTATTTTTGTATCGACATTGTAGTTATTGCCCAACACATTTATTGTTTTTTATACTATTCGTGATAGGACCTTTCCTATAACAATTTATCAATAATGAGCTTAACTGTTACAAACAAATTGTTATTTTAATGTTTGGACTCCTGATTAATTACTGATTTCCAGGTAGACAACTCCCCAATTTTTCCTTTTTGATGTTTTCCCGTTTTTTTTTTAGGTTTTAACAACCTTACAAATTATTAAATTATATGAAACAGAATACAAGACAAATAATATTAAAGAGCCAGCAAAAACAGTAATATTCACTTTTAGTGTAACGCTAACTGTATGCTTTGATATTTGTATAGCTTTGATATGTTAAAAACCTCAAAAAGCCAATAACTAGAGTAAAAACTTTCTGTTGATATACCACACATGTGTATACCAAATAATATTTTTAGGGGGTGAAAATTGCCTAACAAAAGCCACGAAATTATATTAATCCTATACTCTAATATGAGTAAGGTTTGCTTGCTTGCGTGCTTGCTTGCTTGCGACACGGATCTCAAAAACGGCTCCAACTATTTCCTTCAAATGATCGAAATAACTAATTTCTGGGATAAAAATAAGTTCTAGACAGGCCTCAACCCCAGGAAAAATAAAATAATGTAAAAAAACTAAAATGAAAAGTTAAAAAAATTAACATTGGGCTTATGGAGTTCAAAATCAAAACAAAAGAACTGTAACAGCTGTTCATAATCAACCAGGGAACTGTCAAAGTAATACTCATGTTGTATATGATTATTAACATGTGGTTTTCCTGAGAGCAGAGACAAAAAAAGATTTGAGTAAAGATTACATATATAGAGTAGTAAAATAAATCAAAGGGACATTGAGCTATAAATAACAACTGGAGTGACCTTAAAAATGCCTAAAAGAGAAAAATGAGCTCTAACAAGCTGATAATGAGTTGGAGAAATTGGTGAAATATTACTCCAAGTCATCTAAACAAAGTAACTGGCCTTCCCGAGCAAAGGTCATTGGATTCAAATTAACGATAGCCTCACTACCTTTTTAGAACATCGTCACTGATGCTGCCACCAGACAACATGAAGTAATTAAGTTATGTAAGCTAAAAAAAACACAGCACAGGTAAAGGATTTAATACGTTTGTTCTCTGTGGTATAAGTTATAAATATTTTACTTTCTCCCCCTATATATGGAGAAAGTATTGTTTTGTCAAACTTTTCGAATTTGAGTTGTTAGTGGAAATATTCGTTTTAGTGCTCCCTGAACCCAAAAAAGTTATTTTTACGTGATGTATGTGAGTGTGTGTGTTGTTGCGTGGGTGTGTGTGGGTGTGGATGGATGTGTGCAGACCTAGAGCCCTAACCAATGAGCCGGTTTTTATGAAATTTGGTATGTAGGTACTAATCCACGATATTTCCAGGCTTTTTTCCATTTTTTCATTTTTTATTTTTAAGGGTAATTCTCCCCCAAAAACCGTCAAAAAACATGAAATATTCTAATTACTCAAAAACGGCTCAAACGATTTTGATTAAACTTTTGTGGTTTGCAGAGCTTAAGGTTTCCAACAAAATGACACAACCCGCATTTCTGGAAAAATTCGGGTTCAGAAATTACAGGACTTAAAACATAAAAAATTTAGGTTTTTAGCGAATTTCCCCTATAGGGAAGAAGCTATTACCGTAGTCGGCATGGTAAGACCTAGGCCCGGGACCATGATAACTTTTCGTTTTGAGGTCCCCAGACCCCAAAAACACCATTCGTTCGATACTGTATATATATATATATATATATATATATGTGTCCGTGAGCACGATAACTCTCGTAAATATGATCCGATTTTGACAAAATTTGGTATAAACATGTAAAGCAGCATTTATGACTTTAAGTTCGAAAACCAGACAGATCGACCTATCCAAAGGGGTATTTTGGGGGGGTTTTGTACCCCAAAAATGGGTTTTTTACATATAATTTTTTTTAAAGTCAAATTTTAGTTTTAACCATTCGATTCAGCTTAAAAAAACACACAATTTGGTATTTTGATCATTCCTCTACGTCAATTGGTTACCGAGATATTGAAAGTGCTAAACACAGTACGTTGTCTAATGTTATTCTTATGGAGGAAAAGAAAATTTTTTTATCTCGCTTATCTATGAACGTATACTGACGAAACTTGGTATACAGCTTCATCTCGTTGAGGTCTATTGATATTTGCTCCAAAAAATCTTTTTTTCATAATTCTCCCGTAGCAGCAAACCTGCGTACTCAGCTCCCATGTTATTCTTATGGATGTTATTAAATGCTCTATCTCCCTTAATTATGAACATAAATTAATAAAAACCGGTATACGACTTCACCTAGTTGAGTTATATTGATATTAGCATAAAAACCCATTTTTGTGTTCCTTGTTGCAGCAAACCTGCGTACTCAGCCCCAATGTTATTCTTATGGAGAATAATTAAAATTGTAAATATCGCTTATTTGTGAATATATTTTTATGAAACTTGGTAAGTGGCTTTATGTAGTATTAAGACATTTATATCTCCATTGGAAATTCGCTGAGTATGCAGGTTTGCTGCGACGGGGGTATTTTGGGGTTTTCTTATAAAAAATAAATGTTAAAAAACATTACTTAACACCATTAGAAAGAGTTAAAAAACTAAATAATTTAGTATTTTGAATTATTATTTTAGGATTGCTGGTTGTGGAGGAAATTAAAATGTTCATTTTGCGGTAAACGCAGTACGTTGTCCACAATGTTATTCTTATGAGTAATACAAAACTTACAATTTCTCTCTTATTTACCGATCAATTTCGCTTAAACTTGATATGCAGGTCAAGTTAGCATTGACCGACAGAGGTTATTCGAAATATGTTGCCATTTAACCCTGGAGTGATGAGGGGGCATTTCCCCTCATAAAACCACTGTGTGTATAACTGTGTGTCTATCACTGTAGCAAAGGATTCTGTAGTGCCCCCAAAAAGGGATTTGAGTGGATATTTCCTAAAACACCTTTTTAGACAATTTTCTGTATAGTCGTCCGCACTGTATATTGTATATTTAGTAAATAAAAGATTATTCATTCATGAAAGTTGGGCTAAAAGAGAGAAAGTATGCGTCAGTTTCCTGATACCGTTTATTTTTAAATGCGTAAATTGAAGAGCAATTATTCTTTTTACCTAACTTACAATTATATGTTTTCCGTAGAAAACGTAACCATTGACTATAAATACTGAAGTAGACTTCTCATTGCCATTATAAAATGTGTCCCTAGTTTTGTGTATGCCAGGATTGAAAGAGGTCGTAGTTTACACCAATCACCAACAGAGTACACTGCTGACAACTATGACTTATCCTTTCAAGGAGGGGATAATACAACAGTTGGTGTGTCAGGAAGCAAACATAAGTTGATTATCACTTGCTTTCTAGGGTGGAGATATTTTAAAAGTTAACGTAAATAACTAAAATAAAAAGTTGACAGCAGCACAATCTGTCAGCGACCCAATCAAACTACTTCAATGTTAAATTCTAGCATACACTAAAAGTGGGACAGCTGGGCCATATGGATGGGATGTCTCCTTCAGTATTTATAGTCAATGACGTAACTGACTCATGTCAAAACATCATACACACAGTGTTGTACAGTTTTGTATGCACAGCTCTCTGTGCTCAATAAGTTTATTTCATTCACCAACATACTTTGATCATGACGTGCAGAAGGGGTTTAAAAAGTGATGAAAGAAAAGTTGTATGAATAAAAGGTGGTTTAGGAAAAGCTATATCTGTTACTAAAATAAACATTCATTCATAATGCGTGTAACAAATCAACTTTCAAGCCTGAAAAATCAACCTCCATTTATTTTTCCATTAAATATCAAAATTAATGATTTGTGAGGAATCTGATCTGACCATACTCTTATGCTTATGAATAAAACATTAATAGGCTACATAAACTAGCAATGCAAGGGTCAGCTCGCGAGGAGAGTTACACCGGGACTCGCAACATATTCCGACTGTTGACCTTACAGTGTAAATAGAGATGGAATTTTGTACCGTTACTATTTTATCACCTGGAGGATATGGGTAGCTTAAGGAAAAACAAAGAATTAAAATTAAAGTGAATTCACATAGATGGAGGACCAGGGAATTTATTGAAATTCCCAAGAGAAAGAAAAAAAAACTAAACACATATTGCGTTGACAGGAAAGGTGATTTATTTATTGAATTAGATGCGGTTAATCACAAGAGACAAGTATATTCCAAACAAAACGGATATAAATATTATACAAAACTTGGTGTGCACACAAAATTAATCTAAAGGTTGCAACCACTCACCAACACTGTCCACGTCCAAGTTCATATTTCACTCGCGTTGTAAATTGTCCAATTCACATAATTCCGTTCTGTTTTGATCAAGGTTTGATATAAGGTGAAAGATTTGTATTCAGGGATCCAAAAATTAGATTAATAAAATCATGTTGACGTTGTTTTAAAACAAAAACAAAAACAAATGAAACAATAAAATAAAAACGGATGATAAAATCAAAATAAGAAAAGTCAGATAGTACAAGTTGTGCAAAACAAAGGAATATATTATTAGACAGGATGGATTTAAAAATGTGATTACTCCACTCTCTGTTTTTACGCAACATAACCGGCCCCCTTGAAGTGTCATCACTTCAACAAATTCACATGGTTGGTAAAGCGAATAATTTTACAACTGGTCGTACAAGTGTTCCTGTTGCAGTCTGGATTTTTGCAACTCGAATGACTCCATCGGTTCCTGGATAAACTTGAATGATGCGTGCGAGTTGGCCAGTTTAATGGGCTAGATGGTGAATGTACCAGAACAAGGTCACCAATCTTCAAACTTACATTATTGGTTTTCCATTTGGATCGTTGTTGGAGTGTATGCAAGTATTCGAGGCTCCATCTGCGCCAGATTTGTTGGAAGAATTGTTGAGCCAATTGCCAATGTTTCAAGCGATTAGAAGGTATTTCAGTAAAATCTTGTTCTGGAATAAGAGGAGCGCCAATTAAAAAATGGCCCGGTGTTAATGCAAAGACATCGTTGGGATCATGAGACAACGGTGTCAGAGGTCTTGAATTTAACATAGCTTCTATACGCACAGTTAGAGTGATAAATTCTGGGAGGGATAAAACTGTGTTACCCATTACTCGGTTTAAATGGTGTTTGGCACCTTTGATAGCACTTTCCCACAATCCACCTTGGTGTGGAGCAGCGGGCGGATTGAAGTGGAATTTAATTCCGTGATTAGTGACAAAATGATGAATTTGATGATGTGATTGGGCATTGTGTATAGTTGATCTTACTATATTGCGAAGTAACGTATTTGCTCCAATAAATTTTGTACCGCAATCTGAGTATATCTCAGTACATAGTCCTCTTCGAGATATAAATCTTGTGAGAGCTGCAATGAAGGCGTCTGTTGTTAAGTCCGTGACTACTTCAATGTGTACGGCTTTAGTTACCGTGCATACGAAAATGCATATGTACACCTTGATTTGTTTTACAAAGCGCAGGTTTACCACTTTAACGTTATACGGCCCACCGAAGTCGATTCCTGTAGACAAGAAGGGTCTGGCAGGGTTTATGCGGCATGAAGGTAGTTCACCCATTAAAGGTGTGATGTTTCTTGGACGATGCTTAAAATATGCTATGCATTTGTAGATTCGAGAACGAATTACGTTCCGAGCGCAAAGAATCCATACATGTTTTGCAAGCAATGATTGGACCAATTGTGGACCGGCATGAAGATATTTTATATGGTGATGGTCGATAATTATATCAACAGCATGATGACACTTAAGCAATAAAATGGGGTATCGTGTGTCATAAGGAAGTGAAGAATGATTAAGTCGTCCTCCAACACGGATTAGATTGTTTGAATCGAGGAAAGGATTTAGTCGTTGAACACGTTTTGAACAATTCTGCTGTTTTGACAACAATTTTAGTTCTTTTGCAAACGTTGTGCGCTGAACCAAAGCAAATATTTTCAATTCAGCTTCTTGAAGTTCGTTAGTTACAAGATATCCTTGGCGACGAGATGAAGTACGACAGTTATGAACAAATCGCAATACAAAAGCCATAACGCGTTGCAGTTTAGTCCATGATGACAATTTTGTTAATAATGACCATTCTTCTTGTGGAGTGGCTGTTAAAACAGTGAGTGGGGTTTCTTTAAGCTCATGTGAATGGTCAAGTGAGATAGGAATGAACTTAGGTGTCGGCCAATTACATGAAGGGTAAGTAAGCCAAGCAGGACCGTTCCACCATAGGTGATGGTTGGTCAATTGTGACACGAGTAGTCCACGTGAAGCACAATCAGCAGGGTTGTCTTCTGAAGAAATATGTTTCCACGATTCGGTTGGAACGAGTTCTTGCGTTTGCGACACACGATTGGCAACATAGGTCTTTAACCGGTATGGCGGGGTTTGAAGCCAAGTTAATGCTATGGTTGAGTCGCACCATAAATGGATGTTTGTTGTCGATAATTTATCCGAAAATATGGATTTACAATGAGCTACAAGTTGGGCTAATAAGTGTGCTGCGCATAATTCCAAGCGCGGTATTGTGACACGTTTTAGTGGAGATACTCGACTTTTTGCTGTTATAAGCTTAATAGATACGGTACATCATGATTAGGAGATTCACATCTTAAATAAACTACTGCAGCGTATCCAGCTTCTGAAGCATCGCAAAACCCATGCAATTGAATGTTGCATGACAATGAAAAATTTAATGACCGAGGTATCGAAATGTTCGTCAACCATTTGATGTTATCGGTAAAGGAGTACCATTGTGAACGGAGATCAAGAGGCAAAGGCGTGTCCCACGATAATCCTTTAGTCCAGATTAGCTGCATGAAGCATTTTTCAAGCATGATACGAGAAATCCACATGGATCATAAATTTGTGCGATTGTGCTTAAGACAATTCGTTTAGTGGGAAATTTACAAGTATTAGGAATTTGAACATTGTATGAAAAGGCGTCAGTAGTAGGAGACCATTGAAGACCTAATACATTGAAATGAGGTGTATCATCAGAGCTCTGAAGAAACTTGGGGGATTCCAAATGATTTTCAGGCAAATGACCTAATAAATTAGGCGAGTTTGAAACCCATTTTCGTAATTCAAAACATCCACGATTCAAGCGTGAACTAAGTTGCTGTTGTAGCATTATAGCTTCTGTTTCAGTATCAGCACCAGTGATGATATCGTCTACGTAAGTATGGTTAAGCAAAACATGGGCAGCATCCGGAAATTCTTGTCCTTCGTCATTAGCTAATTGATGTAACGTTCGAATGGCAAGGTAGGGGGAACTATTCACACCATACGTAAAGGTGTTCAGCTTAAAGATAGATGCAGGTTGGTCAGATTGTGTTCGCCACAATATTAATTGGAAATTTCGATCGTCTGAGTGGACCGAAATCTGGCGGTACATTTGTCGGATGTCGCAACAAAATACAACCTTGTGACTACGAAAATGCATGAGCAAGTCGCAAATGTTGTTTTGTAGTTTGGGCCCAGTTAACAAGATTCCGTTAAAAGAATTTCCGGAACTAGTTTTGCAACTAGCATCGAACACAGTCCTCAATTTAGTAGTGCTACTACTTTCCTTAAGTACTCCATGATGGGGAAGAAAGTAATGCGGGTGTGAGAGGTTTATGTCATTATATTCTGACATATGGCCTAGAGACAAATATTCATCCATAAAATCATAATATAGTTGAGCAAAGCGGTTATTGGACTTGAACTTGCGTTCCATCGCATATAGGCGCAATTCCGTGGCAGTTTTCGATTCATCTAGAACAGTACTAGAGTCCTTAAATGGAAGACGCACTATGTAACGTCCGTTGGCATCGCGAGTATGTGTCTCAATAAAGTGTAGATCACATAATTCTTCCTCATGTGTTTTAACTGAACGTGAGGGAGGCTATTCTTGGATCCAAAACCGTTGTATCGACGTATGAAGATCAGCCTCACTAATCGAATGGAGACACACGTTGAGTGTAGTAGGCGGTAACGAAGTGGAAGGCTTGGATTGAGTCGGCATGCATGGAGCAGTGCCCATGAGAACATATCCGAAATGAGTGCCCATAACATATGGCATATTGTGACCAAGAGAGAATTGCTCTTGAGTGAACAATTGAGGAAAGAGTGAGCCACCAATGACAACATCGATGCGGCTGGGTATGTGAAATGTAGGATCAACGAGAGTGAATGATCTAGATTGTTTCAATAAGTCGTTTGAAAGAGGTACGCGAGGAAGATCAACCGTTAGTTTGTCAAGGACTAATGTGGGTTGATTAGTGGCTATGATTTTCCCAGCCAACGTTTTCAAATCGACAAAGATTTGTCCTCTGTTACTAGTTACATGATTATCAATGCCAGAGAGTTGAATATCAGATTTGTGTCGTCTAGTATTGAGGGTTGAGGCAGCGTGTTCAGTGATAAGATTGCACATGCTTCCAGAATCAAGAAGCGCACGAAACATGTGTGAGTTTCCGTCAGATGAGCTGAGTTGTACTAATAAGGTACCTAGTACACTGTAGTATTAATACTTGATGAAGGGGGACTATTTTGAGAGGTAAGTACCGGTATGATAGATTCTGATTTAGAGGTAGAATCTCATACGGAACCATTTGATGATTTCTTAGAAAACAAACTGTTTCCGACATTGGAATAATATTCTCTACTATGAGTCGTATCCACATTGAAATGTAACAAAGTGTGATGGCGTTTGTTACAAAGTTTGCATGATGATTGTGATTTACATGATTTAACGTCATGAGTTCCTAGACATGAAACACATTTACGGTGCTGTTTGACCAATTGAAAACGTTCTTGAGGTGTTTTAGTTTTGAATGCAGGGCAAGCATAGATCTTATGGGAAATCTGGTTACACGCGAAACAAGGTGTGTGTGAGTGGTCATTATGGTCAATTTGCGGAGAGAAATGAGTGGCTACCATGTTAACAGGTTTCTTTGAATCAAATTTAATGCGATTAATAGATTTGGAGTAGCTAGAAGATGAAGTTGCCATTGTCTGAATACCTTGTGACAACGTCGCATCTTCCAGGTGGTCAAGAAAGGTGCATTCAGTAGTCAAGAAATCAATTATTTCTTTAGTAGTAGGCAACGTGTGCTTAGGTAACGATAAAGTTGCACGAAAAGATTCTAATCTAGTGCGAAGTTCCACATCCATTTTCCGTAATAATGGTCGCTACCATCAAAGGGTCCGAATTTAATACTTCGCATTTGAGAGCAACCAAAGCTGAGTATTTTCATGAAAGGTATTGACAAACTGACGAATGCCAGATGTGTGTGAGATAGTAATTTGAGGTAAATCCAACAAATTGTTAAGATGGATCAGTTGTAAACGACGATCATTATGATACCGATCCCTGAGTAAATTGTACGCAACTGTGTAATTAGGTGCGGTGATATTAAGGCTACGTATCAAGTTAAGTGGTTCTTCACCAAATGCGCTTAAAAGATATTGAAATTTCATCACGTCGGATAGTGAGTCGTTGTGATGTATTGTCGCATCGAATAAGTTGATAAATGAAGTCCAAGACGTCAATTCACCGACAAACTTCGGGAGTTCAAACTTAGGTAACCGTACTTGTGAATGCGCAGTGGATAATGATTCGTTATTGCTATCACCGTTAGTTTGCGATTCATTAACTGGAATCAAAGCTTCAATATGGCTCAAGATGTGAATGTATAGATCGTTAATTTCATCTTGATCTACAGATAAAGATTCATGAGATAAAGCATCTTCACCCGAAACCGTTAGAACTCGCTGTAGATTCAATTCAAAATCATTTTTTTCTTTTGAAGTTCACTCATGTAAGCATTTAGGGTTTTAAGCTGGACAACGGATAGTGGTTCAGTTTGCGCAAACAGATTGTCAATTGAAACCTTAATATTAGACAACCGTGTTTTTGTTAAGGCAGTAAGCCGTTTGTATGTCTCGGCTTTGAAATCAGTATTTCTTGGAGGCGCCATAGTGAATAATAGTACAAATAAATATAGTTGAATAAAACTTATGATGGATAATCAAATATCAGTTTCCACAAGTTCTTTAGTATGTTTCGGATGCGTAACAGAGAGCGGTATAGACACATAGGAAAATTGAAATAAAGGAATCTATAAAGTGAACTATTGTATTTCCAAATCGCTTTGATACTATCTAGGCCCGTCAGGACCAAAAAATGGGGGATATGGGTAGCTTAAGGAAAAACAAAGAATTAAAATTAAAGTGAATTCACATAGATGGAGGACCAGGGAATTTATTGAAATTCCCAAGAGAAAGAAAAAAAAACTAAAGACATATTGCGTTGACAGGAAAGGTGATTTATTTATTAAATTAGATGCGGTTAATATAGGAACAAGAGACAAGTATATTCCAAACAAAACGGATATAAATATTATACAAAGCTTGGTGTGCACACAAAATTAATCTAAAGGTTGCAACCACTCACCAACACTGTCCACGTCCAAGTTCATATTTCACTCGCGTTGTAGATTGTCCAATTCACATAATTCCGTTCTGTTTTGATCAAGGTTTGATATAAGGTGAAAGATTTGTATTCAGGGATCCAAAAATTAGATTAATAAAATCATGTTGACGTTGTTTTAAAACAAAAACAAAAACAAATGAAACAATAAAATAAAAACGGATGATAACATCAAAATAAGAAAAGTCAGATAGTACAAGTTGTGCAAAACAAAGGAATATATTATTAGACAGGATGGATTTAAAAATGTGATTACTGTACTCCACTCACTGTTTGTACGCAACATCACCTCTAACTTTGTTGCTTGGGTGTTGCCAATGCGCAGGAAGATAGGAGGAAAGTGATTGCCAAGTACATCTGAGAAGCTGTCCACTTAGTCGGCAAACAACATTGCAACATTGTAACGAAATAAGTGTAGGGATGGCAACGATAAATCGATATATCGGAACAATCGATATTTTACCCCCGAAATATCGATATATTGCAATCGATGTTTTTGTTTCGATACAATCTGGAAAATCGATTTCTTTCTTACGATATATCGGACTTTTTCCCTAAATGATTGAGTTGGATTTACCAATTCAAAATGGTAGTTTTTTTCTATTAAAATGGGTTATTTTATATTTGAGCTTATTAATAATATTCAAATCATGGATTTTATCGTTGGCGAAGAACTTCTGAGTGTTTATTTACGTCTCAGTCTCAGTGCACTGCTAAAGGAACGCAATTCCTCCCGCTTTTGCAGATATAGTTGGCAACACTGATTTTCCTCTCCACTCCTATACCGCATGACCACGTGAAGTTGGATTGGTATCGTTTTTAACTGTCATAACAAAACTTAGTCCGTTTTGGACAGGTTTTTTCATACACTATAAGAGTTATCTTAGTTTTTTTAAAGTATTTTATTTCACAATATATGATTTTGATAGGCTTCTTTTATTTTGGTGAGTAAACTTCAACATCAAGTGTTGTTTAGTATACAAATATAATGTACATATAACGTTATACAAAACTATCTACACTACCACTCTTAATCGTATTTTTCCCACGATTTAATAATAACCCTTTGAGATTTATACTAGTAATTCTTTGAAATTAACTGTATCCACCTTCTTTTCATGCAGAATCCTTATTCTTTCAGCTAAAACTTCATTAAATAATTTAAACACCTTTCATTTAAGGTTATTACAGTATAGTCACGATGATTACAGTACGATGTGTTATGCTTGCAAACGGTGGTTTTATTACGTATGAACACACTCCGATATATCGGGTTTCGATATATCGGATATATCGATATTTTATGCCCGATATATTTTAAGCATCGATAATTTTATTTCGATATATCGAAAAATCGATACATATTGAGAAATTTTGCCATCCCTAAATAAGTGGCAGCTTGTGTTGTCTAGTCTTGACACAAACAAACAAGTGCGTGGGACCACAGATGAACCGACTGGAGTTCCTCGTAAACTGACGTGTTGGCATACGGCATTAGTTGTCTAGGACAGGCGTTATTAGGCGGGCGGGGTATCTAATCTCTGGACCAGTGTAGGGGCTGACATAAAACCGGAGGCCCGCCAATCTAGCTGCACTTGCCCGAACGAGTACTATGCAACTCAGTAACGATAAGCCATTACCATTATAATAAAAAGTCATTCAAAACCATCGATATAGCCTATTACAGTATTATGTTTTGTCTAACAACTTCTATTACTTAACATGTATTATTTACTTTGTTAGTATGTGTTGAAATAAATACTAGTGAATAGTCAAATATCAAATCAGTATGAAAAAGTTAATCCATTTAAAATTTCGCCTAACCTAAATTACTAACTAACTACAGGACGCCGCTGAGCATTTTTATCAGAGAGCCGTTCTTTGCTCAATAAGGTACATCGGCCAATTAAGAAATCCTAGTACTGCATTCTGGCCCGGTGCACCGCATGAAATAAAACTCAGTTAAATAACGCATCAGGGACAATTTTACAATACTCACAGCGTAACCACCGAGAAAGTATAGTGTTATGCAATCGCAAGTACTGTAGTACTGATGAATTTTAAAATTATCCTATACTCTAATATGAGTAAGGTTTGCTTGCTTTGCGACACGGATCTCAAAAACGGCTCCAACGATTTCCTTCAAATGTTCGAAATAACTAGTTTCTGGGATAAAAATAAGTTCTATACAGGCCTCATCCCCAGGAAAAATCAAATAATGTAAAACAACTAAAATGAAAAGTTAACAAAATTAACATTGGGCTTATGGAGTTTCAAATCAAAACAAAAGAATTGTGACAGCTGTTCATAATCAACCAGGGAACTGTCAAAGTAATACTCATGTTGTATATGATTATTAACATGTGGTTTCCTGAGAGCAGAGATTAAAAGATTTGAGTGAAGATTACATAAATAGAGAAGTAAAATAAATCAAAGGGACATTGAGCTATAAATAAACTTGAGTGACCTTAAAATATAGAAAAGAGGCAAATGAGTTGTACAAATCTGATTATCAGTAGGGGGAAGTGTTGAAATATTACTCCGAGTCATCTAAACAAACTGACTGGCCTTCCCCCGAGCAAAGCTCGGCCCCCAGGTACTCTTATTTATATATCAAACTAGTTGATGAACCCGTTCTTCGCACTGGTGTTTTCTTTACCCATTCTATAGTCAATGCAATTTGCATTTTAGTTAGCTTGAAACAGCTGTTCTTGCTTCTGCTCTTTAACAATGACTACATAAACTACTATAAACTAATATTGTAGTTAATTTAGTCATTGTCTTTAAGCTGTCAAATGAAAGTATCCACAGCTGTTTGCATTACAGTTTCTGAATGTTTACTTTCTTCTGAAATGTAAACATTGAAACATAGGACGTTCACGGGGCGTAGTCCGAGGGGATTTAGAGGAAATGAATAGGCCTGTGTGTTGCATGGGTTGAAGATCTACCTTTGTGTAAAGTTTCAGCTCACTCGGTTCAGTAGTTTTTTAGTTTACCCGGAACATCAGACAGATAGACAGACAGACAGACAGAAACCACCTCTGCTTTTTAATATTATAGAAAGAATAAATAATCTTAAAAGTGTTTCAACATAACACATTTTTATTATATTCACTTACTGTTTCTTTTCAAAAACATTTCTCTTTCGGTATTTTTCTATTTTACTTCAATACAGTGTATCTGATTCCTCAATTTAAAAACGATTCTCTCCCTTATACGTAATTCAAACCTTTTTACATCATCGACAAAACAGACACTACGTAACTGACTCCAAAAGACGAAAGTAGGTCAGCAGTCAAGCAGTCAAAGCGTATCCATGTATCACCTTATCGTAACGAATACGTTGACACGGCCCCACGGCCCTCCACGAGGTTGATGCATGAGAATGAATGTTGTGGAGGTACGATACTGATCCCAGCTGTCGTTTTTCATTGGACTGTAAATTAATTATGCTTTCATAAAAATGTTGACCTAGGATAGTACTGAAACACAACCAGGGTGTGGACCGCTTCGCTTCATAACGATAAAATAATGTAATTGGTGTATCCAAAAACGAAAATGAAAAAGCATAAACTGGGTAATTTTCGAGTGCTTTCACTTTCCACAGTAATGAAGTTTTAGCGAATTTCCCCTATAGGGAAGAAGCTATTACCGTAGTCGGCATGGTAAGACCTAGGCCCGGGACCATGATAACTTTTAGTTTTGAGGTCCCCAGACCCCAAAAACACCATTCGTTTGTATATATATAGTTATATATAGTTATATAGTTATCGCACCCACGGACACACACACACACATATATATATATATATATATATATATATATATATATATGTGTGTGTGTGTGTCCGTGGGTGCGATAACTCTCGTAAAAAAGGTCAGATTTTGATGAAATTTGGTATAAACGTGTAAAGCAACATTTATGACTAAGTTCGAAAACCAGCCATATCGCTCTACCTTAAGGGGTATTTTGGGGGGGTTTTGTACCCCAAAAATGGGTTTTTTGAGCTTTTTACATATAATTTTTGAAATAGTCAAATTTTAGTTTTTACCATTGGATTCAAATTAAAAAAACACACAATTTGGTATTTTGATCATTCCTCTACGTCAATCGGTTACCGAGATATTGAAAGTGCTAAACACAGTACGTTGTCTAATGTTATTCTTATGGAGGAATAGAAAAATGTTATATCTCGCTTATTTATGAACGTATACTGACAAAAATTGGTATACGGCTTTATCTGGTTGTGGTCTATTGTTATTTGCTCAAAAAACAATTTTTTTCTAAAGGTTCCCGTAGCAGCAAACCTGCGTACTCAGCCCCCATGTTATTCTTATGGAGAAAAATTAAAATGCTATGTCTCACTTAATTATGAACATAAATTAATAAAACCTCTTACATGACTTCACCTAATTGAGTTATATTGATATTTGCCTAAATACCCACTTTTTTCGTTCCTTATTGTAGCAAACCTGCGTACTCATCCCCCATGTTATTCTTATGGAGATTAATCAAAATGGAATATATCGCTTATTTATGAATGAGTATTGATGAAACTAGGTATGTAGCTTCACCTAGTTGAGTTATATTGATATTTGCATAGAAACCAATTGTTTATGTTCCTTGTTTCAACAAACCTATGTACTCATCCCCAATGTTATTCTTATAGGGAATAATTATAATAGTATATATCGCTTATTTGTGAATATATTTTTATGAAACTTGGTATGCGGCTTTATGTGGTATTAAGTCATATATTATGCATTGGAAATTCGCTGAGTATGCAGGTTTGCTGCGACGGGGGTATTAGAGTAACTGTTATAGCTGTGGAAGCCAGAATTGAATAGATAGTGTTGCCAGTTGAGTTTTTAAGTGTATTTTTGCGCCAGTTCCGATATTTTTAGACGAAGTTTCACATTCTTAAACGCTTCATCTGATGAGAAATGATTCATTCGTAAATAAACAAATATTAATTACTACTTTGTCAAAACATAATTTATTCAATAACTTAACTGGAAAACAATATATTAAAACTTTCCAACTCCATACCATTGTCCATAAAAAAGAGACAGATGAATACCCCCGTAGCAGCAAACCTGCATACTCAGCGAATTTCCAATGCATAATAATTTATCTTAATACCACATAAAGCCACATACCAAGTTTCATCAATATACATTCATAAATAAACGATTTATGACATTTTAATTATTCTCCACAAGAATAACAAGGCGGCTGAGTATGCAGGTTTGCTGAAATAAGGAACACTAAAAATGGGCTTTTATACAAATATCAATATAACTCAACTAGGCAAAGCCACATACCAAGTTCTATTTATTTATGTTCATAATTAAAGGAGATAACACGTTAATTATTCTCTATAAGAATAACATGGGGCTGAGTATGCAGGTTTGCTGCTACAGGAACTATCGGGGAAAAAATGGGTTTTTGTGCAAATATCAATAGACCACAATGAAATGAAGCAATATACCAAGTTTCGTCAGGATAAGTTGATAAATAAGCGAGATATACAATTTTTCTTATCCTCCATAAGAATAACATTGGACAACGTACTGTGCTTAGCACTTTCAATATCTCAGTAACCAATTGACGTAAAGCAATGATTAAAACATCAAATTGTGCGTCTTTTTAAGCTGATTCCAATGGGAAAAAATAAAATTTTACTTTTTCAAAAATTGTATGTAAAAAACTCAAAAAACCCATTTTTGTTGTACAAAACCCCCCCAAAATACCCCTTCGGATAGGTCGATCTGTCTGGTTTTCGAACTTAAAGTCATAAATGCTACTTTACACGTTTGTACCAAATTTCATCAAAATCGGACCTTTTTTACGAGAGATATTGCACCCACGGACACACACATATATATATATATATATATATATATATATATATATATATATATATACAGTTTCGAACGAATGGTGTTTTTGGGGTCTGGGGACCTCAAAACGAAAAGTTATCATGGTCCCGGGCCTAGGCCTTACCATGCCGACTACGGTAATAGCTTCTTCCCTATAGGGGAAACTCGCTAAAAATTAGATTCAGGAGGGGGTTGAGATAGTTTCTTGTGGCAAAGGAGTACTACAGTGTCCAGGAGTATTTTGTTGACAACATTAGTAATTTTTAGTTTTAAAGATACTGTAATAATATTTATTTTTACGTTGTTCCTATGAAAGTGTTTTATTTGTTAATTTATGATCCATGCTGTAAAGTTAAGACAGTTTTCTGACTTTTCTATGCTGTAAAGTTTACGACAGTAAATATTCTTGGTTCTTGATTCTTGAGTCTTGTACTGATTGCATATTACATTTGACTATAAATATACTCCTTCTTTACGTACCAATATACTCAGGTTTTGTAGACCTTCAAAATAACGTCGCCTTAAACCTTTTTTTCATATTTCCCATTTTTTAGCGTTTAAGTTCAAAGCTATTTTGTCAATACCAAGCTGAATCATCGGGCAGAGCGTCGTGGCGCCTCGCCGCACCGGAAGAGGGTTTTGCCCAAAAGACAAATAAATTTCAATTTCAAAAATGATAAAAAAATGTCAACTCCTTTTTTGCTCCCTCCCACTATTACAGCTAATTACGATTTGCATTTTATTGGAAGACACCCATGCAGTCGTTCTGTAGGTGTCAATAAAAAAAGGACTTGGAGCTGATGTCATTCCGTTATCTGTGAAGGCCTGCGCAGTCTGCCGCCTTGTTTATTTTAGGTTCAATAACGTTTGCGTAAAAGTTTGACGACAGCCCAGTAGAGATAAAACATTCCTGATTATTTAACGCTTACGTTTCGTCTAGACTGTCTTCCGCTGTTCGCCTTCTAGGTTACAGGACATAAGATTTCATGGGACTGGACCACCTGTTAAGAGAACTGGGTTTTCGTTCAAAGAAACCTTTGACTACAGTATTTTGATTCGAATAGTATGACCAGATACCAGACGTCCCGATTTCGGCGAGACAGTCCCGCTTTAGCGAGATTGTCCCGGCGTTCCCACGATTCCTGTGGGGACAGCAGAATGTCCCGCTTCAGTTTTTCATAAAAATATTCTATATTTTTAGTACAAACCTCCTGTCGACCAGCGTTGGGTTGTTGAATTATTCAAATACTGAAGCAAAACAAAAAGTATTGTTTTCTATCACTGTTTCTAAGGTTTTAACTGAGCTAGGGCACTGAATGCCTGGTATACCAATGTATGTACGCGCAGATTCATGAACACTTTTGTGGCGGCGCAACTACGTACCCGCACTTATTACGCAAATTAAGGTTCTGTAAACTAAACTTGTTGGTTTAAAAATGAATTTATCACTTGTTAAATTAAAATGTGAAACAATATCTAAAACAGGATGAAACTGGACTAAATAATTGAATAAAGAAAACACGCATGACTAAACTAAATAAAACTCTAATCTTAATTAATTGTATCTAGTCAAAATGAATAAATCTAGTCTAAAAATAGATCGATCTCGTGAGTCTCCAAGAGTCACTCGGTTGACGCTAGACGGACGACTGAAGGGTTGAGGGCGAGGGCCTAAACAATAACCTCCTCCAATATCCCCGCAATCGTGGTCAACAAATTTTTAGACTAAGAACAAGTCATAGTTAAAGTTAGTAGCAATCAAAAACACGTTCTTGCTAAAAAGTAACGTGAATTTAAGCTGGGTTCAGTTTTTATAATAAGATTCAAGTAATTTCAAATTTAATAAAAGCAATTCACTCCCCTAACAAGCGTCTGTAATTTTGTATGGTATTTGTTATTAGTTGTTTTGCACACCATAGTGATTAACTCATTTGTAATATTTTATTTAGTTGGATAACTTTGAAGAAAAGTACCGGTAGGTGTAAACTTTATTTTCCTTTTACTTTCTCCCCTTATACATAGTATATGGAGAAAGTATTGTTTTCGTCAAAATTTTCGAATTCGAGTTGTTAGTGGAAATATTCGTTTTGGTGCTCCCTAAACCCAAAAAAGTGGTTTTTACGTGATGTCTGTCTGTGTGTGTGTGTGTATGTGTGTGTGTCCGTGTGTGTGTGTGTGTGTGTGTGTGTGTGTGTGTGTGTGTGTGTGTGTGTGTGTGTGTGTGTGTGTGTAACCACTATTTTACGATTGCTGGTTTCGGAGAAAATTTAAATTTTCATTTTGCGGTAAACTCAGTACGTTGTACCCATGTTATTCTTATGGGGATTAAAAAAAATACTATTTCTTTCTTATTTACTGATCAATTTCATTCAAACTTAATATGCTTGTCAAGTTAGTATTGACCAACAGAGGAAATTCGAAATATGTTGTCCCTTAATAACCCAGCGGGGGGGATAGGGGAATGCTCCCTATTTGGAGCATTTCCTCCAAAGCAAGGATTTGGGTGGATGTTTTTTAAAACAACTTGTTTACAAGTATTTCTGTACATTCGACCGTGCTTTGTATTCTATATTTAGTAAATAAAAAGTAATTTATTCATTAAAGTTGGGCTAGAAGGGGAAAGTATGTGTCAGTTTCCTGATACCGTTTATTTTTTTGATACCCGCGCAGTCTTCGCCCCGCAAATCACTACTATTATAAAAATGTGGTGGTGTCTGTCTGTCTATCTGCCTATTGTTCCATCACGCCAAAACCACTGGATTAATTCTGCTAAAACTTTGCACAAATACAGTCTATGTACCCAGGAGTGTTATAGGCCTATTTCCGTTTAGAAAAGTCCTCAGGGCTCTGCCCACGGGACTACCAAGCTCCCATGTTATTCTTATGGAGGAGAGTTTTATTTGGTTTAAGTCATGCGTGTTTTCCTAATTCAATTAATTTTAATAAACGGCTGTTACAACCGAATTTTCACCCCGTTGCAAAGCACGGGCATAGCAGCTAGTGATTTTAGTGTGTGCTGCATTCTGTGGTTAGCCCGTGGAACTACTACGAATCAAGACCAGCTGTTTGTATTTTCATCAGCTCAAAGAAAAATAAATGTCCATAAGGGATATATGGGAACTTTGTCGGGGTCTCTGGCGGAGCCCTAAGGTAAGATCAGGATGAAAACCATTTATTTTTCTTAATTTTTGCCTAAATAATCAGTGTACAAAATTTCAACTCTCTAGGTAAATGGGAAGTAGGAGAATTCGTGATGAGTGAGTGAGTGAGTGAGTCAGTCAGTCAGTGAGTGAGGGCTTTGCCTATTATATGTATAGATTACTTAGTACTGTATTGTATTATAATTTTATGAATATGATTGCACGATACTTATTGTTACAATACTAAGTAATATTTGGGCAAAAACTGTCCAAAACGCACAATATCGTCTAAAACCTTCCGGGGAGGGCCGCCGAACCCCCTATTTTAGGTGGGGGGGGGGGTATTTCATACCTCCTACACCCCTCCCCCAGGTATTTTCAAGTAATCAAACTATGACCCGCTTTAGGCTTCTACAGAATTGGACACCTTTATACTTATGCCATTTTTTATCAAGTATTTACTTAAGCAACGTTATAAAGTAGGGTGTTTTTGAAAAGACTCTGTATAGTTACTTTACAAATTTCCAATTGACCAAAAAGTGCAATTAATTTTAATTAAAATCATTAATCTAATATTGAACCTTGCTATAACTGGTCACAATTAAGAACTCATTAACATACTAAATCTACAAACCTCGATTTTACCAATTATCTATTCAGTAGGGGTTTGGAATCAATGTTTAGTTAAAAAAACACACTGATAAATACATAATTCTAATCGGTTCCAAATAGGTCACACACTTGCACTTGTTTGGACGGAACCGTTAAAGGCACCAGATCCTAATGTTTTGTTATTTTGACAAGTTTTGTAACAGAGCGAAACAAAATGAGGATTTGCCCAGCAACCCGATTCTACTGTGTCGTTTGCAAATTAAATTTCCGTTCGCCCGTGTGAAAACTTGAATTTTTAAATCATAAAACGTAAATCTATGATATATTCACCAGCTTATTTATTAGCACCGGCCAATTTACAATTCAGCATGTTGTAGGCTTCATTGTAGCCAGTGGTTCGCCATCATTCGCGTCGCCTTCGAGCGAACCTGTTTTCATTTCATCTCCTCAAACTCCCGTACCAGAGTCCCGATCCCTCACGGACATAACACTGACCATAGAAAAATAATTTGTCCATGCCCTGACCTAGGCCACAACCAGTTCGCTGCCTCGTGCCTCCTCCCCTCCTGCCACCTTGGCTATGGTTGTGCATCGGTGCATCCAGGTGCATCCGCCCTCCCCCTCGCCCCCCTCTACTTCAAAACTCGACCTGCGACGTCAAACTCACCGTGACCTCATCAGGTTTATTGCTGTAAGTTATGTACAGAGTGTTTACAAACTACAGTGTGCACAATCTTCAGGATATTGTTCCTGGAGTTAACAGGAACATAACATGGTGTGATCAAAGTACATATGGTTGTACGTTTCGCTTTGTTTTCTATCTGTGTATGAATGTGATTTGTTATAGATAGAGTACATAATATGTTTTAAATCTCGAACTATACTGTATTGCCTTTCAACTTGGTATATGTCTTATTTTCTGCAAATCAACACAACAATACCTTTCTAACGACATACGTGAATATCTCCTACAATGTACACACTCTGAGAAAAAAGTAGGACAAGTTTTGTGCTTGCCTATTAATGTAATGAATGATTATACGAGCTATATGAATGTATCAAACAGATAAATATCCCGTTGGGCATGATATCAGCTTCCTATTTTAGTCTAATATATCACTAATGCCATGTACTGATCGCGGGCGAAGCCGCAACTGTACAGCTAGTTTTTATATAATGGAAAAATATATTTTTACAGCAAAAACAATGTTGGTATGTTATATTTTTAAACGCATAGAAGATTCGCGATTCGTTTGAGTATTATTTAGATGAAAACATATTTGTCCACATCAATATCAGGAATAGATTGAATTCTGCGAAAACCTGATTACAAAGTCAGCCAAATTATTTGTTCTGTCGGCGTTTGTTTCCTGATTGATTGATGTGGTGTGATTGAAACGAGTAAAGCTTTTACCTGAAAATGTATAATTTTTTGTTTAGGCTACGATTTCAGTACAGTTTTTCCATAATTTAAGTCATATATTTATGTTTAACTAGCTGTGTACCCGTCCTTCGTACGGGTTGTATATAAATGGTAGATTAACTAAAAAAATTAACAACCCACATAATTTTACAATATTAAAATTACATTTTACACTTTTAAAGTAGAATTAAATTAAAGTTAACGAAATATACTATGGCAGATAATTCGGGTACTGTTGCCAAGTCGAGGAACTCTGTCGGGTAGTGAACGGTGTGGTTTTGGGACTCCAAATCCGTACACGTAACACTTTGGATTCGATTTTAGAAATAAAAGAACTCAAATACAACAAAATATTAACCCTGTTTAATTTAACATTTTAAATACTTTGATACATTAATCTTTACATTCCAATAAATTAATAGTAATGTAACGAAACATTGAACTTTAAAAACATTGCAAACCACTTTTAAAATCACCATTCTTGCCATGTCCTGTTTTCATTATAATTGTAAATAAACAATTTAAACTTGGAAAAATCATATGTTTTAAAAACATATGACTACTTGATTTTATTTAAAAAAATGTAAATCAATATATACAAACTGTTTTAACAGTGGTCATGGTTAAATGAACGGTATTAAATATTGTATATGTTCGTTCCTCCCTTTGGAATAGACCTACATTTGTGTTGATCTCCGTTGTTTGTTCATTGGTGGACGTGAGGATGGCACAATCACAGAGCAAGACACTTTACAGATTAAACTGTTTATGAACCTCGGTGTAACAAACTGTCAATCAGTAAATCCTGTGATTCATCGATGTGCCGAGTGAAGGATAGATATTTCTGAGACTTAATTTGTTTTTCAATGTCCCAATCTCAACTTTTAAAAGCGCATAAGAAAACTGCTCAACCCCTTAATCTTCTCAAAAATACATTTTCATATTTACTGTTAAGTTCAGACGATCAGTGGTTGGCTACATAAAATATATTTTTAGAGAGGCGTAGACTCGTCCACTCATGTCTCACTTACAACAAAGGGTCTGTGTGAAATCTCCAGAGAACAATACAGTGACTCCCCATGATGTTGTTTCTTATTTCCTTTAAGGCATCAAATTTCAGCTCTACTGGTTGAGTAGTTGGTGTGTTATGACTAACACACTTATATTAAAGGCCATTGGGCCAGAGTCCTTGAGTATGTTTGTGTCTGGAGTAGGTAAATGTCTGCACTGAGCTATTAGGTACATTCCTATCGAATTTAAGATCCATCAGTCCAAGAGTATGTGCAAGATTGTTTAAATATTTTGCAAGCCCTTAAACATTTTCGTATCAGGAATAGGCTTGCGTTTTGTTCTGATGAATTAGTTATGTTCCTACCGAAATGTAACTTACAAAGGTCCAGTGAATACTAATACTCATAAAATTGCTATAAAAGTAAATTAGCGAAGAACCCTATAGGACTTTTTTAAACGTATTCTTATTGTGGATCTACAGCATAAGGGGAACCACTATCCAAAATTTTATCTTCAATAGACATTGTCGTTTCTTAGATAAAGTGATCACTATGTCAGTAAGTGCATGAGTCTGACAAATATAGATTTAGATCATATATCCACTTATGCTATTCATTACCAATCTTCACTCAACGTTTTAAAAAAGAATTACAACACATATTTATAGAATAACTATGCCATCATCTGGTTCAATATAAATAAATGCTTTGTCCATAAGAATAGCATAGGATCTTAAACCCTATGGGGCAGTGTCCTAAGGTAATTTAAAACAATCCAATTAGCCTAAAACCTTCTAACGCACATATAGAACATAGAAAAAAATTGCATAAAAATCGGTGCACCTATTTTCCTGTGAAAAGCGAACAAAACATGACCAAAACCGCACAAAATCACGTTTTTGAGCGGCCGCCATTATTTTTTTAAACGACGTATGCCAGTTTATAGTGCCCTAAAACCTTCTCGCGCATATATAGAACAAAGAAACAAAGTTTCATTAATGTCAGTGCACCCGTTTTCCAGTGAAAAGCGAACAAAAACCCGTCGTTGAGCGTTACTGGCAGACAGACAGACAGTCATAAATTGAGATAAGATTTGTTTTGGTTTCCCTAGGGTGTAAAACGTGAAAATATGCAAAAATTTCATAATTCCAAGCAATGTACAGACAAAACTCTAATTTTATTTATATAGATTCACTATACGATATATTGAAATAAATATATATATACTTGATGTACACGTTCTTCGCACAGGGGTTTTCTCTACCCGTTCTTTAGTCAATGCAATTTCCATTTTAGTTAGCTTGAAACAGCTGTTGTTCTTGCTTCTGCTCTTTAAGCTGTCAGATGGAAGTGTCCACAGCTGTTAGCATTACAGTTTATGAATGTTTACTCTCTTCTGAAATGTAAACATTGAAACTTAGGACGTTCACGGGGCGTAGCCCTAGGGGATTTTAAGGAAGTGAATAGGCCTATGTGTTGCATGGGTTCAAGATCTACCTTTGTGTAAAGTTTCAGCCCAGTCGGTTCAGTAGTTTTTGCGTTCACCCGGAACATCAGACAGACAGACAGACAGACAGAAACCACCTCTTCTTTATAATATTATAGATAGATAATTGATATTCTGAGTAGATTAACTGCGCACTTATGAAACAATAAATTAACATTATTAACCTTCAGTGGGATTTTTTATAAACATACTGCTGTGATCCCGAGATAGTGACTAGCTGAAATGCTAATACTGTACAGTATTTTATAATATTGCATTTATTTTTCAAACGAAACCACTTTATGTAACTAATAATGGCAATTATTGCTTTGTAGTAATAAATAAATTGTATGAAATGCACAGTGTGGCTAAATATAATCATTCTAACAAAATCAAGGAAAATACAAGTAGTCTCCTTTGCTACATTTGTAAATTAGAATGGGGGTATCCAGGTTGCGCGTAACTGAGAGTAGGTTTAATTTGACATAATGGGGAAATTTTAATATTCTTCGTGCTTTACATTAAATCGATTACTGTATTACAATAATAGACCTACATGTTATAAATTACTTAGTATAATATCATTATATAATATAAATATTATAATATATATAAAGATTTTCGTATAATAACAATAACTTTTTTTAAATTACCTTGATCAAATTAACGTGAAAATGCTCCTTTGTATATTTCCAAAAAACTGCGTTACCTGCTGCTATTTAACCAAACAAATCCTATAAAACCTTTCCTAACCGTAGCTAGGTAAGGTTTATTACTATGACACATGACACAGTGTGGTCTTTTGCACCCAAACCTTTCTTGGGGTGGACAAACAAACCCTCCTGAAGGTTTTACTACCTTATAAACCTTCCCTAATAACATAACGCAACTTAATGTTATAAGTGCACATGTAAAACCCACGAAATACCGACCCAAATTAGTGAACTACTCTAGCATTAGTGGTAATCGCTAGAGGGTGTCTTCTTTCCTGTAACTGGTGTTATTTAATTTAACCGCTGTTGCTTGAAAGAGTTTGCTCTCAAAGGGGTTCCACAGCTGTCAGCTGTCGCAATATACTGGCTCTGGTTGGCTATGCGGCCGTCGCGTCGTCGTTAAATGACGTAAGTGTCACAGTCCAGCGGAAAATAAGTACGTCGCACTTAGTTTTGTCTGTCTTTAATTACGTTTGCAGGAGCATTGCTCTGTCATTCATTTAGGTATAGGGTTGCCATACGTATATATACGTCTGTATTTTGTATTGACGGTTTGTATTTTTGGGCCCGGTATCGTACAAAGATTGAAAAGGAAAAGGACCTGTCCATATTTGGCAGGTCTTTTTACCATCCTGAACATCCCAAATCGCCAAAGTTGTGTACAACGTTTTGTCAGTTTTTTTTTTGTTTTTTTTTCTCTAAGAGGGTATTATCTCCAGAAATATATGTCCGTTCTCTGCACGGTGATCTAGTAGGCATAGAGCAAGACGTTTTAAAAGTTTATTTACATTAGGGCCTGTAATCAGCTGACTAACTAAATCAAATGTAACTCCATAAGATTAACATTGAAACTTTGAAAGCCTGCAGGGTGAAACTCCGAAGATGTCGGTTTTTCAAAGCCCCAAAAGGCACATCTAGAGAGTAAGAGCTTTTCATTGATACCAAACATGTATACAAAATGATCGTTTTAGGGGTCTAAAATCGCCGAACAAAAATCAAGAAATTATTTTAATAATATAGATAGATTGCAGTTTAAAGTAGTACAAATTTAAATGATTATGGTTACCTATTTTACGCCATTCCCAAAGTCTTAAAGATTTACAATACCTCTCTGGTTACATCTTTGAAACGATACTTGTTTGCAGGCCTTCCAAAACCGCCTGAATTAGGGTTTCCATAATTCAAATCAAATCAAAATAATTTATTGCCCAGAAACATAAAGATTCATAGAACAAAGTCATATATGTTAATGAAAAAAACACAATTCTTTAAAGAACTGTTCTTTTTTATTTACACATTGACACATTGAAGATGGATCAGAGGACCGGTCCAGACACAGAAATATTTTTTAATTAAATATCTGGAAGCGTATAGGTAATCATAAAATTGTTAACTTATACCATTGAACGCTTGAAGAAATTGAAATGTTTTAAAGATAAATAGACCTGATTTCTAAGAGTCTATTGTAATATGTTCTTAAAGCGCTTACACTCACTGGCCGAGTCCAGGCGAGCAAGACAAACGCGAGAGAGTGGAGAGTGTGGATGGATAGTTCGCCTCCTCTCAGTGGCCGAGTCTAGGTGAGCAAGACCAACGCGAGAGTGTGGAGAGTGTGGATGGATGGTTCGCATCCACTTACTGGCCGAGTCTAGGCGAGCAAGACAAACGCGAGAGTGTAGATGGATAGTTCGCCTCCACTCACTGGCCGAGTCTAGGCGAGCTAGACAAACGCGAGAGTGTTTATGGATAGTTCGCATTGTAAAGTTATTTGCTTAATCGCAAAAGGTAATAAACTTCGAGCTGACTGGTCCACCAATTATATACTCACTTAGCCTGAGAGAGATACTCTAGGACTGAATATTGAGCAAACACAGATAAAAGATATACACTGTTTAATTACACACTTTAAAATCTGAATACATGCTTATAATATAAAGGATGCACAGAAAAGCTAAATAAAGTTCATATAGATTACATACAGTAAACAAAATATATCGTTCCTCCAGCACGTAATTAACTAATAAAGTGGACCCTCATAGAACAAATTTTCAAGTCTAAAATCTAAATCTAATTTACTACGTTCCCACAAAATCTACTCTACTATATGACACAAAACACACACACAAAAGGGCAACCCTTCTACTAGGGAATATCCTATAACAAGGACTTGGGTCCGCACTCTTTCCCAAAATAGAGTTCTTACACAAATGTTAATTATTTAAACATTCCAAAATCAAAGTTAAATACAACACTTATTTATTGATAATTCCTTAATTATATTTACATAGGGTCCTAAACCTATTATTCTTGGATTACTTCACGTTTTTAACGCTTATTTTCACTTACTGTCTATTGAGACTCTTTACTTAACGTTTTTCTTCATTTCAGGCAAACCTTAATTGATTACCACAATAAATTTGATTATGTTTTATAACTCAAAAAGGAGCTTGTACCGTTATTTTAGTTTTTATTAACTTTGATTAAATTTTCGTGAAATGGAGCCTAACTTTCTGTGCACAAGTCTGACGATGTTCCACATACCGTAAGTCCCAAAGTGGTCCTGCCCCAAGAGGTTCTCTGCCCTGGCTGCGGTGTTGCTCTCTGGGGTTGTCCAGGGGCCGCTGTCTGCCGGGCTCGCTGTTGGGGGTGGCCCTCGCCTCTTCGCACGGGTCCGCGGTGTCCTGGTCCGGCGTAGTGCCGGGGCCCTCGCTCGATCGAAGTTCGGGGTCGCTCATCCCGCAGGGGTGGCTCCGCTCGAACGTCTCGGGAGGTCTGTGTCGGTGGTCTTCCGTCAACTTCCGTCCTGGACTCTCTCGGCTGGGATGGTGACTAGTGATGAGGAATCTGTGCTCGTCTGAAGTGTGAATCTCGGTGACAGTCGTTGTGGAACTCTAAGGGCGGCTTAATACTCGTCCCCCAGATGTCCCTGCTCCTTTCCTAACTCTCCCAAGAAAGACTTCCTTCCCTCGTCTCCCTTCCTCCCTCCTTTTCAGTTCACTCTCTCTGTTCATGTTTTTCCCCCAGATTATGTCCATCCCATCATCTATTAACCAATCGGGGTGACGATTAGCCACGCCTTTACTATTTGATTGGCTGATCAACTGTCAGCGGAAATACGCCATTTTTGAATGCTGATACTGCCAGTTGTTAAGTTCTTTGATTTCTAGGCATGCAACTTTCCCACGAAGTGTTTATCCTTCTATTCGATACGTTGTGTTATTGTTTCCCATTGTATATTTTATATTTGAAACTTTTGCTAGTGCAAGCTCCGTTCTCAGGCTCCCTTGTGTTTCCCACGCGCGTTCAGCCACATGCGGTTCTGTATAAATTACTAGTCCCGCAAATTAATTTTTAATTATATACATATTTTTGTATATAAGGTTTACAGCATCCACTTACTGGCCGAGTCTAGGTGAGCAAGACAAACGCGAGAGTGTAGATGGATAGTTCACCTCCACTCACTGGCCGAGTCTAGGCGTGCAAGACAAACGCGAGAGTGTTTATGGATAGTTCCCCTCCACTCACTGGCCGAGTCTAGGCGAGCTAGACAAACGCGAGAGTGTGGAGAGTGTGGATGGATAGTTCGCATCCACTTACTGGCCGAGTCTAGGTGAGTAAGACAAACGCGAGAGTGTAGATGGATAGTTCACCTCCACTCACTGGCCAAGTCTAGGCGTGCAAGACAAACGCGAGAGTGTGGAGAGTGTGGATGGATGGTTCGCATCCACTTACTGGCCGAGTCTAGGTGAGCAAGACAAACGCGAGAGTGTAGATGGATAGTTCACCTCCACTCACTGGCCAAGTCTAGGCGTGCAAGACAAACGCGAGAGTGTGGAGAGTGTGGATGAATGGTTCGCATCCACTCACTGGCCGAGTCTAGGTGAGCAAGACAAACGCGAGAGCGTAGATTGATAGTTTGCCTCCACTCACTGTCCGAGTCTAGGCGAGCTAGACAAACGCGAGAGTGTGGAGAGTGTGGATGGATAGTTCGCATCCACTCACTGGCCGAGTCTAGGTGAGCAAGACAAACGCGAGAGTGTAGATGGATAGTTCACCTCCACTCACTGGCCGAGTCTAGGTGAGAAAGACAAACGCGAGAGAGTGGATGGATAGTTCGCCTCTACTCACTGGCCGAGTATAGGTGAGCAAGACAAACGCGAGAGTGTAGATGGATAGTTCACCTCCACTCACTGGCCGAGTCTAGGGGTAGCCAGACAAGCGTGAGAGTTTGAATGGATAGTTCGCTCCACTCGTATTTTCCAGTTGATTATTCATGTTGTAAAATTACAATACGAGTCGCTCACCCGAAAGATCTGGCCAGAGTGTGCATTGCGTTACTTGCTCTACTTTACTGCACTTGTTTCGACTGTTATATGAGAGAGGAAGACAAATATTCACCGTTTTTAGCCACGGTCAGTGGTTTTTAGCAGTGTCAGACATATATTTCTGGAGATAATACCCTCTTAGAAAAAAAAAAACAAAAACAAAAAAATGACAAAACGTTATACACAACTTTGGCGATTTGGGATGTTCCGGATAGTAAAAGAGACCTGCCAAATGTGGACAGTTCCTTTTCCTTTTCCTTTTCAATCTTTGTACGATACTGGGCCCAAAAATACAAACCGTCAGTACAAAATACAGACGTATATATACGTATGGCAACCCTATACCTAAATGAATGACAGAGCAATGCTCCTGCAAACGTAATTGAAGACAGACAAAACTAAGTGCGACGTACTTATTTTCCGCTGGACTGTGACACTTACGTCATTTAACGACGACGCGACGGCCGCATAGCCAACCAGAGCCAGTATATTGCGACAGCTGACAGCTGTGGAACCCCTTTGAGAGCAAACTCTTTCAAGCAACAGCGGTTAAATAACACCAGTTACAGGAAAGAAGACACCCTCTAGCGATTACCACTAATGCTAGAGTAGTTCACTAATTTGGGTCGGTATTTCGTGGGTTTGACATGTGCAATTATAACATTAAGTTGCGTTATGTTATTAGGGAAGGTTTATAAGGTAGTAAAACCTTCAGGAGGGTTTGTTTGTCCACTCCAAGAAAGGTTTGGGTGCAAAAGACCACACTGTGTCATGTGTCATAGTAATAAACCTTACCTAGCTAGGTTAGGAAAGGTTTAATAGGATTTGTTTGGTTAAATAGCACCAGGTAACGCAGTTTTTTGGAAATATACAAAGGAGCATTTTCACGTTAATTTGATCAAGGTAATTTAAAAATAGTTATTGTTATCATACGAAAATCTTTATATATATTATAATATTTATATTATATAATGATATTATATTAAGTAATTTATAACATGTAGGTCTATTATTGTAATACAGTAATCGATTTAATATAAAGCACGAAGAATATTAAAATTTCCCCATTACGTCAAATAAAACCTACTCTCAGTTACGTGCAACCTGGATACCCCCATTCTAATTTACAAATGTAGCAAAGGAGACTACTTGTATTTTCTTGATTTTGTTAGAATGATTATATTTAGCCACACTGTGCATTTCATACAATTTATTTATTACTACAAAGCAATAATTGCCATTATTAGTTATATAAAGTGGTTTCGTTTGAAAAATAAATGCAATATTATAAAATACTGTACAGTATTAGCATTTCAGCTAGTCACTATCTCGGGATCACAGCAGTATGTTTATAAAAAATCCCACTGAAGGTTAATAATGTTAATTTATTGTTTCATAAGTGCGCAGTTAATCTACTCAGAATATCAATTTTTAAACATAAATATATGACTTAAATTATGGAAAAGCTGTACTGAAATCGTAGCCTATACAAAAAATTATAAATTTTCAGGTAAAAGCTTTACTCGTTTCAATCACACCACATCAATCAATTTTGAAGGTCATTTATACAGGTTTCTGCTATTAATTCTTCTGTAGGAACTGTAAGGAAACAAACGCCGACAGAACAAATAATTTGGCTGACTTTGTAATCAGGTTTTCGCAGAATTCAATCTATTCCTGATATTGATGTGGACAAATATGTTTTCATCTAAATAATACTCAAGCGAATCGCGAATCTTCTACTGCATTTAAAAATATAACATACCAACATTGTTTTTGCTGTAAAAATATATTTTTCCATTATATAAAAACTAGCTGTACAGTTGCGGCTTCGCCCGCGATCAGTACATGGCATTAGTGATATATTAGACTAAAATAGGAAGCTGATATCATGCCCAACGGGATATTTATCTGTTTGATACATTCATATAGCTCGTATAATCATTCATTACATTAATAGGCAAGCACAAAACTTGTCCTACTTTTTTCTCAGAGTGTGTACATTGTAGGAGATATTCACGTATGTCGTTAGAAAGGTATTGTTGTGTTGATTTGCAGAAAATAAGACATATACCAAGTTGAAAGACAATACAGTATAGTTCGGGATTTAAATAAACGGTATCAGGAAACTGACACATACTTTCTCCCTTTTAGCCAAACTTGAATGACAAAAATATTTGTTATTTACTAAATATAGAATATGAAGTATAGATAAATGTACAGAAAATTGTCTAAAATAGTTTATCTCAGAAATATCCACCCAAATCCCTTTTTGGGAGGCACTATAGAGTCCGTTGCTACACACAGTGGTTTTGAGAGGGGAAATGCCCCCTTGCCCCCCCCCAGGGTTAAATAGCAACACATTTCGAACATCATCTGTTGGTCAATGCTAACTTGACCTGCATATCAAATTTTTATGAAATTGATCAGTAAATAAGAGAGAAATAGTTATTTTTGTATTCCCCATAAGAATAACATTGGACAACGTACTGTGTTTACCGCTAAATGAAAATTTCAATTTTCTCCGCAACTAGCAATCGTAGAATAGTAATTTAAAATACTAATTTATTTAGTTTTTTGAGCTCTTTTTAATGGTGAATAGTAATCTTTTTTAACATTTATGATTTTTTATGAAAAATCCAAAAAACTGAATTTTGGATGTTTTAAGTCCTGTAATTTCTGAACCCGGATTTTTCCAGAAATGCGGGTGGTGTCATTTTGTTGGAAACCTAAAGTTCTACAAACCACGAAAGTTTAATCAAAATCGTTAGAGCCGTTTTTGAGAAATTTGGATTTTTCATGTTTTTTAGCGTTTTTTGGGGGATAATTACCCTTAAAAATCAAAAATTAAAAAAAATGAAAAAAACACCTGGAGATATCGTGGATTAGTACCTACATACCAAATTTCATAAAAATCGGCCCATAGGTTAGGGCTCTAGCTCTGTACACATCCACACAGACACACACACACACGGACACACACACACACACACAGACAGACATCACGTAAAAACCACTTTTTTGGGATCAGGGAGCACCAAAACGAATATTTCCACTAACAACTCAAATTCGAAAATTTTTACGAAAACAATACTTTCTCCATATACTATGTATAGGGGGAGAAAGTAAAAATATTATGTACTCTATCTATAACAAATCACATTCATACACAGATAGAAAACAAAGCGAAACGTACAACCATATGTACTTTGATCACACCATGTTATGTTCCTGTTAACTCCAGGAACAATATCCTGAAGATTGTGCACACTGTAGTTTGTAAACACTCTGTACATAACTTACAGCAATAAACCTGATGAGGTCACGGTGCGTTTGACGTCGCAGGTCGAGTTTTGAAGTAGAGGGAGGCGAGGGGGCGTGTCCACCGAGATCGTCATGTCCGAGTTCGTCACATCTACGATAATCAATGAGCCGTACTAATTAGGGTCGGCCGTCTACCTGCCCCGCCGCGTATGTCATGCCTCCTCCGCCCGAACGGGAACAACTTATCCTAGTAACAGATCACAAGAGAACGGTCAAATACCGTTCTGAATCTTTACGCTCAGAGTTTACTGATGTTGGTTCTTCATGTAGCTGAAAATTACAACTAGCCTGTACATTTCGCCGAGCAACATTAAAAGTGTTAAATATAAGTTGAATTAAACTTTTATCCATGATAGGATTTGGTTGTTATATTTATTAAACTCTTAAATTGTAAGAATGTATTTAACATATTTTTATGTAAGTAACTGCGAAAATATCATATCAAAACTACTACAACTTTGGTAAATTTAAACTGACAGCTGTACTATTGTATTTATTTTATCCGCACGAATACCAAGCCCTTGCTAATGAACAAACATGCACATTTGCATTTTTTAAAACTCTATTTGAAGTGTAAACAGCAATATTCTTTAAAAATTTTAACATTCCGCTTTATTAGTTGATAGTTACTCTAATAATGAAGAGCCTAGAAGCAAACATCAATCGGCCTAATTCATCCTTTCAGTGCGATATGTACTGACTTCAATTTTGTCATCAATTTTGTCACGAGTTAGTTTGTATAATTTTTAGCTACATGAAGAACCAACATCAGTAAACTTTGAGCGTAAAGATTCAGAACTGTATTTGACCGTTCTCTTGTGATCTGTGACTAGGATAAGTTGTTCCTGTTAGGGCGGAGGAGGCATGACATACCCGGCGGGGCAGCCGACCCTAATTAGTACCGCTCATTGATTTTCATAGATGTGACGAACTCGGACATGACGATCTCGGTGGTGACCCGAGGGGGAGGGCGGATGCTCCTGGATGCACCGATGCACAACCATAGCCAAGGAGGCAGGAGGGGAGGAGGCACGAGGCAGCTGGTTGTGGCCTAGGTCAGGGCATGGACAAATTATTTTTCTATGGTCAGTGTTATGTCCGTGAGGGATCAGGACTCTGGTACGGGAGTTTGAGGAGATGAAATGAAAACAGGTTCGCTCGAAGGCGACGCGAATGATGGCGAACCACTCGCTACAATGTAGCCTACAACATGCTGAATTGTAAATTGGCCGGTGCTAATAAATAAGCTGGTGAATATATCATAGATTTACGTTTTATGATTTAAAAATTCAAGTTTTCACACGGGCGAACGGAAACTTAATTTGCAAACGACACAGTAGAATCGGGTTGCTGGGCAAATCCTCATTTTGTTTACAAAACTTGTCAAAATAACAAAACATTAGGATCTGGTGCCTTTAACGGTTCCGTCCAAACAAGTGCAAGTGTGTGACCGATTTGAAACCGATTAGATATTATGTATTTATCACTGTGTTTTTTTTAACTAAAAATTGCTTCCAAACCCCTACTGAGTAGATAATTGGTAAAATGGAGGTTTGTAGATTTAGTATGTTAATGAGTTCTTAATTGTGACCAGTTATAGCAAGGTTCAATATTAGATTAATGATTTGAATTAAAATTAATTGCACTTTTTGGTCAAATGGAAATTTGTAAAGTACAGAGTCTGTACAGACTCTGTATTTGTAGTATACAGAGTCTGTTCAAAAACACCCTACTTTATAACGTTGCTTAAGTAAATACTTGATAAAAAATGGCATAAGTATAAAGGTGTCCAAATCTGTAGAAGCCTAAAGCGGGCCATAGTTTAATTATTTGAAAATACCGGGGGGAGGGGTGTGGGAGGTATGGAATACCCCCCCCCCCACCTAAAATAGGAGGTTCGGCGGCCCTCCCCGGAAGGTTTTAGAAAATTTGATACGATATTGTGAGTTTTGGACAGTTTTTGCCCAAATATTACTTAGTATTGTAACAACAAGTATCGTGCAATCATATTCATAAAATCATAATACAATACAGTACTAAGTAATCTATACATATAAAAGGCAAAGCCCTCACTCACTGACTGACTCACTCACTCACTCACTCATCACGAATTCTCCTACTTCCCATTTACCTAGAGAGTTGAAATTTTGTACACTGATTATTTAGGCAAAAATTAGGAAAAATAAATGGTTTTCCTCCTGATCTTACCTTAGGGCTCCGCCAGAGACCCCGACAAAGTTCCCATATATCCCTTAAGGACATTTATTTTTGTTTGAGCTGATGGAAATATAAACAGCTGGTCTTGATTCGTAGTAGTTCCACGGGCTAACCACAGAATGCAGCACACACTAAAATCACTAGCTGCTATGCCCGTGCTTTGCAACGGGGTGAAAATTCGGTTGTAACAGCTGTTTATTAAAATTAATTGAATTAGGAAAACACGCATGACTTAAACCAAATAAAACTCTCCTCCATAAGAATAACATGGGAGCTTGGTAGTCCCGTGGGCAGAGCCCTGAGGACTTTTCTATAAACGGCAATAGGCCTATAACACTCCTGGGTACATATACTGTATTTGTGCAAAGTTTTAGCAGAATTAGTCCAGTGGTTTTGGCGTGATGGAACAATAGGCAGATAGACAGACAGACACCACCACATTTTTATAATAGTAGTGATTTGCGGGGCGAAGACTGCGCGGGTAACTAAAAAAAAGAAAATAAAGTTTACACCTACCGGTACTTTTCTTCAAAGTTATCCAACTAAATAAAATATTACAAATGAGTACACTATGGTGTGCAAAACAACTAATAAGAAATACCATACAAAATTACAGACGCTTGTTAGAGGAGTGAATAGCTTTTATTAAATTTGAAATTACTTGAATCTTATCATAAAAACTGAACCCAGCTTAAATTCACGTTACTTTTTAGCAAGAACGTGTTTTTGATTGCTACTAACTTTAACTATGACTTGTTCTTAGTCTAAAAATTTGTTGACCACGATTGCGGGGATATTGGAGGAGGTTATTGTTTAGGCCCTCGCCCTCAACCCTTCAGTCGTCCGTCTAGCGTCAACCGAGTGACTCTTGGAGACTCACGAGATCGATCCATTTTTAGACTAGATTCATTCACTCATCCTCAGGGGCGGCCGTCAGTTTTTCAGCGCCCGTGCAAAGACCAAATTTGCCGGCCCCCGTCCCCCACCATCAGCCAAAACTTCCCTAACCAATAGTTCTGAGATAGACTGACACGAGTGACACGTGCGCGCCTCGCTCCCTCGCTTGTTGTTGCGTTTGCGATGTTTCTAGTTCCGTGCTTTGCTGATCACCTGAAATGTCAAGCTATGGAACACATTCAGATAAGAGACTTGAGTAGTTCAAAATCTTGATTTCATTATACTATCGTTCTGGAAATGTAACGCATTTCCGATCTTCCGCACCACTAAACTTTTTTCCATTAAGAAACTCATAACCTCAAATAATTAAAAAATCTAAATTTTTAAATCAACAAACGTACACACTTGTAGTCAACGTATCACACACAATACACTGTGTTTCATAAAACAATTATGTGTTTCTTTAAGATAAATAATAATGAAAACAAACCCTTAAAACAGAGTAGGAATGGTGAAGTACATAATGTTAACAGTACATCTGTTCTGAGCGTGAGAAAGATTTCGTCCAGGAGAACCAAAACAATAATCAAAACGCTGATCAGATCCGACCGCGATTCTGACGGTTCCTGGAATCTGTGAGGCTGAAGTTTGAGATGGATACAGCAAAGTTTGTTGTTAACAGTTATTTTTGTTTTGAAAAAAAAACTAATGTTTTCTGAATATAATATTTGTTTATTGATTCTAATGTATAACACGTGTTTCAGTTATACGGACTCTGGACTCTATCTTCGAGTATTTAATCTTTAAGGCCTTTTCACACCGACATCTGTCACATAACGTCCGGTAACGTATCGTAACGTAACGTAATTGCCGACCTTGGATCTGGACGTCTGGCTTCACGTTTTGACTCGACACTTGTCGGCGAAATTTGTAGGTATTTTATGCTACTTTGACGTGATGAAACTATTAAAAACATTACAGCTAGCCTAAATGAGAACCTTTTGGGCGTTATTAAACCACTAAAACTACACAATGCTGCAGACTTGAACCATTGACTATAATATAGTCAATGCTTGAACCGACTGAAGTTATTGTTTTAATCCGCCCACGTCGATTGTTTTGAACTAACTCCTATAGATGAGGAAATATATGATTTGGAGACTGGAGAGTATTGAATAGGGTTTGATACATTTGAGTTTAGTATTATATGAAATAAGGGGAAAATATGATGCACCCTCCTCAGATTTTGGCGCCCCCTCACATCGTTACTTGTAAAGTCCACTCGTTTAGCTTACTTTGAAAACTGCGATGCAAACTGTTATGCATACAAACAACGACTGAAAAGCTTTAGCTACAGAGATAATTATGCAATGCAGTAGAACTGAATGGGCATGAAAGAAAATAAAGAATTTGAATTATTATTATCGAATGCATTATTTTATAAATTCCATAACACAATTTAGTTTTGTACGATATTACATGGTTAAAGATAGTTTAAAAACATTATTAAAGTTATGTAAAAATAACGGGGCTCCCGAATTTTACTAATAAAAACATCTGAGTTGAAGTCGTTTTCCATCACTACTGGAACTGGAGTGGTCCGAAGCCTGCGGCGAACTCGCCGCCGCCGCGAGTGTGCACTGCTCTTTTGATTCTATGCCCCGACAGACAGCGCAGCGGGGCTGCGGCTGGACAAAACTGCGGCGAAGATTTCGCCACCACCGCGCCGCCGCCGCAAACCGCGAATGTGCACCGGGCCTAAAGAACAACTACTGAACTAACAAAACAATAATCTGACTATTCGAAGGTTTTTAGCCTGTGCCAAACCTGACCTTTCTCGCCACAGGCAGACGCGCAGACACCCGAAACAGAGGCTAACAATGCAGATTACATCACCACAGACAGCTTCCTAATGCTGCAGTTCCGCGTATCGCCGTAGTAAACAATGGGGCGCTAGTGTCGAGGCCCGCCGACCGCTATGTTGTGTCTGTTTCCGGCCAGTTCCCGCTCATTCCGCGGCAATCGGTGGGTCGGTTCGGACGTGTTTTCGCAGTTTTCTGTCTCGAGTTTGAGTACCGTACGCGAGTTGGTGTTGAGTGAACACTGGTAGTAAGTGGTTTATGTGTGTTTTACTTAATATTTAAGCTTTTCTAGCTAAAAAATTTCGTGGCAAGTTTATTTTTAAATATCTCACAAACGGTAAATACTTCAAAATGTGTAAAATATTAAGTTATTAGTTTGTCATTAAAAAATATAGTTGCGCGAACTATAGATTAAAATAAATTAGACATTAAAAATTAAATTAATCAACGGTGCAATTAAATAATGCATGCTCTTTAAATTATTATTACTATACCCTAATATCAGTTAAATACCGCACGGTAATTAGTTGTTAGGGTCAGTGACCTTCGGCTGTAATTATGCTAAGTAAATGTTTAGTAATTAGTTTCAGTTTAGTAATCAGCCTATGCCTACGGCCCACGAAACACTTGGTCATTTGTATACATTTTTTGTATGGCATTTATCAAATGGGATGAATCGAACTAATCGAACTTGATTTAAAGTACCGTACAATATAATACTATATATGTACCGTATAATGTCAAACTGATCATACTGTTTCATGTTACATGTTTATATAGTACTGTAGTTTTATTGATATAAATAATGTTATGACCGGTATATTATATTATCAGTATCCAATGTCCAATAGCCTACCTTAGGCTATGTACATTAGGCATCCTTATACAGTTTAGGCGATTTCTACGAAACACTACTCCTCCGTTAATAATGGACGGATTTTTACTAACGATGTAGCCAAAATTAAGTGTTTTTTATGTTGACGCTCCCTTTAACCAATTCCTGTAAAAAAGTCCTCGGGCTTTGCCCCACAGGCCTTCAAAGTTATAGTGTATTCCTTATGAATAAAAGATTTTGTTTACTTAAACAGACGAATAGTTTGTATTAATTGCATACTAAAAAAGCTGTTGATAGTAAAACACATGATAACAGAAGAGCTTACATAAATCCTGTACTCTAATATGAGTAAGGTTTGCTTGCTTGCTTGCAACACGGATCTCAAAAACGGCTCCAACGATTTCCTTCAAATGTTCGAAATAACTAATTTCTGGGATAAAAATAAGTTCTAGACAGGCCTCATCCCCAGTAAAAATCAAATAATGTAAAAAAACTAAAATGAAAAGTTCAAAAAATTAACATTGGGCTTATGGAGTTTCTAAACAAAACAAACGAATTGTAACAGCTGTTCATAATCAACCAGGGGACTGTCAAAGTAATACTCATGTTGTATATGAGTACCTGGGGGCCTAACTTAGCTCGGGGGAAGGCCAGTCAGATTGTTTAGATGACTTGGAGTAATATTTCACCACTTCCCCCTACTGATAATCAGATTTTTATAACTCATTTGCCTCTTTTATACATGAACAGCTGTTACAATTCTTTTGTTTTGATTTGAAACTCCGTAAGCCCAATGTTAATTTTGTTAACTTTTCATTTTGGTTTATTTACATTATATGATTTTTCCTGGGGATGAGGCCTGTCTAGAACTTATTATTTAACCCAGAAATAAGGGTATAACCCAGTATAGGGTTATTAACATGTGGTTTCCTGAGAGCAGAGATTAAAAGATTTGAGTGAGGATTACATAAATAGAGTATTAAAATAAATCAAAGGGGCATAAACCTATAAATAACAACTGGAGTGACCTTAAAAATGTAGAAAAGAGGAAAATGAGTTATACAAATCTGATTATCAGTAGGGGGAAGTGGTGAAATATTACTCCAAGTCATTTAAACAAACTGACTGGCCTTCCGCCGAGCAAAGCTCGGCCCCCAGGTACTATAATATAATATTACGTTGTAATATTGTGGTTACGATATTAGCTGTGTCACGCGACAGGCTACTAGTTTGTTTTATTACAATGGCTTCATGATCTTTTATTTCTGATCGTTTAATTATTATGCGAATGTTTCAATACAAACATTAGCATAATAAACATGAGTGCTGTGTGTAAATTCAACTTATGCCTACGAACTTTCTGCCTAATCTATTTTATATGGTAGTGTTACCGTACGTCCGTCCGGAAGTAGACCGTGACTCGCTCGAGTCCAGCGTCCGAATGGCGGCATTGTTAAACTAACAAAAAAGTCCATATACATTCATGTGGGCTCAAAATGGAGCCTACTAATATACGTACATGTTATCCCAGCGATTCAGACTTTTTGTTCAATAACATGAAATATTCGTAGGCCTAACATAATAATCTCTGCACTAAAAGATGGTAAAAGCCTCCATTTTATTATTATTTTTATCTAATTTCGTAAGATTTGTTCACCTGTCCACCTCCCTGTAATTAATTATGATTCATCTTAATTCCCACGTTTTGTACAACTTTAGTTCCCGCTATTTTCAGGCATTATTCCATTTTTGGAATTTTTGATTTAGATTACCCCTCAAAATCCACCAAACAAAAAAATGGAACATTACAATTTCTTATAAACTGTTTTAACGATTTCTGTTTATAAACTCCTAACGACGTGACATCATCCGCATTTCATAGAAAATTCGGGGTCATAAGTTTTTGCGGTTTGAAAGGAGAAAATTATATGTATCAGTTTGCTATCACCACTTATTTAATCCACAACTATCCTATACTTGCTGTCGGTAAATCCCAATGCCTTCCATTCGATCCCTAATAAATTAAAACAAAAAACAACAACAACAATGCAACCCAGTTTAATGCAGTTAACAGGTACTATCAGAGTAGGTATATAGTGATTTGCAGCGTGAAAGTAGTCAATGATTTTAACTTTTTCGCGCTAACTACGGAATGCATTTAGGCCTAATTGAAATGGAAATCCACCGTGCCAAATGTGTTATTGCGAGAAAACAAACCATAAATGCTATGTTATATCATAGATTAAGCATACCTCTTAGGGTATGGGCATTTTAGGAGTATGCTTAATCTATGGTTATATCAAACCACCACTAAACATTCTGCGACATTTTTAGTTTACCTAACGCGATGTTCTTAAAATCGTTAGATATCCACTTACACTGCTTATGGATGAGAACAAGGAATATAGTTTCTATCACGAAATTGCTGTGTTCTTGACAAGCTACACAAGAGAAAGAGTCTATAGTGAAACAACACTTTTGGTGAGCCGCGTAAGCCACTTAAATAACTGCTAACTGCAATTTATGTCAAATTTTTCAAAACCTATATTTAAACAAATTTAAGGCTCTACTAGGCTGTAGACATGAACTAGATTTTTGGAATCTATATAAGCGTCCGTTAACACGATAACTTTTGAAAAATATCCGATTTCGATTAAATTTGACACAAAGGTGTAAAGATTCATGACTATAAGATCGAAATCCTGAAAAATCTGACCATGGGAAGGGGGTTTTATGGGGGTTTCCAATTATCCAAAAACAGGTTTTTCGGATTTTTCACCCTCAAATTTGTAAAACACTCAATTTTGGTTTTGACCATTTTATAGAGCTTAAAAAACAAATAATATACTATTTTGAATCATTATCCTAGGTTAAGTGGTTGCGGAGAATATCCAAAAAAGTGTTCATAGAATTTCCCATGTTAGTCTTGTGGGAAAAAGGATTTTAGCTTTCATCAGTTAATTTTACTAAATAATCATTTTAGTAGCATGATACGTGTTGTTACAACTAAACAGGATAAATAAAACACACAACAAACACAGGCAGGGGCTGTTTTACCAATCAGTTCAGCTCTACAAAACAATAATTTTGATGTTTGATTGTGATTCTACGTCCAAAACCGTTACAGAGATATTCAAAGTGCTAAACACAGTCCGTTGTCCAATGTTATCCTTATGGAGAATAATTCAAAATTGATATCTCGATTATTTATGAATGTATATTGATGAAACTTGGCCTGTGGCTTCATCTAGTACTGTTATATTGATATTTGCATAAACAATTTGTTTATTGTCCCCGTAGCAGCAAACCTGCATACTCAGCCCTAATGTTATTCTTATGGAGAATAAGTGAAGTTTTATATCTCCCTTAGTTATGAACATAAATTAATAAAACTTGGTATGTATCTTCACCTGGTTAAGTTGTATTGATAATTGCACAAAAACATATTATTTATCTTTCTTGATGCAGCAAACCTGCGTTCTCAGCCTTTAATGTTATTCTTATGGAGAATACATAAAATGCTATATACAGAGTGTTTCCAAATTAATGTTGCTAACGTTAGGATATTGTTCCCTATGCCAAAAGGAACGTAAATCGTCATTTAACAGGGGGTATATTTCTTTTCGTTTACTGTCTGTCTGTCTGTATGTGATTTTCACTAGACAATTTATATTTTAAAAATGGCTTGACCAAATTTAACTAAATTTTGGTTAAATACTCTTCTTGGTAGGTTCTTTTTTTAGAAAAAGATATTTCTGTTTAAAAATGGCGGCCATTGAAAATTTTTAAACTCAAATATCTGAAAAACAAGAAATTAAAATACCCCGTAGCAGCAAACCTGCGTACTCAGCGAATTTCCAATGCATATATATGTAACTTAATACCACATAAAGACACATGCCAAGTTTCATCAATGTACATTCACAAATAAACAATTTATGATATTTTAATTATTCTCCATAAGAATAACATGGTGGCTGAGTACGCAGGTTTGCTGAAGCAAGGAACAAAAAATGGGGTTTTGTACAAATATCAATATAACTCAAGTAGGTAAAGCCTCATACCAAATTTTATTAATTTATGTTCATAATTAAGGGAGATAACACTTACTTATTCTCTATAAGAATAAATTGGGGATGAGTACGCAGGTTTGCTGCTACGGGAACTATCGGCCAAAAAATGTTTTATAGTTCAAATATCAATAGACCACAATGATATGAAGAAATATATCAAGTTTCATCAGGATGAGTTGATAAATAAGCGAGATATACAATTTGTCTTATTCTCCATAAGAATAACATTGGACAACGTACTGTGTTAAGCACTTTCAATATCTCTGTAACCATTTGACGTAGAGCAATGATAAAAACACCAAATTGTGCGACTTTTTAAGCTGTTTTTAATAAATAAAACTAAAATTTGACTTTTTCTTAAATTGTATGTAAAAAACTAAAAAAAAACCTTTTTAGGGTACAAAACCCCTTTAAAATAACCCTTCGGGTAGGTCGATATGTCTCGTTTTCGAACTTAAAAGTCATAAATGCTGCTTTACACGTTTATACCAAATTTCGTCAAAATCGGATTATTTTTACGAGAGTTGTGCTCACGGACACACACACACACACACACACATATATACAGTTTTGAACGAATGGTGTTTTTGGCATCTGGGGACCTCAAAACGAAAAGTTATCATAGTCCCGGGCCTAGGTCTTTACCATGCCGACTACGGTAATAGCTTCTTCCCTATGGGGGAATTTCGCTAAAAAAACTTTATAGAATGTAAAAAGTTAGAACATGTAATTGCAAATCCTTATCTGCTTTAATATTGAAAATCGGGTTAAAATTAACTGAACCATGACTGTAAAACGAAACACATGGCTAAATTTTGCTATCATAACTAATCAAAATTATAACACATTTTAGGTATTTGTTCAGTTTTTCAGTCATAGTTTAGTTAATTTTATTCCGATTTTCAATGGCCGCCATTTTAAAACGGAAAGATTTTATGACAACATATTTTTTTCTAAAAAATAACCTGCCAAGAAGAGTATTTAACCAAAATTTAGTTAAATTTAGTCAAGCCGTTTTTAAAATATAAATTGTCTAGTGATAATCACATACAGACTGACAGACAGTAAACGAAAAGAAATAGACCCCCTGTTATGTGATGATATACGTTCCTTTTGACATAAGGAACAATATCCCAAAGTTAGCAACATTAATTTGGAAACACCCTGCCATACGGAATTTGTATATGGTTGCCATTTGGTTGTGTGAGAAAAAGAGGAGATTTTAGCTAAAGACCCCTGAAAAAAGAGAAGGTTTTGAAATAACCCCCATGGGGGAGATTCGGAGGGTCCGGGGGTGCTCCCCCCGGAAAATTTTTAATATCATGTATTCAAAAACATTTTTTAGTGCTTTTGAGCATATGAAATCAGTTATAAAATCAAATTATTTGCTAATTTTATATGCCTACAGTTCAGAAACATAAACATGCATTGAAAATTTGCTGAGTACGCAGGTTTTCTGCGACGGGGGGTATTTTTAGTTAGTTTTCGAAAGCACTTAGCAAATTTCTTTTTGATATCGGTGTAAAGTGTAAAGCAATCAAATCTAACTCGCTAGACTAGACTGTCTGAACCAACGGCAATATGCATCAATTGCAGGGAGACTGCGGGGACAAAAATATTCCCGTTTTCCCATCTGAAGGTTCCTAACTCCGATTACGTGGCCGAGCGTGGCGGGTAGCGATTTTGTAATTTCTGATCTTGGGAGATGACCCTTCCTAATCCTCACTAATGAGGGTGGCGGTTTAGCTATTTCAAATATACCCAAAAACGGGTGTTGGTTTGGCTACAGACAGGAAAACATCCCTGGTATCGTCTGCAGACAGACACGAGATAGGTGCGTGTTCTTAGGACTCGCACTGATAGCCTGCCCCCTCCCCAACCATTGTCGACCCCCCTTCTCCCATTGTCAACCCCTATGTCATTGCCATCAACCTAGTGGTTTTGTTTTCATCTTTGAAATTACAGAGTTTCTTTGGCTTTCAATTTTCTTGATTTTCGCAATAACGCAATATCGTGCAGAACGATAATTGATTTAAGTATTCAAATGGTATTGTGAAGCTCAAACACTGGTCTATGCTATAGATGCGGGCTTTAGTACAATGATACGTCGACACAATAATACAGTCTTAATGAAAAAAATTCTGTAGTATTTTGATGATGAATAGAGTAACTTGAAAATAAAAGAATGAATCGTTCATTCCTATTTGGACTCAACCCTCGTGGAGATTGTCTGTACAATTGTATTGTTTTTGTCCAAAATGCCTTTTCAACTACAAAATCGTACCACAATTAATTAATTGTGAATGCTCTTTTTGGTGGAGATGTGCGCTTATCACGATGCACTTCTTACCGCGACATAATACGAAACGTAATGTATATTTTTAATATTTATTTTATCAATAGAAAAGGTTTCCTCGGTTGTTCCGTTCGTTTACACAATAAATTACTTGCTTTTTAAAATTGTTCTAAATTAAAAATAAACTGATTTTTAAATGAAGTTTTTTTACATTAAAAGGAATTTCTAAGCAGGACTTAGCCTACTTTAATTTAAGCACGATTAAATTTTAAAATGTATATAACATGTTGAATTGTTAGCAGCCGATGCCTAACAAATTTACTATAAATACTCTGAACAAATTAGCTATTCACGTAGGAACAAGCTACTGTAAAATATTAAATTCAGTTATAAAATGCATTAAAATTTAATCGTGAAACATAGTTTACTTTTAAAATTATGATTTTACTTATTTTCTGTAAACCTTTATTTATAAATCAGGGTATGTTTGTAAAACATACAGACAGAGCTTACGCTTATATAATCTTATTATTGAGCGAATCCCATTCACGAAAACTGTACTTGAACTAAAAATTGTTTAAAGAAATCGTCTGTCATCATTAAATGTACCAGTTTCCCAGAAGATTTTAAATGTATTTTTAAAGTTGGTAAATCGATAAATTAACATTGGGACAAAATATTTAGCATCATTGGATAGAAAACTAACCAGAGAAGTAGATAATGCGAAGAGCGCGCAAACTCTGCACTCAATACGACAAGCGCCAAGCAGGACGAGGAAATTTTTCCTTACCGGTTGGGCAGGCCGGCCCATCATCGATATATATCGATGGGCCGGCTATATCGATGGGCTGGCAAGCCGGCTGGAGCGCACAGATAGGCAACGTCGCGTCGCTTGGCCGGTTTTGCTCGCAGCGCCTCGTATGAATTAACAATTTCGTGTTAGCAAGTTCTAGCATTACGTGACACTTCTATATCTGGTTAATTATCTATGGGGGGACGCACGGGCATAGCAATAATAGCAATGCGAGGGCAGTGATCCCTGTCAAACATAACATCACGGGTGACGAATCGAGTGAACCAATCAATGGAAGTGGCAGTGGCAGCGATCGAGGACGTGACGAAAAGGCTGACCTCGTTGTTGTTTGGCAGATGTTTTGGGGAACACAGCTCACGTCCTTGCCCCGCCCCCCACCCCGAGTTGGGTCCGTGTCCGTGCCCGTGGCAGCATTGACACTGACATTAGCTTGGACTTGCGACCCACATCACTTCCGGTTAATTGGGTTTGTTTAGGACTAGCTGATGACCCGTTCTCCGCAAGGGAATCTAGCAGCCATAGAACCAGATATTTTTTTAATGGATTTAAATTTCAATCAGCTGAATAACTAAATCTTTACATATAATTATGTAAGCGAAATTTTAAAGTACAAATTGTGGGAGTTTGGCGAATCGCAGGATGTCTTACATCATGATGGGAGACGGCTTAAATCAAAGGTCTTGATCTCAGGGACTCGGGAAAAATAGCAGCATTTCCAAAAAGCTTACCAGCAAACGAGAAACAACGTAAAACATCCTCCATAAGAAAAGCACGGAGAGATTTTAAAACGTCTGCTTTGTTTACATTAAAACATGTGATTAAGTGTGTTCGCTGTTTACAAACTTACAAATGTTCCTACAATAGTTTTATTTTCCCCAACATGTAAATAGTAAAGAAATCAGAGAGGCATAGTATTGGAACAAGGTTAGGGGCTATGACCCCTTCAAGCCACTAGTACAATATAACTCCATAAGATTTACATTGGAAATTTGAAATCCAACTGGGCGAAACTAAAGGTGGAGATTTTTCAAAACCCCAAAAGGCACAACTGGATAGTATGAGCTTTTCATTGATACCAAACATGAATACAAAATAAAAGTTCTAGAGGTCAAAAATCACCGAACAAAAATCAAGGAATTATTTAAATAATATTGATATTAGCAGGAGTAAGCGGTCACACTGAGCGGTAGCTACTCCGCCCGCGCCACCGCACCGCCGAGATGCAGCATGTTCCGTTTTACCGTCCCGCGGTCACAGCGGTACGACGAGCCTGGCTTCAAAATAGGCTACATTATAATATTTTTAATTTGATATTTTATAAACTTTAAACATATAAGGCTTATTATTTTAGGTATTTTTTACAGCATTCATTTACAATTCCAACAAATGGTATAAAAATCAGTATTTTTAACAACTTTGTCCATATATTTCTAGATAATTCATGTAAGATTCAATATTCTTTTAGGGGTAAGGGTCATGGTTCGTAAGGAATTTAGATTCCTAAAAATGTATATAATGAAATTCCATAATAAATTTGTTTATAAATATGCTGAACCTAAAGAATTTACATTTTGGAAATGTTTAAATCTTTCCTATTGTAAACTTTTTCTAAAAATTGTCTCTTCCAAATTTTGTTTGTTTTAGCGAATTTTCCCTATAGGGAAGAAGCTATTACCGTAGGTCTCATGGTAAGACATAAGCCCGAGACCATGATAACTTGTTGTTTTGAGGTCCCCAGATGCCAAAAACACTATTCGTTCAAATTCATATATGTGTGTGTGTGTGTGTGTGTGTGTGCGTGTGTGCGTGTGTGCGTGTGTGCGTGTGTGCGTGTCTGCGTGTCTGCGTGTCTGCGTGTCTGCGTGTCTGCCTGCCTGCCTGCCTGCCTGCCTGCCTGCCTGCCTGCCTGCCTGCCTGCCTGCCTGCCTGCCTGCCTGCCTGCCTGCCTGCCTGCCTGCCTGCCTGCCTGCCTGCCTGCCTGCCTGCCTGCCTGCCTGCCTGCCTGCCTGCCTGCCTGCCTGCCTGCCTGCCTGCCTGCCTGCCTGCCTGCCTGCCTGCCTGCCTGCCTGCCTGCCTGCCTGCCTGCCTGCCTGCCTGCCTGCCTGCCTGCCTGCCTGCCTGCCTGCCTGCCTGCCTGCCTGCCTGCCTGCCTGCCTGCCTGCCTGCCTGCCTGCCTGCCTGCCTGCCTGCCTGCCTGCCTGCCTGCCTGCCTGCCTGCCTGCCTGCCTGCCTGCCTGCCTGCCTGCCTGCCTGCCTGCCTGCCTGCCTGCCTGCCTGCCTGCCTGCCTGCCTGCCTGCCTGCCTGCCTGCCTGCCTGCCTGCCTGCCTGCCTGCCTGCCTGCCTGCCTGCCTGCCTGCCTGCCTGCCTGCCTGCCTGCCTGCCTGCCTGCCTGCCTGCCTGCCTGCCTGCCTGCCTGCCTGCCTGCCTGCCTGCCTGCCTGCCTGCCTGCCTGCCTGCCTGCCTGCCTGCCTGCCTGCCTGCCTGCCTGCCTGCCTGCCTGCCTGCCTGCCTGCCTGCCTGCCTGCCTGCCTGCCTGCCTGCCTGCCTGCCTGCCTGCCTGCCTGCCTGCCTGCCTGCCTGCCTGCCTGCCTGCCTGCCTGCCTGCCTGCCTGCCTGCCTGCCTGCCTGCCTGCCTGCCTGCCTGCCTGCCTGCCTGCCTGCCTGCCTGCCTGCCTGCCTGCCTGCCTGCCTGCCTGCCTGCCTGCCTGCCTGCCTGCCTGCCTGCCTGCCTGCCTGCCTGCCTGCCTGCCTGCCTGCCTGCCTGCCTGCCTGCCTGCCTGCCTGCCTGCCTGCCTGCCTGCCTGCCTGCCTGCCTGCCTGCCTGCCTGCCTGCCTGCCTGCCTGCCTGCCTGCCTGCCTGCCTGCCTGCCTGCCTGCCTGCCTGCCTGCCTGCCTGCCTGCCTGCCTGCCTGCCTGCCTGCCTGCCTGCCTGCCTGCCTGCCTGCCTGCCTGCCTGCCTGCCTGCCTGCCTGCCTGCCTGCCTGCCTGCCTGCCTGCCTGCCTGCCTGCCTGCCTGCCTGCCTGCCTGCCTGCCTGCCTGCCTGCCTGCCTGCCTGCCTGCCTGCCTGCCTGCCTGCCTGCCTGCCTGCCTGCCTGCCTGCCTGCCTGCCTGCCTGCCTGCCTGCCTGCCTGCCTGCCTGCCTGCCTGCCTGCCTGCCTGCCTGCCTGCCTGCCTGCCTGCCTGCCTGCCTGCCTGCCTGCCTGCCTGCCTGCCTGCCTGCCTGCCTGCCTGCCTGCCTGCCTGCCTGCCTGCCTGCCTGCCTGCCTGCCTGCCTGCCTGCCTGCCTGCCTGCCTGCCTGCCTGCCTGCCTGCCTGCCTGCCTGCCTGCCTGCCTGCCTGCCTGCCTGCCTGCCTGCCTGCCTGCCTGCCTGCCTGCCTGCCTGCGTGCGTTCCTGCCTACCTGCCTGCCTGCCTGTCTGTCTGTCTGTCTGTCTGTCTGCCTGTATGTATGTCTGTCTGTCTGTCTGTCTGTCTGTCTGTCTGTCTGTCTGTCTGTCTGTCTGTCTGTCCGTCCGTTAACTCGATAACTTTTGAAAACTCGATAACTTTTTTTTAATTTTTGACCTTAACATTTTTAAAACACTCAATTTTGGTTTTGACCATTTTATAGAGCTTACAAACCAATGATGAGTGATGTGGTATTTTGAATTATTAACCTAGATTAAGTGATTGCGGGGAAAATCCAAAACAAGTTTTTATAAAATCTCCCATGTTAATCTTATGGGAAAAAGGTTTTTAGCATTTCTACAGTTAATTTTACTGTAAACTTGACATTTGCTATTACCAATCAATTCAGCTCTACAAAACAATCATTTTGGTGTTTAAATTGTGATACTTCGTCCATTCGTTGCAGAGATATTCATAGTGCTAAACACAGTGCGTTGTCTAATGTTATCCTTATGAAGAATAATTAAAATTTGATATCTCGATTATTTATGAATGTATATTGATGAAACTTGAATGTGGCTTCAACTAGTACCGGTATATTGATATTTGAACAACAAGATTATTTTTTGTTGATTGTCCCCATAGCAGACAACCTGCATACTCAGCCCTATAACATTTTATAATGTTATTCTTAAGGACTATAATGAAAGTTTTATATCTCCCTTGAATATGAACATAAATGATTTTTAGCTTCACCTGGTTGAGTTATATTGATAATTGCATAAAAACACATTTATTATATTTCTTGTTGCACAAAACCTGCATACTCAGCCCTAATGTTATGCTTATGGAGAATAAATAAATTGCTACGTATCACTTATTTATAAATGTATTTTTATGAACTTGATAAATGGCTTTATGTGGTAGTAAGAACCATATACTTGCATTGGAAATTCGCTTAGTATGCTTAGTATTCGCTTAATATGCTTAGTATGCTCAGTATGCAGGTTTGCTGCGACGGGGGTATTTAATTATGTTCTCATGCTTCTGTTCTTAAAAAAACAATGTTTTACTTTATAATTGGAGTTTATCCAAATTTTCCAAAAGTAGTCTGCAAAATCACCGAATTTGCCCTACCATCGAACTATTCACCATTGACCACTTCCTAGGGTTAAATCACTAATTAAAGAAGTTCGTTCAAACATGTCATTGTATCTGAAAATCATTTCTCGTCTTTTCTCAGTCCAGGCATCAGGCATCTATATACGGTATTCACCATGCTCTCACCGAAGCGGCGTCGTTTGTTGATGTTATGTACCTTGTCCATTCTTTTCCATTCTTTCGTCTTCAGCTACAGCTAACAATAGCAACATTTCTTCATCGTCGTATGATGAATTCATATTTCGACGATATAACCAACACACCACACCTGTCGACTGCACAGTACACACTCTAATGAGACCGAGACATTACAAAAGACTGTTGCCACCGCTGCGGTGCGCTACAGCTGCTGTGAACGCCCCAGCGATATCGCCTGGTGACTATTTCGACGATATAACCAACACACCACACCTGTCGACTGCACAGTACACACTCTAATGAGACCGAGACATTACAAAAGACTGTTGCCACCGCTGCGGTGCGCTACAGCTGCTGTGTGAACGCCCCAGCGATATCGCCGAGGCGATGATGGTGGATGGGGGGAAGGTTAAAAATTGCACTTCCACCGCTCAAACCGCTAGAGTGTGTGCAGGCCTTTAATTATGAAACAGTATGTAGGCCTTAATCAAAACAACTTTAATGGAATTTAGTATAACCTGTGTAACCTCGGTTTCGTCTGAGCGTTTGCTCTCTTTGATGAATATCTGCTATCTTGGTGAATATCTGCTATCATAGAATAAATATTCTATGCTGCTATGTTCACAATTACATACCAATTTCTTTGCGAAATTAAAAATGTTTTTAGAATATTACCGAACATGAATTCTTATTCTAAATTCAACATGGACGGCCTATGCCTTTTAACATGAGACGCGTTTGGCTGGGTTTGTTAAAATTAAGAGGATGTTAAAGCCAAATTGTTCTCGTCCTGCGAGACTGGTGGCGAGAGAAGAACTACGGGATCAGACATCCGCGCCGCTGCACGTCGAAAGTAGTGCGACGTAGTACTGTAGCACAGGCCGATTTCGGGTATTAAAATAATAATAATGCCGGTTGGGAAACAAAATTACTATTTATTAAAATTTACAACTTTACAACAACTGATTTAAAAACCAACTTAAACGACGTTAACAATAGGTATATCCGCGGTTAAAATACAATAATTAAGGTTACATTAAATTTAGAAAAACAATGCCAATTAATAATTTAGCAGGGAGAGGCGGCGCGACGCGTGTTAATTACATCGTCACATCTTAGGGACTGGGGCGAATCCCACGTCTTCTTCCCCAATGCTGAAGCTGCCCATCCAATGAGCGGCGGCCTCAGCACGTGACGTCACGGGAACACTTCGTTGTTCAATGCTGCCCCCGACGATCACTCACGCCATTACTCAAACTAAGAGGCACAGGAATCGTGCGTTTAAGGCCAATGCAGAGCGTCAAGTTGCTGACGCAGCGCATTCCTGTTGATATCAACGCCGGCCGGACCCGTGGGAGCGTCTAAGCTGAGATTAGCTTGGAGCAAATATCCTAGCGTCTGGTGGTTGTTTTCATATTTTGTACCAGCCAACTCTTCAAAATGAAATAATAAATGAAATAATTGAAATAATGTTAAGAGCACCGTTCCTCCTTCTAATTTTAGATTTTAGTGACGGTAGAAATTTAATTATTACGAACGGTAAACTGTAATTATTTAATTACAGTGTCGTATTAATGGCTTTTAACAGTCTAGGGATTTTGGGCCGTCACACCCCCCTCACCCTTAGACCATGCTGTCCCCAGCATGAGGTAACAGCAGATTGCCAAGTCCAACTTCTCTCAATGTTAGGATAGTACACATCCGTCTTCCGTTGGCTGGTCGGTGATCAGGAAACTTCTAACTCCAGTCAGCTAACCTCAACTCTCTCCGCAAAATAACAAAAAAAATATTGAACTTCAACTTTATTTTTTTTTTTTTACGAAGAAAAAAAAACTCGAATTGTCGCCGGTCCGCATTAGCCTCTCCCTTTACAAAATATATCTCGACAATATCACAATCAAAACATCTCAAAAGTCAAAGTTAAACAACCAAAACAACACCTCAAGAAAAAAAACTAAAAGATCTCATTTTACAAGGACAAAAGTTACCTAAACTTAAACACAAAAACACAACACACATTCCCACCTCAACAGACCATTATAACATTGTTAGAAGATTCGTCACTGAATTTAATTATGTGTATTTAGAACCAATTGGTTAATTTTTCTAAGTATCTGAACAGGGTATGAATTATTATATTTTAAAGTTCGAAAGAGGGTAATTGAGTTCAGTACTTTATGGCAATTTAGAACGCTACTTGCCCGCTATGGTGAAGCCGCACGGGGTTTCACTTGGGGCCGGTCTTACACTCTGTCACCCCTTCGGTAGTAACGGATCTTCCAACGTAGGTCAAATATTAGCAAAAGAAAATTTACTGCTATCCTAACACACCCTTTCCCAAGCTACAGTGCCTACTCTAATTAACTCGTCAACACATGTCGAAATAGCCAAGTAACATATTGACACCAAGAATAAAAAAAAAACTGTTCACCAATCCAATAATTGTTCATAAATTCTGGTGGTACTCCACCCACTATCGGCCGAAGCCTCAAATCACTTAAAAATTACCAATAATAAATCAAATATACAATCGAATAATCAATATGATAGAAAGAATTATTAACTAATCTTTAACACAACCTCACGTTCAGTAGGCCTGGTAGCGACACAACACTGTCTTGCTGACGGGGTCCGGAAAATCCCTCAGCAAGGCATTTTCTGCAGTACTCTTGACTGGCTATACACTACTATACGTCAATTTTTTTTTTCTTTAAATTTTGAAAAATCATTCAGGCTGGCTCCCGGGTGCCTACAGTCCAGTCGGGGAGTTGAAGGGAAGGGGGTATTAGGGGGGTGGGGAGTGCCAGCATTACCTTCCTGTGGACACCAAGTTGGGCCAGTGAATCCTTTACCCTTCTTGGGATATACTACTACCATTAGTTGGATCGCTTCGAATAATAAATAAAAAAAGTTGCCATTACCAGCCCACAATTATTACACCATTATTAGAAACACACAACAAAACATACCGGTACACAAAAATCATTAATGCTAACATAATAACACAAAAATCGGAGGGGGATCCCCAGTCCTTTCGCCATCGCGTTCTCGCGGAGACAAGTCCAGAGGTACTCGCTTCTTCGCAGCATGGTACGCGACTTCTTGATCGCGGTCGAAAGTCTATGTTTCTTAAATACTTTTCACTTACTGAAAGTGTCCCGGTCGGTAACTCACTCCTCATCACAGTTTACCGCGCAGTCAGCTCGACACTAGCTGTGCTCGTGGAATTGTGTCCTGTGTCCCGCGTAGACTCTATTACTGGCTCAGCACGAGGTACTACCTCCCCGTGACTCTGGAGCGGAGACTCTGTCTGCGCAGCCTGCGGGCGCTGATCGCGGCCTCCCAGGGCGGCACGGAGCAGGTCAGCAACTCGAACTCTCCATCTCAAACCTACAAAAACAACTGTGATTATCACAATAACCGAACGGCCGCCCCACATGTCCTATTCAACCATGCGGGCGCCAGCATAATGGACTCTAAGGTGCTGGAAAGTACTCTCCAAAGAATACCCCTTTACGCTTAGGTGCCAAGCTGATCACCTAGTCCCTGCAGGACCTTCAAGGTGGCATTCACATCAATATTCATCAACTTGGTCTCTTCGTCAGAGAGCATCGACCTCAAATCAAGAACAAAACTTTACTCATCTGACCGACATGAGTGTTGCTGCCGTGTATACGGGCAGGCACCTTAAACTCATCACTAATAACGTCGCATGTTATTACACCTCGGAGATCACTCCAACTCCACTCAACTTCATGGTGGCCAGGTTGATCTTTTCGCCATTCTCATAACAGTTCAGAGTTACCTTACAGGGCTCTGAAGCACTATGCACCCATCAATCTCAGGAAAAACCACTTTTCCACAAACGCTGGAATACAAGGAGCTGCCGATAAATCGGGCAGGCACCCGATCCGCCAATGATCGAATCACACCGATCACTTCAGTCTCCTCAACAGAGAGCATTTGACTTAGAAAAGTCAGAAATCACAACTTCACATTCCGGTCCGACATGAGTGTACTGCTGCCGTTTGCATGGGCAGGCAGTATTGAACTCATCATTACAACCCCTCTATACGGGTCAAACACATCACGTTAAACATTGACCACAAATCAAAAACCAGGACCCAAGTTTTTTTCTTTTTTTTTTTTTCTTCTTGAGGGAAGCCCATTCAATGTCATAATTTCAATGGGGCATTTTCCTCAAAACAAAACTCAATCAGACTACAAAACAGGCCCAGAAGACCATCGGCTGGTTTACTCGTACCAACCCTTTAATAAACACACAACCATCAACCTCCGCTTTGTCGGCTGTACAGGCGAATTGCACTGCACAGGCTGGGCTTTCTACAGAACAGCTTGCCAAGCAAAACATAATTTACTCCCCCTTCCCGGTTGCTTTTATTAATTTTTCGTTCTCTTCACTGTCTGGCCAAGAATAGCATGAGTTAGCAAGCAAATTCCTGGAGCAGAGCACACATTTTAAAATTCTATTTAAAAAACAAAAAACCATAATGTGATTCCTAAACACTAGTACATCAGTATACTTAGGTGATAACACTTGTCCACATCAGCATAATCCATTCAGTAATGGTTACGAATGCACTCCCTCGGCAATTCCACAGCGAGGAAGACCCTCCGGTGTCCCAATCCACAGGGACAGCACAAGAATGGCCTAGAATTATAACTTTCCTGTATAACAAACGGAACAGGTTATCCAGTGAACACATGTTATCACAAGCTAGAGCACAAACCATTAAAAACAACAAACTTCCTACGAAGAATCACTTATCACTAACTTCACCAGCCTTATATTTTAAATATAAGGGAAGCTAACTGGACTCCTTTTGTAAATTTTGAATTAAGTGTAAATGGACAAAATCATAAATCAACGTATTTACTCCTAATCTCTGGTTCATTATCTAATTCATCACACCGCAAATGGGAGCTCTGGCTCACAATGCTCAGTCCCAGATGAGGGGGTAAAGTATTAGACACTTTAAATATTACATCGGCAAATAATTTCTGTCCATGTTCGGAGTACTGGTAATAAAACAGATGCAGCCATACAATTTAAGAGACAGACTGCATGCAAAAAAAAACAAAATGAAATTTCTCAAACTATCAAACTAGGCAATTTGACGCTCACGATTTCAAATTGTAAAAAGAAATGCGATCATTGTTTACGAAGCACCGATCTGCAACAGTATTTAAAGCTATCTGCAGATCCTAAAACTGAACACAAATACCCATCACAATTTACTGGCTTCAACTCAAAGCTTTATTAGTTCCAATTTGAATTACTCATTTTTTTCCCACCTACTCCTTTAATGGCTGTTAACTAAATTCACACACACAGAAAGAGGTATACTAAATATCTTCACATTGATGATTAACTTACATAAAAAAATACAAAGTCCAGTACCACTGCTCTACTGACTGTCATGTTCAGTTGGCCCAAAACCAGGAACCAGAGCTAAACAATGAGCACAGTATAGCACAGTTCTCAAAAAACCAATACAGCAACCAAACAGCGATTTTATTTTCTCCTCCATGCTATTTTGTCTCACATAATTTTGAAGGAGAGCAAAACAGCCTTTTTTTCAACACTGCAAACAAAAGGTTAAATAATTGATTTATTATCCCTTCACAACCGTTACCGAAGGTTACTGCCCATTAATTCTCTCAACACTCAAATTACTGGTTCCACCAGTGTAGAACCCTCAATAACACCCTACTGATGAGAGCTTCTGAAATAATTAAAATTCGCCCAGTCCCATTTATAATTTCCAATACTTAATTGAAGCAATCATCAGAGGCTCACACGCCTAAGTCCATACGTTGTTCATTTTCAAAGAAATTAAAAAGAAATTCAAAGTCCCAACTTAAAGTTCAATAAAGTACACTAAAACCCCAGAACGCGATTACTCCAAGCCCCAACACAGTGAATTATTCAATTAAAATCACCAAATTAATTTCAAACAAAAATCACAAGTCGTTTGTAGTATTCAGTGAAATTTTGAAAATCCGGCGAAGTCCTTAGCTCAAAATACACAATAAATTTCGAAAATTACTGTCGAACGCCCATTTATCCACTACTATGATGGTCCACGTCGATTATTTCTAAGTCCAGATTAATTTCAATGAAATGTCACAGAACTCTTATTTCCCCACTACTAACGCTTTGTTTTGTCGAAAATTTTCAAAGTTCTGATTTACTTAATTTCTTCGGTAAATAAAAATGCACTGGTATCCTTTGACCTGACAATGGAGATAGGCCAGAAAATTGACACAGTTTATAAGTGTCAGATCATTAATTTTTATTAATTTGTAACAATAACATTTTTTTCAATCACTAGATTTTAATTATTGGCCTATTTCCAATGACGCCCAGATTTTTTTTCCAATGCATTTATAGATTTACCACTTAAATATACGACCCAGAGTTAATCACACATGCAAATAAACTTAGGTTAATTTAGAAAGCATTTATTCTAAGGTTAATATAATAAATAAATCCTACAAACTCCCGTCCTTGGACAAAACAATGTTAAATCAACTAAATAAAAATATAACACTTCAGGAATGATTATTACATCTACTAACTGCAACAAGTGTGGGACTCCGTTTGGATTAATCTATTCAGACATCTGTTTACAAACACAGGCAACCATTTATGCCTCCTCAATTAATTACGGCGTCACTACTCTATACGCCACAGCCTTGTTACGATAATTGTCGCCCAAGTCTCGCTTCGGACAATTCGGATTAATTAAAATATAATATTTCTTCAATTTAATTCCCAAATAATTTATAATTTCATTTTAATGTCGTCCTCTCCCTGTTCCCCGATAAGTTGCAACCAAGTTCACGCATTTGCACTTCAATCAAACCGAATTGGCAAATCAAAGATGGCGGATTAATCCGAAAGCAACAGAGACGATTTGCCAAGATTGCAAATGGTGGCTCCAAGCTTCCTTCCACAATTAATATTCCGAGTCACTTTACTTTTAAAATAAACCTCCTTAGTCACAGGTAATACTTAAATTCAACTCTACCTTTATTATTTATCAATATCTATTATCACTAGGCTCAACAACAACTCTGATAGCCCAATAATTTCGATTTAATATGTCTTCTCAAACAATTAAATTCTCATACATTCTCATCACGCGTCACATACAATGAATGCAGAGTGACGAAGGAGGGGGAACCGACGCTATCTGTTCCTCTCACAAAGAGGCTAATGGCGACTTGAGGATTTATTCAAATTAATCTAATTACTTTAAAATTCTCTAATAATTCGAAAAATGCATATTTCTTTACGGGAGTTGCGCTAGAATGAGTTTAATTTATTGCTTTACAAGATTAAGCGGTTACCTACTGTTAAAACGATACCTATAAAATTAAACAAGATTGCACCAATTAATTAAAATAAATTTACTTACCAAAATCCATTCTTCGTCCTTGGGATTCTTCAAGTGGTGTTTTCTTGCTACACTTACCCCACACCTGACACCAATTTGTAGCACAGGCCGATTTCGGGTATTAAAATAATAATAATGCCGGTTGGGAAACAAAATTACTATTTATTAAAATTTACAACTTTACAACAACTGATTTAAAAACCAACTTAAACGACGTTAACAATAGGTATATCCGCGGTTAAAATACAATAATTAAGGTTACATTAAATTTAGAAAAACAATGCCAATTAATAATTTAGCAGGGAGAGGCGGCGCGACGCGTGTTAATTACATCGTCACATCTTAGGGACTGGGGCGAATCCCACGTCTTCTTCCCCAATGCTGAAGCTGCCCATCCAATGAGCGGCGGCCTCAGCACGTGACGTCACGGGAACACTTCGTTGTTCAGTGCTGCCCCCGACGATCACTCACGCCATTACTCAAACTAAGAGGCACAGGAATCGTGCGTTTAAGGCCAATGCAGAGCGTCAAGTTGCTGACGCAGCGCATTCCTGTTGATATCAACGCCGGCCGGACCCGTGGGAGCGTCTAAGCTGAGATTAGCTTGGAGCAAATATCCTAGCGTCTGGTGGTTGTTTTCATATTTTGTACCAGCCAACTCTTCAAAATGAAATAATAAATGAAATAATTGAAATAATGTTAAGAGCACCGTTCCTCCTTCTAATTTTAGATTTTAGTGACGGTAGAAATTTAATTATTACGAACGGTAAACTGTAATTATTTAATTACAGTGTCGTATTAATGGCTTTTAACAGTCTAGGGATTTTGGGCCGTCACAGTACTACAATAGATTAAGAATACCACAACAGGAGTATGTTTAATCTATGGTACTACTACTACCTCTGCCCTCCCCCGATAACGCCGTCTCCCTCCACCTCCACGCCACCGTCTCGCCTCATGGCTTGGCTCCGGCCCGGCTCGGCTCAACACGGCCCACACTGCTATGCGACCAGCGAGTATGCGAAACGATCGTTCAGTTGCGCGCTTCTCTTCCTTCACCGTTTCCTTCTTGGTCAAGTTGTATTTATTCAGATGAAATATTTACTGTCGTTAAGTCATACTGTATTTAGATGGTCGTTGGCAGTACATTCTCAATGGAACAATAAAATATATAAGTTTTACATTGAAAAAAAAATATAATTACCAAATACATTAATGAATAAACGTAATAAGCACATGAGTAACTGCAATTTACGATTCGAGTAGCCTATATAATATTTACAATATTGTTATGTACCTTCACGTAACATACAACTAACTATTTTACAAAAATTTCGTTTTAGCGAATTTCCCCTATAGGGAATAAGGTATCACCGTAGTCGGCATGGTAAGACCTAGGCCCGTGACCATGATAACTTTTCGTTTTGAGGTCCCCAGACCCCAAAAACACCATTCGTTCGAAACTTTATATATATATATATATATATATATATATATACACATATATATATATGTGTGTGTGTGTGTGTGTGTGTGTGTGTGTGTGTGTGTGTGTGTGTGTGTGTGTGTGTGTGTCCGTGAGCACAATAACTCTCGTAAAAATTAACCGATTTTGATTGAATTTGGTATAAACGTGTAAAGCAACATTTATGACTTTAAGTTCGAAAACCAGCCAGATCGCTCTATCCAAAGGGGTATTTTGGGGGGGGTTTTGTACCCCAAAAATGGGTTTTTTGAATTTTGTATATATATAATTTTGGAAATAGTCAAATTTTAGTTTTTTCCATTGGATTCAGCTTAAAAAATACACAATTTGGTATTTTGATCATTTCTCTACGTCAATTGGTTACCGAGATATTGAAAGTGCTAAACACAGTACGTTGTCTAATGTTATTCTTATGGAGGAAAATAAAAATTTTATATCTTGCTTATTTATGAACATATACTGACGAAACTTGGTATACGGCTTCACCTGGTTGTGAACCATTGATATTTGCTCAAAAAACAATTTTTTGCCAAAGGCTCCCTTAGCAGCAAACCTGCGCACTCAGCCCCATGTTATTCTTATGGAGAATAAGTAACGTGTTATCTCCCTTAATTATGGAAATAAATTAATGAAATTTGGTATGTGACTTCACCTAGTTGAGTCATATTGATATTAGCATAAAACCCCAGTTTTTGTGTTCCTTGCTTCAGCAAACCTGCATACTCTGCCGCCATGTTATTCTTATAGAGAATAAATAAAATGTCATAAATTGTTTATTTATGAATGTATATTGATGAAACTTGGTATGTAGCTTTATGTGGTATTAAGATAAATATATATGCATTGGAAATTCGCTAAGTACGCAGGTTTGCTGCTACGGGGGTATTTCACATTGTAGACCTATTTCATACAAAGGTTTTTAATTACTTACAAAGATAAAGTTGAAATCTGTGGCTGTTCATAGCTTACTTTTGTAGAATTTGTTTAATTACCTGTGGAAAAACATCACTGAGTCACTATGTAATTATAAATGACAACATTTAGTATAAATTGATAACTTCAAAACAAAATGTTGTAAATTTATACAAGAACTAAATAGTTTTATTTAGTTCAGCAGTACAGTATTTTTTAATTTCCTCTTTCCTACATTTTTCGCACATTAGGGCCGATTCTGCCTATATCCACTCTTGTAATAAGTTTAATTTCGTTAAAATAATTATTTAAACTAAGTCGAGAGTAATTTAGATTACACCTTTTTTTAAATGTATTACAAATCAAACAACACTATAATCCGTTTTAAAATAACTCTTTCCATGTATGTATAGAGGTACATATATTTTTTAAATGATAATTATTTTAGTTTCAAAATATTCAAATATTAAACACATTTGTTAATCTGACCATGTAAAATATGTTCATATATTAACACGTACAACTATGTACATTTCGATATACCGAGATCAATTGGGATTGTCGTTAAATGAGATGTAGCGTAGTTTTGAAAGTCGATTTTGATATAATTCCTGTATAATCGAAGTCTTAATATTGTTCACAGTTTCTAAACTAAATAGCTAACTAAATAAAGAGAAAAATGAATTAATTGCGTAAAAGACTGTAATTACAAAATATATATCAAACGTTTTTACTGCAAATCAATGTTTCCTGAATGTGTTCGTAGTTATTTCAGTTGAATGAATATCTTTCATTAACTTACAAAATAAAACTATTACTTGTTCTTACTCTTATTTTCTAGCAGTGCTCCTTCCTCTTTTACTTTCGTTTCTTTTATTGATTGCTTCTTAAATGTACACAGGGTTGCGTATTGCCATACTCCTGGTTTTCCTAGGGTCGACCAGTTCTGGAAGTAAACAGTCTTTGTAAAACAATATAAGTTTAGCTTCCATTTTCTCTTCCCAAAATTTGTCATCTCTTTCAATTCCTTTTTGTGTATATACGACAAAGTTGCAGTAATTTCGTTGGGTGATGTGGAGTTGACCCTGTGTCTGGTAATAATAGTTATGCGATTTGTTGAGTTCTGATTCTTTAGATTTCACGTTTTTTTCCAAAGAGACGAGAAAGCTCCTTTCTTTTGAATAATTGCTTCGTCCGGTGTTAAGTTTGTTGCCGAAGGACATTTAATTTTAAGCAGTCCATCGTCACCTAATAAGCCGTCTGGAGTGGCTGCGAGAAAAGGAAGTGTTTTATCTATAAATAAACCACATTCAGTGACATCTATGCCAATTAGTTTAACGTCTTCTATTGTGACAGCCTCATTTTCTCTACCATATCGTGAACTAGGCGCATCTACATCTTCACTGTATAGTAGACGTCCAACAAGCTTATCACATTTTGTATGAGGTAATCTCTTGCACACGACTCCAAAATTTGATGCGGTCAACAATTTTCACCTTTCTTCTCTCCATAATGGGCTATCTCTCTGAAATCTTGTCTGAACCTCAATGTCTATAATTTCTTGTTCTGTTTAATTTTATTTGTTTAAAAACTTCAGATTTCTTTATATATTCCTCAGGTTCTAGGTCAGGCTTTTGGGCTAAGTCACCATAGTGAGGATCTAGTTTACTTGATTTTAATATAAAACGACGCCTACCTTTTGGATTTTTTGTTCTAATTTCTGCATTCTTCAGAACTTTGTTAAGTTTCTTTTGTTCAAATAATGTTGTGTATTTCCCTGGGCTTTTACTGTAGAGGGTTTTATGCAGTTTGTAGTGGGGCGTGCCACTGTTCTGGCTAACAACAGCAGCTGCACATCTAGCTTGATATGAACCTTTCTGAGTATAATTTATTCTTTTTCCCCCTACAAAATTTGCTACTATTGCATTAAAGTGCTGTGCATAGTTAGCCAACGATCCAACTGATGAGATTAGTTTGTGATACAAGCCACTCTTCTTTGAAAGCGGTACAAGATTTGCCTCGTTTTCCTTTGGCCCTTTACAGAAATAGTTTCTTTCAGAACATTTGGAATGATTGCCAAAAACATGGCTTGGTCCATTTAATAAATCTTTTCTTAGTTCGGCAAGCGTACACAGGCTCTTACATCTTGATTTTTCCTATGTTGACCATTCGTTCAAATTTATATATATATATATATATATATATATATATATATATATATATATATATATGTATATGTGTCCGTAAGCACGATAACTCTCGTAAAAACGTCCGATCTTAATGAAATTTGGTACAAATATGTAAAATACCATTTATTTGAACGAGTTCGGAAACTAGACAAATCGCACCATCCGAAGGGGGGTTTTTGGGCGGTTTTGTACCCCAAAAATTGTTTTTTTGGAGTTTTTATAAGTAATTTTTATTTAAATCAAATTTTAATCTATACCATTGAATTCAGCTTAAATAAATAAACAATTTATTATTTTGATCATTGCTCTACGCCAGTTGGTTACTGAGATATTACAAGTGCTAAACACAGTACGTTGTCCAATGTTATTCTTATGGAGAAAAAGAAAAATGTTATATCTCGGTTATTTATGAACATAAACTGACGAAACTTGGTATATCGCTTCATCTGGTTGTGGTTTGTTGTTGTTTGCACAAAAAACCATTTTTCGCCTATGGTTCCCGAAGCAGCAAACCTAGGTACTCGGTCCCCATGTTATTCTTATGGAGAATAATAAAAATGTTATATATCGCTTATTTATGAATGTGTATGGATCAAACTTGGTATGTGACTTCACTGAGATGAGTTCTATTGATATTTGTATAAAAACCCATTATTTTGTGTTTCTTGTTGCAGCAAACCTGCGTACTCATCCCTAATGTTATTCTTATGGAGAATAATGAATATTTTAAATATCGCTTATTTATGAATATATTTCTTATGAATTCTGGTAAGAGGCTTAATGTAATATTAAGACATATATATTCATTGGAAATTCGCTGAGTACGCAGGTTTGCTGCGACGCGGGTATTTTATGATAGCGATCGTAAGTTCGCGCAATCATATTTCTACTATTCATAGCTCCGAGAAGCTCCTGCAGACCTGAGTACCCACTACCAATGACTACATAAACTTTATGTAGTCATTGCCACTACCAATGCTCATTACCAATGCGGCACTACTACTGCCGCTGTGTTTACGTCCATGTCGTCACCACTTTGCGTCTCTGACCAAATAACCACTCAGGTTACACATTTCACGTACAAATTTAAATCCTGAGCTCAAACCAGGATTTACCTCACTTACATGTCATGTCAGCAAAACCACACTGGAATGGTTCATGTCGTGAAATTTTTTTAATTTCATCAAACAAATGTCCAATGTCCACAATGCGCCTTCCAGAAAGGGAAACTGCTCCTGCAATTGTTGATAATGTATCACATTGTTTGTGGACTCAGCTGGCATTATGCCGTCAATCTCCATTGCAGAGTTTTCACCTGAACAACCCGGAAAACTTAAGTCCACTAATATGGGAAGCATCTGACTGGACACTTTCACCATGAACTGTTTTCTGTTCTATCACATGTGAGCAGTGTCTAAATATTCTCCACTCCGCTAAACGTTCTCCTCCCGATTTTTCTTTCGTCTTCCTTTCCGTTGACATTTTTTTACGCGCCGTTTCCATTGATGAATGTAGTTGTATTCCTCCGCCGTGGGAAGTTTCCTATCCGCGCCGCTTGGATCGCTGTTATCAGCGCGTGCATTCTTTCACGCGGGAGCATATCACGGCTACATTTTTCACTTTAGAATAATACATTATATGGCATATTAAAGACCATGAAATTCAACACTAAGATTGCTTTTAACAATTTTAATTAGCTTAGTATTTAAGAGGACGTTGGAGTCAGAAAAAATATCGTTGCTAACCCTAGCGCTACGGGCTATTTCAATGTTAAAACGCACAAAACATATCTTTACTGAAAAGCATATTTTTTTGTTACTGTTTGACCTATTGATTTGGAATAAATTTTGTTTGATTCTTTATAAAGTTTTGATTAGTGTTTGCTGGGATTTTTATTTTTTAATAACTAGGAAAAAATACAAAATATGCATACAAATATAGACTTTAAATTACTATATTTTTGGAAATGTATTATTTTATTTAGAAAATAGCGAGCAAATCACCTGCGTCTTCAAAATACCTTTAATTTGAGACATCTTTCATAATCGTATGTTGATAAATAAGCGAGATATATGGTTTTAAGTTTAAAATTGTTCTTATGGAGGTAAAATCCAACATGGCCGCTCTCCAACTTAATGAGTTATCGAGTCTCCGAATTGAGCGAATTCGAAGGCTAAGTACACTCTTATTTTTCATAATATTGAAATATCTAAAAGCAATGTTAGTGGCAAATATCTTTCTCTTTAATTTGGTATAAAGTTGATCGTTATATGATGAAAAATAACGTCAGCATATGCTCCCGCGCGGAACGGTTTTAGGGTGACATTTTTAGGGGGTTTAACATCCTCTTAAGATAAAAGAGAAACACAATATATACATTCGCATTAAGTAGGTAGGTTCGTGAGAAATCAAAGACCAACTGTCGGATTGAAGCCGGGCATCCCCGTGAGACTTGAGACTGGGCATTTGGTGGACAATTCGAACTCTAGAGGCTTACGTTAGAAACGTATAACGCTAAGAGGCCTACTTATAAAGGTGTGGTGGCCTCCAACAACGAATAACTGATTGTTTACTTTATTGGAATGTATTATAACTGTTATAATTACATTAATCTCTTTTAAAAGCATTAATTAACGATAATAATGCTACACATACAAACAATAGGTCAGTTATTGTTTTTTATATTCAGTAATAATATTAATTTGTCGCAAATTAGTCTTACTAAAATCATGATTTCATTTCGAATGGTTAAATTGGCACATGCTAAGAAGGCTAAAGTTTAGCCTGAGCAGAAAGCCGGAAATTCGTCTAAGACTATTGAAAAGAAGCCCGTCTCAACGAAAGCAAAACATGACTAGGCATATTACTGTGTAAAACCAGGTCCCAGGTTTTAACCCCAATAACCTGTGGAGCGGCGGCGAAGGAATCGTCTACAAAAACTGAGCCGATGGCGATGCGATTGACCGATGTCGTTTGATACAAACGTGTTGCGGGGTTGTCGTGAAAAAAACGCGCTTGTCTATCGGGCATAATATGAGCTCAATTTTATATATTTTATTTATAAAAAGCCCGCGTCACATTCACAGTTTATCCAAAATATTGCATGGGGCATTTGAATGGAAATTGCATTTAAACAATTAAAATGTTTTAGTTAAATTAAATGCAGTACGGTATTAAAATAGGTTATCATACATAAAATACCCCCGTCGCAGCAAACCTGCGTAATCAGCGAATTTCCAATGCATATACATGTGTATCACTACTAGAGCCACTTACCAAGTTTCACAAAATACATTCATAAATAAGTGATATATAGCATTTTATTTATTCTCCATAAGAATAACATTAGGGCTGAGTACGCAGGTTTGCTGCAACGAGGAAGATAACAAATGTGTATTTTAGCAATTATCAATATAACTCAACCAGATGAAGCTACATACCAAGTTTTATTACTTTAAGTGGTATATAAAACTATACTTATTCTCCATATGAATAACATGGGGGCCGAGTACGCAGGTTTACTGCCACCGGGAAAAATCCAAAAACCCATTTTTTTGTACTAATCTAGTGGCACGGTCGTGTCACGTCGCCAAGTCCACCACAAGACCCGTGCTATACTAACACGAAGCAGAATGAGACGATTTTTCACTTCTCAAATTACAGTATTACAGCCTTAAGTCATTGACTATAGATACTGAAGTAGACTAACCATCGCCATTGTAGGATGTGTCCCTATCAGTTTTCTAGAGCACTCAAGCGCCCCTGTTGGCTTCCCGCGGTACCAACGGAGGAAGTCTCAATGCAGTGGCGCTGCTGGCGGGAACGATTGGAAGATGCCCGCCACGCGCTCGTTGCGGTGGCGCGCGTGCGTGAAACGGCTCTCACTCAAGGCCGCTCTGGGCTCTGGGCTTGGACTTGGCCCACCGACTGTAGGCCCGTTATGCTCGGCTTGAACTAGTATCGCTGCTGTTTACGTTTGGCAGGCCTTACCGCACCGCACAAAGGATTTGCCATGGTTTACAAACGGAATAGGCAACATGAACATTTTTTGTATGGATGTAAAAAAATTATAATTTTACTTGGGCTGTTAAAAAAAACAACTCAAGTTTAAAATACAATTATTATTTATTATTAGTAGTAGTAGACCTATTATCTACATATTTTTAAAAAACCCGGCTTTTTGTTCACTCACTTCCTGAAGTTAATACTTAACCGATTTTTATGATTTTTTTTATTTAAAAGGTAATTTCAAGTTCTTAGTCGCTGTGAAGCATTTTGAAAATAAATATTTTTTTAGAAATATAGATTTTCTCAAAAAAGCCTGTCTTGTAGCATATCAGAGTAAAGCTGAGTTTATCACGAGTAAGAAATTGATGTCGGAAAAAGATACAAGTAGTGGTTTAGAAAATACAGGGTATTCCGTAAATGTCAATGTTTTACACAAAAATGACCGCCATTTTGAAACAGACAGATAACTGAATTCTGTTTTCGCCAAAATGTTTCTTTTAACGAGACCTTTAAAATGATGTATAATATTCCCTATGTTTAAATAAGAAAATTTTGGGATTCGAACCCGTGACCTTCAGTTTTGGAACATTCTGTACGTAGATTTTGATGAAAATATTGTTAGTAGATTGCCCATAATATGCGTTTTAATAGGGAAGAATTTAGTTTGAAGACTTCAGACCAAACCGTTCTCCCGTTATACATGCTGGACGGGTGATCTGACTCACCCTGTGTGTATATGTATATATATATATATATTATATATATATTATATATATATATATATATTATATATATATGTGTGTGTGTGTGTGTGTGTGTGTGTGTGTGTGTGTGTGTGTTTTCACTCTAGCGGTCGCATTTTTTTCCCGATTTACTTCAAATTTGGTGGGGACAATCCTTTCTGTAATCAGTTGGACAAGTTTGTTGGGAAAAACAATCAAAAAACTCTAACCCTCTGTTTTGGGATTTTAAATTTTGAATTTTGGGTTTTTGGGCCCAAAAAAGGTCAGAAAACTCCCTAATTTAAAAGTAAGGCATATTAAGTTATAATAATTAAAAAGGAAGAATTGTTAAGCCCTCCCTCATCATTCTAGCACCAATATTGACTGAGTTATTAAAGAAAATAAATATTGAGTAGACTCAGTACGTTGTCTTATGGGGATTTTACATTGGAAAAGGCTGTTTTTCACTAGGTGGATTTAAATAATCCAACTAGGTTTTTCATATCTTGATGTAGATATATCACTCCTAATACCCCCATAGGGATTTTTGATCCTCATGGTACCTCATGGTTCCAGTTAGGAACATTCAGAATAATTAATACAGTGTATTAGAGAAACTTAAAAAATACCAATGATGTGTTATATTGAGCCAGGGGAGCCTACCAGAGAATAATTGCGACCTTGTACTTACCGCACAAGGGCGGTACCGACGGCGAACTCGGCGTTCACATAACTGCTTGCATCTACTGTCTTCTGCCTAACTGCGCGCAATCCCCGCCACAGGGTTTTTATACACCGGTACTCTTCACCACAACATCCCAATTGATTCGACCAATAGAAAGACTTATTAAGCACAATCACCAAATATGGCAAGACTGAGGCCAACCCATGGTTTGGTGTTCCACGGTCACGCCCTATGATTTTGCACAGTAAAAGCTTTACGTCTTTCTTTTGGAGAACATGAGCATAGCGTACTAAAATGTAATTTAAATTTGTTATCATCAATCCAATAATGCATTTGTGAATTTAATGTTAGCCTAAATTAGGCTAACTGAACAGTAGTTATAATAGTATGTGAAACAACGATTATTTATTTCATCTTTTTAGCATACCGTACATTTGAAAGATGATTTTGGTTCTTGTCCTCCTTGAAATACCTACATTTGTTCATAAAATACTAAAGACTACAAACGGTTAATATTTTCTTTAAATGATGTAAGGAGAAATGATTTAAACTACCTTTTCAGTAGATATAAACAGTTTTTTGAACGGTATTATATAAAATCCACCCGCTAAATGTCAAGCGTTGTAAAACTACGTTTTAAAAATCTGATACTAATATAAGAAGCAACATATTATAGAAAACATAAATAAATAAATTGGTTGATTTAAAAATAAAATACATTACTTGCGCGGTTTAATTTCTCGCAAAAATTGGCTGGAAAAATATTTACTGAGGACAATCCCCATATTTTCGTAGGTAAAATAAAATAAGGCTCACATTCCTTAAAGATTTATTTCACGCTAAGATCACAAAATAATACTAGACTAGCAATCACGAGGTGCAACCGTCGTCACCGAGTCGCGCCGCGCCGACCACCGCTCTCCGCTACAATAAACGAAGAAACGAAGCCAGGTTGGCGCGGGCGGCCGCGTCTGTGTCTGAATCCAGTGATGTGAGGGGATGGGGTAAGAGAGGTATGTAGCGGTGCAGGTCGCGGGGCGAAGGGGGCAGGGGAGGGGCAGTGCGACAGAGAGCGCATGATGGTCGACTGCAGCAAACTCTGGCGGCAGGAAAACGAACTACGTGTTACCGACCGACTTAGTATACTTTTGAGGCGGACAACCGCGCCGTATCGAAGGAACGTCTACTTCAGTGTCTATAGTCAATGCTTAAGTGAATCTGGCAGTGCATTTATATGCTAAACCCTTTCACTAAACACGAAAAATCACAACATTTGGTTTAATAAAGGTCTGAGAAGCGAGAAAAGTATAAAAGTAGCCTAAATCTTGTAGTTTTGGCACTTTTCACAAATTGTCCACTTCATTTTGTTCATTAAGCTTAAGAACTTTATTTCTCATCAAACTTGAACGAAATTTCGCACAGACTTCTATTTTTACTCACATATTTCACTTTTGACACTAAATTGTAAGTTTGTAAACGTAATATTTTAAAACAAATGATATTAAATTCCACTTTCAAAATTGTTACTGAATTTGATGTCTGCATTGTTTACATTTACTACGTAAACAAAAATCTAAGTACAGCATGTGTTCCAAAACAAATCTGATCAGCTGGCTTGTAAATTCAAATTAAATCATTGAGTGAATTTAACCGAACAAAAGGGTATAGAGGTAAAGAAAATATTTTAATTCGTTTAAGCTATACATACTATAATACATCGAACATAACATAATATGCAATAAACATAATATGAAATCTAAAAACAAAGTCGGGCTAGTATGTTATTTAGTTATATAAGTTAGTTACACCAAACACCTGTTATATAGATTATATCTAAATATACTTAAAAGGTATAAAAATATGTTCATTATGGAAATACAAAATCTACTTGAATGGCATCTCAAGTTCTTTTGTCGATGCCGAAGTCAGTTATATATACATTTTGGTTTTATATATATATATATATATATATATATATATATATATTTCTGGTTATATATATAAAAATAGGCGAGTGAGTGTAGCGAACGAGCTCTACCTGGAGGCGAGTGAGCCAAGCGAACGAGCTCATCTTCAAAATGAACGAGCATATTCTCACTAAATAAAATTACTCAATAAGCACATTTGCAATAATTTAAAAGTCCGTTCTAGAGGTTAGCTTTAAAACGGTGTTCTTGATTCTTCACTGTGTTTTGTCAGTATTAACAGCTGTTATATGTTCAATTAAAATTTATTTTAATTTTGCCATAATTTTAACATTGTAACTTTGAGAGCTTAGGAGGCTAAGACCTGAAGGAGGATGTTTTCAAAAACCACAAATGTCACATATACTCGTTAAGGGTTTCAAATAACACACAAACGATAGTATAATACATAATAGTTTCGCCTGAATAGACTTGTCACCAAAATTGGCTTAGTTGTTAATAAATAAGTCAGGGTCTTGTTATTAATGGTTCAGTGGGTGTTGTAAAAGACTTTACTAAAGATGCACGTGATGCAATCGAAAACATAATTATAACTTTTAAAGAAAGAGATATTGAAATTCAAAGATCGTCCACAAAATTTGAAGTAATTCATGGAGCATTCGTTTTCCGAAAGCAGTTTCCTAATGCAGTAGTATAATATCAATTACAATTCACAAAAGTCAGGGATTAACGCTTAACAGTTGTATTGTTGATGCTGGTTATGCAGTATTTTCATGTGGCCAAAATATGTAGCCTTTATCTCGCGTGACTTCACTCTCTGGTCTATTAATTCTAAACTTTGACCCTCAAAATGTTAAGACGCAAGCATCAGCTATATCCGAAAATAATAGGCTAAGGAGTGAGTACCAACCAGAATTAAAACAGTTACAAATTGGAATAAAATCTCAAGAAAAAATCCCTATTCAAATCTGGCAAATTCATAATACTAAATTAGGAGCCATTCAAGACATTACTAACAATATAGACGAACTGGGAAATCTCGGTTTCAAAAAGGTTTATGGCGTGTCATGGTATGCAAATTTTTGTTTTACAATGTATTTTCAACTACCCACCAATCGTGACGTTAAAAAACAATTACGAAACCACTAAAAAAATTCTAATATCCTACCGAAGAAATTACCAGATTTTAAATTCTATAGATATTACAAATCAACTGGGACCACCATTTATTACAATTGAACAACAAGACTGTGCGGAATTTTTAAATTTCCTTATCTCGAATCATCAACCCCTGGAATTTCAATTCACGCACTCAATGAAATTAACTACAAATGTTCAATCTGCAACCACAGAACAACTAGCTACGACAGTAAATTTATATTCCAAATTTTCATCCTAATCATCTTAAAAATCTTAAAAGAAAAGCCAATTTCGATTAACTACTCCACAGTCAATTTATCGCCTGGTTCCCTCTCGCTGACTCTATATGCACAACTTGTGAAAATGATCACTATCCTATACTCTGATATGAGTAAGGTTTGCGTGCGTGCGTCCGTGTTTGCTTGCGACACTGATCTCAATGATGGCACCAACGATTTCCTTCAAAAGTTGGAATAACTAATTTCTGGGATAAAAATAAGTTCTAGACAGGTCTCATCTCCAGGAAAAATCAAATAATGTAAAAATACACCCGTTGCAGCAAACCTGCATACCCAGCTAATTTAAAATGGTACTTCACTAAGTCATGAAGCCACTTGCCAACTTTCATCAAAGTGTATTCATAAATAAGCGAGATATGACATTGTATTTATTCTCCATAAAAAATTAGGGCTGAGTAAGCAGGTTTGCTGCATCAAGGACCAATAAAATCTGGTTTTTATGCAAATACCAATGGATCACCATTAGATGAAGCAACATACCAAGTTTTACCAATTTATGTTCATAAACAAGCAAAGATGTCACATGTTTCTTATTCTCCATAAGAATAACATTATAGCTGTTGAGTACGCAAGTTTGCTGCCACGGGGACAAAAAAAATGGGTTTTTTATGCAAATATCAATAAATCCCAACCATATGAAGCTACATACCGAGTTTCAATAATATATGCTCATTAATAAGCGATATATAAAATTTTGCTTATTCTCCATAAGATTAACATTGGACACAATATTTCGGCAACCAATTGACGTAGAGAAATAATAAAAGTACCAAATTATATGTTTTTTAAGCTGGATTCAATAGTAAAATTTAAAATTTGATTAAAATGAAAATTAAATGTGAAAACCCCAACCCCCCCCCCCCTTCGGATGGTGGATTCGTCTGGTTTTCGAACTTATTCAAATAAATGGTACTTTACATATTTGTGCCAAATTTCATTATGATCAGACCTTTTTTACGAGTTATCATGCTTACGGACACACACACACACACACACACACACACACACACACACACACACACACACACACACACACACACACACACACACATATATACATATACAAATTTTACCGAATGGTGTTTTTGGCATCTGGGGACCTCTAAATGAAAAGTTATCATGGTCTTGGGCTTAAGTCTTACCATGCCACCTACGGTAATAGCTTTCTTCCTTATAGGGTAAATTCACTAAACAAAAATGGGAATTTAAAAAAAATTATCATTGGGCTCATGGAGTTTAACATCAAAACAAAAGAATCGTAACAGCTGTTTATAATCAATCAATGAACTGTCAAAGTAATACTTACGTTGTTTATGATTTTTTTTTTTTACAACATTTATTTCCGGCTCAACAACTTATGCTATACACAGAATTATTAACAATAAATAAGTTATAAGTAACATTAAAAAAAACATATCGGGCTCGCTCTAATCAGAGTCACTCATTAGCTGAATTGCGTTACAGTTCACAGCGAAAAAAAAATACCCCCGTCGCAGCAAACCTGCATACTCAGCGAATTTCCAATGGAGATATAAATGTCTTAATACTACATAAAGCCGCTTACCAAGTTTCATAAAAATATATTCACAAATAAGCGATATATACAATTTTAATTATTCTCCATAAGAATAACATTGGGGCTGAGTACGCAGGTTTGCTGCAACAAGGAACACAAAAAATTGGTTTTTATGCTAATATCAATATAACTCAACTAGGTGAAGTCGTATACCAGTTTTTATTAATTTATGGTCATAATTAAGGGAGACAGAGCATTTAATTACTATCCATAAGAATAACATGGGGCCTGAGTACGCAGGTTCGCTGCTACGGGAGAGTTATGCAAAAACAATTTTTTGGAGCAAATATCAATAGACCTCAACGATATGAAGCTGTATACCAAGTTTCGTCAGTATACGTTCATAAATAAGCAAGATAAAAAAATTTTCTTTTCCTCCATAAGAATAACATTAGACAACGTACTGTGTTTAGCACTTTCAATATCTCGGTAACCAATTGACGTAGAGGAATGATCGAAATACCAAATTGTGTGTTTTTTTGAGCTAAATCGATTGGTCAAAACTAAAATTTGACTTTTTCAAAAATTATGTGTAAAAAATTCAAAAAACCCATTTTTGGGGTACAAAACCCCCCCAAAATACCCCTTCGGATGAGTCGATCTGTCTGGTTTTCGAACTTAAAGTCATAAATGCTGCTTTACACGTTTATACCAAATTTCGTCAAAATCGGATAATTTTTACGAGAGTTATCGTGCTCACGGACACACATATATATATATATATATATATATATATATATATATATATATATATATATATATATATATATATATACAGTATCGAACGAATGGTGTTTTTGGGGTCTGGGGACCTCAAAACGAAAAGTTATCATGGTCCCGGGCCTAGGTCTTACCATGCCGACTACGGTAATAGCTTCTTCCCTATAGGGGAAATTCGCTAAAACTAATAAAAACCATGTAAATAAAATTTAGAATCTGGCTAGAAAAATATTCAATTTTCAATGTTTGGCAAAATGTCTTGAAAAAGTCTTTTTTTTAATCGTCTATCTTGTAGCGGCAGTCCAATTCCAAAATGTTCTGCTCCAGGTACAAAGATTAACCTATGAGAAAACTTCAGTGTCGTTTTTCTGATGTATTCACTGATTGTTTCTATTCCAAGTTCCCTATGTATTTGCGAATTTCGTACGTACCATGGTGAGTTTACAGCAATTCTTAAGACCTTGTTTTGAAAGATTTGAATTTTCGAAAGCTTTTTACATGAAATTGAAAGCCCCCACACTTGACAGGCATACAGAACAAGAGGTCGGAGAATAGTTTTATAAATGAGAATAGTATATGAAGACTTTAGAGTCGACTTTCTATTGACAATAGTAAATAGGATGGACAGTCGAGAGTACGCTTGATTTAATTTTGAATTTACATGTAGATTGAAATTTAACTTTTTGTCTAATAACACACCTAAATACTTAACTGCTTGATCTGGTGGATTCCAATTGATATTTGAATTGTTAATGACGATTTCAGGGTGAATTTGCGGTCTTCTTAAGGTGAATATCTTAGCTTCCGATTTATTTGGATTTAAGCATAAATTCCATTTGTTGAACCATTGCACCACTTCATCAGCCGCATTTTGAAGTTGTTGGTAAGCTTGCAGAATTTCGGTGCTTTGAGTGATGATTGTGGTGTCGTCTGCATATAGCGCTAAAGTGGAATCTTGCGGAATTGGATTGTCAGACATGAAAATATTGAAAAGTAAAGGTCCCAAAATTGACCCTTGTGGCACCCCAGCAGAAATTGGGCGATAGTTAGAAGTAGAAGAATTTATTTTTACACAGAAGTGTCTGTTACATAGAAAGGATTTTACTATTTTTTTCAGGTAAAGTGGAAATCCAAGAAGTTCAATTTTGTGAAGAAGGCCCTCATGCCACACCTTATCAAAAGCCTGTGAAACGTCAAGAAATATCGCAGCTGAGTGTTCCTTCCGTTCAAATCCTTTTACAATCGTTTCAACTATCCGCTGAACTTGGTGAGTGGTGGAATGTTTGGGTCGAAATCCGAACTGGTGTGGTGGAATTGCGCTCGATTCTTCAAGAAAAGAGTTTATCCTTCTCTGGATAATCTTCTCCAGCAATTTCGATAGACATGACAAAATACTTATTGGTCTGTAGCTGGAAGTAGAGAATTTGGGCTTATTGGGTTTGTGGAAAACTATAATTTCGGCCTTTTTCCACGCACGTGTCAGGGAAGAAGCTTTGATAAATACATGCATTAAAAATCGAAGTTAAAACTGACACTGCTTTTTTTGTGAGATTTTTAAGAACAATATTTGGAATAAGGTCGGGTCCAGGTGTTTTACGTAAAGGAAGTTTCTTGATCAGTTGCTTTATTTCTACTGGTGAAACAAATTTTATGGGAAGCTCTACTGTTGATGATGCATTTGTCATGGTACTGTTGACAAGACCAGCAGTATGTTCATCGGTCACATTGTTCGGTGAGAACGCCTCCTCGAAGAAGTCAGCAAGAATGTTACATTTATCAAGATCACTTTCATATACATTATCTTCGTGCCTGAGAGGCGGAATTACAGTTGGGGTGCGTAAAATCCGTTTGGTTGCTTTCCAGAGGCTGGAATCATTTGGATTTATGTCACTGACGTAAGTTTTATAACACATAATTTTATATTCTTCGATTTCCAGCCTTACTTGACGTATAAGCTGGTTCAGTCTCCGCCGCATGTGAGGTTGCCTGTGTCTAATCCACTGACGTCGAGCTTCATGTTTAGCTTTTAGTAAATTAATGATTCTTAAAGGTGGAGTGAGAAAGCTATTGGTCTTATTAGGAAATTTTTTATAAGTTGCAAGTTTGGTAGCTTTTTGAAGACACCCAGTGAAATGTTCAATAGCCTTGTTAATGCCATCAATAGAGCTCAGGTGTTGGGGAAACTGAAGAAATCCATCTAACTTTACACCAAAGGTATGCCAGTCAACTCTTCCCGATATTAACCTAGGGGGAGGTGTGCTATTGTCAGGTTGTAGAAAGAAACTGATTAAAACGGGGAGGTGATCGGAGTCCAATTCTGGTACGACTTTGTGTTGGATGGGAGCTGCAAAATTACGATAAAGAACAGTATCTAAAATGTCTGGTTCACAGTTCAATTGAAATGGATAAAACATCCATTGAAATGGGCTCATCTGGTGCGGACACGTTTATCCCTTCGTCTGTGATAAATTGAAAAAGACGTGCACCATTTGGGTTAGTAACTCTACAGCCCCAGTTTTGATTTTTACAGTTTAAGTCACCAACGATTAGCGTGGGAGAATGTCCAGTAAATAGGTTCATAAAGTCGTTTAAGTAGAGCCTTCGATTAGGGGATTTATAAGCCGCTATGATATTAACAGAACTACCATCTTCCAGCATAACTTTTACAGAAGTAGCTTCAATTGACACTAGTTGAGGTAAAAACAAAGTGTTGTGTTGTATGGATCTTTTAATAAAAATAGCTACACCACCTGAGGCAACAGGGGCAGCCCGGTCTTCTCTATAGACATTGTATCCACATACTTTAAAATTTTGATTATCAACTAAATGAGTTTCTGAGACACAAGCTATGTCAACATTGTGACGCACTAAAAAAGCAGAAAAGATCGCTTTTTGTTTGTTCAAACCATTTGCGTTCCAGTTTAGGATTTTTAAATTTTGAAACGCAACTCTATTAGGGGGAGGCATGTTTAAGAAAAGAACTTATAACGTTAGTCAAAATTGTTTTAATCATTGGCACTATCGATTTAACTAATTCTGCTATCAGTGCTTCTAAATTAGTTGAGCTTGATTGATCAGAACTGCACGGTTGACCCGATTTATTTGCTTGCTCCGCCAGAGTTGGAGGAGTGAACCTAGTTTTTGAGGGATGTTTATGCGCAGACTTACCACTTAACACATCAGCGTAGGAAGCCTCGTGTGTTTGGCGCTGTGCTTCCTCGGTTGGCGGGGTTTGAGCTACTGTTGCACGGACATGTATTGCAGGTGGCGTAGAATTCTCAGGTTGCAACCGCTTAGTTTTAGACAGGTTCGGATTTTTTGTCCTAGACAAGAGGCTTTGGTAATGAGAACAGCCCCTGAAATTTGCAGTGTGATTTTCCCCACAGTTCACGCATTGAGGGGTGTCAGTTTTAGGTTTCGGACACTCTGAATAGTGGTGACGATCGGTACACCGTACACATCGTGTGTCTAACTTACAAAAGTTCTTCGTGTGACCAAATCTTTGGCATCGAGTGCACTGAGGGATCATTTTGGATTTCCTTTTCAGTTCGACAGATATAACTGCGTAGCACAGAGTATTTAATTTAAAAATATCGTTACTCTCATCGTTTTTTACCAGATCAACAGTGCACAAGGGAATAGGAATTTTATTTTTGTTCAGCAACCTAGTTACTCTGGTTACTGGAAAGCTGAGACCTAACAGTTCAGATTTAATTTCGTCTTCAGTCAAAGAGGTTGGGACATTTCTAATAACAACCTCAAGTTTTTTATCTTGGGGTGCTTGAAATGTATGATATTTAACCTCAGATGAGTCATAGAATGACGTTAGGTTGCGGAAGTCATCGATGGTTGTTAGATTTACTTTCAGGGACTGGCCACGGACCTGAGTGGAAAAGGTAGCCTTAACTATGGTTTTAATGTCTTTTACTATTTCTTGATGATTGTTAACGTCGTGGAGGAAAATCGGAGGAATTTTAATTTCCTTAGTAATTTGGTTTTCATTAGAATTATCTTCCATCACTTCAGTTACGTTACCACTATTTGAAGCATACGGATGGTCTAAAAGAACTTGGTATTTGTTCTGTTTACATAGCTCATATGAATCTAAAACGTACCTTTTTGGTTGAGAATTTGTATCGGAAATATTCTTGCGTTTGCTGGGAAAAACAAAATTAGACTCATTTGAGCCAGGTTGTACGTCTGTCCCCTTCATTGCTGTTGGTAAATTAGCAGATTGCGTTAGACATTTGGTTTTACCCTTGTGTACTGAAGATGTTGAAGGTCTATTTGGAAACAGTTTTTGAAGGTTATGATTGTGTTTGTGTTTTAACAACGAAGAACTCTTTAATTTCACAATGGAAGTAAAGGGAGTCTATGTGAAATACGAAAAACGCCTTCCAATAATAATTATTTATATGTCTCACCTTCAAAAGGTTGAAAATAACAGAAATAGTAATCAGAATCAGACGAAGAAGTAAACAACAAAAAACAAAAACGTCCTAATATGTTTATCAAAGTAATACTCCTTATGATTATTAACATGTAGTTTCCTGAGAGCAGTGATTAAAACTGTTGAGTGAAGATTACATATATAGAGTATTAAAATAAAACAAAGGGACATTGAGCTATAAATAACAACTGAAGGTATCTAAAAAATGTAGAAAAGAGGCAAATGAGTTAAAAAAATCCAATTATCAGTAGGGGATAGTGGTTAAATATTATTCCAAGTCATCTAAACAATCTGACTGGCCTTTCCCGAGAAAAGCTCGGCCCCCAGGTACTAATCAAAAACATCCATCTCAGTTACAAGTAACTTCATAATTTTTTAACTACAACTTTGGCAAACACATGATAACAAAATTTCAAGTCTAATAATACCCAGTCTACAAATTTCAAAAATCAAAATTAATGAAGTTCTATACAAATTAAAAAATGCGGTGTTCCATTTAGGAAACAGTTCAGCATCAAGGCATTACATAACCTACATTCAAAACAAAAATAAGTGGATAGATGCAGGTGATGAGAAAATGAACGTCAAGCTACCATATGGTGCGAAAAAATGTATATTAAAAACTGCCAGAAAATTCTAAAAACTATCTAGGTAAAATTAAGGTAAATTAATCTTAATTAATGTTCAATATATTATAATACTTTATCCTTGATATATATTTTATTTTATTTCAACTTGAAATCTCATTTATACAAAGTTTTAATAAACAATTATATAAAAAACAAATGATATCATACCCAAAAACACAAAGTGTTGACGGGTGCCAAGTCCTAAAATTATATGATATCAAAATGTATTCCAAGTCAAAGATAGCACCTTTGATCTGACATTGTTTATCATCACAAATTACTTAAATATGTTGCAATAACAATGCTCGAAAGATTGTTGATTATTTTCTATCTGTTCTTGGCCAGCAGATTCACTGATGCAAAATCTTTATTTTGAAATTTAAAAATCTAAATAAAGCATAGTTAACAATTGTGATTGAATATTATAAAAAAATATTATCTGCTGGCCAAGAACAGATAGAAAATAACCAATCTTTCGAGCATTGTTATTTTATCATATTTAAGTAATTTGTGATGATAAACAATGTCAGATCAAAGGTGCTATCTTTGACTTGGAATACATTTTGATATCATATAATTTTAGGACTTGGCACCCGTCAACACTTTGTGTTTTTGGGTATGATATTAATATACCACAACTAGTTGAAGCCCCACACCAAGTTTCATCAATATACATACATAAACAATCGAAATATAACATTTGATTTATTTTCCATAAGGATAACATAGGGCGACGTACTGTGTTTAGCTCTTTGAATATCACTGCAACGGCTGGACGTAAAACAACAATTGAAACGCCAAAATGATTGTTTTGTAGAGCTAAACTGATTGGTTGAAAGAAATGTGGAGTTTTTATTGAAATTATCTGAGGAAAATCTAAAAACCGTATTCTCATAAGATTAACATGGGAAATTTTATGGACACATTTTTGACTTTTCTCCACAACCACTAAACCTAGCTTAATGATTCAAAATACTAAATTGTTTGTTTTTTAAACTCTATAACATGGCTATGACCAAAATCTAGTGTTTTTTTTAATTTTAGGGTAAAAATATCAAAAAACTGATTTTTGGAAAATTTTAAACTCCCTTCCCATAGACCGATCGATCTGGTTTTCGAATTTAAAGTCATAAATGTTAATCTCCACACTTTTGCCAAATTTTATTAAAATCGCGTGCTTCTTTCAAAAGTTATCGCGTTAACGGACACACACAAACACACGCATATATATATTCATACGTATAAATTTGAACGAGTAGTGTTTTTGGCATCTGGGGACCTCAAAACAAAAAGTTATCATGGTTTCGGGCTTATTCTTACCATGCTACGGTAATAGCTTCTTCCCTATAGGGGAAATTCGCTAAAACAGTAAGAACAATGAGAGTTGTAACCCAAAAGGTTATGTTGGACTGTTGGACTAGTGACATTTCCAGGACCTAGATATTAAAAAATACAACATTTCACAAAAATTCAATTTAGGTCTACAGTAGTTATTTCTGATTCGCAGACCTGGCGTCAGACATGAAGGACATTTTTGTATGGGTATTTTAATGGTTATTGGTTTTGCATACAATATTAAATTTGTACTTCTTGTAAACTCACCTCCTCAATGGTTGCTTCATTATCTGCTGATTGTTTAAAAATGTGTCGCCGTTGATACAGACCGCAACAGTCTAACAATATGCCATTGACCATCAGGAACCTGTTTGATAGTCTGGAGTAATTTATAGCTTTGTTTTGGCTGGCCCTTGGGCCACTGGGCACTGGGCACTGAGCACCGACCCCGACCCTTTCACTCAACTTATCATAAAGTCATAAAGGAGTATTTTGGAACTTATCCAACCGGAGCAATAATAGCGAAAATGTCAGTTATGTTTAACTACTGAATTCAAAATTTCATAAAATTGTATTATGAACGCACAAATTATTTGAGATTAATTGTGGTAAAAAAGGATTCACAGCGTGTTAGTTGTTTATCTTAAATATTATATAATCAAATTTCTTTAACCAAGAACTGAAATTATTTCGTTTTAAATATTTTAATTTGGACCTAAATGGAATTGTATTAATTCTTTTGTAATTTCGAATGAATCGCGTTATAAAACAGTAATAAAGCGTTGGTTTTGGTTTTAGCGAATTTCCCCTATAGAGAAGAAGCCACTGTATTACCGTAGGTGGCATAGTAAGACCTAACTCGAGACCATACCTTTTTGTTTTGAGGCCCCCAGGTACCCAAAACACCATTCGTTCAAATATACAGGGTTGGTGAAAAGTCCCGGGACGGCTTAATATTTTTTTAACCGTTACAGATGGAGCTATACAAGTTGGTACACTGTTACTGGGCATAAAACACTATTTTACTACAATTTCAATGAGCCGCTACCACATCAGGGGGACGGCTCACAAGGAGTCGGAAGAAAATCTTAAATAGAAGCATAGGTTGATATTCACATCAAATTAAAGGTCTTTATTAGTAGAATACAATGCCACAAATCCGACTTTAAACGGACAACCGAGCCCAAAATGGCAGCTATTCAAAGATGGCTTGAATTTGAAATTTTGATGTGCTGAAGTTTTGAATCGGTTTAGTAATTTATTAGCTAGGAGAGTAAACTTTTGCAAATTAAATTGAAATATATTACATTAATGTAATTTTACATTTTAATGCGAAATTTAAATGTGTTACATTAGATTACACACAGCTACTTATCAACATTTCAAATTCAAGCCATCTTTTAATAGCTGTCATTTTGTCATTTTGGGCTCGGTTGTCCGTTTAAAGTCGGATTTGCGGCATTGTATTCTAATAATAAAGACCTTTAATTTGATGTGCATATCAACCTATGCTTCTATTTAAGATTTTCTTCCGACTCCTTGTGGGCCGTCCCCCTGAGGTGGTAGCGGCTCATTAAAATTGTAGTAAAATAGTGTTTTATGCCCAGTAACAGTGTAACAACTTGTAGAGCTCCATCTGTAACGGTTAAAAAAATATTAAGCCGTCCCGGGACTTTTCACCAACCCTGTATATTTATATATACATATGACCGTTACCTCGATAACTTTTGCCCGATTACGATGAAATTTGGCACAAATGTGGAGGCCAAATGACTTTTAGTTCGAAAAGCAGAATGATCGGATCATTGGAAGGGGGTTTTATGGGGGGAGGGGGGTATACATTTTCCAAAAATAGTTTTTTTGCATTTTTACCCTAACATGTTTAAAACACTCAATTTTGGTTATGACAATTTTATAGAGCTTAAAAAAATAAATAATTAAGTAAATCTTATGGATTAAAGGTTTTTTAGCTTTCCCTCACTTAATTTTACTGAAAACTGCACATTTGTTTTTTACCATTAGTTTCAGCTATAAAAAAACAATTATTTTGTTGTCAATTTGTGGTTCTACGTCCAACAGTTGCAGAGATATTCAAAGTGCTAAACACAGTACGTTGACAAATGTTATCCTTATGTAGAATAATTAAAATTTGATGGCCGCTTTTTGCGGCCTAGTGGTGTACATAGTACATAAATTGTCGATTTCTTCATTCTTTTTAGAATAGTTTTTGTTTTTATATGATAATGTATACCGTAATTAGTTTAAAAAGTAAAATATAAATACATTAAACTACTTGGTTTTAAGTAGGTAAACTTTTGTAGCATACTTGATAATTAATTTAAAAATTAATAAAACTAAACTTAATCATATATGTATGTACGTCAATAACGTATAGTTCATATGAATGTATACGTTCTTATCATTCATTCACGTTTGCCTTAAATACGCCTTAGTGTGTCAGCGTTTTTCAGAAATATTAAGATATTAACTTAAAAACTAAAGCATGTACCCGTACAATGAAGGGAAAAATATAATTGATTAGTCTGTATGAACAAGTTTACGAAATTTAAGAAAAATTCAGGATAGACGTCGTTGAGTCAAACCAGTACATTCGAGGTCAGTTGACAGTTGTGTATATGATATTGTTGTCTAATAAAACACTTTAATTTATATTAAACAAGTTTACTGCTTAGTGGTCCCTATGTTAAATAAATAATACCCCCGTCGCAGCAAACCTGCATACTCAGCGAATTTCCAATGCATAATATATGTCTTAATACACAAAGCCGCATACCAAGTTTCATAAAAATATATTCACATATAAGCGATTTTAATTATTCTCCATAAGAATAACATTGGTAATAATGAGTACGTAGGTTTGCTGAAACAAGGAACACAAACAATTGGTTTTTATGCAAATATAAATAGAATTTAACTAGGAGAAGCCACATACCAAGTTCCATCAATATTCAATCATAAATAAGCGCTTTATAACATTCTAGTTATTCTCCATAAGAATAACATGGGGGCTGAGAAAGCAGGTTTGCTGCAACGAGGAACAAAAAATGGATTTTTATATAATTATCAATATAACTCAACCAAGTGAAGCTACATACCAAGTTTTATTAATTTATGTTTATAATTAAGGGAGTCATTACATTTTACTTATTCTCCATAAGAACAACATGGGGGCTGAGTACGCAGGTTTGCTGTTACGGGAATAATCAACGAAAAATCAATTTTTTATGCAAATATCAATATACCAGTACTACGTGAAGCCACATACCAAATTTCATCCACATACATTCATAAATAATCGAGATATCAAATTTTATTTATTCTCCATAAGGATAACATTGGACAACGTACTGTGTTTAGCACTTTGAATATCTCGGCAACGGTTGGACGTAGAATCACAATTTAAACACCAAAATGATTGATTTGTAGAGCTAAACTGATTGGTATAAGCAAATGTGAAGTTTATAGTAAAATTAATTGGGGAAAAGCTAAAAACCATTTTCCCATAAGATTAACATGGGAGATTTTATGTACACGTTTTTGGATTTTCTCCGCAACCATATAACCTAGCTGAATGATACCATATTATTTGTTTTTTTAAGCTCTATAACATGGTCAAAACCAAAATTAAGTTTTTTAAAAATTGTTGTGTGAAAAATGCAAAAAACTGTTTTTTGGAAAATTTAAAACCCCCATAAACCCCCCTTCCCATGGTCCCATTTTTCTGGTTTTCGAACTTAAAGTCATGAATGTCATTTTACACGAATGAGCCAAATTTAATCAAAATCGGACGTTTTTTACTCAAGTTATCGTGTTAACGGACACACACACACACACACACATATATATATATACACATATATCTATATATATATATATATATATATACATATATATAAATTTGAACGAATAGTGTTTTTGGAATCTGGGGACCTCAAAAGAAAAAGTTATCATGGTCTCGGGCTTAAGTCTTACCATGAGACCTACGGTAATAGCTTCTTCCCTATAGGAGAAATTCGCTAAAAAAACAATTGAATTGTTGGCGATGGAATTTCCGTCTGGTCAGGTGGATATGGGTATTTCAGGACAAGTATTGCACCGTGTACATCTTGCATGCCGTTTCCATTAACCTGGAACCCGTGTGGTAACATGCTCGGGGAAAAATGCCCCGAACAGTTTCGAGTCGTCACTTACAACGAAACTTGTCGCCGTGGTGTTTCCATTATAGCAACTCTCGGTTATACATGTTACCGACTTTGCGAAGACTCATTTTGCGACGCTAATTTGTCCTAATGGAAGCGGGGTCTTACGCTGCGACGGCGACAGCGACGCGGAAAATATCCAATTACACGTTTGGTTTTGTGTCAGAATAACAGTAGCAAAATTAATTATAATAAAATTAATTAATTAATTAATAATTATTCATCGGGGAGTGTCAGAACATTATTCATGGAGTTGATTACTCTTGTCATTCTAAGAATTTGCTTCATGCAGTTGTGATAGTACGTGGGACTGTGAGTGCTGTGCTATACTCGTACAAATATTAACACCAGCAGTGAGAGGGGCTTGATTGGTATAAACAATTGGCTCTAGGCTCGATGAGGTCAGCAATATTGATCAAAGCTCGTTGTCCGTATCGCTCACACTGCCTGCTATCTTTAGAGTACTGTACGATACTTCACTCCTACTTCCGAATCGTTTGGTGTTTGTACAATGAATAGATTTTGTTTTTAGTTTCATTTTCTTGAAATTATTTTTGAAATCAATTAAATGTAACAGAATGTATACCTAACTGACTTTATTCCTCGTTTCGATTCTCATTGTCATGATAGATTTGTGTGTATATGTTTGTCGTGATAATCCCCACGCTCTTATCTTATCCGAACCCTGCACATTCACATTTCAATATAATTGTAACTGACCACTGTCCCATGTACTGTTTCTCCAGGTGAAACATCACATCATGTATCCTCGCTTCAACATGCATCTTCTATCACTCGTAACCCTCTTGGCCTCCTGGAACTCCGCCTCCTCTCGGATCTGTCCCAGCATCGACCTCCGGAACAACCTCGTCTCCCTCGACCTTCTGCGAGGTTGCCGCGTCGTGGAGGGCTACGTCAGAATCGTCTTAATGGAGAGGGCAGTGGAGTTGGACTTTGAGAATCTCACGCTTCCAGAACTTCGGGAGATCACAGATTACCTGATGATCTATCGGGTCAGCGGACTCCGGACGATCGGCAAGGTCTTCCCCAATCTGGAGGTGATCCGGGGGGACAGGTTGTTCGAGGACTACGCCCTCATTGTGTACGAGATGTTCAACCTCCACGAACTTGGACTCCACTCCCTCACCGTGGTGGTTCGTGGGGCTGTCCGCATAGAGAAGAACCCTTGTAAGTAGGCCTAAAGGTGTCGTCGGATCAATTTTTGGTGCATCAGTGTCGTGATTGTGAACTTCTTGTTGATGTTCGTTGATGATTTTTTTAACTTCGCGGAATTAATGAAAAATAACCTGTGCCTGAGACAGGCCGGTCGTCGAGAAACTGGCGGTAAGCTTTCTAGGCAGTTGCATGTCATTCATTGTCTGCAATTCCGTCGTTAAAGTTACTCCTGTAGGTTAGTTTGGTCAGTGTCGGTGTTTGTGTCAATGTTGTTATCGTGAACTTTCTGTTGCTGTTTGGTGTTGATTTTTTCCAGTTTCGCCGGGAGTAATGAAAAGGAATCTACTAACCCTGATATGGCCCTAGTCGATAACTCTAAACCTTGTAGGTAGGCTGTGTTGGTGTCGATGGTTCATCAGTGTCGTGATCGTGAATATCTTGTTGATTTTTGGTCTTGATTTGTTTAGTATCGCAATGGTGTTTGTTCAGAACAACTTGGATCTGTCTAAATTGTTTTACAAATTTGTAGAACCCTAATAGGTTGGCAATTTTGATGACGATGGGTACATAAGTTCGTGATTATGTGAACCAACATTAGATGTTCGGTGTTGGTTTTTAAAGTTCTTATTTTAAATATACTAAAAACAAATGACTGAGATGTTACTGCCAAACTGTACCGGAGTAATTGTTGTTATGCGTGAAACATGCGGTTGTGACGATTCATTGCTACTACAGTAGGCCTACATTGTTTATAAGAGGGTGCGTTAGAGTTAGAAATAAAATTGTTTATTCCAAAGCAATATTAAAAGTGTTAACTAACATTTAGTTATGCATCCAACCTTTGTTTGTAGATATATTGATATTGCAACTGTCAATATTAACAGCTTTGTTTGTAACTTAGGAAACTTATATACAAATAAAACGAGATGTAGGCTACTAGAACCTAATTTGTTCCTTGAATATGTCTTATTTTTCATTAATATTCTGAATTATTCTGCTGATTCAATGCTATTCGCTATTCAAGCCTTTTCAGTGTTGTAACTGTTCGGATGTAAGCTCGGAGCCTGGAGCAGAAAAGCGGCTTGCGGCTCGGCGACGGCGTGGATGTGGCACAGTTACAATGTGCTTACAATATTATATTGGGGTTCAGTAATTGGATGAGATGGTTGCGGCGAACCGTCTGGAATCGCTGGAATAGTTATCAATAGTTTGTTTCGATGGACATTTTAAATTCAGGCCTAACTATATCCCCGTGTACTAGTTGTTATCAAGGATGAGGAATTAGCGATAAAATCATGCACTCAATAATTATAAGTAGGTATAGTCATGATTATTTTTTACCCGGGTTTCAACCTTGATATTCTGTAATGAATGAATTGAAATTCTCATCGCTCATTGTTAACAAACGTCCATTCCCTATACCACCCGTTATATTATTATGTAGTTCAATTACAATTTATCCACCTCGTTATTGTTAAGGACATATAACCAACTTGATCACAGGCGTGCAAGCCTTTACACTCAGGGCCGTTTTCCCTTATAGGGTATGGGAAGAAAAAAACGTTCTGCAAATTAGTAAATTTTCTTGACTACAACTATTTTCACAGTACCGGTACCGGTAATACAATTTTACTTTATAATTTTTAAGAATCTAAAATTCGCATAATTTACTTCTACGAATCAGGACATAATTTAATTTGATATCCCAATTGTTCAGAAATTCTTATGAACTGTTTGCAAAAATGTGTTACACATAAAAATGAAAATATATTATTAACGAGTTACTAACCACACCTAAGCAGGCAGCATATTAAAAACTTATCATTACATCAGTAATAATTTAATTACAATTAATTAAACAAATTAATTTTAGTTTTAATGCAAACAGTACAGTTTTCGCCACAAGTTTTACACATTTACTCCAATGCCCGCCATATTGATTATTTCACATTACTCAAAACTAAAAAAATGTAACAAAGTAATGATTGGATCCTGACGTAGGCTAACTAACTGATTTAACTCCAATAAATATATACAGCAAAGCCGAAGGTCCAAAACCTTTACCGATCCGAGTGAAATTCTGAGATCGTTTTCCTCCTCTATTAAATTTTTCTTCTAAACTAGTCTTTTTCGAATTGCATTTTATACCTTAAAATAAAAATAAACTATTTAGTTCACCTTCATACGATTAGTGATTTAGGTTATACATATTACAAATTGATACGGTACTACCTAAACAAAACTCTAAAACAGGAATTTTATCAAAAATTGTTATAAAATAATAAAATGTCTGTAATTTTGCAGTATTTTTGATTTAGCTGCCTGCTTAATTCTGTATTATATTTAAGATCTTAAATAGTGGATAAGTGAAAGAACTTTTACGTTGTGAATATCATGTCTTTCGAACTCTTCCGAGAAGACGTTCGAGGCTGGATCTTGGAATAAACCGAGAGAATGCCAGTGACTCTGTTCCATATCGCGCTACTGCTTCTCTTGCACTCCGCCAGCGGGCGGATCTGCCAGAGCGTCAACGTCCGCAACAATGTCTCCAACCTGGAGAAGCTCGTAAACTGCTCGGTGGTGGAGGGCTACGTGCAGATCGTCCTCATGGAGAAGGCGTCCGAGAAGGACTTCGCCCCCTGGCGTTTCCCCGAGCTCCGAGAGATCACCCAGTACCTCCTGTTCTACCGGGTCAAGGGTCTGAGGAACCTGGGGAAGCTGTTCCCCAACCTGGCCAGGATCGGAGGCTCCAGTCTGTTCATCGACTACGGCCTCGTGATCTACGAGATGTTCAGCCTCCAGGAGGTCGGTCTGGGGAACCTGAGGGAGGTGTCCAGGGGGAGCGTCATCGTCACCAAGAACCCGAGTGAGTACAGTAGTTGGATAAACGGGTGAGAATGGTAGCTCGTAGTAATGCTCTTGACTAAGTCTTAGATCACAAAAATGTATTTTTCTTGCAGCTTTATCAATATGACTGGGGGTTTCATAAGGTGTAACTTTTCAGAATTCTTATAAGCTATAACATTTCAAGTTCACATATTTTTACACAGATTAAACATTATTTAACTAAATAATTGTCGCACTGTAAATAATACGAGTGTATGCACATGTTGCATAGCTTATAATGAGTTATAATTTACACAGTAAGTGTTATTTATATTAGTATGGAAACGTTAGAGCAGATTGATGGAATGACTAATACAACTTTGACTATAATGAGATTTAAAAGTTTTAACAGTAATTGGAACTCTTTGTGAGTTGAGCTTTTGAATCACTGTTCAAGTTATATATACTGTACGCTATACCCAAAGTAGGACAACTGGGGACAGTGCGACAGTGTCGCAGAAATAAATTAATGGCCGCTGAAATATCGTTAATAACCAAAACAATAAAATGTATTGCTACAGAAAGAACTATTCGTTCTACAAACAAAAACCATAGTAAATTAAATCAAAATTAATACAATATTTTAATGTAAAAGTCGCTTAGTCCATTGCCTGGTGCGAGTTAAGGTGCAAATCCTGATTATACGCCATGCAACATGCGCAACAGTAAATTACTCACAGATTACTATAATGCTTGTCGCTACTATGCGAAACGTTGCGAATCTGAACAGAACCAGCCACAGAGAACATATGAACAGCAACCATATGCTCAAAAATATGGTTAACATAAAGGTAAAGCTATTGATCCTTATGAATTTATAATACATATTCATTGACGATTTAAATTATTTAATCTTAAAAACTATTTTAATAAAATGTATGGTGCTTTTAAAACCTTTTATTGTGTTCTGCAAGGAAAACTGTTGTACATAAATCGCAGATCATTATGTTATAGACTGGTTAGTTTTGTTGCCACGGTCACAGAGGAGAGGGTGCATAGGAAAGCAGAGGGGAAATGGCGGCCACCTACCAGACTTAACATTTTCTTGGAAATCAATATGTGCTTGTGCTTGTTGGTTGCGTAGGTCGCAGTGGCACATTTGAGGTGAAAACGTGAAGCCTAGATGGTGGCCGCCATTTCCCTTCCCCCTCTGCTTAAACAAAACATTATGGTCAAAGAATGGGGTTCCATGGACGCACGGAAGGGTAGAATTGGTCACTATGGGTCGCCGTCTAGTCGCCACCCCGACAGATCGCCACCTCGGCATTTTGATCGACGACAGATCGCCACCTCGTAAAATTTAAAATGTCTTATAGAAATATCAATACACGACTACCCACTGCTGTTATCTGTTGAAAATGTTATGATATTTAAGCATTTATTTGAATCCAGTAGCTGCCAAACAAATATTATTACATAATTTCTTTTTGGGGGCTAATTGATAAAAACCTTGAACGAACATAAATTCGCTCACACATAACAACTCAACAATTGAATTTTGACACTTAGTCTTGAGACCTTGTAATTAATTACCTTGTCAACAAAGGTTTATTCCCTACTTCCCTGCCTTATAACAACTGAACTCTAATGAGTCTGAAAAGACGAAAGACAAAATTATCCTCAATCATACTACAAGGTGACTCATGGGAACCGGACGTTTTTTAAATAAGTAGTACACAGTAGTTATAATGAATAAAATGGTTTTAATACTGTACATAGTGAGGTAAACATTTGCCATTTGTTACCAAACAGTCATTTTTTGAAAATGACGTCACGCATATGGTTGCCATGTACTTCTCTACAAATGTTCATTCTGGTCAGAAAATCAGCTGAAACTCTGGTCAGGAGGTCTTGTCCAATGCCATTGATCTCTTCTGTGATTGCCAACTTCAAATCTTCTATAGTGCGTGGTTTGTGAGCATAGACACGCTCCTTTAGAAACCCCCAAAGGAAGTAATCACAGCTGGACAAGTCAGGTGACCTTGCCGGCCACGGTATGTCACCAAAGCGAGAAATCACCTTATTAGGAAACATTTGCCTCAAGACTCTCATTGATTGGTCTGCGGTGTGGGCTGTAGCACCGTCCTGTTGAAAATAAACCCTTTCCCGGTTTATTCTAAGTCTGCGAAGTTCTGGACGGAGAAATGTGTTCAACATGTGAACATAGCGTTGGGAGTTCACTGTCACTGTTACACCATTTTCCTCGAAAAAGTACGGCCCAATAACACCCGAATGATATACCGCACACCAAACCGTAACCTTGGGAGAGTGGAGAGGTTTTTCGTGAATATTGCGGGGATTCTGACTGGCCCAGTAACGAAAGTTTTGTTTGTTTACCGAGCCATTGAGGTGGAAGTGGGCTTCGTCACTCATTAACAATATCACGTTCGGCTCGTGGTTAAACAATCTTTGCATTCGCGATGCAAAGTTCACTCGTTTATTATAGTCAGTCACTTTAAGTTCCTGGACTACCTGTATTTTATAAGGATGATACTTAAGATCTTTCTGAAGAACTCTCCTTACTGATTCGTGGGTCATGTTCAACTCTTGAGCATGTTTTCGTGCAGACCTGCTTGGACTCCTTATCAATGCTGCTCTCACTCTGGCCCATCTTAACAGCGTATTTCGGCTTGGAACAGTTCCATGGCGTTCAATATTAAAATGTCGTCGAAATTCCCGCTGGGTTTTGACGACGGATTCACCATTTTTGACAAAAGACTCGTATGCGAAAACGCGATGGCCTAAGCCCCACTGATCCATTGCAACAAAAATGGCAAGCCTTACTGAAGGTAATGACATAACCTCAATCTTCCTACCACGTGCAACAACAATGCAACAGCTGTTTAAAAAACGTCCGGTTCCCGTGAGTCACCTTGTATTATTAAAAAATAAACTAATCGTAGTATAATAACAACAAAATAAACTACCAACGAGTTTCATGGCAGTTGTTGCACGCTTTAAACGTATTAATACCAAACGAATATCATGACATAACGTGTACAGATGTATAGTACAGTTTGATATACGAATAAAGTAGTATTACACAAATAATTGTGCCTGTGTTGTATAGTCTGGGGTTTTAAATATTTACCTTGAATAATATTTTGCGCTACGTGCACAGGTTGGGCATAAGCCGTTCAGTATTTCCCTCATTCACTTCCTCCTAAATATCAAGTGTACAGGTGTGGTTTATAGGTGTGAAAGGATTTTTCAATTATGGTTCAAATTCTAGCTTTAGGTTGAATTTTAGTGAACTCTCAAAAATTATTGTTAGTTATCTTAGAATATGGATTAAGTAATATAGCTGATGTTGTTTGGGGAAGGATTATTGTTCAATTAAAGCCTAACACAAAAGTACAACATTTAAAAACTACATTTCTTATTGTTTAAAAAGTATGTCTGAATATTGTGCATACAAATGTAATGTTAGAATACTTTTCACTCAATCAATACTACATTACTAATTAAAAAAAAGTAAAAGTACAATCAAACTGTACTTAAAATTTATAAAATGGAAAAACATGAAGAAATACTTCAAACTCATGAAGAATATCATGTAAGCAGTACTTTATAAAAATGTTACTGTATTTATAAATACGACACAGATTACAGTGCAAACAAAATAATCAAATGTAGGTTAGTAATTTGCATTCTTCATCCATATAAAGGGTGGAACAGAGTCACTGGCATTCTCTCGGTTTATTTCAAGATCCAGCCTCGAACGTCTTCTCGGAAGAGTTCGAAAGACATGATATTCACAACGTAAAAGTTCTTTCACTTATCCACTATTTAAGATCTTAAATATAATACAGAATTAAGCAGGCAGCCAAATCAAATCTTACAATGTTTGAGTCAATCTACTATTTTAAAAATGTTGCATACTCCAAGGTTGTATCAAACAAAGAGTAATTGATTAAATATTTCTTTGTAGTAGTTACATTTCATTTATTGAAATCGCATGGCTTGTAGGCTGGAAATAAACAAAATTAATTAGGTGATTAAGAAAATTAAGAACCGCACTTCCTTTAATTATGTAGATAACCAACTACATTTTTCCGGGCTATAGCATGGTATACGAATCTTTTGTAAGTGTGCAAGACTAGAATTATGTTCGACCAAAATTTGTCTTGCCCAACTCTATTGTACACATTTTTACGGGGACAGCTCACTTACTCTACAGATCATTGGCACAACGGACCTACTTAATAATATTTAATTTAATATGAGGTCCATTTACACTACAGCTCGTTGATACTATGACCCTCCGTTATATTTAATTTGAAAAAAGAAGGTCCATTTACTCTACAGATCGTTGACACAACGGCCCCTTATATTATTATTATATTTTTAAAGAGGGTCATAGAGCCAATGAACCCATTTAATATAATCAAAACGGTCCAAAGCGTCTACAGGCTCGTTGCGACAACGGACCTTTATCGATATATTTTTATAATTTTATAAAATAGGACCGTTGACACAACGAGCCATTTCATGTGAACTAAATTTAAACTGAAATGAACGGTCCATTTACGCTACAGATCATTGTATTACACTGCGCGGGAATAGTCTCTGTCAAACTGAAGGCGCTTTACCTTGTGATGCTTGCGCTTAGCCGTCTTATTACGAAAATCAAATGACAAATAAATGTGTATGGTCGGTAAATTTCCAGTATATATATATATAAAATACGTGAAGCCGTTTTTTTGTAAACACAACTTCTCCCTTATTTCTTGGCTAATTTTAATGTTTGAAGTGTCAACAAAATTCGTCTCAGTTCGTAGTTTTGCAATAAGGTTTTAATTTTCGATATTTTTATTCTTAAGGGCACGGGCTGCCCTCATAGTTCGTTTTTACCCCATAATGATAACATGGGAAAAATTTGATTTTAATTGTAGCTGTTCACACATTATGGACAAGCAATAACAGATGTTACACATGAAAAATGTATTTATATGTATAAATCAAATACATTTTTTCTACATCGCTTTGAGCAGTGAAATGTTGCATACAGCGGAGATATTTAAATTTTGTTCACCTGTCTGTTTGTTTGTGAACCAGATTTGTTCAGGGTTTCTCAAAAAATACTGAACCGAATTAAATAAAACATGTTGCCCATTTTCGTGTGGGGCAGGAAATTATTACATTTCGTGTGGGGTAGGCTTCTGCAAATCATTACGTACGTCATTAGGGTTATGTCCATTGGTCCGTCACTGCCCCATAGAAGAGTTTATGGGTACAGATTACTCAACATTTCACCGTACAATGCACCATGTTTGTTCTAATGAGCATTTAGTCGGATCATTTATCTTTTACCGCAGAATGAAGGAATCACGTGCTTTACTAACTACTTCACAACGGTATACTAAACAATATAAAACACGGCGGGGCAGCGAAACATTGGGTTGAGAGCACATAAGACCTTGCAAGATGGTATTTAAAGCTCAATTTAGGTAGTCATTGTAATTATAATGCTGAATTTGTTATGTGTTTTTAAGCCCATCATGCACAAACTACATGAGTTATTGAATAAATTTTTGGAAGAAGATAGGTCCATCCCAAAAACAGTTAGGTCTTATTTCCATTTCAATGAGACTCGTTCCTATTAATGGCCTTCAAAATTTCCATGTTAATCATATATTTACTAGACCAATTGAATAAATAATTGGTAGAAAGACAGCAGGCAATGGGAATGTACCATAAGGAGAAATAGGCCTATACTTTCCGTTCCTTATGTCAGTTGGCCTTAACATTTCAATTAAAACAACACCGACCGTTATTAGTTAACTGGACTGATTTAATATGCATTTGTTAGGAAGGTAGTTAATATATCATAATAAAACAACGACCTTTGCCTACCCCTGTTCCTAAAGTGCTTTAGGCCCTCCAAATGTTGGTGCTTTCAAATTTGTGGGTATAAAGAAATAAGTTCTAATTAGTCCTCATCCCCGGAAAAAAAGTTATGTATAAAATTTTGTTTAAAAAAATTGGCGTTACGATTAAGAGTTGTACATACAAACAAAAGAATTGGTACATACAAACACTCACTTGGTAAAGTATCAGCATGTGAGTTTTGTGAGTATATTGATTAGAACCAATGTACATGTATACATATATTTAATGTATAGATTATTAGGTTATGTATAGATTTATAGAACCATTGAAAATTAAGATAGAATAATTTAATGTAAAGCGGCCATGTCCAAACTAAAACGAAACGAGCAAATAAACAAAGTAAATATGCTCGCCTTGGAGAGGAACCGTGAAACATTTGAAAAACTGACTGGCTTTTCAAGCAAAGCTTGGTTCCCCAGATGCTGAAGTGCTTTAACAAATGTGTATAACTTTTCAAATATAATATTGCACTATGATCGCGAGCGAAGCCACGACTGGCTCCAAGTCTATGTTATTCAAATAATTTCTATGTAGTATCTAAATTTTCCATAAGCTAAAGCATTGGACAAAACCGGATTTAAAGTACGAAATACTAATACAATGCTGTTTCGTAATTACAAGAAACAACAAAAAAATTGTTTTATTCATATGTTTTATGATTAAATAAATAAAGTACTCTCCGTTTAACATGTTTTAATTCAATTTATCAAAGGATTTTAAAATTGTTATACTAAAAAAACCAATAAAAGGTTTTACAAATAAAGGTAACGTTCTCCTAAATTGTGAGTGAGTTGATTGTTTATCCGCTAGATTATACCAGCCATTTTTTTCGTATTTACTTCTGCCAGCTGTGTTCTTTTGTCAGTTTATGATTGTGGTACCACAATATTCGTCCTGATTCGTAGTTGTGCATAACGGATTTCATTTTTCGGTATTATTAATTTTAAGGTCATGGGCCACCCTCAAAGTTAGTTTTTTGCCCTTAAGATTAACATAGGGAATAATTTTATTTGAATTGCGGCTGTTAATACATTATGGACAGGTTATTATCAATACCAGATTTTAAAGGTAAGAATCTATTTATCTATTTATGTTGTATGCAACGGAGATATTTAAATTGTTGTTAAAATTTTTCATCTGTCTGTCTGTTTATAAGCCAGATTTGTTTACCGTTTCACAAAAAACGACAATACTGAATGAAATAAAATGTTTTGCGTATTTTCGTGTGCAGGAGGAATTCTTTTGACTGTTTTAAAGCATTAGGGTAGTGCCCCTTTGTCCGGCACCGTAACAAAATCGATCTTAAGGGTACAGGTTACTCAAATGTTCACTGCAGAATGCACCATATATGTTCTATTGAGCATTTAGTCAGCTAATTACATTTTATCAGAGAACGGAGGAAATATTTATGATTTACTACTCTGCAAAATTATACTAAACCATACCAAATAACGGCAAGACAATGAATCATTGGCTACAATGCACGTAAGCCCTTGCAACATGGTATTTAAAGCTCAGTTTGTCTAGGAGCCATTGTGATTATAATACCGAACATTTTATGTATTTAAATCCACCTTTAATAAGTCCAACAAACTACAGGAGTTATTGATCAGATATTTGAAAGAAGATGGGTCAACAACAACAAAAAAACAGTTATGGGTTTATTCCTGTTCTAATAAGGCTCGGCCTTAAAGGCCTTCAACATTTCCATGTTAATTATATACTTACTAGACCGATTGAGCAAATATTTGCTAGAAAGACAGCAGGCAATGAACTATAGTAAGAAACAGGCCTATACTTTCCATCATGTATGCCCCCTGCTCCGTCGGCCTTACAATTTAAATTTATTCATCAATGACGTTAGAAGTTAACTGAACCGATTGAGCATACATTTGTTAGGAGAATAGTAAATACATCAGAAAATATCCTTTGCCTACTCCTGGTCCAAAAATAATTTGCAAAATGTTGGAATAACTATCGAATGTATGGGTTAATAAATGTGTTCTAATCAGGCCTCATCCATGGAAAAATATAGTATTGTTTAGAAAATACTAACATCGGGGTTATGGTTAAAATTTGTAAATAAAAAAAAAAAATAATAATAACAGCTGTTCAAAAGCAACCATTCAATTGTAAAAATAACACTCTCTTGGTAAAGTATCCTGTGATTTTCTTGAAAATAGTGATTATTACCAATGTTTACATAACTTTAAATGTACATGATTAGGTTAAGTATAAATTGCGAGAACCATTCAAACTAAAGATTGAATATAAAACAGGCATGCCCAAAATGAAAATAATCGAGGAAATAAGCAAAGAAAATACGCTCGCCTTGGAGAGGAACCGTGTATATAAGTCTCTAAGCATTTTTTTAACAAACTGGCTGGCTTTTCGAGCAAAGCTCGGTCCCCCAGGTGCTTAAAAATGTTAACGATTTTCTCAAACATACCATTGTACTGTGATCGCGAGCGAAGCCACGACGGGATACTAGTATTAAGTAACCATGTATCTTATATAATAACAGCGTGTAGTGGCGAAGTGTAACCCTCTATTCAGAGCAAACTATTCAACGTAAAGAGGCCAGGGTTGTGTCAAAAAATTTCTCTTAGCCCAAGGACAAAATATAGTTTTGATAATGGAACCAGAAGTTGATGATTTTCCATTGATAAATCCTGGGTCTCAAAAAATATGACAGCAGAACGGCATTCTAGTGGTTTACAGCTGGAATTGTAGTTTGATTCGCAATTTATGCAGTTGTAGTTTTGTGTGAAGCTGAATCAACAGTTTTTGGAAAAAATTACAGCAGCGACTATCCTTCCTAAAGTTCGATTTGTGTATCAGTATAAAAAAAATCATGATTAAAGACACAAACACAATCTGACAAAACGTATATAGGAGGAGTTATGTTATGTTCATGATGAATAAAATACAAAGATAAAAGTTAAGGCAATTGAAATAATTCAGTACACTATATTTTGGTTAAACTTTTTAAGTCTAAAATTCCGATTTAGTTTTTTTATCTGAAAATTTTGTTTGATTTCACAGAGTATGATTTATTTGATGAAATTGGACGAAACTATGGTCAGAAGTTTTAATAAAATTGATGAGAAAACTAAAGGAGTAATAACCTATCCCACTATTAGCATTGAATACATAAATATTTATACTAGCTGTCACCATACCCGGTTTCCCTGGGAATAAACATTGTGGTGTGTGCTGCATTATGTGGTTACCCGTGGACCTACTACGAATCATGATCAGCTGTTTTAATTATAATAAGCTCAAACCAAAGTGAATGTCCGTAAGAATATCATTATCTAGATGATCTTGTAATTATCACAAGTAGACTTGGTGAGACCTTTCTGTATTTTGGGCCATAAGACAAACCTCAAGAATGTTATTAGCAAACGTTACCTCAAGATTTAATAAATTATTTATTCATAGACTTTGACTTATAATATAACTTTTATAGACAACAAGAAGTAATAAATAACACATTCTAAGAATAAATAAGAAATTTAAATCAGAACCTTAGAGATTGTGTCTATTATTCCCCATCTTTGATTTTGAGCTTGTGAAAAACTACAACAGTGACATTAATTAACTAACTAGAGATCATTAATTGGATATTTATTTAACTTGAAAATTATTTTTATTGGTTTTTCATTGAATTTTAGTTAATTTCCTAGTATTTTATTATATCTTACTCAGAGATTTTTAGAGCTTGTCAGCTCGATCAACCAAGACCTTGAGATTAAAATATATACCTTTGTGTAAACCAAAACTAACTAGGCCACCATTATTATATTTAAATCACCTAATGAACATTTTTTCATTGAAATCCCCCAAATTTGTAACATCAGTTTGTGATTCCCTTGAATCAGTTAATCAAAACCGAATACACATGTAAAGTCACAATAAAGTAAATATGTTCATGTATATAGCTGATTTATTTCACTACTGTATGAAACATAAGGTAAAAAAGCTGAATAAAAAGGGACAGATAAAGTAATTTAACAGTTTTTTAGGAGTAGATTTTCTTACCAGCGTAATTTTCAAATAATCTCAGATTTATTTTGGAAGTTTAATTAAATAATATTATTCAACCCTCTGGAATTCAAACAAACATCGGTATCTCGTGATGATTTTATTATTATTTATTATCTTATACTATTCAGGTTATGGCGAGATAGTAGATTCTACCAAATATTATATGCGATTTGCAGGAGGGAATATCTGTTATTTGTTTGATTATGAGGATGTATTCAAATGGATAAATATGAATGTAAAGGTTGTGTAGGTATTTGTTTTGAAGATATATACAAAAAGCATTTACAAATAACATCATCTGTTGAACAAAAGTATGACACGGCGCGGGAACGCATCGCACAGCCGAAGTCGGTATAGGTTGCTAAATTGAACTCGTTACGTGTTTAGTTATCTCAGGCTTTATCTGTGTATAAACAGAGCATGAGATACGATTTTAATGATTAGCCTTTTTATAAATGTATTATTTTATTTTTTTTACCACAAATAAGTATTTTATTTACAATTACTTTATCGTAAAATCATTCATCGTGAAATTTTACGTAATCCAAAGAGCTAACTTAATAAATAGTCCGTAAATTAAGCTGTATTTAACTATGGTACAGTAAAAATTACAAAACTAAATGAGGACTTATTAGTTCCGATGCCGTTTAAAAATTAGATAACTTTTTATAGGATTAAAAAAATCCATTAAATAGAAACTAATTTACGCTACTGTTATTTCAAATGTTAAAATCAAATATATGTGTAAAGTAATTTAACTACAAATTTGACATTCACAAATTAATTTATTTTACAAAATAGAACATTTCAAATTAATTTACTCCACTAAACAACATCATTTACTGTTTCAATTTAATGAAGACATAAATACTGCTACGCTACATAATAGTTATTTTGTACTGACTTTTTTAACAACTGTTAAAATGTAAGCTGAGAACGTAAAAACAGTTATTGATTTATTTTAACTTTACCTATCGCTTAAAGTGGGGCTTTAAGAGACACTGGGGCAAAGCCCAATGAAGATATATTAGTCTGTATCAGTGATCTAGACATAATAAGCTATCAATTTAAAAAAATGATTAAAATCGGTCCAGTAGAACTGGTGGACTGATTAAAGTTTTAATTATTTTGAAATATACAATGTGATTTTTAATTCCCTTCCCCTTTATTTTTTTATAAGGTATAAGTTAGAAGGTTTAAACCCCGCACATCTATGTTAGACCTAAATATCTTGTTTTTCATGAGTTTTGAAATGAACTTTTAAACAGTAGCGCCATAAAACGCAGATAAAAGCACATTACTATTTTGTAAACTTTAAAACCCTGTAATTTTCCATAGGATGAACCTTTTGAGGTCCGGTTTACGGCATTGTATTCTACTAACAGAGACTACAATAATTTAATTTTATGCACATATCAACCTATGCTTATATTTAAGAATCTCGACTTACTCCTCGTGGGCCGTCCCCCATTGGAGGTGGAGAGTCAATGAACCCATGAAAAACAAGATATTTAGGTCTCACATAGATGTGTGGAGTTTAAACCTTCTAACTTATACCGTTTAAAAAAATAGGGGGAAGGGAATTAAAACTCACCTTGTATATAGTGATATCCACTTACATAAAAATCCGATTTTGTCGAATTTCCCCTATAGGGAAGAAGCTATTACCGTGGCATGGTAAGACTTAAGCCCGAGACCATGATAACTTTTCGTTTTGAGGTCCCCAGATGCCAAAAACACTATTCGTTCAAATTTATATATATATGTATATATATATATATATATATTAGTTGTAAGCATAATTTTAAAAACAGAGTACCCTTTTTGGTTTTAACATAATATGTTTTATTAGACGACTAGTTTCAAACCTTTAGGTCATAGTCATGTCTTACATTATTTTTGTAACCTCACATAGTTCAAATTGTTCAAATTATTAAATGGTAAACAAATTAATATATATATATGTGTGTGTGTGTGTGTGTGTGTGTGTGTGTCCGTTACCGCGATAACTTTTGAAAGAAACACCCGATTTTGATGAAATTTGGCACAAATTTGAAGAGTAGCATTTATGACGTTAAGTTCAAAAACCAGATCGATCGCACTATAGGAAAGGGGTTTTATGGGGGTTTACAATTTTCCAAAAATCGGTTTTTTGCAAATTTGACCCCAAAATGTTAAAATCACTCAATTTTGATCATAGCTATTTTATAGAGCTTAAAAAAAATAATTTAGTATTTTGAATCATTAACCTAGGTTAAGTGGTTGCGGATAAAATCCAAAAAAAACGTTTCCCATGTTAATCTTATGGGAAAAAGGTTTTTAGATTTTTCTCAGATAGTTTTACTAAAAACTTCACATTTCTATTTATTAATGTGTTTAGCTCAACAAAAACATTTTGGTGTTTTAATCGTTGTTCTACGTCCAACCGTTGCAGAGATATTCAAAGTGCTAAACACAGTACGTTGTCCAATGTTATCCTTACGGAGAATAAATAAAATTCTATATCTCGATTATTTATGAATGTATATTGATGAACCATGGTATGTGGCTTCAACTAGTTGTGGTATATTGATATTAACACAAAAAACAAGTTTTTTGTTGATAGTCCCCGTAGCAGCAAACCTGCATACTCGGTCCCCATGTAATTCATATGGAGAATAAGTAAAGTTGTATATCTCCCTTTATTATGAATCTACATTAAGAGAACTTGGTATGTAGCTTCACCTGGTTCAGTTGTATTGATAATTGCTAAAAAACACATTACTTATCTTCCTCGTTGCAGCAAACCTGCGTCCTCAGCCCTAATGTTATTCTTATGGAGAATAAATAAAATGGTATATATCACTTATTTATGGATGTATTTTTGTGAAACTTGGTAAATAGCTCTATATAGTAGTGAGTCACATATATATGCATTGGAAATTCGCTGAGTACGCAGGTTTACTGCGACGGGGGTGTTAGGGACCATAACCCCTAACAAGCCACTAGTGTTACATTGAATATGTACTCATAATTACTTAAACTAAACTTTCTTAAAAGACGATTCATAGTAGTTAATGAATTTTTCATATAGATATGTGCTTTGCGAATTGCCATTTAGATGTTGCTTGAAACCTCAATAAGTTTTTTTTTTTTAATTATGAACGGGGGTCAAGAACATATTTTTTAGCAATACTGTAAGAAACCCGAATGTCTATGTTATGTGGTTTTATACTGTCATCGTCATTCGTTTCCCCTCCAGTGTTTTTATGACTTTCTTATGCCCTGTTTTTCCGTCCTGCGCTGCGTCCTGCATCAATGTTAATATGTTACGACTAGCTGCCATCGTACCCGGAAAGCAACCGCGAGCGGCCGTAGCGGCTGCTGGGTTCAACCGGGAATAAAACCTGTGGTGTGTGGTGAATTAAGTAGTTAACCCGTAGAACAACTACAAATCATGATCAGATCTTATAATTTTCATCAGCTCAAATAAAAGTGAATGTCCGTAAAAATAACAATCTATGGAACTTTGACACCCCGTGAGGCGGAGCCCTAATGTGATCTTATTAAAATCCTCTCTTAGTGGTTACCTCCGATATGGAAAGAGTAAACGTGCCAAATTTCGTGGTTGTAGGTGTAGAGGTTTGGTGTGTGGGGAGGATAGATTTTTCGAATTTATAGATAGATTATATCTACTAATTCTAATACTGAAGGCAGAAGGCGTATTTTTTGTTTGCAGCTTGCTGCAACGTCCGCCCCCAGCAAATATCTAACCCGAGAGGACGGCAGTTTTATGACACGTGCAACGCAATTTGTTTACGAATTTTAAAATAGTTTCAACACATTACTGAACAAGCACGAGGTCAGTAGAATAGAGCAATGCGACGCGACTTGAACATGTTATTGTGAATTACTGGACCTAATGTTGTAGATCATGGCATTATCTAAAGCTTTCCATTTACATTTCATTTGTAACAAAAAATAACGCTTACTAAGTTTAGTCCAGGGCTATAATGAGTTTTCTAAATTTTCAATTATAATTGAAACCATAATTTTGTACTCGCTAATTGAAGAGGTTTATGAATTTTTGTGTCAACTTATGTGATACCATACTTGCTATTTCATTTCAGCAATAATGAAGGAAAAGGACTGCTTTATTAATTGGTCAACAATAATTTATTATTTTTTTCAGGATTAACTAATAAAGCTATCTTTAAAATGTTTTAAATTTCAATAACATGGCTACACATTTCATCTTGCCATTTTGAAGGTTACATATGAACTAAGATATATTTGTTACAGAATGCAAATTTCAATTCTGACACTGGTTTATCATAGTAAATAAGAAAAAAAAGACTTTTATCGCAACTCGAAAAATATGGACTATGGACAATGTATGACTAAACGATTGTACAAATTCATTAGGGGGTTTTATTTTTTAATTCCTTATGGCCTGAAACTTTCAACTTTTACTTCCGTTTTTAAAATTAGCGAATTACCTTTCTATTATGAGAAGGGTGCTAAGCAAATCTCCTTTAAGAGTTTAAATAAAAAAAATAATAAATAAATTTCCATTAAACAATTACAACATTTCTGGGGCGATACACTTATCACTGAGTAATGAAGTAAAAATTAAATTGTGCCATCAAATTGTTCTGCCATCAAATTGTAAAAAGAGCGTAATACAAAATAAATTTGTATAAAAAAGGCAAATGTTAATGACGAGTTTTCCGAAAATGAATCAAATATAACTTAGCGAGCCATAACCTAAAAGTGCACTTTTTAATAATTGAGTAATTGAGTTAAAAATAACTGACACTGAAGACAATTGCATAGAACTCATTATTCCAACAACTAATTTAAGGTTAAGGTTAAGGGTAATTTAAGGTTTTATTATCTTGTAATTTGGAAAGTAAAGAAAAAAACCACAAGTATTTGCAATCTAATGCTACATACAAAATGCGTACTCAGCGCCCATGTTATTCTTATGAAGAATACAAATTTGTTATGCCTCATTTAATTATGAACATAAATTAATATAACTTGGTATGTAGCTTCACCTAGTTGAGTTACATTGATATTTGTATAAAAAACCATAATTTGTATTCCTTGTTGCAGCAAACCTGCGTACTCAGCCCCCATGTTATTCTTATGGAGAATAATTAAAATTGTATAAATTGCTTATTTATAAATGTATACGGATGAAACTTGGTATGTGCCTTCACCTGGTTGTGGTCTGTTGATATTTGCATTAAAAATTAATATTTTCTGTTCCTTGTTGCAGCAAACCTGAGTACTCAATCCCCATGTTATTCTTATGGAGAAAAATTGAAATTTAATATACAGCTAATTTTTTAATATGTATCTATGAAACTTGGTAAATGGCTTTATATAGTATATATATATATGCATTGGAAATTCGCTGAGTAAGCAGGTTTTCTACAACGGGGGTATTATTATATAGCATGGTTGTACTATTAAAACTCATATAACATTATTATAAAATAGGAACTACAAAAATACTATGTTTAGTTAATTAAAGTTCATTTTTATTATTTACTACATTATTGTAGATGTTTTGGGTCATTGTAGTTTCGATTTATAGTTACAATTATAAGATTTCAAACATTGAAAAACGTTTGTTCTATACTAAATGGGTTATTTAAAACAAAATAACTTACCAATTGGTGAATTTTACTGTTGGGTTGGACCGTAGCTCGTCGGTGTGGATAAAAAACTAAAGAAGTGCGAAAATTTTGAGGTGTATCAGCAAGTTTCCTCGAATTTCAAGGTTCTTCGGAATATGAACCACACATTGTAATACTAACTTTTGCCAGTTCGGTTTACATTCAATCTTGTCTACTCTATAGAGCAACTATTTTCTGTACGGGACCTCGTTTACAAGGTATCCTTCCCAGGGTTAACCTGTGTTACCATGCAAAATTTCAAAGCAATCGGATGAACGGTATAGCAACGCATAAAATACGAACGGACAGACTATCAGACGTACAAACATTTATTTTTATATATTAAATTATGACTACTTTAATTCCAACAGTTATAATATTTTCTGCACGAGGTCTCATTTACGAGTTACAGTAAATAAATGAAAGAAGTGGGAACTTTATGAGGTTTATCGGCAAATTTTGTCAAATTTCAAAGTTCTTTGGAATATGAATCAAATTTAGTAATAACACTTTTGACCAGTGTATTTGATAAAAATCTTGTCAACTTTAAATTGAGCATGTATAACAATTTCTGTACGAGGCGTCATTTAGGGCCTACAAGAAGAAATATGGAAAAAGTGTAAAAAATATGAGGTTTTCGCCTGCTAAAAGTTCTCCCCATGGCTTTAGAGGTCGCAAACATAGATTTACAACCCCTGTTATAAACACCAGTACCAGTTATAAACACCAAACAATCAAGTAAAAAGATATTTAAATAAAAAACCTCGGAGAAGTTGGCTCATTGTATCATTATGTTATTTACATGTAATAAAGTCGAATGATCTGACTTAAGAATAATATTTATTTAGTTGATATTTTAAAATTAAACTATACAAAAAACTTAGGTGATTACCAGAACCACCTTCACAAGCCACCTGCACTTACATCTTGTAAAACACCTTTAGGAGTCTTAAGTTAAAATGGCCAACCGGTTAAGACCGTGTGAATATCAAGAATGGAAAAACCGGGCCAATAATTTTTGTCTTCCAGACGGAGTACCCAACTAGGGACTACAGTCACGCCAAATTCCTCGCTTATCATTTCCGTAATACATAGGCTAATTTTAAATTTTAAATTACATGTACTGGCATTAAAGCTCCTTATGATTCTACTACTTGTAGAACAGTACCTATGATTATTGTCAGGTTCATACACACATGTAGTCTAACATTAAAAACGTACAGGTTGAATTCGATTACTTCCTGGACGAAATAAGCACAGGCAATACGTTAAGCTTCTACGTCTTCAAAATATACGTCTATTAAAACACGGCATTTTCCTGTAGTAAGTTAGTTGTTTTGTACAGCAGTTCCGTTGAGTATATTTACTTGGTTCAATTTAATCCATTTTACTTACCTTATATTTGTGTCTTAGTTCTCACTTTAAAGGCCTTTTAATAATGGTTAGGATTTGTCAAAGCTTCTGAATTATAATATTAAATATAGTATAATAGTGCTATCAAATTAACTTCTAGCATTAGCATTGTTTTACGGCAATATATTTTGTACTGCATTAAAAATAGTTGACTTTTATTTGTTAAAAGGAATTTATATAAATATATGCGTATGGTTTTTAGTAATAATATGCGCAAATTAATTTCGTCCGTCGCGTCGTGTCGGCCGCGTTGTCAGTGCGAATGGATGAGCGCCTTCCGTTTAAAGATACTTTTTGCGCACCATGTAGAACGATGATCTGTAGTGTAAATGAACCTACTCTTTATATTTTCACTATAAAATATATGAAATGGCTCGTTGTGCCAACGGCCCTAAAGTTGAAATAACAAATATGTTAAACTAAACGGTTCGTTGTATCAACGACCTAATTTCATATTTATTTAAAATATTACATTTTAAGGCCATTGACTCAACGATCTGTAGTGTAAATGGACCTTGAATTATTATTTTATTATTTAGATAGGGTCATAGTGCCAACGAGCTGTAGAGCAAATGAACCTTTATTTTTGTTTAGTTATTTTAGAAGGGTCATTGTGTCAACGATCTGTAGAGTAAATGAACCCATGATATATTTTATTAAATATTTAGGAGGGTCGTTGTGTCAACGATCTGTAGCGTAAATGAACCCTAACCCATTTTTACAGCGTTAAAAATAAAATATGCCTAAGCATTTATATTTATATGGGTCAGGTAGTTAAATATAAAACTTGAATTGCAAACTCTTAGGAATATCAAAATTACACCACGTTTGGACTCTATACTTATGAAATAATGTGCAAAATGTGAGTAATAGAATACGAATAAAATAAAGTCAATTGTTTTAAAGTTGCAGTTTTGCAGAAAATACCTAGCAGGTGACTCATCGAGGAACCGTTAGCAGCAGGTAGGCCGGAAATGTGTGAGGGTGAGTGCGCATGGGGTGGTAGTGTCGCTAATCCTTCTAGGGCGATGGGCGATGAATAGCTGGTGTGGTTTTTAGCCCACAGCAGGTAGGTCTTGAAACCTAAGTGATTTCCAACAAAAGCAGTGTTTAAACCAAACACTACAATAAAAATCTCATTTACAACAAAGTCGCCTACAAGATGGCAACAACAGTTGACTGACTGACGCTCTTTATGTCCAGTCAGTTGTAGTCCCAACTATTATAGTCAAGTTGAAAAACACTTAAAACTAATAAGATACTAATTTTGATAGCGCAAAATCTTCAAATGTAAACCCCTTTTGAGTGACCCCTCATTTTAAAGAGCTTTGAAAAAATAGGCGAATGGTGGAGGTTGGAGGTCTGTAACGTGTGTCTATCCAAAATGGCAGCTTGTCAAAGTTTTGAATACAACTCATTCTTGAAACCTGGCGTCTAAGACTTATGGCGTCTAAGACTTTGAGAACCCGCAAAATTGGGGGATTTTGGGGGCAACTCAAAATTTTCTGATGTAAACCCCTTTTGAGTGACCCCTCATTTTAAAGAGATTTTTAAACCTAGGCGAAGGGTGAAATTTAAAAGGAAATTTAACCCCTTCAAAAAGGGTTTACTTTAGGAAATTTTGAGTTGCCCCCAAAATCCCCCAATTTTGCGGGTTCTCAAAATTTTAAATATTACCAAAAGAGACCAGTTCTTCATTTAATAGCATTTCTTCAAGAGTTTTTTCAGTTTTAAGTCACCAAAGGTGAAATTAAAACTCCAAAAGTCTCAGACGCCAGGTTTTAAGAATGAGTTGTATTCAGAACTTTGACAAGCTGCCATTTTGGATATAAACACGTTACAGACCTCCAACCTCCAACATTCGCCTATTTTTTTAGAGCTCTTTAAAATGAGGGGTCTCTCAAAAGGAGTTTACATTTGAAAATTTTGAGTTGCTCCCAAAATCCCCCATTTTTGGGGGGCACACAAAATTTCCGATAACGTCAAAAGATATTTTGGGTTAAGTTATTATCGTTCCTCAAAGGTGATTTGTTTGTTTTAACAAACAAAAAAAATTAAAGGGGGTCGGACTTTTTTTACACACTGTATATTTACTGCATTGTTTCTAAACATATAAAGAATACAGTATGCATGGCTATAAGTATGTATATTTAGCCTACTTTAATGTTTTTTTGTTTATGATGTATATAGTTTACCAATAGCCCATAATATTAACAATAAAATAAAAATGTTTATTCCATGACGATTTTGAATAAAATATCTTCCATGCACGCGTAAAGACTCCAACTTCTTTTATTGCCAATCAATTGATAATCAGCGGGTAGCCTATAACAATAATCTTAAACGCCCCTGAGATTCAACGTTATGAAGATTTTCATAAAATTCTATTACGTATGACATTGAGACAACTTTTGGATATATATAATATAAATTTAAAAGGAAATCAAGATTACAGATTTCGTATTACATTAAAAATAGTATTGGACTCTTGTAGGTACTGTAAATGAGTGGCAGGAGTGGTAATAACTGTAAACATTGATATCCCGTTTTGAAAATGAGGGCAATGAAAACAGCTATTTAAATTAAAATTGTTAATATGTGGGGTTACTTGAAAAAAAGTGGGGTTACTTGAAAAAAAAACAAGTTTTAGTTATACTTGATAGTTTCAAACAAGCTTCAGAGATGCCTAAACAGTTATTAGACGCGATTTGAGTTATGAATAAATCGCACGATTTTACGTGAGGGCTCTAACGGCTTGATTTTAGAATAAAAATATTTTGTTTTATAGTGAATTAATGTGTATGTGACCTTTTTTTATTAGTTTGGCGAATGTTAAGTTGTTTATTTATGATTTTGTAATTTTAGCAGATAAGAGGTACATGATGTATTACACAAACTTTATGCTGTAAAATTAGTCTAACTCTTGTTAGGTGGGGCAACTCTCAGGTCGCACTATTACAATGAATACACGTGTGTTAACTTATTATACTTTAAAATCATATACAAATTCCCCTTTCCCCACATTCTAAGGTAATATGGACGTATCGCAACGTTTTTGCTATGTAACAGAATAATGTCTGTAATAATACTACCCAAATATGGGGGAAGTTAACCCTACCGTGAAACACGGCCGCCTTTAAGCTGCACTGTCACTAAAGAATGCAGTTTGGGAATTATGAGTAGGCTAACCCTGGGAAAGGGCCCAAGCGCTCTACAGCAGCCACAGTGGGCCAGGGGATGCCCACCCGCTGGAACGTCACGACCGCAACTAACCCACTTATTCATATCCTCTGGTATGAGTGTTGTCTTATTCATATTACTGTACTAACGTGATGACCGAAATTCCTGCAGCTCGGAAAGTGAGGATTACGTCTAGGAAAACTTCGTATCCGAAAAAAAACCTTTTCCTTCCAAAATGTGGGCCTTATTCAGCAATGGACCAGTTTTTAACAATCCTTGTGAAAGTGTATTTTCGAAACTTAAATCACAGTTTTATATTACTCATTCCTATGAGTACTGTACTTAAAACCAGTTAATAGAGCATTCATTTTTTCTTTACTCCACTCGTTGTCAGAAAAGCCACGGGAAACAGAAAACTTATCTGTTTTAAGAAAGGACAAGCTATTATTTTTAAAGCCAAGGAATAATACTTGGGTGGTTGCAAAATAAAAGTATTTATACAAATAGTTCGAGTATGAGGTACGTATAAAATACTCCCGTCGCAGCAAACCTGCGTACTCAGCAAATTTACAATGCATAATATATGTCTTAATACCACATAAAGCCGCATACCAAGTTTCATAAAAATATATTCACAAATAAGCTACATAAACAATTTTAATTATTCCCCGTAAGAATAACATTGAGGATGAGTACGTAGGTTTGCTGAAAAAAGGAAGATAAAAATGTATTTTTTTGTAATTATCAATATAACTCAACCAGGTGAAGCTACATTCCTAGTTTTAATAATTTATGTTCATAATTAAGGGAGATATAAAACTTTACGTATTCTACATAAGAATAACATTAGGGATGAGTATGCAGGTTTGCTGCTAAGGGGATAATCAAAAAATCAATTTGTTTTGCAAATATCAATATACCAGTACTAGGTGAAGCCACATACCAAGTTTCATGAATATACGTTCATAAATAATCGGGATATAAAATTTTAAATATTCTCCGTAAGGATAACATTGGACAACGTACTGTGTTTAGCACTTTGAATATCTCAGCAACGGTTGGACGTAGAATCACAATTTAAACACCAAAATTATTGTTTTGTAGAGCTAAACTGATTGGTAAAAGCAAATGTGAAGTTTACAGTAAAATTAATTGAGGAAAAGCTAAAAAACATTTTCCCATAAGATTAACATGGGAGAATTTAAGTACACGTTTTTTGGATTTTCTCCGCAACCACTTAACTTAGGTTAATGATTAAAAATACTATATTATTTGTTTTTTAAGCTCTATAAAGTGGTCAAAACAAAAATTGTGGGTTTTAAAAATTTGGGGGTAAAAAGTGCAAAAAACTGATTTTTGAAAATTTATAAAACCCCATAAACCCCCTTTCCCATGGTCCGATTTTTCTGGTTTTCGAACTTAAAGTCATGAATATCACTTTACACATTTGAGCCAAATTTCATCGAAATCGGATGTTTTTTACTCAAGTTATCTCATTCACGGACACACAAACACACACACACACACACACACACACACACACACACACACACACACACATATATACATAAATATTAGAAAATAAAAATTCAACTGAGCACCATTTTTAAAATCTTTTAATAAAGCTACATGTTTCGGCACTTTTAAGGCCATTTTCAAGCTAGACTTAACCTAACATAATTTATTAATTTTTGTAAAGCTGATAAGCTGATCCATTTTTGTAAAACTAATTTGGATCAGCTTTACAAAAAATTAATAAATTATGTTAGGTTAAGTCTAGCTTGAAAATGGCCTTAAAAGTGCCGAAACATGTAGCTTTATTAAAAGATTTTAAAAAGGGTGCTCAGTTGAATTTTTATTTTCTAATATTTATAATAATAGCAGCCCTATACTGTGAATTGTTTAGTAACATATATATACATTTATATAAATTTGAACGAATAGTGTTTTTGTCATCTGGGGGCCTCAAAACAAAAAGTTATCTTGGTCTCTGGCCAAATCTTAAGTTATTAGTCTCAATCTTATTATCTTAAGTCTTACCATGAGACCTACGGTAATAGCTTCTTCCCTAAAGGGGAAATTCGCTATTAAACTGGTTTTATTCTGGTTTAAACTTGTGATACAGTTATTTGTGGTATATTTTTCCGGTAACCTAAACAAACTTGTATGGTAAAATACATAGTCAGGTTATACATAGTCAATATTTAAAACAACTACTATAATTAAAATATAAAATTGTATTTAGATACTGATATAATCTAATTGTAAACTGTCAACATCAAGTTACAATTTACTGTATTTATAAAGAAATTAAAACATAAATCAAAAAGTCTTCTTTCTCTCACTAGTTTTTCATTAACATTTAGTTTAGCTGTTTAGTTTGTAAATTCTAACTTAATTGAACGTAATTAAAAATACCCCCGTCGCAGCAAACCTTCGTACTCAGCTCCCATGTTATTCTTATGGAGAATAATTAAATGCTCTGTCTCCCTTAATTATGAACATAAATGAATAAAAACTGGTATACGACTTCACCTAGTTGAGTTATATTGATATTAGCATAAAATCTAATATAACATATAACATATTTTTAACTGGACCAATTTTATGAGACTTTTTCAGAACTTCAACAATCACAGAATACAATTAAAGTAGCAATAAATTATCCTTCAAAATAGCCTACATATTTTTAACTAGACCAATTTTATGACAGACTTTTTCAGAACTTCAACAATCACAGAATACAATTAAAGTAGCAATAAATTATCCTTCAAAATAGCCTACATATTTTTAACTGGACAAATTTTATGACAGATTTTTCAGAACTTCAACAATCACAGAATACAATTAAAGTAGCAATAAATTAACCTTCAAAATAGCCTACATATTTTTAACTGGACCAATTTTATGACAGACTTTTTCAGAACTTCAACAATCACAGAATACAATTAAAGTAGCAGTAAATATTTTTCAATCTTTAACAACAACATTTTGTGTAACACAGTTTTAAATTACGGCGTATTATTGTGTTTAAAAGGTCATAAGTTCCCATATGGTGGTGTGGGAAAAAGAGGAGACTTAAGCTGGCGACCCCTAAAAAAAAGAGATTTTGTAATAACCACAACAAAATCTAATATCAGTAGAACAGACATTGTCAACGGCTGCTGGCCCAGCGAGCACCACCCCCCCCCCCACCCGGAAAAATGTTGAATATCATCCTTCCGTAGGATGTATAATCAATGATATCATGTATTAAATACCCCCGTAGCAGCAAACCTGCGTACTCAGCGAATTTCCAATGCATATACATATGTATAACACATAATGTTTATGTTTATGTGTAGTTGAAGGGACGGATTCAGAGATCCAAAGATTCAAAGATCCTCACACGCCAACCGAAGCTTATTGTGTGTCCCTAGTACGTTAGTTTGGCAAACAATGCCCGTACCCTTTACGAGATCAAGGAGTTTTTTACCAATACTAGCGTCCCTTTCATCACCTGGTTGCTTAGAACCAAACAGAGCCCTTCTTGCCCCGAGTCTCTCGCAGTCCAGTATGATGTGATTGGCAGTCTCTTCAGACTGATTGCAGAGCCTACACACCTGACTTTCATTTCTGAGTCCGAGAGTGTGGAGATGTTTCCTGAAATGGCCATGTCCAGTTATCAAAGCAATCAACTGCTTAACCCGACCTCTGCCCAACCTCACCAACCAGTTAGTGAAGTAAGAGCTAGTATCTGCTAGCAGCCTTTTGCCAAGTGCTTGACCAGTATAACCTTGCCATTGCTGGCGATGTAAGTCCCTGGACCATTTGTTTATTGTGTGAAAAGCAGTTGTTTTGCTTATGCCACAGCTTGGCTCTGGACCAAAGAATGGCATACCGGAACCTCTTTTAGCAAGCTTATCTGCACACTCATTGCCACCTATGCCTACATGGCCAGGTACCCAACCAAGATGCACCGAGTTGCGTGTCGCGAGTTTGCTGAGTGTGTTGTGACATTCCCACACCAATTTTGACTTGATTTCGTTGGAGTCAAGAGCCTTGAGGGCAGCCTGACAATCTGACAAGATTACTATATGCTTGTCGCAATAGCGTCTGGCAATGCCTAGATTGGCACAACCCATGATGCCACAAATTTCTGCTTGAAAAATAGTACAGTGTTGTCCCAGACTTGCACAGAGTTCTGTTCTAGGTGATTCACTGTACACCCCGTAGCCAGATTTTCCTTCAATGAGAGAGCCGTCCGTGTACCAGACAAGGCTGCCCTTCCTGTAATAGGGCCCTTCCTCTTCTTCAAAATAGCCTACATATTTTTAACTGGACCAATTTTATGACAGACTTTTTCAGAACTTCAACAATCACAGAATACAATTAAAGTAGCAATAAATATTTTCAATCTTTAACAACAACATTTTGTGTAACACAGTTTTAAATTACGGCGTATTATTGTGTTTAAAAGGTCATAAGTTCCCATATGGTGGTGTGGGAAAAAGAGGAGACTTAAGCTGGCGACCCCTAAAAAAAAAAAATTTTGTAATAACCACAACAAAATCTAATATCAGTAGAACAGACATTGTCAACGGCTGCTGGCCCAGCGAGCACCACCCCCCCCCCACCCGGAAAAATGTTGAATATCATCCTTCCGTAGGATGTATAATCAATGATATCATGTATTAAATACCCCCGTAGCAGCAAACCTGCGTACTCAGCGAATTTCCAATGCATATACATATGTATAACACATAATGTTTATGTTTATGTGTAGTTGAAGGGACGGATTCAGAGATCCAAAGATTCAAAGATCCTCACACGTCAACCGAAGCTTATTGTGTGTCCCTAGTACGTTAGTTTGGCAAACAATGCCCGTACCCTTTACGAGATCCAGGAGTTTTTTACCAATACTAGCGTCCCTTTCATCACCTGGTTGCTTAGAACCAAACAGAGCCCTTCTTGCCCCGAGTCTCTCGCAGTCCAGTATGATGTGATTGGCAGTCTCTTCAGACTGATTGCAGAGCCTACACACCTGACTTTCATTTCTGAGTCCGAGAGTGTGGAGATGTTTCCTGAAATGGCCATGTCCAGTTATCAAAGCAATCAACTGCTTAACCCGACCTCTGCCCAACCTCACCAACCAGTTAGTGAAGTAAGAGCTAGTATCTGCTAGCAGCCTTTTGCCAAGTGCTTGACCAGTATAACCTTGCCATTGCTGGCGATGTAAGTCCCTGGACCATTTGTTTATTGTGTGAAAAGCAGTTGTTTTGCTTATGCCACAGCTTGGCTCTGGACCAAAGAATGGCATACCGGAACCTCTTTTAGCAAGCTTATCTGCACACTCATTGCCACCTATGCCTACATGGCCAGGTACCCAACCAAGATGCACCGAGTTGCGTGTCGCGAGTTTGCTGAGTGTGTTGTGACATTCCCACACCAATTTTGACTTGATTTCGTTGGAGTCAAGAGCCTTGAGGGCAGCCTGACAATCTGACAAGATTACTATATGCTTGTCGCAATAGCGTCTGGCAATGCCTAGATTGGCACAACCCATGATGCCACAAATTTCTGCTTGAAAAATAGTACAGTGTTGTCCCAGACTTGCACAGAGTTCTGTTCTAGGTGATTCACTGTACAACCCGTAGCCAGATTTTCCTTCAATGAGAGAGCCGTCCGTGTACCAGACAAGGCTGCCCTTCCTGTAATAGGGCCCTTCCTCTTCTTCAAAATAGCCTACATATTTTTAACTGGACCAATTTTATGACAGACTTTTTCAGAACTTCAACAATCACAGAATACAATTAAAGTAGCAATAAATATTTTTCAATCTTTAACAACAACATTTTGTGTAACACAGTTTTAAATTACGGCGTATTATTGTGTTTAAAAGGTCATAAGTTCCCATATGGTGGTGTGGGAAAAAGAGGAGACTTAAGCTGGCGACCCCTAAAAAAAAGAGATTTTGTAATAACCACAACAAAATCTAATATCAGTAGAACAGACATTGACAACGGCTGCTGGCCCAGCGAGCACCACCCCCCCCCCACCCGGAAAAATGTTGAATATCATCATCCTACGGAAGGATGTATAATCAATGATATCATGTATTAAATACCCCCGTAGCAGCAAACCTGCGTACTCAGCGAATTTCCAATGCATATACATATGTATAACACATAAAGCCACATACCAAGTTTCATCAATATACATTCATAAATAAACGATTTATGACATTTTAATTATTCTCCATAAGAAAAACATGGCGACTGAGTACGCAGGTTTGCTGAAGCAAGGAACGCAAAAAATGGGGTTTTATACAAATATCAATGTAACTCAAGTAGGTAAAGCTACATACAAAATTGAATTAATTTATGTTCATAATTAAGGAAGATAACACGTTACTTATTCTCCATAAGAGTATCAGCGCCAGCCAGACACGTAATAGTTTGGCGCACGAGCAGTCTCTCTGATTACTACACGATGCGATGCACCTAATGGCCTTTGACTCAATACAATACAGTGACACCCTAATTTAATGTTTAATCAGCGCCAGCCAGACACGTAATAGTTTGGCGCACGAGCAGTCTCTCTGATTACTGCACGATGCGATGCACCTAATGGCCTTTGACTCAATACAATACAGTGAAACCATAATTTAATGTTTAATCAGCGCCAGCCAGACACGTAATAGTTTGGCGCACGAGCAGTCTCTCTGATTACTGCACGATGCGATGCACCTAATGGCCTTTGACTCAATACAATACAGTGAAACCATAATTTAATGTTTAATCAGCGCCAGCCAGACACGTAATAGTTTGGCGCACGAGCAGTCTCTCTGATTACTGCACAATGCGATGCACCTAATGGCCTTTGACTCAATACAATACAGTGAAACCATAATTTAATGTTTAATCAGCGCCAGCCAGACACGTAATAGTTTGGCGCACGAGCAGTCTCTCTGATTACTGCACGATGCGATGCACCTAATGGCCTTTGACTCAATACAATACAGTGAAACCATAATTTAATGTTTAATCAGCGCCAGCCAGACACGTAATAGTTTGGCGCACGAGCAGTCTCTCTGATTACTGCACGATGCGATGCACCTAATGCCCTTTGACTCAATACAATACAGTGAAACCATAATTTAATGTTTAATCAGCGCCAGCCAGACACGTAATAGTTTGGCGCACGAGCAGTCTCTCTGATTACTGCACGATGCGATGCACCTAATGCCCTTTGACTCAATACAATACAGTGAAACCATAATTTAATGTTTAATCAGCGCCAGCCAGACACGTAATAGTTTGGCGCACGAGCAGTCTCTCTGATTACTGCACAATGCGATGCACCTAATGGCCTTTGACTCAATACAATACAGTGAAACCCTAATTTATCTTATGTAGGCTATTCACGCTTTAGAAGTTCATTTTGACAGTAATTGAAAATAATTATAATATGAAATAACTAGTTAGCCTATAATATTCGTTATGCAGATTCAACCAAACTTAGGTTTGTACATTTATTCCAATTGAATAACAGTAGAATCGATTATATGTCCAAAGCAATTGGGACCGAGACTACCGCGGTTAAGGAAAAACTCGAAAATATATAGCTTAAAGATGCTACATCTAGTAAACTGCAGCTACAGCCAAACCTTGACGTAACGAACCTCAATACTGTAATAACGAATTTCTTGATTTCACGAATTTCATAAAATCCCCTTGAAATAGCCACAAGACAATTAAAACTATACCTACATTACGAATAAATCATGTTTAAAACCTCAATGCAACAAATTTATAACCCCATCAAAAATAAATTTACCGCGTTTAAAAATTTTACGCGCACGCACGCACCCGCACCCGCACCCGCACACGGCCACTGAACTTTCCTCATCAATCCAGTGATTAATGCGTTCATCAACTAGAGTCCGTTTAATTTAAAGCCTACAGTTTACTTCTACCAATTCCATGCACCTTTTACTTGTTTCAGGGGTTTCGTTAAATTGTTTTACTTTTGTACATAAAAAAGTGTATTTGTTGCACAATTTGTAGTAACTTTCATAATGTCATAAAACATTTAATAACAGTTTTATAGCTACAAAGTTGAAAACCGTTTCCATTCACCCCGTTGTACGGTGCATGACTCACCGTTAAAAAGAACAATATATTTTGATACATTATAGTACAAATAATTATCTAAATCTCTTCTGTGTCCAATAATTATTCTTCATTCGTCAATTTTGTAAGGGCAGTCATTTAGTAAAATATTTTAATCTTCTTTTTAAACCTTCTTCAGACTCTCCACTCAGTTGGTAATTTGTTAACAATTTTGATACCCATTTCATTGAAATTCCTTTTGCTTTTTGAATACTTGAAACATGTAACTTTAAATTTATTTTGATTTCTTGTTTGATGTAGGTGAAAATCTGATTTTAGTACAAATTTAGAGTGATTTATTTGATTGTAAAGTAAACGTTGTAAAATGTAGATTGATGCCAATGTTAGTATGCCTAGTTTGAAACATATATCAGCTTATAACGAGCTTACATATCAAAAACATAAATTTTTATAATAACAACAAACGAACAAACGCACCGTACCACCAATACGCTGCTTAGCAACAGTACTGAAGGAGGTATTTGTGTTTGTTCACTCGGTTACTAGATCTACAGCTTTACTTTCCTTAAAACAAAAATATTTGCAGTTTATCTTCTAATGGCAGATGAGATGAGAGTTCAAAATGTTTGGTCTATGATGAGTGCTGTTACCATAGCCCTGATAAGATAGCATTATTGCAGTTTGTCAAATGCATTTAGAGATGCCGTTATTAATTGGCAATTCACAGCCTGAGTTTGACCTTTTATCAATTTCCTGTAGATTTACTTTGAGATCTTGAAAATAAATTCAAAACATCATTTACTATTGCGGCATCTTATAAACGCTCAAATATCTGATCAGTAACTCATATAGTTTGTGCATGATGGCCTTAAAAAACATAACAATTCAGCATTAAAATCACAATTACCTAGACAAAGTGAGTTTTAAATACCATGTTGCAAGGGCTTATGTGTTCCCTACCCAATGTTTCGTTGCCGTGCCGTTATTTTATATTGTTTAGTATACCGTTGTGGAGTAGTTAGTAAAGCACGTGTTCCCTCAATTCTCTAATTAAAGATAAATTATCTGACTAAATGCTCATTAGAACTAATATGTTGCATTCTACAGTGAATGGTTGAGTAACCTTTACCCATAAGAACTTCTTTGGAGCAGTGACGGACCAATGGGCATAACCCTGATGTCGTACGTAATGATTTGCAGAAGCCAAAAAGTTTCCTGTCCCACACAAAAATGAGCAAAATGTTTTATTCCATTCGGTTCAGTCTTTTTTGTGAAACGCGGAACAAACCTGGTTCATAAACAGACAGATAAAAACAATTTTAATATATCCGCTGCATACAACATTTTACTGCTCAAAGCTATGTGGAAACAAAACTTATTTTATTTATATAGATAAATACTTTTCTTACTTGTAATATCTGGTACTGCTAATAACTTTTCCATAATGTGTTATCAGCTGCAATTCAAATAAAATTGTTCCACATGTAATCTTATGGGCAAAAAACGAACTTTGAGGGCAGCTCGTGCCCTTGAGAATAAAAATATCGAAAGTTAAAAACATTATTGCAAAACTACGAACTGAGACAATTTATTTTACACTTCAAACATTAAAATTGGTCAAGAAATAATGGAGCAGTTGCGTTTACAAAAACGGCTTCACATTATATATATATAAGGATATATACATAAGGATAATATATATAAGGATGCTTCGTAATTGATGCTTGACCTTACCCCTAATAATAGTTTTCTTGTTTTTATTTAATCGCCAATAAATTTAGTAACACCATGGCACCAAAACCAATTATTGAGCCATCATTTTGAAAATTACCTTCGCTTCTAAATGCGAAAAATAGTAAAATGTAAACAATTTAAAGTCGAAAAAAGTGATTTGTCTAGGTACTGGTGGCACACCGTCTTGGAACAGGTTGAACTAACTCAAAACTGTTGTTTCAATGCGCAAGGGCCATCTAGACTGACATATTAAGTCTACCACTCCACTTTGACCTTCTGATGTCAAAAATCCCATTGACGGCTGTACTTTTTACAAAGTATAATCTAGAGGGGCAGACACGGTCATCCGTATAATATTAGGCCTCTTTATACAGGGTATCGAAAAAAGTGAACTGATATTTTACCGGTGTGTTACTTTCATCATTTAAATAAAAAAAGGTTCGTATAATTTATGTTGTAAAAAGCTCCCGTTTACCATATAGCCGCCATTTTGTTTCCCCCCACATAATAGTAATTGTTTCTTTTAAAAACGTTTGACCGATTGATATCATGGTGTCAAATTAAGTATGACTCTTAACTTAATCAAGTCCTAATTAAAGAAAGTAATCAGCTGATTTTCGTTTCAACATAGCAATTGTTTATAATTTGGAGTATGATACAGAAGAATCTTGTTTCTCATTAAATGTTAAAATGCAACTCAACTTCGTCAAGATTCTTCTTTATGGTCAGTTTAATTTCCTTTTGAATGGTATATATTTTCCACAAGTCACGGACAAAGGATAAAAGTAGAACGGTGTCAATTATTTTGCAGTATTACAAGTAACAGCCCAGTACTTTAAGGTTGATTGGAACTAAGAGAACATAAAAAAGCGCTTTGAAGTTTCTTTATAAACCTTTATGGTTGAAGCGTTCCTGTTACCTGCGGCTTCGTCCGTGACAAATTAAAACACATCACAAATATAAACCTGACCATCACTATCAAATCTTTGTTTAGTTTTATCCACTTCATTTTCCCTAACTGACAAACTACTACAGCTGGTAATTTTATAGATGATATCCTCCCATAGAGGTAGATTGGAACATACAGGACCCGTGGGGTGGAGAACTGAGGTTGGATGTAGACATTATCGAGTCTATATGTGTGGTATGTAAGCTATGTCCATACTAAATTTTAGCTTAATTGGTCCAGTAGCTTATACGTGATGGGACTACAAATATCCATACACCCAAACTTTCACATTAATAATATTAGTTTAGTAAGATTTATTTGTAATTTTAAATGGCCGATTTTTTAAAGCGGAAACGGTATATTACAATCAGATGATTATTATACTGTAATTAGGAGCCATTATAAATTTTATATCAATCGGACAAGCCGTTCAAAGAAATAAATTACTTATTCTAAACACACAATTGCGGCTAAGTGGAAAACGAAGCATTTTAGGATATATAATTATAGGACCTTTTTTACTATAAAGGATGTAACCAACATGCCAGTTTTGCCTTTTTACTAAATAATTTATGTCTCTAGACGCCGACCTACAATCGTGTGTGTGTGTTCAAGGCGAATATGATAAGGTTAACGACAATATGAGTGCAGGCCGGACGTCTTGTGTCTTGTGTAGCCTTGTCACTGTCTAGGATCACAGAGAATTACTTCTCCGACTAGGATTGACCGACTGCCTAGTCGTAGCGTTCGAGCCATCAATACCAATACAGTACCATCAACCAATGAACTATTGTCATGATTTACGTCTGTTTCAATTGGCGTTCTAGGGGATGGATTTAAATGGGTTTGAACTGCTTGGATACAAAGAAACTCGTTTATTATTTTAGTTTCCTTGATATACTGTATTTGTTTGTAAGTTCGTATACTTTCAATTAAGATAGATATCCATTGATATTTCGGAAACACCCCCTCTTATACATGTGGGAGTTCTGAGTAATCACAAAGCCTACATTTTCAGTTTTCATTAACCTTTCATGCCATCCGACGTGCTGTATACTCCTATATTGATCGAGGTAAATAAAAGCCTACATCGTTTAAGTTCAGTACCTTTAGATAATCTAGAACCGGGGGGTGGGGACCGAGTGCCCATTGCGCTCGAAAGGAACCTGATATCGTCTAAAATATGTAATATTGCCACTCTATATCTATCTTAATTCAATGGTTCGACAAGTGTTAATTTGCCAGTCCACTCGTTCTTTATTCTCAGCTGTTACGATTATTTTGTTTTGATCCAAAACTCCTTAAGCCCAATGTAAAATATATAATTTTTAAATTAGTTTAAATCTTGGGCTCATAAACTTGTCTTCTCTCACCGTCCAGGGTTTTGATTCGGTTTTGTCGAGATCCTTTGTACAAAGATTTGTCCTTTTTTAGGTTTAAGATATAAGACCTATGTGCGATTCAACAATGTGCTTTGACATTGTTTAAAGACATGTCTTCCTGTGCAATTATTTTATTATTAAAATTTATTTTTAACTATGCTCGAGGGATTTTCAAAAGGAAAAGTCTATTTAGTTATAGTAATTGCGTTAGTATATACACAGGTTGTTTATTCTATATAGTTTTAGATTTAACTACAAATATAATTAACAAAATTGAATGTGGTAAATTTGTATGTTTTAGAAGTTTTGATATGTCTAAAGCTTTTGACACAGTGACACACGAAATTTTATTGGGAAAAATGAAATACTATGGTTTTAATGACAGTGCGGTAAATTTGATAGATACATATTTAAATAGAAAAATTCAATATGTTGAATATGATAATGAAATTTCGGAAGGAATACCAGGAGATGGGTGTACCACAAGGTTCTTGTTTAGGTCCACTATTCTTCAATATATTCGTCAATGACCTACCGTATAGTTTAGCTGGAGAAAATAGAACCAATTTTGTATATGCTGATGATTTAGGAGTAAATGCAATAAGGGAATCTCCTGATCAGTTGATTGAAAATCTTCAGACTGTGACAGAACAAATTCAACATTTTTGCCATGCTAATAAATTAATCTTGAATATGAGTAAAACGCAAAATTTAGAAATAAATTTCTCAAATAGGCTTTTTCTCAATAACAATAAAAGTTCTATGAAATCTTTAGAAATAATGATAGATTCACAAATGAATTGGAAAGACCACTCTTCATATATCAGTGGAAAAATCAGCAGAGGATTATATGTTTTAAAAAGACTAAAAGAAAATGTAAATTTAGAAGTAACTTTAAATGCCTACCATGCCTATGATCAGAGTTATATTGGCTATGGAACTAATCTGGGGCAACGGACCAAATTACAAATTTATTTTTAAAATTAAAAAAAAATCAAATTATTTGTGGTGTTAAACCAAAAACCCATTGCAGACCATTATTTAAAAGATTAGGTATACTAACATTGACATCAATCTACATTTTACAAAGTTTACATTAAAAGAAATCACTCTAAATCTTTACTAAATTCAGATATTCACCTACATCAAACAAGAAATCAAAATAAATTTCAAGTTACATGTTTCAAATACTCGAAAAGCAAAAGGAATTTCAGTGAAATGGGAATCAACATTTTTAATAAATTACCAACTGATTGGAAAAATGTAAGTGAAAATAGCTTTAAAAGGAAAATCAGGAATATTCTACTAAATAACTATCCTTACGAAATTGATGAGTGTTTTGAGAACGATTATTGGACCCAGAAGAAATTGAAGTAAATAAATTTACTATAATTTATCTAAATTCATTGTTCTATTAACTATTGTCATGTATTATTTTTAATGCCCAACGACAATAAAGTTATTTATTTATTTATAACACAAAGTTAAAACTCCCACTACTTTTCTATATTCGTACAAGCCTGTACACGTACACTTCACATTTTTCATATCACGCATAGCATTATCAAGTGAGTTATTTAATGAACTCGTAATAATCTGCCGTCAAATTCTCGCTTTTACAGATGCCGACTCATGGCGATCCATATTCACACATGACGAGTGAGATTTATTAAGCCTCGTTATATCGACATATAGACAAGTCCCACTGATTGCATGAGCTAATTAACCAAAGGGGCCCATTAACGATCCAACCCGGTTGGGAAAAAGCTTCCCAACCAAGTTGGGAGGATGTTGGGACTGACAAATGTTGGGAAATGTGCCCGTAAACCGGAAATGCTATGAGTGTGTCCTGCACAGGACGGTCCAGACGTCCCGCAAACCGGAAATGCTATTTCGTTCCCATTGTGTTACCGAGAAACTATTTTGGGAAGTATAAAAACCACGTATTTTTAGAGTTCTCAGACTCCACTTTCCGCAATTCAATTACGCTACTAATATTTTATTTTTCATAATTTATTTCCATCAAAAGATAATATAAATACTTAACAAAAGTACAAGACAAAACTAGTATTAATGTGATAACTCGTTATAATACCTCAAATAATACATTATAAGTGTCACGTGACACGCTGTATATAGCGTTTTAATTGCCATTAAAACACTCTATAATTTAATATAATATTTGTGACATGTAAAAAGGAAATAATTTATATAATATAAAATAAGTTTTGTGAATAATTGCTGACAATTGCAAATAAGAATTGCTGGTGATAATTGGTTTTGCAAGTCTGGGCAAACTCGCGATTTTTATGTCCGGGGATGTCGGAAAGAAGTTGGAGCAATGATTTGAATAAAAACTCTAAATTTAAAAGCAACATTTTGTACCTTCCAATCTGAAGAAATTCACGTCTCGTTGGGTAGACTACCGACAAACTTTCGACCCCAGAAATGTACGTAAAATGCCGCAGTCGCCCAGCGAGCGTGAATTTATAAGCTTTGAACCGAAAGTTCTCGAAGCCGAGAACGCCGGCCGTCACGTGACTCGGCTCCTGTCACCTCAGGCCAAGCAAACAATTCAAACCATTGTCATTCTAAATTATTTACACAGATTTTCAAGGCAAAGGCGTTTACATGTCGAAACCTAAAGATTTGAGATAACGGGCAGGCGGTGGGGCTGCACGGGTCATTCAACACGCATGGCAGTGTTGTGCAAACACACCAAGAGAATACGCCACCTCCACCACACTTAATAGGGATAAAATAAGTTGAATACCTAACTAAAATATTTTATCTTAAAATCTCTCTAAGACGCCGACGCGACGCAGCTGGGAAGTATTTTAGGCGAATATGAATGAATAATGAGTGTAGAATGGGTGAGATGCATTGTGTAGCCTTCTTACTGATTCTTTACTTTTCTCAAGAACGTTTGCAAACAAAATGAAGCGGTATAAAAATGTATTCCAGTTCCGTTTCTATAGGACTTCAGATTCAGAGAAGAGACAATTGGTCTACTACCTCTGGCCGTCTGGAGGCGATCAGACGCATCTATCTTCTTTCCACAACTCAAGCACAGTTGTTATCACATACAAATGTTCTGACAAACTCTGATTAGACTTTTCTGATTTTTCAAAGATAGTTTGCTAGGTATGCTACAGCGCAGCGGTTTAAAGTGGCATGAGAGGACCATTTTGCTACTGGGCTGCAGACGGATTGCTCCTCCCTGGCCAGTAGTGCCAGCGACATACGGATTGCTCCCCCGTGGATTGCTCCGACACTGCGGGACCGTCGTCGCATGAATATTTATGAGCTTTAAATCTGCTTAAACGCACAAACTTGATCACTGCTCCCCTTTTTCCTCAATTCTACACTTCGCCGCTCTCGAAAATCGTTATTGGTTATCGCAGTAGTTTAATCAAGTGAAAGTTAATATGAAAGTATATTTCTTAGGTCTTTGTCACCTTTTAGTTTTTAACAATTAATTGAATAGTGAAATTGTTATGGAAGTACATTAATTAAATGGACGCGAGAAAGGATACAGGAAGTAATGATATGATATTTTATAAAGAATTGTTCACAGGGCCGTCCCTACATGTTCAGGCATCTCGGGCGAATATATTCTTGCGCCCCCCCTCCAGACTTTTAACCCTTAAACTATCATTATAAAAGTAGACGAGGACAAACTCGATTCCCGCAAATAAGTATAGGCGATGCGCAGCGGATAGTCAAATAGCAAATAGCAAACCATCAGGGTTGCCAAATCTATTCTTTCACTAGGCCTACTCATAATATTCTCTAGAATACTTCTATTTACAATTTTCAGTTTCTTACTACTTACTTACGATATTAGATTCTTAATGGATATTTAAGAGCATAATCTATTGAATTACTCATAATAAGATTTTAAAAGTTGTCTTTTATCAAATTAAGTGTCAGCGCGGCGGCGCCCTTCCAACCGCGGCGCCCCCCTTCCCCCCCAGACCGCGGCACCAGGGGCAGCTTGCCCCGGTTGCCCCCCTTCGGACGGCCCTTATTGTTCACTAATTCTGAAAATTTGTGATGAAGGAACTGTATTGTGTATTTTATTCCCATTTCCTACCGCAATACCAAATTGTACACCTTGAATTGTTCCAAAATTGCATAATTAGGGTATTTTGGAATATTTTTCGCAGGAGAAAGCATATAACCAATGACTAAATTTTAGATTGTCCAAGATTTTGTTTCATGAACTCTTGAATAAAATAATCAGAGGTACTATGGTTGTCCCGTGTCTCATGGTATCGTATACCATGGTTTATGGAATAGCATATTCCCCATGAAAAATTATCTGCTGGTTTGATGAGAAAATTTTGTTTAAAATAAATTTGAAGTTTTATATTTCTTTCCCTTTAATGTGAGGTTTAATTTTTAAAATCAAGTCATTATCTATTTATCTGTGGAATCAGTAGTACGGAACAGGTCACAGTAATAATCTCCCCCTTGGGTCGCCCTTATGGTAGGTGACTTAATATAATATAGTAAACCTCGGATTATCCGGATTAATGTGGCGGAATATTGATCCGGATAGTTTGAAACTACTATAATATCGCATGAATAACGATCTGGTCACCAGCGCCGACAATATTGATGATGCAAATTGCGTGGAAATATTGTAAACTGAATTATGTGCGACTTCGCAGGAGTTCGCGTACAAATGTATTGTGGTTGCGTCTGAGACTTGTAAGGCGCTAGCGCTGGAGAAAATCACGTTTTGATTGTAATTTACAGTTTTTTATCTCGGACAACCTCGTCCGGTTAATCCGGGATCCGGATGATTCGGGTTCGGATAATCCGAGGTGCACTGTACATAGACAGGCCACAGAGATCCACATAAAGCCTTTCTTCTCCAGTTTAATCTAAGTCATAGTTAAAGTATGTTAACACAGATACACAACTCGTGACTTGTTACAATCTAGTTTTATTTAAATAAGTCTTTTTCAACATTCACGTTAATCACTGCTAGTAAGTTTAAGTATTTTATTTTTATTCTTCGCGAAATCATAAACATCAATAGGCCTACAGTTTATTTACTGTTTGTGATTCTTGATATCCATAAGAGATAGTATTTATTTTACATATTACGGGCACGGTGGAAATCGAACAAATAATGTTGCTAGGGTTATCTATTCTGGTGATACGGTTCAACCAATTTGTATCTTGAAACTCTGTTATTGTATTGTATACAGAGCATAACAACAGTGCCTCGTTCAACTGTTCCAATGGGGCCTCAAATATCTATTTGGATAACCAGTTGTTTTGTTACGATGTCGAATACCCAAATGGCAGTTTGGTAATAATAGTACTGACACGTGTGTATTTGTATAACATTGTTTAGCTACCAAAAATCTAAAAAAAAACTAAATTTTACATACAAATAATATATTGGTAATAACAATCTTTACTATCCACTAAGAAACAACATTAAGTCATTTAGGCAATGTTAACTGTAATACAATAAATTTGAAATAAAAGCCTATGTTACTGAAAATTAAGATATGTGAATCATTTTGATAAAGGATGTTAGGACGCCAGAAGTAGCATGATAATAATAGCAATCAAATGAAAAGTAAGTGTACAATTTTTATCAATATATTTAATAATAAGACTTTTTCAGATGGGGCAAAATTATATTCTTAATGATTATGAAGCCCTCAAAGTACAGGTTTGGCTAATTTAAACAGCATTGACAACCTGGTTTTACTGCAGCTATTTAATGAAGGCATATCATCACGCTACACTTTAGATTCAAAGGACATACCATTTCTCTCTTCCCATTATAGCTATAGGTTTACTTAACATCCTGGTAGAATAATTACTGGTTTGCTAGTATTTTATTATTTTTATAAAAAAAGCATGAATCAATGTTTTAAAGTGGTTTATAAAAGGTCGCACACCTGTAGAAACCATTTATTTTCAACTAAAACTTACTTCACTTTTTTTCTAAATGATTTTTGATAACTTTGAAGATTTTTATGAATTGATATTTATTTATTGAATTTATTTCTCAAACAAAGAAGACCATATATCCTACATCTGCACTTTGCGGGTAGCCTAATCTCTCTATCTATTGAATCACACTGAAATACCAGGCGTTGAGCTATTTGGTGATTTAAAAAATCGGAGGGAAATTTGAAACAGTGCGCTCATTTTACAGCTACTGGCAAATATGCCGCCTAAGGGTAGCTAAAATAAACAACCACAAGTCTGTTGAACTCAAGTTCAGTGGCCGCCACCGCCGCGAGCATGGCATTATCATGATCACTCTGTTTCGTCCAGCGTGCCCAGATTGTGATCGATGGGTTCATCTCACTCACTGGTGTTGTTGGTTGTACCACCATTAGGTTTTAGTTTACCGGGGCTCAGTTAAATCGCGTTTTACTTATTTAACTGCCAACTGAATATTGATTAACCCTTGCCATCAATGGCATTGACGTTGACACTAGTGATTAGAGATTAGTGATTACTGTGATAGGTGAGATGACATTAGCGCGTTTTTATTGATTCAAACTGATGGAAGCTGTTTATCAAGTTTTTATTTCCAACCGACAACTAAAACGGTTTCCTACAATATCTCGCTCGTACTGTTCAAAACACAATGTCAGCCAAATATAAATACCCCCGTCGCAGCAAACCTGCGTACTCAGCGAATTTCCAATGCATAGTATATGTCTTAATACCACATAAAGCCGCAAACCAAGTTTCATAAAAATATATTCACATATAATCGATTTTAATTATTCTCCATAAGAATAACATTGGTAATGAGTACGTAGATTTGCTGAAACAAGGAACAGAAACAATTGGTTTTTATGCAAATATAAATAGAATTTAACTAGGCGAATCCACATACTAAGTTTCATCAATATTCAATCATAAATAAGCGCTATATAACATTCTAGTTATTCTTCATAAGAATAACATGGGGGCTGAGAAAGCAGGTTTGCTGCAACAAGGAACAGAAAAATGGGTTTTTATATAATTATCAATATAACTCAACCAAGTGAAGCTACATACCAAGTTTTATTAATTTATGTTCATAATTAAGGGAGTAATTACATTTGACTTATTCTCCATAAGAATAACATGGGGGTTGAGTACGCAGGTTTGCTGCTACGGGAATAATCAACAAAAAATCAATTTTTTGTGTAAATATCAATATACCAGTACTACGTGAAGCCACATACCAAGTTTCATCAATATACATTCATAAATAATCGAGATATCAAATTTTATTTATTCTCCATAAGGATAACATTGGACAACGTACTGTGTTTAGCACTTTGAATATCTCAGCAACAGTTGGGCGTAGAATCACAATTTAAACACCAAAATGATTGTTTTGTGGAACTGAACGGATTGGTAAAAGAAAATGTGAAGTTTACATTAAAATAAACTGAGGAAAAGCCAAAAACCTTTTTCCCATAAGATTAACATGGGAGATTTTATGAGCAGGTTTTTTTTGATTTTCTCCGCAACCACTTAACCTAGGTTAATAATTCAAAATACTGAATTATTTGTTTTTTTAAGCTCTATAACATGGTCAAAACCAAAATTAAGTTTTTTAAAAATTGTAGGGTGAAAAATGCAAAAAACTGATTTTTGGAAAATTTAAAACCCCCATAAACCCCCCTTCTCATGGTCCGATTTTTCTGGTTTTCGAACTTAAAGTCATGAATGTCATTTTACACATTTGAGCCAAATTTCATCAAAATCTGACGTTTTTTACTCAAGTTATCGTGTTAACGGACACATATATAGATATATATATATACATATATATAAATTTGAACGAATAGTGTTTTTGGCATCTGGGGACCTCAAAACAAAAAGTTATCATTGTCTCGGGCTTAAGTCTTACCATGAGACCTACGGTAATAGCTTCTTCCCTATAGGGGAAATTCGCTAAAACAAGCTAATCGTTACAGAATGGTTTGCTAGTATTAGTTAATGACATTGGCTATAGAAATGATCGTTCTTAGTCAGTAAGTTGTCAGTGTGCCTCAATGATCTTGTGAAAAATCCAAAAAATATGTGTGTATTTAAAATAATTAAATCTAGACCCCCCAAATTAATGTGACAACATACCCCCCCCCCCAACAGTTGTCACGGTGCGCCTATGAACACAAGTGGAGTCAGTGCCTTGAAACAGTGACAGTGCATGAAACCAAGAAGTCTTGAGTTCTCCAAGAGTGAGTGAGAGATGAGACATCCCAATACAAATGTTTGACCCAGAAAACCTCAACAAGATAAATGTATATTCTACATTTTTATATAAATTAAAAGTAATAATATCTTTCTCTTGCAGGCTTATGTTACGTGAACACCATCAACTGGGAGTTGATAGCCAAGTGGGATTCTGTCAAGAACTACGTGGCCAAAAACAAGGTTCCCAGGGACTGTCCGGGGTGTCAGGCCGACTGTCCCCAGGGCCTCTGCTGGAGCAGCACCGAATGCCAGGTGAGGGATGGAATACCTCCGGAGGACTTATTTTGTCAGTCACCAACAGAGCACACACCAGAAAAGCCTCCACCACATATCAAAGCCTACCCACAATATTTCTCCGGAGAAATATTGTGGGTAGGCTTTAATATGTGGTGGAGGCTTTTCTGGTGTGTGCTCTGTTGGTGACTGACAAAATAAGTTATCCCAGTACTACAGTTGACTGACCTTAAAAATCCAACAATTTGTCATCAAAACTAAATTTCCAAATGCTCAAAAATCAGTTCTAAACAAATAAAGGCAGGTTATATTCTGTATAAGAGTTAAATTGACTATTAAAAATAATCAGGTTAATCTGTGTTAGGTGTTTAAGGAAAACAAGGCTTTAAAGTGGGACACAATCACATAGGGGATCATGAGATCTCCCTAGTCTGGGAGACACAGTCACATAGGGAATCAGGAGATCTCCCTAGTCTGAGGGACACAGTCATGTTTGGGATCAGGAGATCTCCCCACTCTTAGGGACACACTCACGTAAGGGATCAGGGGATCTCCCTAGTCTGATGGACACAGTCACATAGGGAATCAGGAGATCTCCCTAGTCTGAGGGACACAGTCATGTATGGGATCAGGAGATCTCCCTAGTCTGAGGGACACAGTCATGTATGGGATCAAGAGATCTCCCCAGTCTTAGGGACACACTCACGTAAGGGATCAGGGGATCTCCCTAGTCTGATGGACACAGTCACGTAGGGAATCAGGAGATCTCCCTAGTCTGAGGGACACAGTCATGTATGGGATCAGGAGATCTCCCTAGTCTGAGGGACAGTCATGTATGGGATCAGGAGATCTCCCCAGTCTTAGGGACACACTCACGTAAGGGATCAGGGGATCTCCCTACTCTGATGAACACAGTCACGTAGGGCTCAGGAGATCTCCTTAGTCTGAGGGACACAGTCATGTATGGGATCAGGAGATCTCCTTAGTCTGATGGACACAGTCACGTAGGGCTCAGGAGATCTCCTTAGTCTGAGGGACACACTCACGTAGGGCTCAGGACATCTCCTTAGTCTGATGGACACAGTCACGTAGGAGATCAGGGGATCTCCCTAGTCTGAGGGACACAGTCACGTAGGGGACCAGGAGATCTACTTAGTCTGAGGGACACAGTCATGTATGGGATCAGGAGATCTTCCCAGTCTTAGGGACACACTCACGTAAGGGATCAGGGGATCTCCCTAGTCTGATGGACACAGTCACATAGGGCTCAGGAGATCTCCTTAGTCTGATGGACACACTCACGTAAGGGATCAGGGGATCTCCCTAGTCTGATGGACACAGTCACATAGGGAATCAGGAGATCTCCCTAGTCTGAGGGACACAGTCATGTATGGGATCAGGAGATCTCCCCAGTCTTAGGGACACACTCACGTAAGGTATCAGGGGATCTCCCTAGTCTGATGGACACAGTCACGTAGGGCTCAGGAGATCTTCTTAGTCTGATGGACACAGTCACGTAGGAGATCAGGGGATCTCCCTAGTCTGAGGGACACAGTCACGTAGGGGACCAGGAGATCTACTTAGTCTGATGGATACAGTCTCGTAGGAGATCAGGGGATCTTCCTAGTCTGAGGGACACTCTCACGTAAAGGATCTGGGATCTCCCTAGTCTGATGGAGACAGTCACGTAGGGGCTCAGGAGATCTCCTTAGTCTGATAGACACAGTCACGTAGGGGCTCAGGAGATCTCCTTAGTCTGATAGACACAGTCACGTATGGGATCATGGTATCTCCCTAGTCTGATGAACACAGTCACAAAGGGGGTCAAGGGATCTTCCTAGACTGATGGACACAGTCACGTATGGGATCAGGGGATCTCCTTAGTCTGATAGACACAGTCACAAAGGGGGTCAAGGAATCTTCCTAGACTGATGGACACAGTCACGTATGGAATCAGGGGATCTCCTTAGTCTGATAGACACAGTCACAAAGGGGGTCAAGGGATCTTCCTAGACTGATGGACACAGTCACGTATGGGATCATGGTATCTCCCTAGTCTGATGGATACAGTCACGAAGGGGGTCAAGGGATCTCCATAGTCTGATAGACACAGTCACGCAGGGATCAGGGTATCTCCCTAGTCTGATGGACACAGTCACATATGGGATCAGGGGATCTCCCTAGTCTGATGGATGGACACAGTCACGTAGGGGATCAGGGGATCTCCCTAGTCTGAGGGACATTGACACGTTTGGAATCAGATCTCCCTAGTCTTAGGGACACAGTCACATAGGGGATCAGGGAATCTCCTTAGTCTGATGAACACAGTCACGAAGGGTATCAGGAAATCTCCCTAGTCAGAGGGACACAGTCACATAGAGGATCAGGAGATCTCCTGTATGAGGGACGCAGTCACGTTGGGGCTCAGGAGATAACCCTTGTCTGATTGGTGCCACTGGAGGAGTTGTGTATCTTTTAGTATTATGATCCTTTAGTTATTGTAAACTGCCAAACTTTCAAGTTTTTCTCTTGTCAAATTCGTCCTGTCCATAAAAAACTGTTTGGTCCTGTTTCCATCCTTAAAAATTGCTTAAAAATATTTGAAGGGTTGATTTTTCTGATTGAATCCGGTCACCCATTTTGAACTTTGCCCTTGATTATTGGTTGTGGCAAGATTTTTAAGATGATTTTTGATGTGTTCATGTTTATTAACTAAAGTCATTTAAGAGTTTTTATCAGGATTCTTTTCATTTTCGGTTGTGAAGGTCATTGTTGAATGTCTTCTCACCATCTCTTTCTTTGGGAATTTGTCTTAGATAGGAATATAAATTATCTGCCATCTCTGTTGCCATGTCAATGTCATTAAGGTATTAAGGTGTTTTTGACTGTAACAAGATACAAATTAGCTCCTTCAATCATATTTATCAGCTTATACTATCAGTAAGAACTAACTGTTTAAACAAACAAAGAAATTGTTCAAGAGTAAATATTTGTATTCGATAGACTGCTTTTCTGCAATTATCATGAGATGTTCAGTTTCATAACTGAACAGCAAGACTTTGTAGGAGGTGGTTTTCTTTGATTGTTTGTTAGACTTTACAATCACATAAATAGAATTATGGATTAAGAATTAATTAGTTTTGTTTTATCACATAAGTAGAATTAAGGATTAAGAATCAATTATTTTTAGTTTAATGTATAAAAACCCCATTTAATGGGGTACCTCTCATAAACTCATTTATGTCCCCTCATAATGTACCTCTACTGCCCCCAGATCCAGACAGAGCCCACCCTTTGCCACCCCCTGTGTGTGGGGGGATGTTCCACCCCCGGGCCCCACGGATGTCACTCATGCCGCAGAGTTCTCACCCCCCAGGGCGAGTGTGTGGAGAACTGCCCTCATGGAATGTAAGATTTGTAGATAAGGATAAGGAGTAAAAAACATAATTTATCTCCTATGCCCTTCAGATTATCTAAAGGTAGTCAGGCCTTGATCAATCTGAATGGTAAAATCATAGATTAAGAATACCACAAAGAGTAAGATTAATCTATGGTACAATTCTAATAGAAGGTACTTTTATAAAATTGTCTTATGGTTGGTGGAATAATTGTTTTACCAGGTAGTTCAGAATTAAATAGGCTAGCAATTTTGGAAATGGTTGGCAGAAGGATAACAATTTTTAACACACTCACGGGGTACCTGGCATTTTAATGTGTTTGTTGCATTTTAGTTTTTTATCACATAACACTTTTACACTATTTTTTGTTTACTTACAAACAAATTATTGAACCAACAAATTAATTTGTTGTTGTATGAATTTTGTAATACAGACTTTCAGGAAACGACCAACTTCAACTAATTGATTTTAATTAATAAATTACATTTGTTTAAGCCTTCATAAAGAATAAGGAAAGCACAGATTCATTTGGATCCAGTCTTAACAATGTCTAATGTTATTTAAAACCAATTAACTCACTTATTTAATTCACCAACATTACCTAAATATCCTTGAACACTCTTTTAAAAAAAATTAAAACTGTCAACTCCTATTAACTCATTAGGAATCACTTTGTAAAATAGTTTCCTGATTTATTAGCTCAGATGGAGCCTTGGATCATCAGATAGAGCTTCGTCAATCATAAATATACTATTGTAAAAACTTAATATTTTTCTTCTTAGAAAATTCAAATTCCATTTTACGTGAATCAATAATCATGTAAAGTGCTGGTGTAAGACTAGGGAGTATTAAAGCAGCAGTAATCTGTGCTGATGAATCATCAGAACCATTACATGTCTTGTTTATAAGGATGTGGGCATTGTTGGCTTGTGAACAAGTCAATGGGATTTGCCTTGAAAGTTTTTATTTTACTTTGGTCTGTTAGGCGACTCTGACAATGCCCTGGAAAGGCTCAATGACAATAAGATACCTCCTTAGCAAATTTAAACTCAGTTGATTCATGAATTTTTATGTTGCATCGGAGCAGGGATGTTCTGACATGCGTAGCAACAGACAATCATACAGACACCCCCTTCCTTTTATAGATTACTACATTTAATTTAAAGGGGTTAGTTGATAATATATTATATCTTTACTAATTCAAAATTTGATTGTTCTCATTTTTTAACTGTATTTACCTTATGACTCTTTTTCTGGTTCTTGTCCTAGAGTGATATTTATTTGTTTAGGTATCAGTACCTGAATCGGAGGTGTATCAAGAGGGAGGAATGCACATCCATTGACTTGCCCAAAGAAACCCTGAGGTCATCATCCACCCAAGTGACCAAATACATCATCTTCAATGGCACCTGTACGGACAACTGCCCTCCTGGCTTTGAGTTTGATGCAGCAGGAACCACATGCGTGCAGTGCAAGGGCGGCAAGTGCCAGAAGTGGTGCCTCGGACTGTCCATAGAGAACATCGGAGATGCAGAGATGTTGCGGGGCTGCACCCACATCCAGGGCTCACTGGAGATCAGCATCAAAACTGGCAAACCGAAAAGAGTCTTTGAAGAGTTAGAGGACAATCTAGGATCGATTGAAGAAATAGAAAACTATTTAAAAGTTGTACGTTCTTTCCCAGTTGTGAATCTAAAATTTTTAAAAAATTTGACTGTAATTCATGGAAAAAATAGTGATGCGGGGTTCGGAGATAACTATTCACTTTTGGTGCTAGAAAATCAAAACCTTCAAGAACTCTGGGATTGGGATACTAAACGTAGTCTTAAAATTTCTAAAGGAAAAGTGTTCTTCCACTATAACCCTAAACTTTGTTTGCATCATATATATAAGTTGCTCTCTATTATACATCATGACAAGAATGTTACTAATTTGGAGGTTGGTAAAGATTCAAACGGTGATAAATTTCCTTGTAACGCTGCCGATATTTATATAAAGGTTCTCGAAAAGTCGTACAACATGATACAAATCAATGTTCCTTATCTTCAAATAAATTACGATACTACTATTCTGCGTTATGTCGTTTACTATACCAAAGCTCCATCTCAAAATATGACTATGTTTGATGACCTAGATCAGTGTTCAGATTATGGATGGAAAACCAAAGATATTGCTGTAGATCCTAAGGATAGACATTTTGAAAGAAACGGTTTCAAAGTTATGTTAACTGATCTGGAACCTTACACTCAATATGCATTCTATGTTACAACCTATACGATAGATCGTTTTGGTGCAAAAAGTTCTATATGTTACGAAACTACTCTTCCAACAAAACCATCAGAACTCACTCGTCTTTTTGCCTTTTCTAACAAGAGCTCTGAGATTGTTTTGCAGTGGGAACCTCCAAAATATATAAATGGCGAGTTTGAAAAGTATGTGGTCACTTGGTCTCTCCTACAATATGATGAAGCTCCCATTAGGCTCCGTAATTATTGTGAACATCCGTTAGATTACAACAGCGAGATGGAAACTTACAAACCACTTTTACCTGAAGCCGAAAACAAACAGAATAGTTGCTGTACCACGACCACGAAGAAACATATTCATATACCAAAAGATGGTTTTGAAAAACTTTGCTGGAACTATGACCATTGCACATTGCCAATAAGAACTCCTGATAAAGACTCATCAAGTCCTCAAGAATCCTGTGAATCTTGTTTCTATTCCTATGTTTATCAAAATCCTTTTGGACGTCTTTATAGTAAATCAAACTCAAATCCTATAAACAGAACTAAATTGAAACAACAGACTATAAATACTTTCGCTTTCAATCACGATACTTATGATGTTAAAGCAAACTCCTCCAACTTTACAATTAAAAACCTCTTACATTTTCAAGATTATTTAGTAACAGTAAAAGCTTGTAGATTTGCTCAACCTAATCAATCAGATGAACCAGAAGACATCCGGTGCAGTAAGGCAGACATAGTTATTGTAAGAACTAAAAAGAATGAACAGGCAGATAGAATTACACGTACCTTGACATCTAAAGTTCAAAATGGCACCGTATTTATATCGTGGGATATTCCTCCTAATCCAAATGGGTTCATTGTAGCTTTTGAAATTGAACACAGGCATATCATACTGGATGCAACTAATCCTATTGTGTCTTGCATCACCCATTCAGAGTATGAGAATAACAAAAGACGGTTTCCTATTGTAGGTTTACCGGAAGGTGTTTACAAAGTTAGGGTTCGTGCAATTTCTTTGGCAGGCAAGGGGCCTTATACAGAATACGTAAATGTTGAAATTTCTTTTAAATTTTATTCAATACTTATTAAAATGGTTTTTGGACTTGTTGTCTCGTGTATCATAATAATTCTTTTATGCATCTGTTTGACAACGTGTATGAAGAAGAAGCGGGAGCTTGATGATATTCTAGTAGCTTCAGTCAACCCGGATTATCATTATGTTCAAGATGAATGGGAAATATCCAGAGATGATGTTGAAATTTTAAACGAATTAGGTGTCGGAACATTTGGAAAGGTGTACAAAGGACTTATGAAACCCAGTAATTTACCTTGTGCAGTGAAAACCGTAAATGATGATGCTACATTGTATGATACCTACTTATTTTTAAGTGAAGCATCTGTGATGAAATCTATGTCAAAAGCATATCACATTGTTGGTTTATTGGGGGTAGTTTCCATAGGACGTCCACCACTAGTCATAATGGAATTGATGAGTTTGGGCGATCTAAAAACATATCTCAGATTGACAAGAGATACAAACCCACCTACCAACGCCGTGATGATAAACATAGCACTCCAAATTGCTGATGGAATGGTTTACATGGAGGCTAAAAAGTACGTCCATCGAGATTTAGCAGCAAGAAACTGCATGGTAAATCAAGATTGTATTGTGAAAGTTGGGGATTTTGGAATGACCCGAGACGTGTATGAAACGGATTACTATAGAAAGAACAATGTGGGTCTGCTTCCAATTCGATGGATGGCACCGGAGAGTCTACAAGACGGAGTATTTACTAGCCAGTCAGATGTGTGGAGCTACGGGGTAGTTCTTTGGGAAATTGCAACTCTTGCAGAGCAGCCTTACCAAGGTTCCAGCAACGACCAAGTTCTGCAAGAAGTTATTGCCGGTCGCAGGCTGGATACTCCGAGAAAATGCCCGGAGACATTGAAAAACATAATGTTTTCTTGCTGGAAAAGAAAACCATCACAACGAATGACCTTCATGCAGATTGTCACTTCTCTGGAATACTACCATGACAAGGAATTCAAGAAAGTCTCCTACTATCACACCCAAGAAGCCCAAGATCTGAGGAGGACTGCATCAGATTATGTAGAAATGCAATCTGTGGAAGACCCCTTGTTGGTTGGATTAAGTAAGAATCAGATCCTGGCAGATCTCTACAATCCCAGTTGCTCAGTGCTATTAACCAATGTCAAGTCTTTCAGCCGAGGAGAAAGGTTGATCAGAATTGATGAAGCAGGACCGTCAAGCGAAGACTAGAATTGATATAGCACATAATTCTCTTTGTCTTAATGTTCCTGTCACGATAACTTCCCCTATGAAATTGTAAGACTGATGTTTTATTGTCTCTTACTGAGGGACTCTTAAGTACTTCTTTTTAGTAGCTGTAAATTTATTCGGGTTCATGACTAGTTAAAAACGTGAGACAGTTATTTTAGAGTTAGTTAGTACTTATATAAAGCCTAAATGTACATACCAAATAAAACTGATTAAGTCTGAAATATAAGTTTTAGTATGATGCTAAACTGTTGTCTCAATATTAGAATCGTTGGGGCCATTTTTATAACGTATTATTGAAATCATATCTGTGATTTAGATATAAAGTTGAGTCATTGCTGATGGATTGATTACTTTTTATCCTATAGGCGTTTTACCTTTTTAGCTGTTGGGGACTAAACCGTTTGTAACAGCGGTTCGTAATTAAGTGTTTAAGAGAATATTTGTCGCAGGCTGTTTGAATATTGTGTGGCGTGCCTTTAATGTATTGTACGGTACTTTATTGTATCTCTGTGCTTTTTAACACTAGTGCTGATGGGTGTTATAATAACAGTATTCAGTATTATTTAAGGAAAAATATAATAAACACAGTTTTCCTCAATATTATTTATAAAAATAAAATAAATTATAAACATTTGAATTATAACAAAATTTAACTTTTTTTAAATTATTTCATTCAAATTTATCCTACTCAAATAAAGGTTTGTTTTTATTTTCAAATTTTATTTTTGAAATAAATTGAAAGAAACATTTTTGTAGAGTTTTGTTGTAGATGTCATTGCTAAATTAGCATCTAATATGTTTTATTAAGAATTTGTGCGTTGAATTGTTTTCTTCATAAGTTTCTACAGTATAAAACAATATTTTCAAGATGAAATGCTACTCTTGAGTATAACAAAGATTTGGTTTATCAACTGCTCTATTATAAACAAAGAGTATCATTAAAGTTATCAACAACTTAATGGCGTTTTTGACTAAAATATAATTTGTTTTCAATAAGCGCTTAACGATTGAAAAATTGAATACTTTTTAAAAAAAATTATTGAAAGTAAGATCAACAAAATATGAATATAATCACTACAACCATGATGTTGCACTCAGTCTTCGTGTTGCTGATATGTTATAAGACATGTAGGCTATTTCAAGGTCGCCCTTGAATTTGCATATTTGATACACTTCTGAATGTTTGTTCCGTATGTGTAATTTTCATAACTGCCATATGTCACACAAACTGAAATTGTGTGTAAAATAATGTGATAAAATGTGTAGTGCTGGAAAAAAATATTTTCCTCTTTTTCTTGGCTTTATTTCAAGCCTTTATTGTTAGACGTTAATTCAGTTAATGGTATTTTTTTTTATTTCTTAGAATTAGGCTTATTTTAAACAATATTTCCTGTTATTCAGACGTTACAGATTGTGATTTTCAGTATATGTATTGCACCCCACCTAATGTATGACAAATTTGATGGATTCAAATTTTACATTAATGGTTGAATTTATGATCATCATTTTTGTTCTTAGCCAAAAAGTCACTTTCATGGTGATTTCTTGATTTGACTGTTCTCAATAATTTACTTAGTATTATCATTTACTTAAGTCAAGAAAATAATTTATCTGTTAAGTAAGGAATTACATACTGTAATATTAGTCCAGCTGTCATTTTTGTATTTGTTACTGTGAGCTTTGGAGTTGCTGTTATAGCGATCACTGTCTGTTACCGACATATATAGTCATACATTCCTTTTAAGGTGTTATATTTGTGCCAAATGCGATGTAAGTGTGTTTTTATATCTGTTGTATTTTTATATGTTTTATTAATAAAATTTCACAATTTATACTAGTGTTTCTTTATTAAGATGATAATTTTTCTCAAATTTTAAACCTTTAACAATATAGAACATGTGAAATATTATTTATGAACCTAGCGCATAGTTATTAATTAAAAAACCTCAACTGTCCATCGCCATGGGCCGATTGGTGGGTGATCCAAGGACAACGAGACACCGAAATGGCATTAGTCACATGGGCAAGCTAGTGGCAACCACTGGTGAAAGAGGTATCAAGATAGTCAGCCAGGATCAAACTTACGTTTGACTACGACTGACTTGCGAGGACAGCGCTCTGCCTCTGAGCTATTGCATCCATGTTTTATCTACAACAACCCAACTTCCAGAATCCAAATCAAGGAAAAAGGCCAATGGCCCAAATTGGTCTTTAGGAAGATATTTATTAAAACGGAATATTGTAAAGAGTAGTGTGCATGTATTTTTCACTCGTTCATAATGAAAACTAAGAATTAGCATAAAAGTAACTTTATTTCTTAAAACATGTTAAATGTATAACAAGTTCTCTACATAAATTCATACATTTCTAATCAAATATCACTGGAAATAGTAATAAAACAAGAACAATATGGCAGTAAAATATATTACACCAAGCAATAATATAAATCATAGTTCTGCAATACATAACATCTCTCATACAGTAAATTGTCTCTCATATCTTACGTGACTGAAAAATTCCATGTTTGAAGAAATATCTCCTCCAAGGGAGAGCTTCTGTGGACATAGTCAGGAGTTTTAAAATTAAACAACTATCAGCATTTGTCATTAATTTACAATTTATTTATTTACATTATCTTATACACCCTTACATGAAGTTTGTGCCTGGGCAATAGACTTGTCGCACATTCAAATTTAGGCTTTCATTTCTATTCTAACTATAGAGTAACCAGGTAACACATCATGAAGTTAATTTACGCTTTGTTCCAAAGTTCAATAACCTGGAAATACAAATCGTTGAAAACAATTTAAGAGTCTGCAATTTTACAAGTTTTATTTATATTTGAGCCTCAATACACCTCCTGAACATAACAGTATGAAAATATTTAATAGGGGCCATACACAAATTACGTAACGCACTTAAGGGGGGGGAGAGAGTGTGGCGTAGCGTTACATGGGGGAGGGGGGGGATTTGGATCAGCGTTATGTAATTCACACATATTAACCCTAAGTGCTGGCGCACTCCCGTATCTTTTGATACTGTTAAAAATCGTTCAAAATTTTAAAAATAATTAAATTGATATCTAAATTAAAGTTACAGTTTTTATATGAAAATACTTCTGTCAATACTATTTTAATAACAGTTAAACTAAAAATAAATACATTAAGTGTTTTGAGTAAGTTCTGCATTGCATTGCACACCTATGTTTTGTGTTGTTTTAGAGTGTAAAATCATGACTGGATACAGCAATGCCGTCCACATCTTAAGTTTTTTAAGGTGTTTTGTATTTGTATTAGTTATAAATTAAATTTGTAACGTTTTAGCTGAGGTAGTTTATTTTGTTGCTTATATTAATAGCAACAGTCTTGTTTGATTGTATACATTTTGCTTTGAAATAAGTTATAAAAAATGTTGTTAAAAGAAAGTCATTTAAAGTTTAATGATTCATTGAAATCCATTCTCTAAATTGTTAATATAACGATGTTTAAAAGGTTTAAGCTGTTTTAAAGCCTACTATGATTGAGTTACGTAACACATAGGGGGTGGGAGGGTATGCTCAAGCGTTATGGTGCGTTACATGGGGCGGGGGTGGTGTGAAATGACGAAAAATTGTGTTACATAATATGTATATAGCCCCATACTTATAAAAATACCGTTCATAAAATGAAAGAATACTTATGTTATACAATTTAACATCAAACAGGGAGCCCAGTTGTCCTACTATTCCTACTTTTTAGTAGGAAAGTAGGAATCATACTATTTTTGGCAAAATGTCCTCCTTTACAAGCAGGTTATATGTATTTTTTTTTATAGAGCGGATAAAATGTTTAATTTTATGGGCAAACATTGTAGCAAACAAAGCTGGAATCCAAAAACATACTTTTCTTGTGGTTAACAAACAATTTCATTTTATTTCACACCAGAAAATATTTCAGTACGGTATGGCAATATTGAAAGTTAAACTCAACACTCCATTCACTTAAGATAATGAATTTCTCTATAGTAGTAAAGAAGTTCTTCGGTTAGGTTAGGATTCAACCAACCAGACACACAGCATAATACCTAAAAAGGTTAATAATATTGAGAACTGTTGTGAAAGCCTAAAGTCAAGTTTTTATAGAGTTTATTAATGGCTTTTGATTGTCATCCATTTCATATTTAGAATAATATAACCCCTAGTGTTTTGGTTTTTATAACCCAGCTTGCTTGAATTTAATGTGAAATTAAACGATATCAGGAAACTGAGACATACTTTCTCCCTTTTAGCCCAACTGCAATAAATAAATTATTTTTTATCTACTACCATAAAATATATAGTACGGTAGAAGGTACAGAAAATCTTCTAATTAACTTGTTTTCAGAAATGTCCACCCAAATCCCTTTTCTGGAGGCACTGATACGCTACACTCAGTAGTTTTACAAGGGGAAATACCTCCTCATCCCCCCAGGGTTAAGGGCAACATATTTAGAATATCCTCTGTTAGTCAATGCTATCTTGTCTGGAGGCACTGATACGCTACACTCAGTAGTTTTACAAGGGGAAATACCTCCTCATCCCCCCAGGGTTAAGGGCAACATATTTAGAATATTCTCTGTTAGTCAATGCTATCTTGTCTGGAGGCACTGATACGCTACACTCAGTAGTTTTACAAGGGGAAATACCTCCTCATCCCCCCAGGGTTAATGGGCAACATATTTAGAATATCCTTTGTTAGCCAATGCTACCTTGACCTGCATATTAAGTTTTAAAGAAATTGGTCGGTAAATGTGAGAGAAATTTGCATACATTCCCCTTAAGAATTTGGGATATGTTAGCCCATTGAAGATTAGTTTAGATGAGCGATGACATATCTAGACATAATTAGCTATCAGTTAACAAAAGAATCATGAAAATCGGCCCGGTAGAACGGTCTGATGGACTGGCCAAAGTTTTCCAATTTTTTAAAAATATATATGATGATTTTGGAATATGTTCAGCGCTTGAAGATTTGTCTATAATCAGGGTGTATGTAAAGTTCTTCAAACCAAACTTCATAAAATGGTTATTTGGCCTATTTGGGTCAAAATAAGCAAACAAGTTTCTATGACCATAGGTCCTATCTTGCTTCGTTCACCGTCTGTCTGTCTGTTCTTGTTTTTTATTTAGGATCATAATTAACTGAGTAGTTATGTTTTTTTATAAGTTAAAATTTTCTTTTTGCCACTTCTGGACTAAAAATCATATTTTAACTTATAAAAATCAAATATTCAAATGTTTTTTGATCCTATGGTTAAAATATTATTATTATTATTTTAGGACAAAATAGCACAACTTTTTTAATTCTTTCAGTTTAAATAATGCGGTTTTTAATATATTTAGCTTTGAAAAACAAAATTGGCCGCCATTTTGAAATGGTATAAAGTAAATACCTCCGTTGCAGCAAATCTGCGTACTCAGCGAATTTCCAATGCATATAAATGTGTCTCAATACTACATAGAGCCACTTACCAATTTTAACAAAAATACATTCATAAATAAGTGATATGATAGCATTTTATTTATTCTCCATAAGAATAACATTAGGGCTGAGTACACAGGTTTGCTGACACTAGGAAGATAAGAAATGTGTTTTTGTGCAATTATCAATATAACACAACCAGGTGAAGCTACTTACCAAGGTTTATTAATTTAGGTTCATAATTAAGGGAGAAATAAAATTGTACTTCTTCTCCATATGAACAACATGTGGGCCAAGTATGCAGGTTTGCTGCTATGGGGAAAATCAACAAAAAATTTTGTTGGTACAAAAAACAATGTACCACAACTGTTTGAAGCCACATACCAAGTTTCATCAATAACAATAACATAATAAATTCATAAATAATCGAGATATCAAATTTGATTTATTCTCCATAAGTATAACATTGGAAAAAGTACTGTGTTTAGCACTTTGAATATCTCTGCAACGGTTGGACATAGAACAACAATTAAATCACCAAAATGATTGGTTTATAGAGCTAAACTTATTGGTGAAAACAAATATGAAGTTTTCAGTAAAATTATCTGAGGAAAATCTAAAACACTATTTTTCCATAAGATTAAAATGGGAAATTTTATGGACGAGTTTTTTTACTTTTATCCACAACCACTTAACCTAGGTTAATGATTCAAAATACCAAATTATTTGTTTTTAAGCTCTATAAAACAGCTATAACCAAAATTGAGTGTTTTTACAGTTTTAGGTAAAAAATTCAAAAAACCGATTTTTGGAAAATTTGAAACCCCTATAAAACCCCCTTCCCATAGTCCGATCTATCTGGTTTTCGAACTAAAGTCATAAATGCTACTCTCCACATTTGTGCCAAATTTCATTAAAATCGGGCGTTTCTATCAAAAGTTATTGAGGTAACGGACACACACACACACACACACACATATATATATATATATTTGAACGAATAGTGTTTTTGGCATCTGGGGACCTCAAAACGAAAAGTTATCATGGTCTCAGGCTTAAGTCTTACCATGCCACCTACGGTAATAGCTTCTTCCCTATGGGGGTTATTCGCTAAAACTTGATATTCCATACCAAAATGGGTCTTATTAGATGTTTAGATGTAGTACATGTACCAAGTTTGAGTTAGATATCTTCAGAGGTTCCCAAGACATAAATAAAATACCCCCGTACCAGCAAACCTACGTATTCAGCGAATTTCCAATGCGTATACATGTATCTTAATGCCACATAAAGCCACATACCAAGTTTCATCAATATACATTTTATAAATAAACTATTCATCACATTTTTACTTTCTCCCCCTATACATAGTATATGGAGAAAGTATTGTTTTCGTAAAAATTTTCGAATTTGAGTTGTTAGTGGAAATATTCGTTTTGGTGCTCCCTGAACCTAAAAAAGTGGTTTTTACGTGATGTCTGTCTGTGTGTGTGTGTGTGTGTGTGTGTGTGTGTGTCTGTGTGGATGTTTACAGAGCTAGAGCCCTAACCTATGGGCCGATTTTTATGAAATTTGGTATGTAGGTACTATTCCATGATATCTCCAGGTGTTTTTTTCATTTTTTTGAATTTTTGATTTTTAAGGGTAATTATCCCCCAAAAACCGCCAAAAAACATGAAAAATCCAAATTTCTTAAAAACGGCTCTAACGATTTTGATGAAACTTTCGTGGTTTGTAGAACTTTAGGTTTCCAACAAAATGACACCACCCGCATTTCTGGAAAAATTCGGGTTCAGAAATTACAGGACTTAAAACATCAAAAATTCAGTTTTTTTTTGGATTTTTCATAAAAAATCATAAATGTTAAAAAAGATTACTATTCACCATTAAAAAGAGCTCAAAAAACTAAATAATTAGTATTTTAAATTACTATTCTACGATTGCTAGTTGCGGAGAAAATTGAAATTTTCATTTAGCGGTAAACACAGTACGTTGTCCAATGTTATTCTTATGGGGAATACAAAAATAACTATTTCTCTCTTATTTACTGATCAATTTCATTAAAATTTTATATGCAGGTCAAGTTAGCATTGACCAACAGATGATGTTCGAAATGTGTTGCTATTTAACCCTGGGGGGCAAGGGGGCATTTCCCCTCTCAAAACTACTGTGTGTAGCAACGGACTCTACAGTGCCTCCAAAAAAGCACTTTGGGTGGATATTTCTGAAAACAACTATTTTAGACAATTTTCTGTACATTTATCTATACTTCATATTCTATATTTAGTAAATAACAAATATTTTTGTCATTAAAGTTTGGCTAAAAGGGAGAAAGTATGTGTCAGTTTCCTGATACCGTTAATTAATTGTTCTCTATAAGAATAACATGACGGCTGAGTATGCAGGTTTGCTGAAACAAGAAACACAAAAAATGGGTTTTTATAAAATATCAATATAACTTAATTAGGTAAAGCCACATACCAAGTTTTATTAATTTATGATCAAAATTAAGGGAGATGACATTTTTCTTACTCTCCATAATAATAACATGGGGGCTGAGTATGCAGGATTTCTGCTACGGGATCTATCGGCAAACAAATTGTTTTTTGTACAAATAACAATAGACCACAACGATATAAAGCAATATACCAAGTTTTGTCAGGATAAGTTGATAAATAAGCGAGATATACAATTTTTCTTATTCTCCATAAGAATAACATTGGACAACGTACTGTGTGTTTAGCACTTTCAATATCTCTGGAACCAATTGACGTAGAAAAATGATAAAAAACACCAAATTGTTCGTATTTTTTAGCCAAATCTAATGGTGAAAATTAAATTTGATTTACTAAAATATTATATGTAAAAAACTCAAAAAACCCATTTTTGGTGTACAAAACCCCCCAAATACCCCTTTGAATAGAGAGATCTGGCTGGTTTTCTAACTTAAACTCATAAATGTTGCTATACGTGTTTGTACCAAATTTCATCAAAATCAGACTATTTTTACGAGAGTTATCGCACCCACGGACACACACACACACACACACACACACACATACAATTTTGAACGAATGGTGTTTTTGGCATCTGGGGACCACAAAACGAAAAGTTATCATGGTCCCGGGCCTAGGTCTTACCATGCCGACTATGGTAATAGCTTCTTCCCTATAGTGGAAATTCGCTAAAAACAACAGACAGACAGACTGTAAAGGGAGATAGGACCCAAATAACCATATTAAGTTTATTGTTAACGAAAAATTCAGACACCCTGTATATTCTTCACCAAGAAGAAAGAAAGAAAGAAAGAAAGAAAAAGCTTTATTTTCACATATTATAAGAACATTAACATAGTCAGTCAATAGCTGCACAACAATGGTCAACAAAGACCGTCTGTTGGGTTGGCATAATTATAATGTCCATGGTAATAAAATAATAATGCATTTTGCATTAGTGTTGTTATTTTGAAATAAAATTAACAAAACGAAATGCTGTATTGCAACAATGTTGAAAAACAGCTGATTGCACTACTCATTTAGTGTTAAACCCAAATAACATGCATTTGATATAGGAAAATTAGGTTTTTTGTTATTTACACAAAAGATAAAAGAGATACGAAGTAAGTGTAAATTAGAAAGTTGTTAAGAATTAAAAAAACTATAAAATGATGTGCCACTTGACATATGTTGCTACTTGGAAATTTTGAACAATGGGCATTTGCAAATCTTCAAAAATCAATTTTTTTGGAATTTTATTATTTCAAAAAACCGTTACTTGTAGCATATCACAGTAAAGCTAATTTCATAACGAGTAAGAAAATTCAACCGGAGAAGGGCTATGTGCATTGGTATAGGAAACACAGAGTATTAAAAACATATTGGTTTTCCCCAAAAAAACTGCCGCCATTTTGAAACGGAAAAAGATAATTAATTTCTGTTTTCGCCAAAATGTTTGTATATTAAATACCTTTAAAATGATGTATAACATGACATATGTTTACGTTTGAAAATTCCGAGATTCGAACTAGTGACCCTCAGTTTTTGGCACACCCTGTATCGGAAAAAAGTTAAAAATATTTTTACGTTATTCCTTGGGGTCGATTTTTGCGAGAAATAATTTTATTTCATCCTTGTACGTTAAGCCGTTTTTCCGTAATCAATTTGAGACACCTTACGTGGAACACCCGGTATTTAAATCAATTTGAACGAATAGTGTTTTTGGCATCTGGGGACCTCAAAACGAAAAGTTATCATGGTCTCGGGCTTAAGTCTTACGATGCCACCTACGGTAATAGCTTCTTCCCTATAGGGGAAATTCGCTAAAACAAAAAAATATACATATGTATAACGTATTTAAAACAAAGGAAGAGTCATTTGTACAAAAAAAAGGCAGCAGTACTAAACAAATGGAAACCAAAAACAAACAAAAATAGTTTACAAAAGGCAAATTATAAGCCTCCAACGTTCAAATGAACCAAATACATTTATAATTTAATGCCCTGAATGGACTATTTGTTCCAAAAAATAGATTTTTCATTACAATTTTGCTCTGATATTTATGCATCTACATTTTTAGAGAATCTATGGCATAACAAAATAGTTTTAGAAATTAAAGTATAACCCACAAATATTAACAAATATACACACACAAATATATATTTTTTTCACCAGCAAGCAATGCCAACATAATCAATAGTCTGATTATCAAAAGAAAGTGAGCGGCCGAACATTCTTTTTCATAAAGTCGTTGAAACGTAAAACACATGGTTAGAAATTCCAGTAAAGGTTAATTAAATAGTCAGTTAAACACATTTATAGCACTCCCCAGCCACCCATACAGCTGTCAGTTGTCCACAGTCAGTGGTCAGCAACATCACACTGTATCACAGCTGGAACAATCTCAGTTTATTGTATTTGCTAGTCTTACAGTTACGTGTTCTATGATTGGTTTAGAACTATCAGTTATGCGAGAAGGTTGATTTAAAATAGACTAAAACGATTATTAGCTAGGAGGACCATATTATATCATAAAACTATTATCCTCGTAATGGTTCCATGTTTCACATGAAACCTCTCTTTTAATGTTTCATGTCACCCATTGTAATATTATCTATACATAACTTTATTTTATTCCTTGACAAATAGATTTTTTCATTTCATTAATAAATACCTTATTTGGTAACCTTCGTTATGCTGTATACAGCTATCAAATGAAAGCCATACCCAATTTATTTGAAATAAAGTTTAAACAAATCATCAGAATCAAAACAAAGATTCTCTGTTCATATTGTAATATACTGGAATGTATGCATACTGTGTTTTCTCTTTCCTTATTCTCTTCATTTAATATTTTAAGAACTATAATTTGGTGCTTAAAGGTTTTGAAATCCATTGGGACAGAGCCCCATGGGACTTTTGGAACGGGAGAAGACAATGTTTGATTCAAATTTCAGCCTCATTGGTCTTATAGATGGGTGTGATGGAATAATAAAGGCCTGTGGGGCAGAGTCCTAAAGAATACGTTGATTAGTAGTAGGTCTAAAACCCCCTTTGGATAATGTGATCCGTCTGGTTTTCAAACTCGTTTAAATAAATGCTACTTACATATCTGTCCCAAATTTCACCAAAATCGGACTATTTTTACAACAGTCATCGCACCCACAAACCCCCCCCCCCCAAAAAAAAAAACGGAAATTTATTTTTTCCATATATGCACATGTAAAAATTTGAACAAATAGTGTTTAGTGCACTTACATAATATGAGTTTCCGACAAAAAAATGTTTTATATTTGGAATCTAGAGATACAAATATCAGTTACAATAACAAAATTATATCCTTGCCAACGACTATACTGTATACTGCACGTTTACCCTTCCACGACGCAACCCACGGCAATTACGTCTTTCCTATAGATGAAATTCGCTAAAATGGCATATATAAATAGAAAACGGGGCGTTATGAAATTTTTTACTATAAATGCACTATAATTTTGGCACTCTGTACATAGATTTTGTCGAAAATATGTTAATAGATTGCCCATATAAGTTTTGGTTTAGAAAAATTTTGTTTTATGACTTTTAGAACAAAGCTCTCCCGTTAAACATGTTGGACGGGAGGTCTGATCGCCCTGTATAAATGATGTTATCAGTTATGGAATCCAGATTAAATTATACCGATTTTACAGAAATACTGCCGACAATGCAATGCAATAATGCAATGAAATGCAATGCCGACAATCAATTTTATAATTATTCAGAGTAAGATAAACGTCTGCATGCCAATTCTTTAAATACATCTTTACTGCGTGACTCACACTACATTTACCACAAACTCAAACTATAATCAGCAAACAACTTACCACGCTATCGATGGTATAATTATTATTGTGTGCTTCTAGCAGGACGTTACAAACACTTAATAATGTTACTTTACTTTGTAGATATGAAATAACTCTTTAAGTTAAAAAAAATAATAAACAAATAAAAATCATAACAAAATACAGTTTTTGAATCAATAAGTTTTTTCAAGTAATATTTATTTTCTTTATGCACCGAACAGTAAATGCTTGAAGTAAATTGTATACGCAATGAATTTGACAACTTATATACTTTCTGAATTAATCGGAAAACCCCCTGACTTTAAAATATAGTACTGTATTGTCAAATTAAAAAGTTAAAAGGGTGAACAACTTTTTTTGTCTATAGATTTAAATATAAAATAGAATATGAGCAAAATACTCAAACCATCATTATGTTTACCCTGGGTTACAAACATATATTAGATATGACAAAATTTAACAGAAGGGACGTTTTTTGAGGCACTCACAATATATAGGTATAATCTTCATCAAACAAGAAACTATTAGCATACTACGAAAACCAATTCAACTACTGAATATCAAACATTACAATTAGTTTTAATAATTATTAATAATATAAAATAAAATACAAATGCTGTGTTAAAACATCCCTTAGGTATCCCAAATGCCTCCTTCAAAATTGCATTAAGGAATGCTTTATAGTTATGTAGTATTTCGATAACACACCCACACACCCACACACACACACGGCCACTGACTTCTTCATCAATTACAGAATGAAAACAAACACTTATAAAACAAGTTCCTTAAAACTAAGTCTTCGTTAACAAATACATCAATATTTGCATTCAAAAATTATCTACGATTTTTCTTTCGGATATAACAGTTTTAAAAGTTTTTAAAAGACCACGATAATTTCTAAAAACTCATCTGATGGGACGGGTACTTTAAACCACCTCTATTAATTATTATTGAATAATAGTTTTCTGTTTGAGCCTACAATTGACTCAGAATATTTTAATGGTCAACAGAGTATTACATGAGTTGCGTTATTATGCTTCAAAGCACCATAAAGCGGCTATGTCTGCTAGCCCTAACTTATCATTATCAGATACTTCTACCTCCGTTAAATATAATCTAAATCATCTATAATACTAATTACGTTTTCATCGGCGGCGTCGTGATTGTCACCAACCTCATTATCTGAGCATAGTATTACAATATTCGAACTTCCACATTTTTTGACAAGTAGAGTTTAATAATGGTTAAAGCCATTATTTATTTTCCAATTGCAGTACTTGCTTCACAGAAATTTGATAGCACGCTCCGCTCATTTGTCTTTATTGACCGAATCTCTCTTCTAGGCTATCTGCCTGAAATTTGCCCAATAAAACATTGGCAAATTTCATGTTACTCGTTAAATATCCTAAAATATCATTTCTAAAATAAATACCCCCGTCGCAGCAAACCTGCTTACTCAGCGAATTTCCAATGGAGATAAAAATGTCTCAATACTACATAAAGCCACTTACCAAGTTTCATAAAAATATATTCACAACTAAGCGATATATGCAATTTTAATTATTCTCCATAAGAATAACATGGGGGTGAGTACGCAGGTTTGCTGCTACGGGAGCCTTTGGCAAAAAATGTTTTGAGCAAATATCAATAGACCACAACCAGATGAAGCCGTATACCAAGTTTCATCAGTATACGTTCATAAATAAGCGAGATATAAAATTTGTCTTTTCCTCCATAAGAATAACATTAGACAACGAACTGTGTTTCGCACTTTCAATATCTCGGTAACCAATTGACGTAGAGGAATGATCAAAATACCAAATTGTGTGTTTTTTTAAGCTGAATCCAATGGTAAAAACTAACATTTGACTATTTCAAAAATGATATTTAAAAATTCAAAAAACCCATTTTTGGGGGTACAAACCCCCCCCTCAAAATATCCCTTCAGATGAAGCGATCTAGCTGGTTTTCGAACTTTAAGTCATAAATGTTGCTTTACACGTTTATACAAAATTTCATCAAAATCTGCTCAGTTTTACGAGAGTTATCGTGCTCAAAGACACACACACACACACACACACACACACACACACACACACACCACACATATATAAGTGTCCATAAAATACTCACTTTGAGTATTTACAACCACTCAAAAAATAATACTTCCCTCAGTTACATAATAACTGAGGCATAATGACTGAGGTTTCTGTATGAAATGTATGAAATGATGATGTGTATATGTAATATATATATATACACTTTCGAACGAATGTTTTTTTTTTGGGGTCTGGGGACCTCAAAACGAAAAGTAATCATGGTCCCGAGCCTAGGTCTTACCATGCTGACTACGGTAATAGCTTCTTCCCTATAGGAGAAATTTGCTAAAAAATTACTATTCACCATTAAGAAGAGCTCAAAAAACTAAATGAATTAGTATTTTGAATTACTATTCTATGATTGCTAGTTGCGGAGAAAATTTAAATTTTCATTTAGCGGTAAACGCAGTACGTTGTCCAATGTTATTCTTATGGGGAATACAAAAATAACTATTTCTCTCTTATTTACTGATCAATTTCATTAAAACTTGATATGTAGGTCAAGTATAGCGTCTCAATTGCCATTGAAACACTATATATTTAATATAATATTTGTGATATGTAAAGAGGAAATAATGTATATAATATAAAAGAAGTTTTGTGAATAATTTGGACAGTTGCAAATAATAATTGCTGGTGCTACTTGGTTTTGAAAGTCTGGGCAAACTCGCGATTTTCTTGTTCGGGGATGTCGGAAAGAAGTTGGAGACAATGATTTAAATTGTTGCTTGGCCTGAAGGAACAGGAGCCGGGTCACGTGACGGCTGGTGGTCTCGGTTTCGAGAACCTTCTGAGCAAAGCAGCTTATATATTCACGGTCGCTGGGGGGCTGCGGCATTTTACGTACATCTCTGGTGTCGTGAGTTTGTCGCTAGTCTACCCAACGAGACTTGAATTTCTTTAGATTGGAAGGTACAAAAGTTGTTTTAAAATTTAGAGTCTTAATTTAAATCATTGCTCCATTTCTCATTTTGTTGTTTTTCAAAAAGGGGAACAGTCTGTAAAACAATTATTTCTTTTTCAGGGTTCGAAGCGTTTTTCTATACTTAGGTTGAAGATAAACTAAAAACCAGACTGTTGAAGTACAGAAAGAAGAATTATAATTAAAGTTCAGTAATATCAAAAATCGAACAGTTTCCCTTTATTTTGAAATATTGAAGTCATAAGCAAAACCAATTTTATTTAAATTTTGAATTTCGAATTATTTTATTTGAGAAGAAAGACTTTTAATTTGTTTGTTTAAATAAATACAAGAAGATTTTATTTAGTTCTTTTTTTATTTTAAAAGACCACTTCTTAACCTCAAGAAATATTATAGCCTGCTAGTCAGCGCTATACACGTTAGCATTGACCAACAGGGGATGATCGAAATATGTTGCCATTTAACCCTGGGGGGACAAGGGGGCATTTCCCCTCTCAAAACCACTGTGTACAGCAACTGACTCTATAGTGCCTCCCAAAAAGGAATTCGGGTGGATATTTCTGAAAACAACTATTTTAGAAAATTGTCTGTACATTTATCTGTACTTCATATTTTATATTTAGTAAATAAAAATATTTTTTTCATCAAAGTTTGGCTAAAAGGGAGAAAGTATGTGTCAGTTTCCTGATACCGTGTATTTTTAATGTTAGTGATTAGTTAAAAAAACTCATGTGTGGAGGGGACGCATAAGCGAAAATCTCAAGTAGTTTTAACATTTTAGGTGTAGATGAAGTCTGAACTTATTTACCGATACTGATTATTTTTTGCGACTCAAAAATTACAGTTGTAGAACAAAACAATGCCATTGCAAGTGCTGAGACAGTTTTACAACTCATAAATCACAATTTGGAGCGTATAAAGAGCTTCTTATCTTAATGTTTCATGACCCTTGCAGTATGAGTCACTTTGAGTTTATATATGGGAAAGGCTATGGAAATATTAAACGCTCTACTCGCGAATGTTTTCATCTATAAAGTTTTATACAGTATTAACAGAATAAAAAATACTGTAGTCAACTGTACAATTTGTACAATTGAGCACAATTTTTTTAAATTTAAATTGCATAATAATCTAGGAATTTTTGTTACCAAACAGCGAATAAGGGAAACTATGCTTTAAGGGTAGGGTTATCAGACGCCCGTGTTTAGCTCTCCTGGGTTTTGAGGCTCTGTCCAGTATCTATACTGAACTATGTATAGTCAATGGTTATACTAATGGCGTGAACAAAACAAATAATGAATGATACCGATAATAATGCAGCTTATTTTCAAGTACAAATCTTCACTTCAGAAATAAACTCGGGCAGTCTTTACATATTTGGATGTCATATTGTCATGGTAATGTTTAAAAGTCATGGTAATGTTTAAAACGATGATACCCATCTCGTATGTCAGCGAGCTCTGTTCTGATGCTTTGCATGAAGGCTTTGTTATGTTGATGGCAGTCATTTACAGGTTGAAGTCCGGACTATAGTAGCGTTATTTATATTTTGCGCGGTGAATCAGATCCTAATATAGTGATGGCTTAAGGTCCTAAGGTGATAGCTTGAACCATTTTAACATTCACGTATTGTGCTGTATGTTTTACAATGTGGGAAAATTAGTCCTGATTATGCTCGTCTGAGTTTTACGTTAACAATTATAAACATTCATGAATGCTTGGGCTTGAGAAACATTAACTAAAAACATTATTTATTGGGTATTGGAGCCATACTCGGTGATGTTTGATTTGTTTCGTAGGCAAAAAAGATGGCCACTCTGTATGCAATCCATATTCAATGGTTCTAGTCACTGTTTTCAAGAAATCGTTTATTGATAATTTTTAATTTACCTTGTGTCAGTGATTCTTTGAAAGTTGAAGGTTCACGGGTTAATTTATTCACAGCTGTTATTGCTGAGCGGAAAAAGCTTAGGAGAGCTAGCCAATACCTCCTCTAGTGTGTAACTTATAGCGCTTCAGCTTCAAACATTTTAATTAAAAAATTACTACATTAATTATAACTAGTAGCCTGTCGCGGCTTCGCTCGCGATCACAACGTAATATTGCACTGACATTCTCGTATGAATATTGTGTTACCGTTCCAAAGCCAACATGGCCTGCTGCTTAACTGTGTTTACTCTATCTAGCTGAAAGCTTAAAACTTATATCCCAATGTTAAGCTTATGGGGAAAAACTCAACTTTAAGGGGCCCGAGTGCTTCACTCACAAATTATTTCTCTATAAAAAAGTGTCCTGCACAACTCCACGTTAGGCTCTTTCCAATGAGACCAAAAACTTAAAAATCGGTTCAGTAGTTTAGGAGGAGTGATTGTCACAAAAAACCTGCTCGCCTATTAAATAAGTAACAGAATAGATAGATTTGTATTATATCAAGCAGAGTTTCTCAAAAAGCAAAAATAAAAATAGCAAATTAAACTATAGAGTTATTTTAGTGATGCAAACACATTTATTTTTATTATTTTTTTTAATAACTTGCTTGCCGTACAAGACTTCTCAGTTCGCGAATATTCTTAAATAAATCCACCATAACGACTGTGCTTAATATTGGTTGACTGTACAGCGCAATATTGGTTTATTACGTATAATCACAATATAATTAAATATTTTAAAATTGCTGTATTAGTTTTCAATTTCTGTGAACACAATTCAAGAAATCCACACACACACACACACACACACACACACACACACACACACACACACACACACACACACACACACACACTAAGTAAAATATAAAAATACTAAGTTATAATATTACTTTAAAAAAGTAAAGACGTTATTTTCCTCCTCTGCGCTGAGGATTTTCCAAGTTGATCTAGATAATGTAACCTGAATAGAATTCGTGACATTCAATAATTCTGAAACTGTTGCCATCTAAATGAAAAATCTGTCCGTTCTCTGTGTTCTCTTCCTTACGATTATTTGGGTGGCTACTTAGTTCATTATTTGGGGATTGGACTTGGCTATACATTTTAAATGAATTTCTTATCGATCAGTGATCTATCCGTTATTTTCTTATCGATGAATTAAATTAGCTTCGCTCAGAGAAACCCAACTGTTAACCCAGCATTAATGTTAACCCATATATAGAAACCCAACTGTTAACCCAGCATTAATGTTAACCCATATATAGAAACCCAACTGTCTCCTTATGTTTAACATATTTCAACAGAATTTTATCTTTTCACTTTAACAGTGTGTTTTAAAAGTAAAAATACGCAACCCAACGTAGCTACACGTTTGCCAGATATTATTCGCTGAAGTCCAAAATGTTTTTAAAAGGTTTTGTTTGTAGTCGATCTATAATTTTAATAATACATCACGATTTAGGCAAATTTTAAGGTATATATTAAAGACAAAAAAATACTAAAACTAGGTATTCAAAATCACATATTCTTAAGATATGTCCAGTACTAAATTATCTGTATCTTATCACTACGATTGTCGGGTGTGCGCAGCTCGACAATTTGTGTGCAAGCGCAACTCCAGATAGCGTTGCGGCGGGTGCGACGTCAATCATCCTACATATTAGCCTATTATCAGTTATTATCTAGATAAACAGTATTATTGAATATAAGTACCAAATCGTTGGCCACTCTTCAAATTTAAATTTAATATTTACAGTTACCATTCTTAAATAACTTGTTTTTCACATTAGAATAACTGAGGTACTCCTCGGGAACTAAAAACAAAGAAATAACCAATTAGGTAGGAAATGTTTTATTTGCTATCCCAAAATGTTAGGGGGGCACTGCCCCCTCCATGCCTACCCAACTACGCCAATCCGGAAATTCTATAGGGTATTTCAAACTTTAGTTGAAATACGTAATGTTTGGTCAGTTATAGGGTGAGATCCCATCGAGAGATAAATCTTTTAGGTAGATTACAAATTCTAAACTCTTTAAGATGGTAAATAATTAATACGCAAGCCCAATACAAAAACAAATGTGTCAGTTCTTAACATGTCTTAAAGGTTACATAGCCTACATAACCTACAAGACCCTACACACTACACGTTTTACGGTCCGGCCGTCGCATGGTACTTGATTGGGCGGTGCCTCCACACTGTTCGATTTAGTCAAAAACTGGCTTAAAACTGATTGCAAGTTCAATTTATACGGCCGCTTATCTGGCTAGCGTTCCGACTAATTAAAGTGCTCCACACTATCCGGCGGCCGGACCGAAAAACGTACCCTTTACTCTTCATTTGTGTTACTACCAATAACTAACTGAAACCTATTACTGAAATAAAAGGGGAAATCTTTTCGTGCAAGAAAGCAGAGGAGTAGGATTATTAAAATTACACGTTTATGGCGTTAACGCTTGAGTTGGAATTCAGGACTAAGATCCCTAAATTGGTCGTCTTTAAGTCAAGTAAAACAAGCTATGAAGCACATAATTAAATTCCAACACTACATAGTGTTGGATCTTCCAACGGCACGATCATTGCTGAACGATCACAAGGAGAACTAAGTTTAACCACAGAGAAGAAGGAAATTAAGAAATTAATTAAAGAAAGAATTCTTTCTTCTCTGTGGTTTAACTGTATTTATTCCATTCCGCTGAAATAGAGTTTCCACATTACACCGCTCAATATCGGTGTTTGTTATCCGGTGCGCTACTCCGTTCAGTTCTTCTCCTGACGATGTAAATCAGTAGACTGACATTTTTTATTAAGTACACTTTATTTATGATTTGCAATGTTAGATTAAATTTTGAGGGCCCACCGGTTGATCGACATGTTAGTTGGTCTCAGGGACAGTTGGTAGGGGTTTAAAAAATAAATATTAATAATTAAATAAAGGACTGAAACGCACTGAACGACATGTTAGTTGCTCACAGGGACAGTTGGTAGGGTTTTAGAAAATAAGTATAAATAATTAAATAAAGTCCTGAAACCCACTGATCGACATCTTAGTTGCTCGCATGGACAGTTGGCAGGGTTTCAAATAAATAAATGTAATAACAGATGGGCTACTTGCTCGATGTACCAGTTGCTCGCGCCCCCTACTCTTGTCTCGAAGAGAGGGGAGAGGCGGATTTACGCGCGGATTTACAGGAACAGTCCACTTCCATTCATAGATTTAGGCGCGCCCAAGTAGCGGAGTAACGTAGCGTGGAGCTGATCGTCACTGAGCAGAGATACCAACACTTACAACCAAAATTTCCCGGATGATATCGATTTACCCGTTAATATGACTGGATTTATATGACATAAAATAGAAATAGGAACGAAATGGTGTAAATTATTTTATACTTTGACTGGTTTTCAAGAATAGCCAAGTCGTGTTCTGCATCCTTCTTCTGTTAAGGCTACTGGATTTCGGCAGAGGGTTGCCGCAGTGTTTGATCCGTCATCCTCTTCCAGCACCCCTATTTTTTCACTTCATCTTATCATTTTTCATTACTTGGCGACAGCCACCTTCCCTTCTCCGCTGGCTCGTTATATCTTATTTTGTTAGTGGCTGCTGGATTTCGGCAGAGGGTTGCCGCAGTGTTTGATCCGTCATCCTCTTCCAGCACCCCTATTTTTTCACTCCATCTTCTTTTTCGTATCATTTTTCATTACTTGGTGACAGCCACCTCCCTTCTCCGCTGGCTCGTTATATCTTATTTTGTTAGAGGCTGCTGGATTTCGGCAGAGGGTTGCCGCAGTGTTTGCTCCGTCATCCTCTTCCAGCACCCCTATTTTTTCACTCCATCTTCTTTTTCGTATCATTTTTCATTACTTGGTGACAGCCACCTCCCTTCTCCGCTGGCTCGTTATATCTTATTTTGTTAGAGGCTGCTGGATTTCGGTAGAGGGTTGCCGCAGTGTTTGATCCGTCATCCTCTTCCAGCACCCCTATTTTTTCACTCCATCTTCTTTTTCGTATCATTTTTCATTACTTGGTGACAGCCACCTCCCTTCTTCACTGGCTCGTTATATCTTATTTTGTTAGAGGCTGCTGGATTTCGGCAGAGGGTTGCCGCATCCATTTCGTCCTCTTCCAGCACCCCTATTTTTTCACTCCATCTTCTTTTTCGTATCATTTTTTATTACTTGGTGACAGCCACCTCCCTTCTCCGCTGGCTCGTTATATCTTATTTTGTTAGAGGCTGCTGGATTTCGGCAGAGGGTTGCCGCATCCATTTCGTCCTCTTCCAGCACCTATTTTGCATTCACAATCCTCTATTTTCCAACACTCTCCACTTTGATATTTTCTCGACTTATCAATGTTGTCCAACCTCTCCGGTACTGTTATCCACGACTCAGCTCTCCTCGCAGACTCCAACCTCCTCCATTGCCTCTCCTCCCGACGGACGCCTCCCCCACCACCACGCACCTGCAACGGCAGCTCCCCCAGAAGAACAGCTTTGTGATGAACCCCATCGTGAAAAATGAGAGAGATGAATTGTAATACTGTACTTTAACGTAGTAAGCTACAAATTCATCAACATCGTTTCCTAGGTTTTTCAAAATTATGTGGAAATCGTTACCTTGGCAATTGTTTCATTGTAGTCGATTTGTTTGGATTTAATTTAAGGTGTTTTGTTAAGAAGTAACACTATAATATATTGGACAAATAAATTTCCAGTTGAGGGCATGGTTTGCCGAGTTATCCAAGATCAACCAATACTCCACTTAACCCAACAACTTATGTGTTAATGGCTGCATTGCCAAAACTCCACACCAGCTGATCGGAATAATATTTTAGTTATATTTGTCTATGGCGAAATGGCAACAGCTTACAAGCATGATATCGGCTACAGCCCAACTATCAACCTAACTGTCCACTATTATAATCACAGTTTTTCCCAACATCTTCTCTTGTTCAGCCGATTTCAGTTTAATAGTCAAACTAAGTTTTTCGTCAGATAAAATTCCAATATTTAAAATAGTAGTCAAACTTGGCACTTATATTTAATTTATGGCCTTAGGAGGGGTTTTATAAAAACAATATTATTCCTCCAACTTTCTCACTCGAGACCTTTCGTTCAATTTCACGGGTGTAGACTTCCCTAAAGGTTCCTGGTAAGGTTTGGCCCTTATGCAGTGTTACCATAGTCCTCTTTTTGAATCTTTCAAAACCTCTGGGCGGATTTTTGAGAAACCCACTATTTGTCTGGATTTTTATAAGAGCAAACTGATTATCGGGAATTGCGCTTTTATCGACTTACAATTGACTACTACGTTGATATTCTGTGAAGGTAAATAGTCGTAAGATTTTCGCCCCAAACTCATTACTTAGTTTTAAAATACGTAATTTTTAGCGAATTTCCCCTATAGGGAAGAAGCTATTACCGTAGTCGGCATGGTAAGACCTAGGCCCGGGACCATGATAACTTTTCGTTTTGAGGTTCCCAGACCCCCAAAACACCATTCGTTCGAAATATATATATATATATGTGTGTGTGTGTGTGTGTGTCCGTGTGCCCGATAACTCTCGTAAAAATTATCCGATTTTAATGAAATTTGGTATAAACGTGTAAAGGAACATTTATGTCTTTAAGTTCGAAAACCAGCAAGATCGCTCTATCCGAAGGGGTATTTTGGGGGGGTTTTGTATCACAAAAATGTTTTTTTTTTAATTTTTTACATATAATTTTGTAAATAGTCAAATTTTAGTTTTTACCATTGAATTCAGCTTAAAAACCACACAATTTCGTATTTTGATCATTCCTCTCCGTCAATTGGTTACCGAGATATTGAAAGTGCTAAACACAGTACGTTGTATAATGTTATTCGTATGGAAGAAAAGAAAAAAAAATATATCCCGCTTATTTATGAACGTACACTGACGAAACTTGGGATACGGCTTCATCTGGTTGTGGTGCATTGATATTTGATCAAAAAAATTTTGTCAAAGGCTCCCATAGCAGCAAACCTGCGTACTCAGCCCCATGTAATTCTTATGGGTAATAATTAAATGCTAGGTCTCCCTTAATTATGAACATAAATGAATAATACCCCCGTTGCAGCAAACCTGCATACTCAGCGAATTTCCAATGGAGATATAAATGTCTTAATACTACATAAAGCCACTTACCAAGTTTCATAAAAATATATTCACAAATAAGCGATATATACAATTTTAATTATTCTCCATAAGAATAACATTGGGGCTGAGTACGCAGGTTTGCTGCAACAAGAAACACAAAAAATGGGTTTTTATGGTAATATCAATATAAATCAACTAGGTGAAGTCGTATACCAGTTTTTATTCATTTATGTTCATAATTAAGGGAGACAGAGCATTTAATTATTATCCATAAGAATAACATGGGGGCTGAGTACGCAGGTTTGCTGCTACGGGATAATTATGCAAAAACAATTTTTTGGAGCAAATATCAATAGACCTCAATGAGATGAAGCTGTATACCAAGTTTCGTCAGTATACGTTCATAAATAAGCGAGATAAAAAAATTTGTTTTTCCTCCATAAGAATAACATTAGACAACGTACTGTGTTTAGCACTTTCAATATCTCGGTAACCAATTGACGTAGAGGAATGATCGAAATACCAAATTGTGTGTTTTTTTAAGCTGAATCGAATGGTCAAAACTAAAATTTGACTTTTTCAAAAATTATATGTAAAAAATTCAAAAAACCCATTTTTGGTACAAAACCCCCCCAAAATACCCCTTTGGATAGGTCGATCTGTCTGGTTTTCGAACTTAAAGTCATAAATGCTGCTTTACATGTTTATACCAAATTTTGTCAAAATCGGATCATTTTTACGAGAGTTATCGTGCTCACGGACACACACATATATATATATATATATATATATATATATATATATATATATATATACACAGTATCGAACGAATGGTGTTTTTGGGGTCTGGGGACCTCAAAACGAAAAGTTATCATGGTCCCGGGCCTAGGTCTTACCATGCCGACTACGGAAATAGCTTCTTCCCTATAGGGGAAATTCGCTAAAAACTGGTATATGACTTCACCTAGTTGAGTTATATTGATATTAGCATACAAATTCATTTGTTGTGTTCCTTGATTCAGCAAACCTGCGTACTCAGCCCCAATGTTATTCTTATGGGGAATAATTACAATTGTATAATATTGCTTATTTGTGAATGTATTTTTATGAACCTGGTAAGTGGCTTTATGTAGTATTAAGACACTTATATCTCCATTGGAAATTCGCTGAGTATGCAGGTTTGCTGCGACGGGGGTATTAGTTCTTACTCAATTTTGTATGTTGTTCTGACTCAGTACGTATTCGTTGACGTTGCGCTGAGTTTATCAGCGCTGTATGCTGCTTGTCATCTAGCTGAGTCCCGAATGAGGTTATGCAATTATGTCTGAGAAGTTCGGCATTTGGACATAAGGGTTTGGTAAGGGGTTTTTACAACATAAGTGTTATTTGGCAGATAGTTTGATTATTCGCAAAATTATGTCACCGTAATTAGCTGCAATGCTAACAAATTTTCTTTTTATAAAATTGGCAGCATAAAGCCCCCAAAGATGAATTGTATGATTTTAAAAAAGATCAAACAACATCATCTTAGACCATCATCTAATTAGTTTAAATACCCGACTTTCATACTTAAATTGGGTAGGGGGTATATTTTCTTGGCGATTTATTAATCCACCCCTCAACGGGAACGAGTGTCCTCTTTTTTAACCAAGAGAATATTGTAATACTACCCTTATGTCTCAATGCCAAACTGTAGAACTGGTGCCCCTGCCCTGCCACCACGTTGTACGGGAGTATGTTTAATCTATGGTTGTACTGTACCAACAGGTAGGCCACGCCCTCTGACCGACGCACAGTGGGGAAAAAAGACTTTTAGGAGGTCAAAAGTCGAAAATCGAAAGTCACGTGAGACGAAAAATGGGAATGAAAATGGAAATCCCATCTTTCACTTGAGTCGGACTAGTGCTGGTAGCGTCATGCGTCCATTTATTGTACTGTAGTTTCCTGTTGATACTGACTGATTTATTATTCGTGGTTTTTGTTCAAAAAAGTACATGAGATATATATATATATATGTGTATATAGTCAGTAGTATATAGCATAGTAGAATATTGAATTTATGTATTTCAAATGGCAACATCATCAAAAGGTAAGAGACTGTATAACATATTTTGTTAACAGTATTTATAGTTCTTAACCAAGCAATTAATAATTATAATAAAAACCACTTATTTCTTTATTATAAGTAATAAAAACCACCTTCGTTCGCCCGCGTTAGGCCCAATATTAGTATAAAGCTTAAGGGTGCGCCCTACCCAGATTGAATTCATTGTTGTTTAGCGCCGCGCCGGCGCCGCCAACAAGCAGGGCCATGCATATTTACGCTTGAAGACCATTTTGTTCTCCTCGATCGCACTGTTATTTTACAGATTTCTACCAAACTATTTGCAGTTTCACACTTTTCAGATTCCAATCTAGGGATCATACGGTTCCTTTTCTCCAAAATAATTTTTCTCCATACGTTAGGAATCTTTAGAAAAACGCTTAATTTGAGAACATTACTAATGGCCTACCGCTTATTTTGAATTAAAATCACGATTTTTAAATCGTATGATCTCTAGGTGAACATTTATTGAATTAAATAACATCAAATTATTTTTAATTGGTTAACAATTTAGCCTACAATGAGGGAGATGCAAACCCCTTACTTGAGCGTGCGGAAGGGAGGTACGGCGCACCCTTAAGTACAGAACATAAAGTTATGTTTTGAGGCATTTTAGCTGCGTCGACCTGCGACCGGAAGTGCCACGTTATCTGTAAAACAAAAAGTCGTATAGGGGAAAATCGTATGAGCCGCCAAACTATAGATTTTTAATGTAAGCTTTAAAACTATCATAATATGTATAATTTCCCCTTTAACGCTCTTATATAATGTCAAATTAATTAACAATAATTCGAATAAATATTATAGCTACAAATCCTTAACTTCCTGATGGCAAATTAAGAGTATACGTTTTGAACCCATTGGCATGCTTTCAAGAGAAGCAGTCGAGTCTAGGAACAAAGATGTACGAAGATTCAGACAGTCCAACACCAGGAAGATTTCTCGTACTACTGAAATAACAGATTTGCTACACTCGCTTCTATTTTCATTGGATCCCTTAATTTCTTCAATTTCAAGTCAAAGACAAAAATCCCGTGAACGGAAAAAATCAGTGCTTGATTCTGATGTTGAAAGTCTTCTTGTTGACATGGACACAAACGAGATTAAAACAGACTGTGATCTTAAGATGGAAACTGATGTGTAATTTTTCCCCTACCGTGGTTCAACTACTGGATTTATGTTTGATTTAAGATTAAAAATCTACTTCGTAAACTATAATCGATAATTTAACATTTATTACGTTGTTAATCGTTTACAAATATAATTTAATCAAGCAATTTTATCCACATAATTTTACATCAACTATAACATGTGTTACTAATCAAGATTACTGTTTTAGGGCTATAAAATAAAGTAAAAAAGTAACTTGATACATAATACGAATTGGATAGGGTAGAAATGTGAATACATGTATGTCTTACAAGTAGGCTTACATTAATATCAAAATGTATTCTCTGTTATTACAAATATTACGATTCATAATTTAGTAAGACACACTATAATGGACAAACTTCAAAGTACTTGAAAGCATGTCTCAATTTAATTGCAAATTATATAATGCATCAAGTTAAAATAGGGTTTAAAGTGTTTTTCTTAAATTAAAGTTTCATGCTTTATATTACAATAAAAAACACATTGATATGACGATCCCTGTAAATATGTTTCGGTTAAATTGTAGTTTAGAGGAAGGGTTTTGTATGTTCTGGTTATATTAAACTTGTTTTCACCTTCGTAGTAAGTGTAATTGAGCGTAATCAATTTTGATCTCCTAAATAGTCATTTTTCCCCACTGTGCGACGGTTGATCACTGATCACCCGTCATCAGTGATACCACCAGACATTAGCAACAGAATAAAGATACTTATAAAATATTACAATTTAAAACCACGAATCTTGCCTTTGTACTATGTGAATACAATTTAAATTTGGTGATTATGTTTTGCTTGAAGGAGTTTATTTGTTTTGATTCCATGAACTTGTAAACTGTAAAGTGTGGATTGAATCAAAGTTGTCCCTTTGTTTTATGTTCTCCTATTACAAGGTGTAATTAAAAACATATACTTTAACTAAAGTGAGACACAATAAAATAAGCAGCGCCTACATTTCTTTGTACGCGTAAATGATCAAGGGTTTTCTTATGGGTCAAAACGCAATACAGGTAAGTATTTTTACGGTATCATGGTTTCGGCAGGTGCTTTCAAAAAAATGGTAACGATGGAATGTTCCGCATAACATAGTGCTAGAAGCGAAGTGGCCATATGCGGTAGCTTCTGCAATGTTTGTGTAGGCCAGTTTTCAGGCTATAGTTCCTACTGTCGGCGAGAGGAAAGAAAACTGGTCTATCCGAGGGTAATTACCCTTTTCGAGGGTTATTTTACCCGTCGAAGGTATTTTCGAGGGTAATTAATTTTGAGGGTAAAAAAGAGTAATTTCATGCATTCAAAGGTTTATTACATTATAATTGCTCGTTATATAAATTATTTGCCACTCTTATTGTTAGACTTAAGCATTCTTATTGACTTTCTAATTGTGTCTTACTTAATTATAATTCTAAATTGCTAACTTTTAACTAATTGTTTGCTCGGATGTGCTCAGGAAAAGTGGATATAAACAGTGATGTTATCGGGATCTGAGGGCAATGGCTGCCATGTGCTAAGCCTAGCTTCTCTTTACAAAAATCAGTGTTATTACTTACAAAATTCCCTAGGCTATTTAAATATAGCTCACAAATGATCTTCTTTGACTTGTTAATAAATATACTTGTACTTGTGGTCTCCTTTACTTTATTGTAGTGAGTAGAATGTGTTTTGTATTTACTCTGGATGTCAACAAAAGGTAGGTGTATAATTTCTAAGATTTCTTTACTATTTGAATAAAATACAGAGTTACAGAGGAACAATACAATATTTATTTATCTATTAGTACAATTAGGTTTCAAAAGGTTCTCAATTAAAGGGATTTACAATAATATACAACTCAGGGGGAACAGTTACAATGTGTGGCCTAGCCTAGAAGGTAAATGACAAATATACTTGTAGGCCTAAAACTAAATGTTCATATTTTGGGTTCTAAATGGGGTTTCTTTACAAATGAGGGCTCTTTTTCTCAGGGGGGAAGTATCGTGCTGACTTGAATAACGTTGGGATGATATTTGAAAGAATATTAAGTCCAATTAAGCTGATGTGTTGAAAAGTTACAATGGAAATTTTGGTTGTTGTCCAAAAGGAGAGTCCAATGGTTTCACTGACTTTATGAATGGTTAAAATACTCAAAATTAAATTTGGAAAGATAGTTCAATATAAAAAATACTCTCTTGAGGTTACTTTAACTTTCAGAACATTAGGCTTGTTCTATTTAAATGTCTGTATTCTTTCCAGTCCCTAAATAGAATACAATGGAAGGAGTTTACCAATCTGCTTACAAATGTTCTTCGCTCAAATACCAGTTTTTGGGGGAAATCAAATAAAAAGGAGTGAATTTAAAGATGGTATTAATTGAGCAGTAAGTCCCTAATAAAATGAGCACCAAGCAATGCAAAACTTAGGCCATACTGGGAAATTTAAAATAGGAACTGTGTCCTTCACAGATTCTAGGTCTTAACACTATGGCATCTGGAGCAAGAAGAAAGATCTAGTAGAGATGAGGTCTGGAAGCATGGTCCATTGTTGAGAAGCACATGGTCACACAATTGTTAACACTGGTCACTGTAATTTAGATTCCTTAAGGACTATTTTTGAAAAGTATATTATATTAAATTTTAATTTTATTGCAATCCTCTCACATAAATTATATCTAAAATATTATTATTAACAAACATATTAAATTAAGTGAGTAGGCTATTATATGGGGATAGGCTATGAATAATTATTGGTGATTAAATTAATGAAATACATATTATTATACAATTGCATGGATAAATAAACATTAAATATATAGAGGGGAATGGCTTTCTGAGGAGTGATGATAATGATGATTATAATTAGGCATAACATGGGACAATTAATACAAATAACACATTTAGGGGAAACTTAAATATAAAATAACACATAATAGGAAAATTATTACTAAATGATGAATGAATGACATGTAATACTATAATTATCTCCTCAGAAATCTGTATGATATGGAATTAAAGACAGATTTCGATCAAGTATGAAATGGAATACATGAATTATTTAGTATGAAATATATTTACAGCTAGTTATGAGGTACATTAAATGATTGATGTTGGCTGGTGATAGTACACTTTTTATTCTAAAGTTACATAAACATAGGAACAATACATAAATGGGGAAATATGGGATGAGGGATTAAGATAGTTCATGACCGCACAGGGGAATTTGGGATTAAGGGAACATTTAATATAACAATTGTTTGTTGGCATGGGGATGAAGTTCTTCACTCGCATAAAAACACTTTGGTTTATACACTGTTTGTTACAAGGGCAAAATTCACTGTTTACTTGGGGGAATAGGGAAGGGGTACGCACTCGCGGTTAAGGTTCATGACGATCTCCTCATTTAAAATTATTACACTTGATAGATGATGATGATGATGGACTATTTACACTATTTTATGAGTTTATGTTGTCAGGGTCTTCTTCACTATTTACATTATCCTCTTCTATTATCGGTTCTATATATCTTTTTAATGCAGATATGTGGTATGGTCCAAATAAGATGTCTTCGTTCTCTCTGGTTACATGAAAAGTAGATTTTCCTAATATTTGCTTAATGATGAATGGTCCTTCGTAAACCTCGAAAAGCTTTGCAGTTTCTCCATAAATAGCTCGGGTAAAACATGTTTGTACTTATTTAATAGCTGACTTAAAATTGTTTGTTCTTCTTTCTTGATATAATCATTTGATGCTAAAGATGTATTAATTTCTTCTTGTGTCAATGTGCTGTCGTTTATTGGATTTGTTTGTAACTCATTGAAGTTGTACGCTGTGCTATCATATTTATCATATATTAAATCGTCATTGTACTCATCGTACATCATATTATCAAAATTATTATTCATATTATTATTTGGCCTATGGCTATTACTAATTATTATTTGACATAACTGTCCTTCATGACGACACATATTAAACTTCATTGTAACATTATCATTATTGATTTTCATATTTATTTCGTTTGAATTGAAATTTAAATCCATTTTGAGGGCAGATAGAACATCGACTCCGAGAATTATGGGTTTTATCAAATGTGCCACTATCAAATATTCAATTAGCATCGTATGTTTATCAATGGTGGTGGGAACATATATTGTGCGGGAAACACGTTTAGACTTTTCTCCAACAGCTGTTTTGATAACGGTGTTATTCACTGGTAATTCTTCAAATGGTTGTAGTTTTATTTTGTTTTCATTGAACCAAGCTTCGGCTATACAAGTTACAGAAGAACCGGAATCAATTAAGGCATTAGTGCTGATATTGTTTAATGTTATATTGATTTCTGGACAGTTAATTTGTGTATAATTTGAATTGACATCATTTTCGTACTCATCTTCTAAAAGGAAATTTTTATCACATATTATGTTGTTGGACTGCATAAGATTTATAGAGTGATTGATAGTTTGACCGAGGATAGTGTAAGTAGGCGCTGTATTTAATGGGTAATCGCATGACAACATAACCCTTTCTCGGCCGTGGTCTACAGCGCCGAGTCGTTTCCCTGTCTCGTTTGAGACGGTGAGGAACGTGGACTAGCAGTATTGTTGTTACTTGAATGAGGGCTCATTGGAGATACAGTTGGAGCATTAGGTGGATTGGGATTCTGTCTAAATATGGCGCAGAGTTGATTCTGTTCGTTGGTAGGGTGTTGACGATCATTTTTGTAGTTTTGTTCATAGTTTCTGGGATGATATTGCTCACGTTGATACGGCTTGTTGTCATGATGACTTCGATGGTATTGCTGGTTGTTGTTACCATTATTCCTGTAATTTTGTTGATTTCGATACGAAGAGTTGTTTGAAGGGTATTTATTCTGCTGGTAGCTATGGTAGTTGTTCATTTTTGGTTGATAGGCCCGTTGGTTAGCATATCGATCGTTGTAATTCTGTTGGTTCGAAGTGGTTGGGCTAGCTGGTCGGTTGCTTTGCTGGTTGTTGTGGTTCCTGGCTTTCTTAGGTCCATCTTTTATGTCTTCTTTCTGCAGTAGTCTCTCCATCGCTCGGATCGTGGTGATGTTCTGTACGCTTATGCTGTCTTGGATTATTGCGTCAAATCGCTCCGCCATAAGGGTCACTATCTCCTCTTCACTTAGGCTGGGTGTCATCGATTGTAGTAACAATACTCTTTCTGTCAAGTACTCCGTCCGGCTTAACGTTCCGTTGGCTCTATACTTCTCCGACTCAATTTTTGCTTTAATCCCGCGTTGGACTGCCTGGCTCCAGTATTTGAGTTCGAATTCTCTCGCAAAATGTTCCCAATCAATAATCTCACTTTTTATCAGCTGTAGCCATCGTGATGCTGGTCCTTCGAATGATGTCTCAAGCAGGTCTTTCAGGTACTCAGTTGAGTCGCAACATTGGTTCCTTTCGATTCCTCGTTCGTAATACCTTCTCAATTTGTATAAATATTCATTTGGATTGCCGCTCCGTCCATTAAATTTCGGCGTTAGACGATCATTGGCTTCGCTTCCACTGCATATTACTTTGATTTGTCCGGCCATTCCGTTTAGTTGATTTCCTTGCTTCAGATTGGTTACTTCAGTTTCACATTTGTTTAAATTTTGATTCAAGGTTTGGATTTCAATTTGTTGTGCCTCAATTAGTTTTGTTTGCAGTGCAATTTTGGGGATAACTTCATTTTTCAGTGCCGTTAGGTTTGCTTTTGAATTCCGTTCATTATCCAATTGGGTTTTAACAGTTAATTCTTCTATTTTCAGATCAAAATTTTGCTTATGCTCTTCCAGATGAGTTTTGACAGTAGATATAATATTTTCCTGATATTGTTTATTTTCAAATTCGGCAGCGATTTGTTGTTGTGAGATACTGTCCAGCACGAATTGTCTCATTTGAGTTTGTGAATTTTCAATTCTAAGTATTAATTTGTCAGTTAATTTGGCAGTTTCCTCGGATTGGGCATTTTGGGTCATTTTGATGGCATTAATTTCTGATCGAATTTCGATTTGGTGTTCTCTTGTTTCTTGTATCTGGGATTCGAAGGCATTTCGACAGGCTTGGATTTCCTGTTGGGTTTCGTTGGTCTTATCGTGGATGATTTTGGTTAATTCGGTCTTGGTTTGATTTATTTGTTGTTGGAAATTTGCATTAATTGTTTGAATTTCAGATTTAGTTCCTTGTATTTCGGATTTTAATTCGAATTTTAATTCAGCATTATTCTGTTCGATTTTTGTATTGGTTTCTTCGATTTTTGTATTGATTGATTGCTCAATTTTGTTTCCTAAATTAGTCATAAGGGTCACTAGCATATTCATATCGATTGCAGGTGTCGGTGTAGTCGGGTTTGTAACATTTAATCTGCTAGTTGCATCGTCTGTGTGTGCATCAGTCATCGAGCGCGAGGAATGAATGAGCGTCGACTCGTTCAATGAGCTAGCGATACGTCCTCGTTCATTCTGATCAATGAATCCAGTTCGGAAACCTTCGGGTGTGTCCGTCAGCGTTCGGGTCGGTCGGCTGGCGATATTTCGTTCTGGTGTTGAGAAAGCAGAGTTAGCGTCTAAGGGCAGGCTGAGAGAGAAATCTCGCGTAGAGGTTGCGAAATCGACGTTCTCTGATTAGCTGATGGGGTCGGTGTAGATTTGGCGGTCTTTGGTCTTGACAGTTTCGTCTTCGTTCTGCGCAACATGGCGGCTGCTGGTTTCATCGTCGCTCGAATCGGCGTCTGCTGCGGGGTAGTTTCGTGTTTTCCGTAGATTGTATTTATTTTCTGCCATCGTGTGTTCGTTTTATTATAATATGCGAGATTATTAAATATGTAATGCTTTTGTACACAGTTATTATTGGTGGGGGAGGGAAACAATTACGGGAACTTAATATTAAATATGGTCTTATTCTAGGCTTACTCTAGTTGAGGATTGCAATGTTTATCAACTGTTATTCAAGCCAGTACGTTGGGTCGCCAAATTCTTATTGATTTTTCTAATTGTGTCTTACTTAATTATAATTCTAAATTGCTAACTTTTAACTAATTGTTTGCTCGGATGTGCTCAGGAAAAGTGGATATAAACAGTGATGTTATCGGGATCTGAGGGCAATGGCTGCCATGTGCTAAGCCTAGCTTCTCTTTACAAAAATCAGTGTTATTACTTACAAAATTCCCTAGGCTATTTAAATATAGCTCACAAATGATCTTCTTTGACTTGTTAATAAATATACTTGTACTTGTGGTCTCCTTTACTTTATTGTAGTGAGTAGAATGTGTTTTGTATTTACTCTGGATGTCAACAAAAGGTAGGTGTATAATTTCTAAGATTTCTTTACTATTTGAATAAAATACAGAGTTACAGAGGAACAATACAATATTTATTTATCTATTAGTACAATTAGGTTTCAAAAGGTTCTCAATTAAAGGGATTTACAATAATATACAACTCAGGGGGAACAGTTACAATGTGTGGCCTAGCCTAGAAGGTAAATGACAAATATACTTGTAGGCCTAAAACTAAATGTTCATATTTTGGGTTCTAAATGGGGTTTCTTTACAAATGAGGGCTCTTTTTCTCAGGGGGGAAGTATCGTGCTGACTTGAATAACGTTGGGATGATATTTGAAAGAATATTAAGTCCAATTAAGCTGATGTGTTGAAAAGTTACAACAATGGAAATTTTGGTTGTTGTCCAAAAGGAGAGTCCAATGGTTTCACTGACTTTATGAATGGTTAAAATACTCAAAATTAAATTTGGAAAGATAGTTCAATATAAAAAATACTCTCTTGAGGTTACTTTAACTTTCAGAACATTAGGCTTGTTCTATTTAAATGTCTGTATTCTTTCCAGTCCCTAAATAGAATACAATGGAAGGAGTTTACCAATCTGCTTACAAATGTTCTTCGCTCAAATACCAGTTTTTGGGGGAAATCAAATAAAAAGGAGTGAATTTAAAGATGGTATTAATTGAGCAGTAAGTCCCTAATAAAATGAGCACCAAGCAATGCAAAACTTAGGCCATACTGGGAAATTTAAAATAGGAACTGTGTCCTTCACAGATTCTAGGTCTTAACACTATGGCATCTGGAGCAAGAAGAAAGATCTAGTAGAGATGAGGTCTGGAAGCATGGTCCATTGTTGAGAAGCACATGGTCACACAATTGTTAACACTGGTCACTGTAATTTAGATTCCTTAAGGACTATTTTTGAAAAGTATATTATATTAAATTTTAATTTTATTGCAATCCTCTCACATAAATTATATCTAAAATATTATTATTAACAAACATATTAAATTAAGTGAGTAGGCTATTATATGGGGATAGGCTATGAATAATTATTGGTGATTAAATTAATGAAATACATATTATTATACAATTGCATGGATAAATAAACATTAAATATATAGAGGGGAATGGCTTTCTGAGGAGTGATGATAATGATGATTATAATTAGGCATAACATGGGACAATTAATACAAATAACACATTTAGGGGAAACTTAAATATAAAATAACACATAATAGGAAAATTATTACTAAATGATGAATGAATGACATGTAATACTATAGCATATTATTTACCATTTAATAAACATAGCAACAGATGGCCTACACAAATTGGGCCTACAAACATGTTATTCTATGTTCTATTGCCTAACAGCATTAAAAATAGACTGGGTAACGTAGTAGTGGTTATCCTGCTCGCCTCATAACCTGAAATTCCCCAGATAATCATACCAAAATCTGAAAATGTTGTAAAGGTTCGATACTGGACCCAGTTGTCACTTGCCATTAAGCTACAAAAGGTTGAGATTAGATAGTAACAAAATCAGTGTTTGGACGGTTTCCTAACAAAACTTAAAAAATACCACTAGCGTTAAAAAGCTCGACAAAATAATTGCATGGTTATGAGTGTAAGTTAGATAATATTCATGTATTAATATTTTTATTTTTGAAGTTATTTAATGTGATTACATTATTTTTAATTTTACTATGTGATTTAAAGATTTTACCAATACTGATAATGCACTTACGGGACAAACATTTTTTCGAGGATAATTTACCGCGAAAAAGGGTAATTTTGCCAGAGGTCGAGGGTAATTTTCAAATAGTGGTCGAACAACACTGGTCACGCCAGTTTTTGAGAGTTGAGTTGAGATGCCAACATGGACGCTGTGCACATCGGGAATCGGGTGTGTTGGGTTTCAGTTCCTTCTCGAGGTATATTTGGATGGAACTAAGCGAGAAGTCAGGCGTTGGGGTACTCATCCTGTCCCAAGCAATAGATTGTCTACTGGTGCTTTTCACGTGATGTTTGAAAAGCACAGACAATATGAAGATAAATTCTTCCAATACTACAGGATGTCTGTTGCCTCGTTTGACGAGCTATTACATCTGATCGGTGGTGTTACAAGACAGATTGAGGACACCGAAATAAAAAAACCTCGCTTCCCGCGACGCTGTGACGGCAATAGCGTCCGTATAGAAGGAACCTCGCGTAAATACTGCTCGTTGCAGGACAGGTCGCGTTGCGTCAACGTGGAGTGAGCAGGGTTTCCGCGGGCGGTAAGAGCGCCCGTAGGCCTATACTATAGATGCTACACATAAACTCAATTGTCCTGAAAAACGGAATATAGCGCAACGCATTTGGCGACCGTATAGAATGGCCCTTGGTTAAACACGTTTATTGCACATTTTTCAAATATTTGTTATCTTATTCCGATGGCTTTATATTAATAGTTGTTTTTTAGACATTTTTAATTATTGTAATTCGTATTTTTTAGAACATAACTATCAATACAAACTCATCGGAATAAGATCAAAGTTATTTGAAAACTGTGCTATAAACGTGTTTAACTGAACATTTAAATAACATTATTTGGAAATTTTTAACCATGTGTTTTACGTTTCCACGAGGTTATGGAATAGAATGTTCGATCACCGCGCGGCCGCTCCGCCAGTCACTTTCTTTCGATAATCGGACTATAGTACGTTACACACCGTATTGTGAATATAAACGTTTCTACGTTATGTGTATGTTCGATTCATTGACACACATAAAACCCAGCAAGATTGTGCTCCACGGATAGGCGAGTGTCTGGAATGTATAACTAAGCGGTCAAAAGGGAAGCATATCGTTAGGGGTATATATAATAGGTTCATAGCGACGAAAATTCTACAATTCAATAAATATTTTTGCGAGTTTTGAACGATTTGTAAAATAATAAAGTGGGCCTGACGTCAGTTTTTCACGGAAGAACAAATTCAATAACAAATGAGTTTTAGACAAACCTACCTGGTGTTCTTCATAAACAGTATTTGTGTAGCACTCTAGCATAGTGACATAGGCCATCCAGTGGTCGCTGAGGCCGGCGTTAGGTTTTGTCGTTCTATGGTTTATCTAAATGATTGACAATGATATCCACTCTCTCCATTCTTATTCATTTTTACAAACCATTCTCAGTAAACGGTTGCTTATGTTTTTTGTTGTATAAACATTCTAGTCATATACAAATAAAAATATAAAGTCTATTATAAATTAAAAGTGTACTCACGACAGTGTCGTAGACTAATTTTTGGATTCGGACAAATTAAAAATATGGCGCGTGGGGAAATCAATAATATTGTTGCCTAGCAACGATTCACTATATTATATATATCACTATATTATATATAGTGTTTATTTCAACACTACATATAATAAGCCGTGAATTCGGCAACGAACCCTCTCCAAGCTTCGTTCAAATTGTTATGTATATATATATATGTGTGTGTGTGTGTGTGTGTGTGTGTGTGTGTGTGTGTGTGTGTGTGTGTGTGTGTGTGTGTGTGTGTGTGTGTGTGTGTGTGTTGTGTGTATGTCCGTAAGCACGATAACTCTCGTAAAAAAGGTCCGATCTTAATGAAATTTAGCACAAATATGTAAAGTACCATTTATTTGAACGAGTTCGAAAATCAGATGAATCACACCATCCAAAGGGGGGTTTCTGGGGGGTTTTGTACCCCAAAAATGGGTGTTTTGGGGTTTCCACATATAATTTGTAGTTAAATCAAATTTTAATTTTTACCATTGCATTCAGCATAAAAAACAAAAAATTTGGTATTTTTATCATTGCTCTACGTCAATTGGTTACTGAGATATTGAAAATGCTAAACACAGTAAGCTGTTTAATGTTATTCTGATGGAGAAAAAGGAAAATTGTATATCTCGCTCATTTATGAATATAAACTGACGAAATTTGGTATATGGCTTCATCTGGCTGTGGTTTATTGTTGTTTGCACAAAAAAGATTTTTCGACTATGATTCCCGTAGCAGCAAACCTAGGTACTTGGTCCCCATGTTATTCTTATGGAAAATAATTAAAATGTTATATATCACTTATTTATAAATGTATATAGATGAAACCTGGTATGTGACTTCACTAAGATGAGTTCTATTGATATTTGCATAAAACCCCATTATTTTTATTCCTTGTTGCAGAAAACCTGCGTACTCATCCCCAATGTTTTTATGGAGAATAATTTATATTTTAAATATCGCTTGTTTATGAATATATTTCTTGTGAATATTTCTTAAGTGTTTTAATGTGTTATGTTATATATTCATTGGAAATTTGCTGAGTATGCAGGTTTGCTGTGACGAGGGTATTGTGTCCATATTTTGGGTTTGTTCAGTTGGCTTCACATGAAAATTCCACATGACATCGAGAATGAACGTGATTAAACATAAAACAATTTTCAAAATGCACAATACATTTGTTTAATAATGCAGGTTTAACATTATTATGCTTGTCTTTGTTTTATCATTAGTCTCTATTTCCATTTTTATAGAACATTTCAAACTCAGTTGCTGATTTGTCATTGAAATGTTTTCATTAACATACTTTATAAAAACCATATTGCTTCACACAGAGAATCGCACAGAGAATCTTAGAAGGATAGTATAATTCGCTAATGAAGCAGATTGGGTCTCCAAAGTTACTTACGTTGCCACAAATCATCCGAATGCTACACCGAACGTTGCCACAAATCATCCGAATGCTACACCGAACGTTGCCACAAATCATCCGAATGCTACACCGATTAAACCAATTTTCCTAAAGTGGGAGATGTAAAACCTTTGCCCCTACGATGAAATTGTTTTTTTTTGCGCCTGTCAGCATTATAACGTCACCTTTCTGCATATAACGTTACATTTCAACCATAAGTCACCCTTTATAAGAGCGGATTTATTGTGTATATATTTTTTAAAATCTCTACGTTTTTAAACACAAACCACAGTCTTGATGGGATAATGTGCATTTCAGTGGCGTAACTTATTTTTTTGGGCCCCACCCACAAAATTATTTGTAGCCCTCCCCATTTATCATAATCGTACAGTTTCACCCTATCCCTATCCATTATTCTAGATTATGGGATAAGGTTGCATGACCCAGACGTTTCCTAACCTCCAAATACATAACTTCAGTCGGTTCAAGTCTGCAGCATTGTATAGTTTTAGTGGTTTAATAACGCCCAAAAGGTTCTCATTTAGGCTAGCTGTAATGTTTTTAATAGTTTCATCACGTCAAAGTAGCATAAAATACCTACAAATTTCGCCGACAAGTGTCGAGTCAAAACGTGAAGCCAGACGTCCAGATCCAAGGTCGGCAATTCGTTATGTTCCTTTCCAAATATGTAAAAGGTTTTTGGAGTGGATTTGTAAATTTATATTCAGTTTGAGGTGAAATGCCCGCGATGGCGAACCTTGAGGGTATGAAAAGCATCTTATTATGAGCCCCCGATTTATAATTTATCACTATCCTAATGCTGATTCACCTTCAAAAACACACTTCAAAAACTGTACTGACACTACTAACAACCGTTATAAAATTGCTGTGCAAAAATTATGAAGTATTTGTTAAAATAGCTCACTTTAAAGTTTACTTTTAAAGTAATTAGAATTGAGGAACATTAAAATAATAAACCTTATTGCAGTTTTAAAGTGTGTCATTTATTAAACACTATTCCAAACGAATGAAAGATCTATTACTATGCTAAAAATGAATTAATTCTTAGAGTTTGACTAACAACGTTATTGCTATTTTGAAAATCTATAATATTATAAAGAAGAGGTGGTTTCTGTCTGTCTGTCTGTCTGTCTGATGTTCCGGGTGAACGCAAAAACTAATGAACCGACTGGGCTGAAACTTTACACAAAGGTAAATCTTGAACCCATGCAACACATAGGCCTATTTACTTCCTCAAAATCCCCTCGGGCTACGCCCGTTTCAATGATTACATTTCAGAAGAAAGTAAACATTCAGAAAGTGTAATGCGAACAGCTGAGGACACTTCCATTTGACAGCTTAAAGAGCAGAAGCAAGAACAGCTGTTTCAAGCTAACTTACCTTTCTAACCCGTGCGAAGAACGGGTACATTAAACTAGTTAAATATAATAATTTCACCCCATTATGCGTGAAAGTGTTATAGTTAATTTATCAATAAATACCCCCGTCGCAGCAAACCTGCATACTCATCGAATTTCCAATGGAGATATAAATGTCTTAATCTATAATATTATAAAGAAGAGGTGGTTTCTGTCTGTCTGTCTGCCTGTCTGTCTGATGTTCCGGGTGAACGCAAAAACTACTGAACCGACTGGGCTGAAACTTTACACAAAGGTAGATCTTGAACCCATGCAACACATAGGCCTATTCACTTCCTTAAAATTCCCTTGGGCTACGCCCCGTGAACGTCCTAAGTTTCAATGTTTACATTTCAGAAGAAAGTAAACATTCAGAAACTGTAATACGAACAGCTGTGGATACTTCGTTTTGACAGGTTAAAGAGCAGAAGCAAAAACAGCTGTTTCAAGCTATCTAAAATGCAAATTGCATTGACTAAAGAATGGGTAAAGAAAACACCTGTGCAAAGAACGTTACATCAGCTAGTACTACATAAAGCCACTTACCAAGTTTCGAAAAATATATTCACAAATAAGCGATATATACAATTTTAATTATTCTCCATAAGAATAACATTGGGGCTGAGTACGCAGGTTTGCTGCATAAACGGACACAAAAAGTGGGCTTTTATGCTAATATCAATATAACTGAACTAGGTGAAGTCATATACCAGTTTGTATTAATTTAAGCTCATAATTAAGGGAGACATGGCATTTAATTATTATCCATAATAATAACATGGGGCTGAGTATGCAGGTTTGCTGTTGCGGGAGCCTTTTGAAAAAAAATAATTTTTTGAGCAAATATCAATAGACCACAACCAGATGAAGCCTTATACCAAGTTTCGTTAGTATACGTTCATAAATAAGCGAGATATAAAATTTGTCTTTTCCTCCATAAGAATAACATTAGACAACGTACTGTGATTAGCATTTTCAATATCTCGGTAACCAATTGATGTAGAGAAATTATCAAAATACCTAATTGTGTGTTTTTTGTTTAAGCTAAATCCAATGGTAAAAACTAAAATTTGACTATTTCAAAAATTATATGTAAAAAAATTTAAAAAAAAACTTGTTGGGGTACAAAACCCCCCAAAATACCCCTTCGGATGGAGCGATCTGGCTGGTTTTCGAACTTAAAGTCATAAATGTTGCTTTATACGTTTATACCAAATTTCATCAAAATCGGATTATTTTTACGAGAGTTATCGTGCTCACGGGCATACACACACACACACACACACACACACACACACACACACACACACACACACACACACACACACACACACACACACATAAATTTATATTATTATATTATATTATATTATTTATATATATATATATATATATATATATATATATATATATATATATATATATATATATATATATATATATATTCAGTTTCGAATGAATGGTTTTTTTGGGTCTGGGGACCTCAAAATGAAAAGCAAAGTGTAATTGTGTTTACTCTCCATTAAATTTGTTTACATTCATCGGAACAAATAACAGTCTATGAACAAACTATTGTACACGTATAATTTACCTTTTCTAAGGACCGATTTATGATGAACACCTATTACCTTTTAAAACCCAATAAAATAGCTGCAAACTGATTAGCTATGTAATTTAAATTAATTTAAAGCTAAAATTAGGTGAAAAAGCGGAGCTTATGCCACAACCATTTGTTCGTTTATGTGTGTATAAACAGCGTTTTACCTGGATGTCCTCTGGCCGCTGGATATATATCAATATACCACATAATATAAAATAGATAAACTATGTTCAAAAGTAAATTCTGGTAGTTTTGTGATTAAAAGGTAATCTGTTTCTTGTAATTGAAAAACAAATAAATCTATTTATTTTGCATTAATCCATTCACAAATATCATATAGTATTGAAGTATATGGGTCACCGTCACTCTGTAACATGAACAGTTTTTTATATCTTCAAAAAAAATCTATAAGAACTATATGCTAAAGGCTTGAATATTATACACATTGTAAAAATCACTTCTCCGAACTGGAAATAATGACTGTATATAGCCTTTATATATATACAACTGTACTGCATGTTAAACATTTTATTGGCACATTACCTAAAAACTTCAATAAACATAGCTATAACACTAGAAATAGAAATGATTTAAAAATAATTAAATATAGTAAAGACATTTTTTAAAAGAAGTCAACTTACATTGGAATACAGTTTTATAATGACCTTCCAACATCAATAAAAAATTAAATAAATTATAATAAGTTTAAAAAATTTGTTTGATTGATGCTCCTCTGTATAATTTCAATGAGTTTTGGTCTAAGACAGATTTCTGATTTAAAATTTATTATTTTTATGTTTGAAACTTTTATTTTTTCATAGTTTCAAGTATTTTTGTACATGACGCCATTTACACTATATGTATATGATAAATAAAGACTATTTTGAATTTGAATGCATACATATCTATTACATGACAGTCCCATCCTGTGTTAACCCATTGAGGTAGTAATTTTATTCTATTTGAAGTAGCCTATAACGGGAATTGATTGGTGCTGCACTCTAGTAGCAAAATATGTAACTAATGACCGCGGGCATCTACGGTTCTATCCGCTAGGGGCGCGGACAGACTGAAAAACCTTAATATCGCCGCCAGGCCTTTGGTCGTGTTAGCTGAGTTGGCTACGTCGTGGAAACACCTTGGCCAGGTGGTGATACGATGTTCGTGGGTTCGATTCCCGCACACGACCAAAACTGACCAGTTGTGCAACTCTCAATGAGTTAACCGGTCTGTGGCAACGTTGGTGGGAGGGCCCAAGTAAAACAAACGGTGGCAGGCTTGCTTGGAAGTTGACAGGATCGGTTAATTCTTTGAGACTTGCACATGGTCAACACTGATTTTGCTAATTTTTACTTGTGTCTACTGTGTGTGTGCCAATGTGACTCTCTAAACTGAAATAAAACAATATTTTAATTAAAATACGCCATTAATCCATTTAAAAACACCAATTTTATACTCCAATTCACAGGTTAATAAAATTACAAGTAAGGAACGAGACCAGCTCGTATGTCTACGCCAATGGGTTAATCTATATTTAATCCCAAAAGTATATATATATATATATATATATATATATATATATATATATATATATATCATTTGATAGTTCTTACTTCAAAAATGATTATAAAATATCAAGAGGAATAAGAAACGAGTTCGCACGCAGCACGCTGACGTGAGGGAAGTGAATTTCCACATAAAAACTTGTAAAACTCAAAATAAGTGTAAAAACATACATTTTTCCAATTTTTATTGAAATCGAATAAGAAAACATTGATTTTTTGGCTGTTCTAATACTCCTGGTTTCATTTACTTGCAAAGCTGGGAATACAATTTTGCGCATAATAAGGTTAGGAGAAGGTCCAGACAGGCTTGAAAGTAGGCGTGAGGTTGCTGGGGATGATAAAAGTACTCTAACAAAGGAATAACAGGCTTTTCTAGTGTAAAACCCCCATAAGACAACGTACTGTGTTTAGTCGATACACATTTTCTTTAATAACTCGGTAAATATTTATGCTAGAATGACTAGAGAGGGCTTAAAACTTTTGCCTCACTAATTCCCATCTTTTTAAATGCATTGATTTTGCATCTGGGGCTCTTATGACCCTTTTTGGGCCCAAAAACTCGAAATTTGAAAGATTAATCCCAAAAAAAGGGATTTCGAGTTTTCCGATTGTTTTGCCCAACGAACTTGTCCAACTGATTACAGAAAGGAACGTCCCTACCAAATTTGAAGTAAATCGGACAAAAATTGCGACCGCTAGAGTGCAAACACATATATATATATATATATATATATATATATATGTCTATATATATATATATATGTCTATATATATATATATATATATATATATATATATATAAAATTTTAAACGACCCCCCAAAACGTGTTCAGGGGGTCACGTTAGGAACTTCTATGGTGGTCCCGGGCTTAAGTTTCACCGTGCAGGTCATGCTAATAGTTCACTTTCCAAAGGAAATTCACTAATAAGGGAAAAGGAACTGGAACAAATACATAAATTATCTAAACACACAACGCACAATAATAATAATTTATTACTTATATCTATACAGCAGTGTATTTAAAGCTTCACAAAGTTGTATATATATATATATTATGTATATAATTTTAAAATGTTCCAAAGTATGTGATGATTTGGATGTATTAAAATCAAAGACATTAATTACTTAATATAAATACAAATGATGCCGTGTTAACTTTATACATGATCAAGTATGCAACAGACAAAATTATTAACTCATAAAGAACACACGAGTCAAAACAAGGTGACAGTGGATTATTTTATTATTAATTTTAGACTTATATATAATACAATGAGATCGTTCATGTAATCTTCCCTTTGATCAATCAATAATTATTTACAATGACCTATTTATCACTTGAATTTCCCTCATGAGTAACATTACGATTTTTCTTCTGAAAGTTTTTAAAAAACTTCTATCAGGTAACTTTTTCATCTCTTAAATTTGATTTTTTTTCTGCGAATTTTCATATATTTGTTTGACTTGTTCAGCAGGACAGTGGGTTCTCACTAACTTTTTGGTGTTTTGTTTTACAGTTGTTACGTAAAGAACGTCTCACTAGAACTCAACAACCTCACGAGTTGTGTGTGTGACGAGTGAAAAAAATAATCAGACAGGATTCAACACAATCTACTACCCGCTACTGGCCGCTCGAGAAGCCCCGCCAGTGTGCTGCATGTTCCACATGCGGCTGTAGAGGGAGCCACTGTCGGCCAACAGCTGTCGATGGGTCCCTCGCTCATGGACTCGTCCCTGTTGCAGCACCAGAATCTCGTCAGCGTCCATCACGGTCGAGAGGCGATGGGCGATGCAGATGGACGTCCGGCCTTCCGTTGCCCGCTGGAGGGCTCCTAGGATGTTCTGGACAGAAATATAGGTGTTGTTCCAATAATGTTTGTAATAAGATGAGTTTATAGGATGAGTTAGGGGCCATAGAAATTGAGTGGAGAGGATGGACATAAACAGGTGGGTTTTCAATTAAGTTTTCTCGTTCTGTAACAGTTTCCAAAGTTAACGTCCATGTATATGGACGGTGGGTTTCAAAAGGCCTATTCATCTAGTTTCCACTACCAGGACCACATTTTGGGTTTTAAATGAGAGAAAAGATATATATTATTCCAAAATAAAAATTTGACCTTTGATACTTTCGCCTTGTTAAACATTTGATAATAACAAGAAAAAAAAGATGGTTTATGTTGTTTATAATTATTTTATATTCTAAAGGAAGAGAATTTGAGTGTCTGTTTGTTATCCCAGTAAATCATTCTCCTGTAGAGGTTGAAAGCAGAGTTATTCAAATGTTTAAAAAACTTATTAGAAGACCCTCCAAATTTTTGAATATAAATAAATATATTTATAAAATTGATTGCATTACTAAGTGTACCGAGCATTTCATAAAACGTTTGACCAACAATTCAGTGGTGGACTTGATCTTTAAACTGTGTTGTTTAATAGGTGATAGGCTTGTAATTGGGATCTGTTAGGTTTGAAAAGTACAATGTCACTGTACACTTTTTAAATTATATTAATAGATTTTCACTTACATGTTCAGTGATGGAGTCTAAAGACGAGGTAGCTTCATCAAAGACCAGGATGGGTGAGCCCTTGAGGATGGCTCTAGCTATGGCTACTCTCTGCTTTTCTCCCCCCGAGAGCTTCAGGCCCCTCTCTCCTACCTAACGACAGAATCAGAATAAGTTTTTTAATGATTCTTAGGTGTTTTCATCACTAGAATCTGTTTGAATCCGTCTTAGATTTAATCCCAAAAGAGCAATGTTAACTTTCAGTAAGTGTCACTTCTCAAGTGATGATCTTTTTGTATATATATAAAAAGTGTATTTGATAATTTTATATTTGTATGACTATTGCTAATGAGTGCACACTTTTTATTGCAATAAAGAATTTTGATTTGATTCAATAAATTTATTTTTGGTGTCAAAGTGAAAGTGTACAAATCCTTCAGGAAGATGTAATTTTAGAATTTGTGATTTATTTGAAAATTAAAAAGGCAATTTTCATTAGTTCAACTTTTAATTAAAAGATATATTCAATAGATATTGTAAAATCAGAACATGCAATCAAAATTTTAAAACTCACTGGAAAACTGATACAATTTCACTTTCATACTAAAACCAAATACAGTAGAACACCTCACAATAGACCTCAGGATAACAACGTGACTACCAGTCCATCGCACTTCCGCCGCTGCAGCATTGCTGCACAGCTGAGCCGAATCTGTCTAGACTTGAAAGTTACTACCTTTGTTTTCAATCAAAACAACTAGGGAGCTTTTCACTGAGGTTAAGACATACTGTATATAGTAAGACGTTATGAGTTTGTTGTTTACAGTAGAACCCCTCACAATAGACCTCAGGATAACAACGTGACTACCAGTCCATCGCCTTTCCGCCGCTGCAGCATTGCTGCACAGCCGAGCCGAATCTGTCTAAACTTGAAAGTTACTACCTTTGTTTTCAATCAAAACAACTAGGGAGCTTTTCACTGAGGTTAAGACATACTGTGTATAGTAAGACGTTATGAGTTTGTTGTTTATAGTAGAACCCCTCACAATAGACCTCAGGATAACAACGTGACTATCAGTCCATCGCATTTCCGCCGCTGCAGCATTGCTGCACAGCCGAGCCGAATCTGTCTAGACTTGAAAGTTACTACCTTTGTTTTCAATCAAAACAACTAGGGAGCTTTTCACTGAGGTTAAGACATACTGTATATAGTAAGACGTTATGAGTTTGTTGTTTATAGTAGAACCCCTCACAATAGACCTCAGGGTAACAACGTGACTATCAGTCCATCGCATTTCCGCCGCTGCAGCATTGCTGCACAGCCGAGTCGAATCGGTCTAGACTTGAAAGTTACTACCTTTGTTTTCAATCAAAACAACTAGGGAGCTTTTCACTGAGGTTAAGACATACTGTATATAGTAAGACGTTATGAGTTTGTTGTTTATAGTAGAACCCCTCACAATAGACCTCAGGGTAACAACGTGACTATCAGTCCATCGCATTTCCGCCGCTGCAGCATTGCTGCACAGCCGAGTCGAATCGGTCTAGACTTGAAAGTTACTACCTTTGTTTTCAATCAAAACAACTAGGGAGCTTTTCACTGAGGTTAAGACATACTGTATATAGTAAGACGTTATGAGTTTGTTGTTTATAGTAGAACCCCTCACAATAGACCTCATGATAACAACGTGACTACCAGTCCATCGCACTTCCGCCGCTGCAGCATTGCTGCACAGCCGAGCCGAATCTGTCTAGACTTGAAAGTTACTACCTTTGTTTTCAATCAAAACAACTAGGGAGCTTTTCACTGAGGTTAAGACATACTGTATATAGTAAGACGTTATGAGTGTGTTTTTACAATATCAATGTATTTTTTCCACTCTAAAGTATAATTCTTTGCTTCCCTGACCCTTGCTTTCGGTTTTTTTCAACACCAGTGGCTTTTTGTTAAGAGTGAATCACAAACGCTTTTAAGGGAAAGCGGTCCAAACCCCTCAAATTTTTGTGGACATCTCGGGATTCAAACCCGTGACCCCTTCAACCGAAGTCCAAGACGCTAACCATTAGGCTAGCGAGATGCTTCTCTAATTATCTATCCTTTTTATGCTCCAACCATGACTAGGGGACGGATACGGGTTCTACTATTATTTATTAATCGTATTGCTTTTAGTGGAGAGATATCTTTACTACAGAGATTAATCTCCTTGCCTCAGAGACCTAACTATTTTTGTTTACTAGATAGTGTGAATTACAGCTTAAGGTGGGTTCGTAAAAATCAGGTCGCAGCATTAAAACATAGCTAATAACCATCGGTTGTTGGTGCAAACCAACCCGGGACCTTTCAGACCAAATTCATGTTCTCTAACCATTACAGCGAGCTACTCAGGTAAGGAGTAATGCATATTGACAAAATAAAATTGCCCCTGTGGGACTAAACTCAAAGATGGATTTTGGTAGCTTCTGCTAATGAAAATTCTTAAGAATACAATTAAAGTAAAAACAAACAGAAAAATATACAATCTTCAGTAAAATTTGTGGCCATCCAAGTATGCAGTTGTGATCCATGGGGCAAACTGGAAACTTATTAAGTTCATGTACGGATTATTTAAGAGCAAAAATAATACCCTTGGCTGGTGTGCCAAAGATGATGTTTTCCATTGGAACTGTTATAATGTACCTGCAGAGAAAGAGAGAAAAACAGCTGACATGTGGTATTCGACTCCCACACCTTCCATAACCAGGGCCAACTTTGTGATGGTCTATAAAGGCACAGCTTAAGGGCTTCAACGTCTTAAAACCCCTTAAGCTTATGTTTCGTCCTTGACCACCTGAGAGATGATTACAGGTCTTATGAATCTTCTAGTTTCCTCCTCTTGGGAAATTTCATTGTGAAAGCAAAAATAAATTGTCAATTCTCAACGAATAAATCATGTGAATAGTATAGTGGAAAAGTTAGGCGAGTTCGGCATTACTTGGTGATATTTTAAATGTATGCAACGCTGTTATTTTACATTTATCTCATCACCTGAGTGTCGTAGCCCTGCGGCCACTTTGACACAGAGTCGTGAAGATCGGCCATCTTGGACGCCATGATCACCTGCTCTCTGCTCTTGCTGAGGTCGCCGTAGTGCAGGTTGTAGAGGATTGACTCGTGAAACAGCACCGAGTCCTAGGGCACAGGATTACCGTTCATCTCCCAGGGTTGAGCAAAGAAATACAACTATTTAAGATATCCTGAATGGTTTTACTACTTACTACGTTCAGATCACTTAAACCAGCTCTGAAGTTAGTCAGAGTTAGGTTTGTCATAAACAAATTTAAATGGAAATATTTACAATGACGCAGTAATCGTACACACACAAACATTGAATTTTAACACTTCAGTCCCAAATGCTGATGTATTGTAGGTGTTGTATTGGTTGCTACTTGTAAACGTGATCAAAGTTTCTGAATGGAGCCAATAGGGACATAGCCTGAGCTCTGCTCTAGACAGGTTAATCTGTCAATGATGTACCTTGATTCTTTAATCCTAGAAACTTAGAAACTTTCAGCTTTGATAGTAAATTGAACCTAATACCAATACTTATCCCTCATATTCAGGAGGTCTTGTTTGTTTTTTTGTTTTTTGGGGGGGGGGATTAGGAGGCCCCGGCATAGCCGGCTAGGCACGTCTCTTTTGGGATATTGTGCAGCAACCGGAAAGAAGGAAAAGAGGGATAAGAAAGGTGGTAGGACGGGGTCAGTCTGCCTCGCTTCAGAAAGGGAGAGAGAACCTTACCCAGCTCCCGGGCTCTGTGGGTGACAACACTCCAGGACAATTTCCCCTCTAACCCGACGTCCCCCAAGTCCACCAGACAGGGACCGCAATGGCACAGAGCCTCCAACCTCTCAGGGAGAGCAGTATGGGGCAACGGAACCCAAGACTTGCCTCCCACACACTGCCCTCATCTCACAGGGTGAGCGCTGTCTAGAGGTGTCTTGGGCGTCGGGTGGCTCCAGAACGGTTCGTCCCCCAGCCCGGCAGACCGGAGACTGTCGGGTAAGGGCCCTTCCTCCCAGGCACCCAACCCAGTCTGCAAGGAAGATCCACTACTCCCTCCAAGGACTTGGACTAGACTGGGTATCCAAGCTCAACTGGAGTCAAGCCCCCAGAATAGACAAGGAGGAACCAAGGAAGAGAAGTTGGTTACACTGGATAGCCAAAAGACTTACCAATACTGTGACAGCTTCATTTTGCTGTACCCCAATGTACAGACTAGTCAGAGAGCCGTTGAGGGCCAAATCGAGGAGGTCTTGGGTTTAATACAAAAGATCTACCAAAATAATCGTAAAACAACTAAGTACCAAAATTCCAAGTAAGCAACATAAACCAATTACCTGAGGTACAATTGCTATAGATTTCCGTAAGCAGTTAATGTCCAAATCTTTGATGTTGACTCCTCCAATCAGGATCTCTCCTGAAGTGGGCTCGAAGAACCGATAAAGCAGCCTGATCATCGAAGACTTCCTATCACATTTAATATTACATAAAGGAAAAATTATATTTCTATAATTTCTAAAGTAGAAAAGTACATCACACAACCTTTATACTTGTTTGATGTTGCTAGTAATTTTAAGTAAAATAATAAACTCCTCAATTCAATTTTTTTAATAACGAAATCATTTACGATTAATACCCGCATATAGCCATTAAAAGTCTTCAGTTTTTTATGGACATTTCTCGATGAGATATTGCTTCAACTTCTTTTTGAGTTGTCTTATGTTATTTGTAAATTTTATTTCTAATTTTTATTGTAAATTTTGATTGATATGTAGTTCAGGCATCATGGTCAGAATGTTGAATTTGGTTGTGGCAAGTCTATTATAAGGTTGATATTTATTGAGTTATAATTATGAATTTGTCTTCTGAATGAAAATTTGTCACTTGCTGCTTTTAAAATGAAAATCTACCATAAATGTGTGCAATATGTTAGACTTTGATATTACAGTTGAAATCAAATCAGAAATACACACCCAGATCCTGAGCCTCCGACGATAGCTATTTTCTTCCCAGAGGGGATGGTGAGAGAAAGGTTGTCAAAGATGGGTTTACCACCAATGTAGCCGAAGTTCACATTGCGGAACTCGATTGTCGAATTTTCTTTTGTAATCATCATCTGAGTTGCACCTTCCTTATTCTGTAAACATAATTTGTAAATGAGTTAAAAGTTAAACTCACAAATGATTATTGCAACCATTAACTTTCTGGTTTTAACCCTTTCCACTCTCATTTTTTTACTTGCCTATTCCTATCCAGCTGCATTTAAAATCACAGCTGGTCACTTAATTATTTATTTATTTTTTGTTTGTTAAACAAATCTGACTTTTGTGTGTTTATTTTGATACAGTTGATGGGGGACAAAAAAATAAAAAATGCATGTGCGGGTTAGGCCCGGCATGCGACAACATAGCAAAATGCGGTGGCCAGGGCTGCCCCGGTTTTCGAGTGGAAAGGGTTAATCCTTTTAATGTCAAGCTTGTGAATGAAGTGGTAAAATCTGTGTTGTTTCGCCTTTTTTTCCTTTTTTATGAATGGAAATATAAACCTAACTAACAAAATAAAGAAGTAGTTAAACAGCTGATTAGATATGCAATTCACAAAAAAATCACTCATCCAGCCATCTTGGACCCGTGACCCATGCCGTCCATCGTATTACTGGCACTGGCACTTCATGAAATTTGTGAAAAAAACTAGACAGAGTAGTCTCAACCTTGGAAAATGAAGATCCAAGAACGGTTTATAAACACAGATTCAAAAATAGCAACTTAAATGGCTTTCTGCTCCCATGGCCCCAAGGAGAGGTTCCTATGGGAGAGTTCAATGAGATTTTGAACAACATCCCTTCCCCCTAACAGTCATCCTACAATTTTACAAAAACTGAATTTGTTATATCTGTCATGAGCAAAAGTGTAATTAGTCACTTCATACATTTTACAGTTTTTTTTATAACTGTTACTTGGTCCTACAAATGATATTACTTACTTCATGAAATAATCATAGCGCACTGAGAACTTAGTGTAAAATAATTATTGTTCATACATTTCATCAGTCATTCATATTTATGAGACTTTCCTTGAAGCCTAGGTAAGTTTAACTAATGAATAACATATTCATTAGTTTTCCTAACTAACCTCACTGAAAAATAATTGTAACTTTACGCAAGGTACCGAACAAGACTGATAATACAAAAAAGATCTTTCTTAATTAGCTTTTTATTGGGTACTTCACACAGTTACAGACTAAGACAACTATAGGATGAAGTGCTTAGAGCAGTACGAGGCAAACGGAACCCAAGACTTGCCTCCCATACACTGCCCTCATCTCACCGGGTAAGCGCTGTCTAGAGGTGGCTAGTTTATAACCCGAAAGAATCAACAGGACCAGAAACACTGGATCAGGGGCATAAAATGTAGCAGGATACAGTACTGCCTTCCACACTTCATCCTAAAGTAAAAATCATCCGAGTGAGGTGGAGACCCAGTAAACCAAGCTAAAATTCTCCTCCTTGGGTCTATTGTGTGAGTTAGGTGGCTTGGTCAGCGTGGTCAGTGAATGATATGTTTGGCTCCAGTACCATTATGCACATTGTTTTGCTTCAAGAAAATATCAAAGAAAATCATATAACTTTGTGTATTGATTATTCGTTTGTTTATTTTTATATTTAGAATAGGGGTGTGCGAGTAGTGATTTTTTAATCGAGTCAAGTCGAGTCGAGTAGTGCCAATTATTTTCGAGTTTCGAGTATTTTCGAGCGAGTATTTGCCATCAGTTGGTAGTTTAAAATAGTGTAATGGAATTTGGATACCACCCTAGATTTGATAATCTAAACATGGTTTCTAACTAATACATGAGTAGCAATACAAAGTTTTGGCCAGTTCAATCAAACTGGATTACGTATTGACAAACAAAACACGGTTTGACATTCGTTTCCGGCCGATGAAACAGGGCCCAGTCGTCATTTGGCCAATTTGGCCAATTTCACCTGGTCCAGACGTTGTTTATAATCAATATTAAATGACGAAATCGTTAGTCTCGGCCGAAATTATGCGGTCCGATCGTCGTCATTTTCAGCCGATTTTACATGATACGATCGCCTTTAGCGGCCGTTAATACGCGTTTTGGCCGGTCGCAATCGTTCGCGGTCGTCATATTCGGCCGATGTTACGTGATACGATTGCCTTTTGCGGCCGTTACCACGCGTTCTGGCCGGTTGCAATCGTTCGTGGTCGTCATTTTCGGCCGATTTTACGTGATGTGATCGCCTTTTGCGGCCGTTACTACGCGTTTTGGCCGGTCACAGTCGATCGCGGTCGTCATTTTCGGCCGATTTTACGTGATGCGATTGCCTTTTGCGGCCGTTACTACGCGTTTTGGCCGGTCACAATCATTAGCGATCGTCCGGAAATCGGCGGGAAATACTCGCTCGAACTTTCGAGTAGTTTCCAAAACTTCGAGTCGAGTTCGAGTATTAAAATACTCGGCCAAAAACTTGAAGTTTCGAGTACTCGCACACCCCTAATTTAGAAGTAAATTGGTGATCGGGGCGGCATAGATTAACTGTAAATAGCTGGTCTTTAGATCATTCAACATTTACTACCGACTTAAAACTTCAAAAGTAATAATTTTCATGTCCGGTCCTTGTCATGGCGATGAATTTGATGAAAATATCTTCTTGACATTACAGTATATTAAAAAAAAAAACACAAACACACACAACAAAACACTACATATAAATCACCCGACATTTATGTAGGATTCCTTGGATTTGAAAAACTACTTCAAATCTTGATACGTAACGTTATAGGATTTATTTTGACATGTTCATGAAACAGAAAAAGGTACTGGATCCAGAAATGTGATTCAATGACCAGGCCTTTGGCTTTCTGCCCAACTCAAGAGTTCACACAATAGACCAAAGGGGCAGACTATTAGCACAAATGACTGGGTTTCTACCTCACTGAGAAGCGATGATTTCCACTAAAACTGGCACTACCTGAGACAACAATGATGTCTGACTCCCAACTGACCTTGATCTTGGGCTCCTTATTCATCAGTGTGAACATGGTCTGCATGTCTATCAACGCTTGCCTCACCTCTCTGTAGACCGAGCCCAGAAAACCGAGCGGCACAGATAGTTGGAACAAGAGCCCGTTCACCATCACCAAGTCTCCAACCGTCATGTTGCCTGCGGGCGAATATAATACACTCGCACGGTGTCATGGGTCAGATGACACTATTCTATATTTATTAGTTTTCATGAACAAACATGTATGATTATATTTTATTCTATCAACATTCAGTTGCAGACAAAAAAGCCATGAAATGTATCATTCTCCGGGGCTTAAAGCAAGAGGTTATTGGACGATATGAATAAATCATAGAAAAAGCTTTTACTCAAAACCAAAACTAATTGAAAGGGAAAAACAATTCATATTTTTCCACATTAGTCTTTATGGAGCCTGAATAAAATGTCAGGTAATATAATCAGATAAACTATTGGGGTTAAATAAGGATGGTTATGTATCTTATTCACAACTTTGAAGTAGATTGGTTGAAAATAGCTTAGTGTCACCATGTACCCCACCAGAATGGAGGAGATAGGACTCAGGCCTACCTTCCCCAGTTAACACGTTCAATGCTGACAAACATGTTTAATCATGAAAATCACATAAGTTTCAATGTTAATTAGAGGACGAGAATTATCATCCTCCGCGTCCAACGTGTTAAAAAATAATCTCATAAAAGTTAAAAATAAGTGCTCTACATACTGATACATTGTAAACATTTTCTCCAGGAATAAATATGTTTATTATTAGAATAGAAATAGTTGTTAGCTGCCATCTGAATGAAGGTAAACTGTTGGTAAATCCAAGTTGGTTATTAAACAATTAAAATGGTCTTATTATATAACCTTGACAATGCCACGTAAAAAACCGACTCTTGTTATGATATTTCAACAATATTATTCTTGTCTGAAACCTAAAAATGTACTGGTTTTTAAAGGTTGGTTAACACTAAAAAAGAATGACACTGAGAAGTTATGCATACCACACTTGAAAGCTGTGTCAAACGATCTTTTGGAAACACGGTGTAATTGTGAATGGGAGGGAACATGTGAGCAACTATTTTGAAGTAAAAGTGAGAATTGAATTTGTTTAGCATTCACAACATGTACTATGAAACTGTTTTCATGCAAAACGTAGGCAGTTACTAACAGGACTAGGATATTTTTTCCAAGCACTATTAAAACCTTAAAAAATTGTCCTAGGTTCCACAATATTTTATTTTGTAGCAAACTAGATTGTTGACAAATCAATTTTTTTGCTCAGGGCACACAAAAAGTAGTCTAAATGAGTTTTTTTTTCAAAATGCATCAAGATCTCGCTCGATATCCAGTTCCAAATAACTGGTATATTATTTCAAAATCAAAACAGCAGATAAATAACCTACCTAGATTGTTTTGAAAACCGTTTCAATTGTACCTTGGACAATCTGGTGAGCGGCCATGACCATCGCCATGCCGATCGCGCCGCTGAAGATGGCGTTCTGGCCAAAGTTGAGGAGCGCCAGGCTCGTGGTGGTCTTGAGGCTGGCGTCCTCGTACTTCTTGAGAGCCTGGTCGTAACGGTCAGCCTCGTACTTCTCGTTGTTGAAGTACTGTCAGGCAAAGACTGTCGGTTAGTGAACATCGACATACTATACATACTATATTTTTAGTACATAAAGTACTAAAAATAATCATACTATAAACGAATCAGTCTTGTTCATTGTTTTTAGGAAAAACTCAATAACAAAGCAGATAAAATCCGCGCCACATCGTGATTTTCATTTGGTTAAATTAGTTTTTGTTTCTTGTAAAACTGTGTGTCTGTGTGCGTCCATGTTATCATGGACATAAATGTAAATATGTGTTTTTGAACTTTGATGATCTTATATGAGTGAAAAAGGTTTTTTTGGAGCCTGATGATGAGGACATGATTCCTCGAAACCGGTAGCTTACACAGGACTAAAAACGAATCATTGATAGAAAAAAGGTATAAAATAAAACATTCACAAGGTATCCAGAGGGCCTTAACAAAGGGATTTTACATGACAAAAAGTGATTATCCATCTGGCCTAGGCTGTTTTGCAGGTTGGGTGAGCACAACAAAATATGTCACAGAAAGCAGTGAAGCTTTTGGCTAGCCATTTTGACAGGCTTCCTTTCACATTGGTTTGTCCATGTTTTTGCTAATACTAGCTCGTTGAGTACAGATAAAATAGTCTGGGTTGGGGGTCAACCCCCTTGCCTTGAGTTGTTGAAGAGCAAATTATTCTCCTTTATTTTTATGCAAATTTCCTCTTCATCAGAGGGGCAAAGGGGAAAGTGAAGTAAAGTTCAAAGGGCAAAGGGGAAGTTCTGTGAGTAAAGTTCTTGCTAGGTCTATAGACTTTGCGGTAAACCTAAAAACATTTTCACTGATTTAACATTAATTAGTTAACACCAATACCTACTTTCACAGTCTCAAAGTTGATGAGGGAGTCGATGGCTTTGTTGCCAGCTTCGTTCTCTGCTCGGTTCATGAAGATGCGGAACTTTGTCCTCCACTGAGTAACAGCCAACGTGAACCCTGTGTACAGCCCCACACACCCGACTGACAACAAGGCAAACCCACTGCCACACTTGACACCCTGCAAGTAAAGTCAAAATGACCAATCACAAGGCTCGTTAGGTCATCAGGACGCAAAACCCTGAGATATAAGTTAAACACCATGACTTTTCGTTGATATTGTACATAGACGACTTGGTGGCCAGTTAGTAAACAAAAGGGGCGAGAGAAAAGTTACCCCCTCCAGTGTGCATGTACTGTTTATTGACACAATTAACTGACCCAGAAGCTACCAATGAAACGTAATGGTGTTTAACGATTAGCTGTGATAAATTCTTGCAATAAAAACAAACACTTTGTACAATGGCGTAAATAAGGAAGGATTGTGGTGGTGGTAACATTCTCCACACCAAGTAATCTCCGTGCTGCCATTTCTTTAGTTGGCTGTATCAATAAACAGTGCAGAGGGCTAGTTGGCCGTATCAATAAACAGTGCAGAGGGCTAGTTGGCCGTATCAATAAACAGTGCAGAGGGCTAGTTGGCCGTATCAATAAACAGTGCAGAGGACTAGTTGGCTGAATCAATAAACAGTGCAGAGGGATAGTTGGCTGTATCAATAAACAGTGCAGAGGGCTAGTTGGCTATATCAATAAACAGTGCAGAGGGCTAGTTGGCTGTATCAATAAAAAGCGGAGAGGGCTAGTTGGCCGTATCAATAAACAGTGCATCGGGCTAGTTGGCTGTATCAATAAACAGTGCAGAGGGCTAGTTGGTTGTATCAATAAACAGTGCAGAGGGATAGTTGGCTGTATCAATAAACAATGCAGAGGGCTAGTTGGCTGTATCAATAAACAGTGCAGAGGGCTAGTTGGCCGTATCAATAAACAGTGCAGAGGGCTAGTTGGCTGTATCAATAAACAGTGCAGAGGGCTAGTTGGCTGTATCAATAAACAGTGCAGAGGGCTAGTTGGCCGTATCAATAAACAGTGCAGAGGGCTAGTTGGCTGTATCAATAAACAGTGCAGAGGGCTAGTTGGCTGTATCAATAAACAGTGCAGAGGGCTAGTTGGCCGTATCAATAAACAGTGCAGAGGGCTAGTTGGCCGTATCAATAAACAGTGCAGAGGGCTAGTTGGCTGTATCAATAAACAGTGCAGAGGGCTAGTTGGCTGTATCAATAAACAGTGCAGAGGGCTAGTTGGCTGTATCAATAAACAGTGCAGAGGGCTAGTTGGCTGTATCAATAAACAGTGCAGAGGGCTAGTTGGCTGTATCAATAAACAGTGCAGAGGGCTAGTTGGCTGTATCAATAAACAGTGCAGAGGGCTAGTTGGCTGTATCAATAAACAGTGCAGAGGGCTAGTTGGCTGTATCAATAAACAGTGCAGAGGGCTAGTTGGCTGTATCAATAAACAGTGCAGAGGGCTATACTCTGTTACGGGAGTGCGGCTGACAGAAGGGTGGGCTCTACTCACACACACGCAGGCCTCACACACACAGACGCAGGGAATTAGGACGGGCCACTGACCTGCCGCCTGAGTCATCACTGGCTCACAGAAATTTGACTATCAATTTTTTTAATTTTATCTTCGTTGTAAAATCTATTAATGCTTTTAACTTTAGCTCAAAATGATAAGTAAAATGATACGAAACAATATATATTTTGCTTAAAAAATTTAGAAGTTACAAACATTTCAATACTAGAAGTTACGAATATTTTCATATTAACTATCATAACCGCGGGATTCCTTTCACAAAGGACTTGAGAAAACCTGAGGTCTATCAACTTTTACGTCTACATAAACCGCCCATGCCAACCTATGAAATCGACGATAAGGCTGCCAACGACGATAAACGTTTCTGACCAATCTGACTTTTTATTATCCCCATCCAGTAAACCTTTTTTTGTCATAATCATTTCATGTTTGGACTCATTTTTCATGGAATAAAACAACAAATTTAGTGACACAAAGCTTTTTACTGTATATCTAACTTGAAATGAATTGCAATTTTGAAGGATCATACAACAGGTGTTATATTTCTAGGTAGTGAAGGGGATCGGGGCTTTCAGGCAATTAGGACGGTGGTGAGTGTGCGTGCGTGAGTCGGGTCCCTCGCAGGTAGAGCCGAGCTCCAGCCGCACTCCCTTAACAATCAGACTATAGTTGGCTGTATCAATAAACAGTGCAGAGGGCTAGTTGGCTGTATCAATAAACAGTGCAGAGGGTGTAATTCTTTGTTTACTAGCTGGCCACCAAGTAATCTCCATACAGTACCTTCATAAGCTTAGCAAATGGCACAAGCTAGCTTAGCAAGCTCAGCAAGCTTAGCTGAGATTATGATTTGTATTTTAAAAGTTTTAGAATATAAATAAGTAAAATTAGTAGAAATAGCAGCTGCTTGTAATTTCCAGAATGTAAAACATGCAAATTCATCCATCCATATATTGTAAATCATAGTAGGCACTTATGAAGCTTTGGGAATAATGGTGTTGGTGAAACAGGAAATTATATAATTGATTGATCATAGTCTCAGTTAAAGAATAAAAGGTGCAAAAATTGATTAACACATCCCATGACATGTCAGATAAGGGCCAAGCGTAAACAAATTTATAAGATTTTGACAAGAAGTAAGCGTCTGCAATTGGTAAACAAAAACAACAGTGAACCAAATTTGTAATGGCTTTTGTTTACATGAGCCTTACCTTATTGTTTCTAGATTCCTTGGGTTTTTGCATTAATGTTTTCATATAACCTTTGTTTTAAAATTACCTGTCTTTGTTTAATTGTATAACAAGTTGTATTCAATTAAATCAAAACTATTTTGCATTTTAATTTTGGAAATATAATTTTTAAGAAAAGCTACAGTTTCCCTATTCTTGTTATAAAGAAGGTTTTCATCAAGATGTATCACTAGTACATTGTCAAAGAAATTATATACACAAACTGTAAACTACATACAAATTAACCAACTCACCAGTATTGTACTGACTAACGTTAACTCAAAAATCGTTGGTACTACGTTGAACACCATGGCTGATAACACAAAGTTTATTCCTCTGCTTCCTCGATCTATAGTCTGTGAACCAACATACGTTTGTTTAACAAAATTAATTGAAAAGATGTCTACAACAATAATGTTAAACTTACTGCAAATCTAACCTAGAATCAAGAATCAGGAAATGTTACTGTCTTTGAACACAAAATGTGCAATTGACAAATTCACCAGACTATAACTAAAGTTCAAAAAAATTAATAAGGATATGATAAAATTTCTAAAATTAACAGATTAATAATACGTTTCAATAAATTAACAACAGTTTTAGCCCTAAAATATAGTAGATATTCAACACCTAATTATAATATGAATGCTTAAAGAATTAATGTCACAAGCCAAATAATCATCGAATAATCATTGGAGCTGAGTACGCAAGTTTGCTGCATCAAGGAACACAAAAAATGGGTTTTTATGCTAATATCAATATAACTAATCTTGGTGAAGTCATATGCCAGTTTTTATTAATTTATGTTTATAATTAAGGTAGACATGGCATTTAATTATTATCCATAAGAAAAATATGGGGCTGAGTATGCAGGTTTGCTGCTACAGGAGCCTTTAGCAAATAATTGTTTTTTGAGCAAATATCAATGGACCACAACCAGATAAAGCCGTATACCAAGTTTCGTCAGTATATGTTCATAAATAAGCGAGATATAAATTTGTTATTTTCCTCCATAAGAATAACATTAGACAACGTACTGTGTTTAGCACTTTCAATATCTCTATAACCAAATGACGTAGAGGAATGATCAAAATACCAAATTGTGTGTTTTTTTTAAGCTGAATCCAATGGTAAAAACTAAAATTTGACTATTTCCAAAATTTAATGTAAAAAATAAAAAAAAAACATTTTTGGGGTACAAAACCCCCCCCAAAATACCCCTTTGGATAGAGCGATCTGGCTGGTTTTCAAACTTACAGCCATAAATGTTGCTTTACACGTTTATGCCAAATTTCATAAAAATCGGATAATTTTAATGAGAGTTATCGTGCTCATGGACACACACACACATATATATATATATACAGTTTCGAACGAATGGTGTTTTTGGGGTCTGGGGACCACCTCAAAACGAAAATTTATCATGGTCCCTGGCCTAGGTCTTACCATGCCGACTATGGTAATAGCTCTATGCCCTATGGGTTATATCGCTAAAAAGGGTTATATCGTCAGCATATACAATTGAAATGCAAGGTACTTTAAAAGCAAAATCATTTACAGCAATGTGAGCTTTAGCTATGTGAACTTTAGCATATTGGTCAAGGCACCAGACTACGGAATCATGGCAGAAGTCCTGTCGTTAGTTTAAATCCTAGTCAAGGCAAAATAACAGTTAAACTAATAATGAAATGGCTCACCATTCCCATTCTATTTCTTTTTCTTTTTTTTGCCTTGCTGGATATATACGATGTACAAGTCTAAAAGTCTATGCACACAGATATACCTACATTGATTAATCAAAAGAATCTGCCAACAGTTCCGCCAAATGGTTTTGGGGACCTAGGACAGAAATTCTGTAATAGCCCTACTTTACCGCTAACTCAATATTTGTAATAAGGCCAACTATTTTTTACCTTGGGCCGGGGGCCTCCAGGATGTGCGAAGAGGCAAAGTGCCCTACTTGCCCCCCCCCCTTTTTGGTGGCCCAAACCTATTTTTTTCTTCAATTGTACTAATAAAAGCAGCAACCTCTATCTTAATTTCTAAATAATGTGGTTATATACAAGTAAATTGAGGATTATAGAAAATCATAGTTAAATAAAAGAATAGAAGATAATTAAAATAAATAAAATAAGCAGAAATAACTCTCTAATTTTGGTATTGGTTTTTGGTACCAAAATTAATACAAAGATGTGGAGGTGTTTTTAAAACAGATTTATCTAAATATTACAAAAAACCGATTTACCCTGTTTATAGTTTTTTAAGGTTACCTGTTTCAAATATAAGCTTAATTAATGTTTTAAATTATAGTGTAGGTAGCATGTGTTATTTTAGCGAATTTCCCCAATAGGGAAGAAGCTATTACCGTAGGTCTCATGGTAAGATTTAAGCCCGAGACCATGATAACTTTTTGTTTTGAGGTCCCCAGATGCCAAAAACACTATTCGTTCAAATTGATATATAAGTATATTTATATAATATTATATATATATAATAATAATATATATTAATAATAATAATATATATTAATATATATAATTGGATAATTGAACGAAGTGAAAGTATCCTTATACACAACTTCACTGCTTAGACTGGTAAGAGAATCAACTCAACTGGCGTGTCTGTGACCACAATAACTCGAGAATGCCTCCACAGTTAAACTTAAAATTTTCCAGAAAAACTTAACAGGTCAAAATCTTGGTCAAGTTCGTTATTCAGATAATTTCGTTCAGTATTAATAACATTATCTTAAAACCAAATTTATTTTTTTCTCCATAAGAATAACATTGGAAGCCATTTTGGTGGTACTTGAATCGTTAAAATTTAGCCGACGTCTATATTTCAACAACAGAGTAACAATAGTTAGTTTACTAGAGTATACTTTGTTATACTGGATAACAACAGTTTTTTACCAACAAAAAACACACAAGAGAGATAAATCGAAGTATATTAGCGAATTTCCCCTATAGGGAAGAAGCTATTACCGTAGGTCTCATGGTAAGACTTAAGCCCGAGACCATGATAAATTTTTGTTTTGAGGTCCCCAGATGCCAAAAACACTATTCGTTCAAATTTATATATATGTATATATATATCTATATATATATATATCTATATATGTGTCCGTGAATGCGATAAGTTGAGTAAAAAACGTCCGATTTCGATGAAATTTGGCTCAAATGTGTAAAGTGACATTCATGACTTTAAGTTCGAAAACCAGAAATATCGGACCACGGGAAGGGGGGTTTATGGGGGTTTTAAATTGTCCAAAAATCAGTTTTTTGCATTTTTCACCCTAAAATTTTAAAAAAACTTAATTTTGGTTTTGACCATGTTATAGAGCTTAAAAAAACAAATAATATGGTATTTTGAATTATTAACCTAGGTTAAGTGGTTGCGGAGAAAATCCAAAAAAACCTGCTCATAAAATCCCCCATGTTAATCTTATGGGAAAAAGGTTTTTGGCTTTTCCTCAGTTCATTTAAATGTAAACTTCACATTTGCTTTTACCAATCGGTTTAGCTCTACAAAACAATCATTTTAGTGTTTAAATTATGATTATACGTCCAACCGTTGCCGAGATATTCAAAGTGCTAAACACAGTACGTTGTCCAATGTTATCCTTATGGAGAATAAATAAAATCTGATATCTCGATTATTTATGAATGTATATTAATGAAACTTGGTATGTGGCTTCACCTAGTACTGGTATATTGATATTTGCACAAAAAATTGATTTTTTGTTGATTACCTTCTTAGCAGCAAACCTGCATACTCATCCCTAATGTTATTCTTATTGAGAATACGTAAAGCTTTATATCTCCCTTAATTATGAACATAAATCATTAAAACTTGGTATGTAGCTTCACCTGGTTGAGTTATATTGATAATTGCATAAAAAACATATTTTTATCGTCCTTGTTGCAGCAAACCTGCGTTCTCAATCCTAATGTTATTCTTATGGAGAATAAATAAAATGCTATATATCAGTTATTTATTTAAGTATTTTTATGAAACTTAGTAAGTGGCTTTATGTGGTAGTAAGAAATAAATTCATGCATAGGAAATTCGCTGAGTACGCAGGTTTGCTGCGACGGGGGTATTTTTAAGTTGTGAGCATATTTATTATTTTATAAATTATTAAGTGTACGTTTAAAAAAAAATCCATACAGTTAATATTCCCTTAGTACGCCTACTCTGTGTAAATATCGTCAGTCGGACAGAGGTAACGATTGTAACAGTGGCAGATGACAGACGACGTGTGTGGCAGATCGAAAAACTCAAAATACCTTTGTCATGACTGTAGATACTAAGATATTAACTTAACTTATAAAATAGTTTGTTTTATTACATTTTCTTAGACAATTGGTGATATTGTGATGAAAAGTAATATTGTGTATTGGTAATATTGTGTGTGTAAAAAGTATACAAAGCCTCAATTTGTCTAGAAAGCGTTGATGAAGTTAGTCACAGTAAGCGAACAACCTTAAAATTTATTTTTGTAGGACAATTATTTGCTAGGTTATATTTTCACTAAATTAATAATAAAAATTGTCTACATCACCTAAAATACATTACCAGTAATGTAGTAGGTAACCATAATAAAAGCTATAGATTATTCTAACCAAACAGCTTTTTTCGGGAGGTTATCTTGGAATGATTTGACATAGCCTAGGGTTGGATTACAGTAAGAGTAAGCCGACATTAAACTGGCAATACAATGTTGTCAAATACTTTAAACACATTACCAGGAATGTTGTAGTGAACCAAAATAAAAGCTTTAAACTATTCTAACCAAACTAAGCCTTTTATACAGGTTATCTGACATGATTTGACAAATCGTAGGTTTGGATTATACTGAGCTGTTTTCATCATAAACTTGGACCTATGGTTATAAAATGTAGGTCTATACACTTAGGCTACTTGTCATTTTAGAAGTTTCATGTACGGACTTGGGCCAACCCATGTTTATAGCATTTAATTTCATGATAGCCTAGGCTATTGAAACAATATATTGAAATCTCATTTTTTTCATCTAAATAACTGGGCCTGACGATTTATTGTTAATCCTTAAGGATATTTTGACTTGGCCTATAGAAATTGTTAACATTAGTTCATATAGGAAACTCGCTGTTCTCTTAAAAGTTAAATTAACCACACTGCTAAAGTCACTGCTTAGCCCAAAATGCTCTGTTTGTTCTAAGATAACGCACCCATGCCAATCCTAACAACAAACCATGCCTGAAATCTTCAATTTATTTTAAAAATAAATAAATTTATGTATTTATACAACATTTACTTTGATAAAAACAAGTGATAAATGTATGTATGTTTTTCTACGGATAAAATGTTAGGTCGGCGGCGGGATCCGAACCTGCGACCTTTCGCTCCAAGAGCCAGTGCGATACCTCTCAGCTACCGCGATAATTGATTCTTAGAGAAGTGACTAAAACTATAGCTATATAGACATAAAATCCGGATTCTGGCGGCAGTTAAATGATAACGGAATGTATTCTGATGATATTACTCAAATCAGATATTGAATTTTTTATGAGACTCGATTTAAGTTTGATCAAATTTGATTCGATTTAATTTGAATTTGAATTTGAATTTGAATCATGTGTTTCAATTATCCTTATACGCGAGGAATGAGCGTACACCTAGTATTATATATATATAAGTATATATATTTCTATATATGTGTCCGTTAACACGATAACTTGAGTAAAAAATGTCCGATTTCGATGAAATTTGGCTCAAATGTGTAAAGTGACATTCATGGGGGTTTTATGGGGTTTTTAATTTTCCAAAAATATGTTTTTTGCACTTTTCACCGTAAAATTTGTAAACCACTCAATTTTGGTTTTGAGAATTTTATAGAGCTTAAAAAACAAATAATTTAGTATTTTAAATTATTAACGTAGGTTAAGTAGTTAAGGAGAAAATCCGAAAACCTGCTCACAAAATCTACCATGTTAATCTTATGGGAAAAAGGTTTTTGGCTTTTCTTCAGTTCATTTTAATGTAAACTTCACATTTGCTTTTACCAATCAATTCAGCTCTACAAAACAATAATTTTGGTGTTTAAATTGTGATTCTATGTCCAACCATTGCAGAGATATTCAAAGTGCTAAACACAGTACGTTGTCCAATGTTATCCTTATGGAGAATAAATAAAATTTGATATCTCGATTATTTATGGATGTAGATTGATGAAACTTGGTTGGTGATTGATGAAACGTGGCTCCAAGTAGTACTGGTATATTGATATTTGCACAAAAAATTGATTTTTGGTTGATTATCCCCGTAGCAGCAAACCTGCATACTCAGCCATAATGTTATTCTTATGGAGAATAAGTAAAGTTTTATATCTCCCTTAATTAAGGACATAAATTAATAAAATTTAGTATGTAACTTCACTTGGTTGAGGTATATTGATAATTGCATAAAAACACATATTTTGTGTTCCTTGTTGCAACAAACCTGTGTACTCAGCCCTATGTTATTCTTATGGAGAATAAATAAAATGCTATAGATCACCTATTTATTTATGTATTTTTATGAAACTAGGTAAGTGGCTTTATGTGGTAGTGAGAAACATATGCATGCATTGGAAATTCGCTGAGTATGCAGGTTTGCTGCGACAGGGGTATTTGAAAGTATATCCTTCAACAAATCTTAGCAGTTAAAACCTGTCTTGTAAACAAATTGTCTTATCTCAACCCACCTTTTAAATAAGTTTTTAAACAAATCTGCTTAACACCTGCATATACGTTTTTAGTCATATTCACGTTCCAAAAATGTCAACCCATAAACCCCTAAACCCATTGTCATAGTTCCACTTCCCAAAATACTGATTATACATTTGACTTTACTCAGAATCCTGCTACCTTTGACAAGGCGCCAGTCTGGCGGCTCAGGTGGAAGCTGAGGTCTAGGTTGTGGAGGTGCAGGAAGACATTGCGAGAAATGCGACGGATTGAGTGCTGCGCGACTTTGGCGAACACCGCATTACGAAGTTCGTTGAAACCCGCAGCGCCCGCCCTTGCAACACCATCTGCAACAGACATTTACATATTAAAGTTGAACCAGGGGAAATACATCTTTCTCAAGCAATACTATGTTTACTCCTAAAAAATTAAGTTCTTACAATTTTTATAATTTGTTGGTTATGTATTACTTTTACAAGCAATTAAATTCTGTCATCACAATCGCAATCACCATTTGCTTACCTCTCTGCAGCATAAACCACAGCTTAGAGAAAAGGCTGCTTCATGAAGTTCTACAATCTGCTTTGCTGTTCCTTCCTTTTACGTATTTGATAACATGCTTGAAGGACAGCAAGACAGCTTGATGTCCCAGAAAGACTTTTATGTCAATTATTAGTTGATTTTTAGCTGATTGTTGCAGACAATGAGGAGAAGTTGTCAGGGTGCGCCTGGCCTGTACAACTAAAAATCGTTATTTCTCAGCTATTTGTTGCCCGATCCTTCTGAACTTGGTGTCGTTTGATAGAAAATTCAAAATACTAAAGAAAAGTGTTTTTGTATTTTTTCCATAAAATCAGCTGTTTTTTAGTAATTTTAGTTTGAAAAATTAAAATGGCCGCCATTTTGAAACGGAAAAATATTTTTTAACAACATTTTTTTTGCAATTATTTAATTTCTACCTTAAACACTATACCAAGTTTCATAAAGTAATATTTAATAGTTTTTGAGATATAAATTTTTATTGAAAAAATACAAAATGGCGGATACATCGGTAACAAAGCATTTTTAGAAAAAACATTATTCTTGATTTTATTTTTATTTTGACCCATATGACCTATTCCTAAAGTTTTTGTACTTACTTACGGAACACCCTGTATATATATATATATGTGTATGTCCGTGAGCACGATAACTCTCGTAAAGATTATCCGATTTTGTCGAAATTTGGTATAAACGTGTAAAGCAGCATTTATGACTTTAAGTTAGAAAACCAGACAGATCGACCTATCTGAAGGGGTATTTCGGGGGGGTTTTGTACCCCAAAAATGGGTTTTTTGAGTTTTTTACATATAATTTTTGAAAAAGTCAAATTTGAGTTTTTTCCATTGGAATCAGCTTAAAAAGACGCACATTTTGGTGTTTTTATCATTGCTCTACGTCAAATGGTTACAGAGATATTGAAAGTGCTAAACACAGTATGTTGTCCAATGTTATTCTTATGGAGAATAAGAAAAATTGTATATCTTGTTTATTTATCAACTTATCCTAATGAAAATTGGTATATTGCTTCATATCGTTGTGGTCTATTGATATTTGCACTAAAAAATATTGTTTTACCTATAATTCCCGTAGCAGCAAACCTGCGTACTCAGCCTCATGTTATTCTTATAGAGAATAAGTAACGTGTTATCTCCCTTGATTATCTACATAAATTAATACAATTTGGTATGTGGCTTTACCTACTTGAGTTATATTGATATTTGTATAAAACCCCATTTTTTGTCTCCCTTGCTTCAGCAAACCTGCATACTCAGCCGCCATGTTATTCTTATAGGGAATAATTAAAATGTCATAAATTGTTTATTTATTAATGTATATTGATGAAACTTGGTGTTTGGTTTTATGTGGAATTAAGATACATTATATGCATTGGAAATTCGCTGAGTACACAGGTTTGCTGCTACGGGGGTATTTTTTTGTCCCAATGGATCCTTCTTATCAAAAGGCCATGTGTGCTGCAACATAATTAGCAAAGAATCATCTGCAAGGGTTACATTAGTACTACCAGTGGAAGATGTGATTTCAATGATAGTATTGAATACCCCCGTCGCAGCAAACCTGCATACTCAGCGAATTTCCAATGAATTATAACACATAACACATTAAGCCACTTAACAGGGATTCATAAGAAATATATTCACAAACAAGCGATATTTAAAATATTAATTATTCTCCAAAAGAATAACATTGGGGATGAGTACGCAGGTTTGCTGCAACAAGGAACACAAAATAATGGGGTTTTATGCAAATATCAATAGAACTCAGCTAAGTGAAGTCACATACCAAGTTTCATCCATATACATTCATAAATAAGCGATATATAACATTTTAATTATTTTCCATAAGAATAACATGGGGACCGAGTACCTAGGTTTGCTGCTACGGGACCCATTGGCGAAAAATTGTTTTTTTGTGCAAACAACAATAAACCACAACCAGATGAAGCTATATACCAAATTTCGTCAGTTTATGTTCATAAATAAGCGAGATATACAATTTTTCTTTTCCTCCATAAGAATAACATTAGACAACGTACTGTGTTTAGCACTTTCAATATCTCAGTAACCAATTGACGTAGAGCAATGATCAAGATACCAAATTGTTTGTTTTTTTATGCTGAATTCAATGGTGAAAATTAAAATTTGATAAAAAAAAATTACATGTGGAAACCCCAAAAAACCCATTTTTGGGGTACAAAACCCCCCCAAAACCCCCCTTCGGATGGTGCGATTTGTCTGGTTTTCGAACTCGTTCAAATAAATGGTACTTTACACGTTTGTACCAAATTTCATTAAGATCGGACCTATTTTACGAGAGTTATCGTGCTTACGGACACATATATATATAAATATATATATATATATATATATAAATATATATATATATATATACATATATAAAAATTTGAACGAATGTTGTTTTTGGCATCTGGGGACCTCAAAATGAAAAGTTATCATGGTCTCGGGCTTAAGTCTTACCATGAGACCTACAGTAATAGCTTCTTCCCTATAGGGGAAATTCGCTAAAAAAGGGGAACCTTAAAGATTCGAGTGCTTTTGTAATGGGATTCATGAAAGATGCAATAGACCCCGACTAATAGCCACTGGCATTAGTGATTACATTGTCTGTTGAGGAGGCCCTTTGGATGGGTTGTGTACCATTGTAAGCCCCACTTCAATACACATCCAACACTCTTCACCTTATAACAAAATTACAGTTACTGGAAGAAAAACATATTTTTTCAAAGAGGTTTACGGACAGACTACTTTAAACATTCACATAAACATTTTCAAAATCATGTAACAACTAAATATTTCATTTCTATCAAACAAAAATATATTAAAACAACTCTAAATTATGCTACCAGTAGTTTTTAGGCACTCCGTTGGATGAAGAGGTTTTTTTTTGTTTGAAGAGGTAGGAAGCCTCTTTTTACCTTACTTTGTACGTCCACATCAACTAAGAGATCTAAGCATTAGCTGCCATGGTTTTGGAGTCCGTCGCCTTGACCAGTATGCCAACAAATCACACAAGTTTTTGCATGTCTGATGTAGAATCAAGAATCGTTATTGTCGTAGAACATTACAAGAATGCATGGACAATCGTCAATGTTATGTATATGAAATAATAATACTATGTACAACAATTTATACCCTATATAATGAAATATACATGTAAAACAATTTTACATAAAGATTAATATATACATACTTATAAGCTATAATGGACGAATGCAGGATTAACAATATAAAATGTATAAACACACAGAAAAACGAATAGGCTAATATGTCATAGTCATAATAGACAATAGACTACTTGTATAATTCCCATCCAATACTATGAAACTCATCTATATTATAAAGACATTCCTCAATCAATACACTCTCAATTTTGTTTTTAAAACTTGTATGAGGCAACAATTTTAATTCAGGAGGTACTGCATTATAGAGCTTAGTTGAAATATACATCCAATTATTTTGTGAGCTACTGCATTTGTATTGTTGTACAGTATTCTTAAGCAGTCTTTATTTATTGTGTTATAAGGGTGAAAATCAGCATTATTGGAAAATTGTTCAATGTTACTGTGAACATAACCAAGAGAATTTATTACATAAAGAGAGCACAAAGTTAAAACACGTTGTTTTACAAACAATGGTTTACAAGTAGTTCGGTATGGGACATTACAAATTATTCTAATGGCTCTTTTCTGTAAGATAAATATTTTCTTACAATAAGAGCTTATCTCCCAGAGTAGGGTTCCATATGACAGAATACTTTGAATCTGAGCAAAACAGACAGTAAGCAAAATATTTTTATCAACTGAAGTACCAAGTCTCTTAAATATGTACAAACCCTTGGCCATTTTCTTAGAAATAAAATCAACATGTGAATGCCATGACAAAACTAGAATCTAACCATATTCCTAAAAACTTTAAAGTGCTGTTGTTTGTAGAGTTTGGAACATATCTGCTATAACATTACTAATTCACAGATTTTCTCGGTATTAAGTAACAAATTATCAGCAGCACACCAGTCTTGCAGCATTATAATACCCCTCGTCGCAGCAAACCTGCGTACTCAGCGAATTTCCAATGCTAATATATATGTCTCACTACTACATAGTGAAACATACTAAGTTTCACAAAAATACATTCATAGACAAGTGATATATATCATTTTATTCTCTATAAGAATAACATTAGGGCTGAGTACGCAGGTTTGATGCAACGAGGAAGATAAGAAATATTTTTGATTGAAATTTCAATATAACCTAACCAGGTGAAGCCACAAACCAAGTTTTATTAATTTAGGTTCATAACTAAGGGAGATATAAAACTTGATTTATTAAATGAATAACATGGGGGCTGAGTGTGCAGGTTTGCTGCTACAAGGAAAATCAATAAAAAACTTTTTTGTGAAATATATCAATATACCACAACTAGTTGAAGACACATACCAAATTTCATCCATATACATTCATAAATAAACCAGATATCACATTTTATTAGCGAATTTCCCCTATATGGAAGAAGCTATTACCGTAGGTCTCATGGTAAGACTTAAGCCCGAGACCATGATAACTTTTCGTTTTGAGGTCTCCAGATGCCAAAAACATAATTCGTTCAAATTTATATATATATGTGTGTGTCCGTAAGCACGATAACTCTCGTAAAAAAGGTCCGATCTTAATGAAATTTGGTACTAATATGTAAAGTACCATTTATTTGAACGAGTTCGAAAACCAGACAAATCGCACCATCCGAAGGGGGGTTTTGGGGGGTTTTGTACCCCAAAAATGTTTTTTTTTTGGAGTTTTCACATGTAATGGTTATTTAAATCAAATTTTAATTTATACCATTGAATTCAGATTAAAAAAACAAACAATTTGGTATTTAGATCATTGCTCTATGACGATTGATTACTGAGATATTGAAAGTGCTAAACACAGTATGTTGTCCAATGTTATTCTTATGGAGATAAAGACAAATTTTATATCTCGGTTATTTATGAACATAAACTGACTAAATTTGGTATATAGCTTCATCTGATTGTGGTTTGTTGTTGTTTGAACAAAAAAATTTTCGCCTATGGTTCCCGTAGCAGCAAACCTAGGTACTCGGTCCCCATGTTATTCTTATGGTGAATAATAAAAATGTTATATATCACTTATTTATGAATGAATATGGATGAAACTTGGTATATGGCTTCACTTAGATGAGTTCTGTTGATATTTGCATAAAAACCCATTTATTTTGTGTTCCTTGTTGCAGCAAACCTGCGTACTCATCCCTAATGGTATTCTTATAGATAATAATGAATATTTTAAATATCGCTTATTTATGAATATATTTCTTATGAATTCTGGTAAGAGGCTTAATGTGTTATTAAGACATATATATTCATTGGAAATTCGCTGAGTATGCAGGTTTGCTGCGACGGGGGTATTTATTCTCCTCATTTATGACTAAGTTCGAAAACCAGATCGATCGGACTATGGGAAGGGGGTTTTAACATTTTCCAAAAATCAGTTTTTTGTATTTTTTATCTAAAAAATTTAAAAAACACTCAATTTTGGTTATAGACCATTTTGTAGAGCTTAAAAAAACAAATAATTTAGTATTTTGAATCATTAACCTAGGTTAATTGGTTGCGGAGAAAAGTCAAAAACGTGTCCATAAAATTCCCCATGTTAATCTTACGGGAAAAAGGTTTTTATATTTTCCTCAGATAATTTTACTAAAAACTTCACATTTCTTTTTATCAATAGGTTTAGCTCTACAAAACAATCATTTTGGTGTTTTAATTGTTGTTCTACGTCCAACCGTTGCAGAGATATTCAAAGTGCTGAACACAGTACGTTGTCCAATGTTATTCTTATGGAGAATAAATACAAATTGATATCTCGATTATTTATGAACGTATATTGATGAAACTTGGTATTGTGGCTTGAACTAGTTGTGATATATTGATATTTGCACACAAAAACAGTTTTTGGTTGATTTTCCTCATAGCAGCAAACCTGCATATTCGGTCCCCATGATAATCATATGGAGGATAACTAAAGTTTTATATCTCCCTTGGTTATTAAAATTTTCATTTAGCGGTAAACGCAGTACGTTGTCCAATGTTATTCTTATGGGGAATACAAAAATTAATATTTCTCATTTATTTATTGATCAATTTCGTTCAAACTTGATATGCTTGTTAATTTAGCATTGACCAACAGAGGAACTTCAAAATATGTTTCCCCTTAATAACCCTGAGGGGGGAATAGGGGGCATTTCCTCTCTTAAAACAAAATATGTTTCCCCTTAATAACCCTGAGGGGGGAATAGGGGGCATTTCCTCTCTTAAAACCACGTGTGTAGCAATGAATTCAGTAGTGCCTCATAAACAGGGATTTGGGTGGATATTTTTGAAATCAACTTGTTTACAAGATTTTCTGTACATTCGACCGTGCTTTGTATTCTATATTTAATAAATAAAAAGTAATTTATTCATTAAAGTTGGCTAAAAGGGAGAAAGTAGGTGTCAGTTTCCTGATACAGTTTATTATACATACTACCGGCATGACACGTCAGTAATGTCTTGAAATGTATTTAGTTGTGCCTCACTCCATTTACTGCCTATTTGTAATATTTACTACATTATTGTTGTTTGACGAACAATACAGTTCTTTAGCTTCATTAATACAAATTCATATTTATTATTATATGTTATACATTATTTAATTTATGTTATTGGATTGATATAGAATATTTAATACTGTTGAATATGACAGACATTATTAATTTATTGTATAACAATCTTTTCGTAAACTTTGTTTTAAGGCTAATTTCCAATGTCAATTAGCTTTTCTAAATAGTTCAAATCAATAGAAGCTTTACCTTGAATCTTTAACTAGGTCATATATGACTTATTTGGCATACAATAATTCAATGCAATATAAATTACCAGCATTTACGAAACTTTCTTTTATTATAGTGACCATTAAACTTCTATTGATGTGAAACTACTTACTGCATATTTGCTTTGTGTTTGAAAGAATAAAGAATAACACAAATTATAGGGATAGCAATCCCAATTGTTAAACCACAGTTATTAAAATTGTCAAGCAAGATGCGGTGTTCTAGAATAAATACATATTTGTTATCTAATATATACCTTTATTTAAAGTTTAATACAAAATGTTAAACTTTTAATTTTCTTAGAAAATATGTACCGCCGTCTTCAATCCACTAGTTTACTAGACTAGGAGTACGCTCTCATATCGCGTATGAGGATTGAGCTCACAGTTAACAATACAAACAAAAATGGTTCAATTGACAATATACCTCATGGGCCCCCTATTATAACTGCAGCTTGACAATGACATACAAATCCAGAACATGACAAACAACGAGGCCTGAAATCTGTCAATCAGTCAGACAAAGTGCATATGAAGTAGTTAAACTCACCACTCAGTCTCACTGAGGGCTGTATCATCTAGGCCCTAATAATAATACTAGCTGAAGAATACCTCTAAGAATATTACCCCCTTCCTCTATCTCTGTTACAAGCCAACCCAAGGTGTGGTGTGGACCGTGCCGAAGGGTGGATAGCACCAGGCCTTTTGTATGGCATCTTGAATGGTACCTGCAGGATACCAGGCGCCCTCCTGCAGTAACCAGCCTTGCCCGGGCATGTGGGGCTCTGTCCGGGTCGACTTCACTTCCCTAGCTACTCATGGGAACCACATGGATCGTTTCTTGACAAACCAACCAAAACCAAAGCTCAACGCAATTCCAGAAGTTTCCTTGTCTTCAATTCCATCAGGATCTGCTCCATCAGGGCAGGTTCCTCAACCTGAAATGAGTGCATCAGGAAGAAAAGAGGTTCTGATGCAATCTCATGAGGCGGTTATCAACAATGAGAAGGCTTCTGAAGATTTCAACATGGACGATGTGAGCTCAATCACAAACACAACCACAACAAACTGGAGGGGGAGGATGAGCTTCTCAGAAGTCCAGAAACACGATCATCTACGGGGATGCTCGATTATGCCATAGAGCAACTGAGCGGCTTGCGGATGGAGAGACCGAACCTCACCACTGTCCAAAGAAGGGAGGCCATTCAGGCAAAACTTCATGAGAGAGGTGAAGCTTTTGACCCAGCGAAGTTTCGGAGTGGTAAAAAGAAAAACCAAAGAGACCAGAGATGGGTGAAACTCCAGGCACGAATGTGGGTCCATAGGCTGAGTCGAGGGCGGCCAAGCGCCCTAGAGGCAATATGGCCACCCCTCCTTCGGCAGAAGGACCTACAAAAAGGCCAGGAGTGGAACTCATAGAAATCATGATGACCAAACCTTGAATCCAGGGACTTCTAGCAAAGGAGTCTCTTACATGGACATTTCCGCCATCAAAATGGCCATTGTCTTGGAAGGTTATCCTGAGGCTAAGCTTTCAGCAGAGCAAGGAGAGGTCATCGAAGACGCCATCATGGATGAGCTCCAACCCATAGAGAATGGCTCCGCTCCATCGTTTGCAGGCACCTACATGGAAAAAGATGCTGTGATAACATCCTGCATCAACGAAGCAGCTAAGCGTTGGCTGGAGACACTCATCCTCAGACTCAAATCACTTGGGGAGAAGAAACTTATAGTTGGTCTGAGGAAAGACAACTTGAGGTCAACGAGAGTATTCTTTAGAGCTCACCCAAAGCTTCTGAAGAAAACTCCAGAAAAGGTCTTGGAGATGCTCGACAAGCAAAACCCCACCCTGAAGGTGAAGGAATGGAAGGTCCTACCAGCTAAGCCAGACCCAAGAGTTTACGGATTTGTCTGTTTCCTGTATGAGGCCTGCTTCAACGCTGTTAGGTCAACAAACTCTAGAGCCAACCTAGGACTCTGGCAAGTTACAATTGTCTCAACGACAGTCAAGGACAATTCCCAGGGTCCTCCAGATCAACCTACATCACAGTAAATCAGCCTCGGCTGTTTTCTGCCAGTTCTTTCTCAAAGAAGGATTTGACCTGGCGCTGATTCAAGAACCATGGCTTCACCAAGGAAGGGTTGCAGGCCTGGGCAATACCAAGGGTAGGTTTATTTACTATACCTCTCTCAAAAATGTCAGAACATGCATACTTGTGAAGAAAGGTATGGATTGCCTAACCCTTACTGAATTCTGTTCTAGAGATCTCACTGTGGTGTCTATAACCTGGAGTAATGAAGACAAGGAATGGAGCACAATTACAGGTTCGGTTTACTTGCCCTACGACTCCGGGGACCTTCCTCCATCAAGAGAACTCAAACTTTTGGTGGAGTCATCCTGTGCTGGCGGACAACAACTCCTTTTAGGTTGTGACGCCAACGCCCATCACACAATCGGATGGGGAAGCTCTGACACGAATACAAGAGGTGAGGCTCTTCTTCAGTTTCTCATATCTAAGAACCTTTGTGTCTGTAATGTCGGAAACCGTCCGACATTCGTTACACAAAATCGAAGTGAGGTTATTGACATTACTTTTTGCTCAGAAGCAGTCCTTAGGGTCATTGACAACTGCCACGTAAGCCATGAGGCCTCCTTGTCTGACCACAGGTACATCTGTTTTAACTTGCAAAGTGAAGGTGACTCACCCTGCTATCGAGATTCCCAGAAGAACAGATTGGTCACTCTATAAGTCTGACCTCCTGCCTCAACTGGGATCACTAGGTAGGAGTGTTAGCTGCTTTGCAGACATGGACCAGATTTCTTCTGATCTTCATAACGCAATCGTAAGCTGCTTTCAGGACAACTGTCCTTTGTGGCGAGGAAAGAGTCACACTAATACCAAGTGGTGTACTGCTGACCTTGACCGCAAAAGGACGGATGTCAGGAAGCTTCATAACCATTGCAAACGGAGCCGTATCTGGGAGCCATACCATAGGTCACTCACAGAATTGTAATGAAAAAGTTGCTTTTCTGTGAAAGTACACGCTGATTTTAATTTACTTTAATAAATAAATGTTTACCACGGGGGTTTCAAGGACCATCTCATGCACAACAGGCAGTGCAGTGGAAGCTTTATGGTGTTATCTAATCGGAGCAAGAGCCCAGGGCAATGAGACGAACGTCCAGAGATCCCAGAATCGGAGAGGAATGTTTGTGGAACCCCTTACCAACACCCAACACTTTATTAAAACTAACACTGTTCACTTGGTGATTGTAACACCGGTCAAAGATTATCTTTTAGTACAGATGAAATGTATTAATAAATAATAACAGATTGAAAAAAATTGCCTTAAGGGGCACTACAGATTTTAAAAACAAGCAATACATTTATCTATATTAAAAACCAATTGACTTAAAAAAAAAACCTTTGGACAAAGACACCAACTTGTTACTTAATCTTCCACAGTAATCAAAACAATCATTCACATAATTAGTGACTTGTGCTTATGGCAAACAGACTATATGGGATTATAAAACAGTAAATACTTTTACTTCTTTATATGGTGAATGCTTGGATCCAAATGCTTGCAAATACTAAATAAATAACTATAGAAAACCACAAGAAAATGATAATTCAGTTCACATAATATTCCTGTATTGTTCGAAATAAATATTGGTAACTTGATACAGCTTTTAGCATACAAAATATGACACTATTGACAAGACACTTGGGCTAAGTTATAATTAAATACCCAACTAACATGGAATCTTTGCTTTGTAACACCTGACAGTTCTCTTTCTAAAACTGCAATTGAAACAATGGGTAGGGGGCCCTGAATAAGCCTGTGTTTGAAAGTTGTACAAAATATCGTGTTTAACAATAATTAATTAGTTGAGGTTGCCTAACACCACAAAGACTTATTGTACCTTTATAAACTGGCCAGCCTATGTACCTTATTAAGCAAACGGGGTATTGTGGTTGAATATTGACGGTGGGCTGTAGCCTCACCAGATCAGCTTGCTGGAGGGGAATTGGTCGACTCTGAGCCAAACCACAATTGAGTTTTATTTATAGGCTATTTATTACTTTTATGACTCTACTGGTGTTAATCCTTGCAACCTATTACTAATATTAGAATTAATTTCCCTTCAAACACAGTACCTTACAGAAACCTCCCCATTAAGAAATGCATTTTTAACTGTTCAGGAGACTACAATTTTATATTTTAAAGTGCACATAATGACTAGAATAATGGTAATTGGTGGTTATGGGAAAACATTGTTATGCGAAAACTGTAACCTTGGTTCAGTAGGCCTAGTGATATGCTACCCAACTGTATTAATGTTGATCAAGAAATAACAGACAAATAAACTTTTCACATAGATGCAGTAAATAAATATCGACAAATAAAATAATTTAAACTAGATTCAATAAATAAATGCAATAAAGATAGTCTACTATTCTTAAAACTAACAAGTTATGGAATACCTTTATGCAAACTGGCTGAGGTTAATAATATAGTATAATTAAATGGTAACTTTAGGTCGACCCTTACACTACTAACACATGCATACGAAAATAATAATTGACGTTTTAGTTGGCGGGGGGCCGGTAAAAAACAATGATTTGTTAAACTTCCGGCGTTGTCGAGAATATAATTTGTTCAACGGTTTAACGTCGGCCGATCCTCGTGCTTTTACGTTTACTTTATTTCCAATCAAAAATACCTAACTCGCGTCCTCAGGCGTATACAACCCAGCGGGGTGCATGCCTCAATTTAGTTTAATTAGTATAAAACGGCCAACAACCGGTCACAAACTAAATTTATAATTCAAGCAACCAACAAAATACCCTACCTCTGCGAGGTAAAAACGCCAACTGACTCCTTGACCTCGAGTGACCGTTGAATAGTTTTTGCTAAAATATCCCTCCGCGATGGTCGGCTTGCGCCTCTGCCCTCTGATTGGCTAGTTTAAATTAGTCGTTGCGATTCAGATTTTCTCTTGGTCGAAGCTCTCTTGGTCCTCCTGTGCGAACTCTTCAGAGCAAGTCTAGCTTTCGGGTACATTCCTCAAGCCTGGCGCCTCAGTAGGGTGGTCTTCATTCCCAAGAGAGGAAGAGCAGACTACTCAACTGCAAAATCGTTTCGTCCCATTAGTCTTTCATTGTTTCTCTTGAGGGCGCTGGAAAGACTAGTAGAAAAACATTTAAGAAAGGGAGTGCTTTCAGGTACTCTTCATCAAAACCAGCATGCCTATCAGCCTGGTACGTCCTGCGAAACAGCCCTGCATCAACTTGTGAGCAGGGTGGAGGACAGCCTTGCTGCTAAGGAAATCGCTCTATGCACCTTCATGGACACTGAAGGTGCTTTTGACAATGTTACTTACACGGCCATGGTCCAGGCGGTGCGTGGTCTTGGGTCTGCTATATGTAGGTGGATTGAGACTGTGCTCTGCTCCAGATGGATTAGAGCCGATCTTCAAGGTGAATCGATAGTGATCGCATGCACCAAAGGTTGTCCGCAGGGAGGTGTGCTTTCGCCTCTTCTGTGGAACCTTGTGGTGAACGGTCTCCTTCATGAGATCATTAGCAGAGGCGTCTTTGTCCAGGGCTATGCAGATGACATAGTCGTAATCCGTCTGGAGCAGAGCACAGTCTCAATCCACCTACATATAGCAGACCCAAGACCACACACCGCCCAGACCATGGCCGTGTAAGTAACATTGTCAAAAGCACCTTCAATGTCCATGAAGGTGCATGGAGCCATTTCCTTAGCAGCAAGGCTGTCCTCCACCCTGCTCACAAATTAGAATTTTTTAAGTAAAAACCAGCTTATGCAGGATATTTATTTTTTAGAAAATTGCCTTCAAGCTTAAAGGATGAAAATAAGACTAAATTGTTTAAAACCAAATTAAAAAGATTTTTAAAAGAGAAGTCATTATATTCAATTGTGAAATACTTTAACTGATTACCTTTTAATGGGACCAACTTATTGCATTTTTGAATTCTGGTTTTGAATTTCCAACTCTGAAAAGTAGTTATAATATTTATGTTTGCATTTGAAATAGATAGGCTAAGTCTTGACGCTATTTATTATTGTACAACTGTGCATGTATTTTGTAAAATAAAGATGTTTTGTTTTTATTTGATTAGTCCTCATGGTACAGGGAAGGTTCACGAATATTGATGCTGATGTCATGAATGTCAATCTTCAATATGTCAATGTCTGGTGTCTTGGAGAGGGACTAAGGATAAATCCCTCAAAGACAGTAGTTGTTCCGTTCACAAGGAAAAGACCCTGGAGTCTCTTTCCTAGCTGAGAATTGGACCAACACGGCTTGAAGTATCAGGTACAGTCAAATACCTAGGGCTGATAATTGGCTCCAAGCTGACTTGGAATGATCATTTGACTAATACACTGGATAAGGCGAAATGGGCGCTCAAGACGACCAGGAGATTTGCAGGCTCCACGGGGGGGGGGGGGGGATCAAGCCTCACATAGCGCTGTGGTTGTATAAGGCAGTAATAAGGCCTCAAGTCGCATATGGATCACTAGTCTGGTGGACAAAGGTGAACCAGGCTACAGTCATAGCCAAACTCACAAGTTTACAAAGGCTGGGCACACCTCTAGTTACTGGAGCTTTCAGGCGCAGCCCGTCAACAACTCTCGAAGCTGCTCTTGGATTACTGCCTTTGGATATCTTCATCAAGGCAGAAGCAAGAAAATCAGCCTATCGATTAAAATTCGCAGGCCAATGGAGGGAAGGCCTGTCTGGATCAGGCCATTGCACCATCACCAAAGCTGTTGCTCACAGCCCTGTGCTTGAAATGACTTCAGATGTCATGAGTACGGAGATGGTTTTCACTAAACCTTTTTATGTTGAATTCTACTCCAGAGAAGAGTGGAAATCTGAGAAGGGGCCCTATTTCAGGAAAGGCAGCCATGTCTAGTACATAGTCAGCTCTCTCATTGAAGGAAAATCTGGCTTCAGGGTGTACAGTGAATCACCCAGATCATAACTCTGCGCAAGTCTGGGACAACACTGTACTTTTTTCAAGCAGAAATTTGTGGTATCATGGTTTGTGCCAATCTAGGCCTTGCCAGACGCTATTGCGACAAGCATATAGTAATCTTGTCAGATTGTCAGTTTGCCTACAAGGCTCTTGACTCCAACGAAATGAAGTCAAAATTAGTGTGCGAGTGTTACAACGCACTCAGCAAACTCGCATCACGCAACTCTGTGCATCTTGGTTGGGTACCTGGCCATGTAGGAATTGGTGGCCATGAGTGTGCAGATAAGCTTGCTAAAAGAGGTTCTGGTATGTCGTCTTTTGGTCCAGAGCCAAGCTGCAAAACAAAAGCAAAAAGCTGCATAAGCAAAACAACTGCTTTTCACACGATCAACAAATGGTCTAGGGACTTACATCGCCAGCAATGGCAGGGCTTCTCTGGTCAAGCAATTGGCAAATGGCTGCCAGAAGACACTAGCTTTTACTTCACTAACTGGTTGGTGAGGTTGGGCAGAGGTCGGGTTAAGCAGGTGATTGCTTTGATAACTGGACACAGCCACTTCAGGAAACATCTCCACACTCTTGAACTTAGAAATGAAAGACAGGTGCAATCAGCTTTGCAATCAGTCTGAAGAGACTGCCAAGTACATCATACTGGATTGCGAGAGACTCAGGGCAAGGAGAAGGGCTCTGTTTTGTTGCAAGCAACCAGGTGATGAATGGGACGTTAGTATTGGGAAAAAACCCCTGGATCTCGTAAAGGTCATTGGTACGGGCATTGGTTTGCCCAACTAACGTACTAGGGACATACAATAAACTTCGGTTGACGTGTGAGGATCTTTGAATCTTTGGATCTCTGAATCCATCCCTTCAACAACGCATGAACATGAAGTACAGTAATGGCGTCAATACAATTAATGTTTCGGCAGGCTTGAAAGCAGAGTGGTGTGTAGATATCTGTGTTGGTGGGTGAGTCTATGTGGAGGCCTCCGTTTGGAAAAATTCTTCGACTGTGTACAGTGGTCTTCTGACAATCCATTCGCTTAGCGCTTTCTTCAGCTCCTTGCCTGTCTTCACTCGCAGTTCTGCTGGTAGGTTGTTATAAAACTTTCTGCCTATGTATGTTGGTTTTTCAAATAGAGTCAGGTGGTGGTTGGGGAGAACGAACGAGGTAGCATTCCTGGTGTTGAACTGATGAACATGGTTACCTCTCAGCAGATTTTCTCATTCAACGTACATGATTGTCTCTAGGATGTAGAGTGAGATTACAGTAGGAATTTTCTGAAACTTGTACGTAACACAAAAAAAGTATAAAACATTTAAAAATTCACAATAAATGTACCCATTTATTGCTCATGTGAGGCCAGCCAAGGACAAGGGCAGACTGACAAACAGGACGTCCATGATGGTTTAAGCAATGCCCACTATTGTGAATTTCTTAGTGTTTTAATGTTTCTTGGTGCTACTTACACGTTATGTTTAGTGTTGAAAATGATTTTAAAAAATAACAGTATTTTTGCTTCTTTCTTCTTTAATAAATAGATTTGATAGTGGGACAATACTTTTGTTAGATCTACATCAGACGTGCATAAATGTGTGCGAGTCGTTTGCATACTGGTCAAAGCGGAGGACTCTGAAACCATGGCAGCTGCCTAATGAGCAGACCTATTAACTGATGTGGATGTACAAAGTAAGGCAAAAGAGGCTTCCAACCTCTTTAAAAAATACAAAAAACCCTCTTTATACAACAGGGTGCCTAAAAACTACTGGTAGTGTCATTTAGAATTGTTTTAATACATTGATGATTAATACATATTAAATATTTAGTTGTTCCATGGTTTTGAACATGTTTAAAGTAGTCTATCCGTAAGCCTCATTGAAAAAATATGTTTTTCTTCCAGTAATTACAATTTTGTTTAAGGTGAAAAGTATTGAATGTGTAGTAAAATGGGGTTTGTGATCAAAACACAACACATCCCAAGCCTCCTCATCAGGCAATGTAAACACTAATGCCACAAGCTATTTGGCATGGTCTAGTACATCCTTTATAAATCACATTACAAAAGCACATAAATCTTTAAGGTAAGTTACCTTTTTCAATACTATCATTGAAATCACTTCTCCCACTGGTAGTAATGTATCCCTTGCAGATGATTATTTGGAAATTAAGCTGAAGCACACATGACCTTTTGACAAGAAGGATCCATTGGGACTTTGGGATATTGGGATCCCAATGAACAAGAAGTAAAACCTGTTCAAGTAATTAATCATATATTGCGGTTTCAAGTACGGCATGCTAAAGCGCCTCTCAGGAGGTATAATTAACTAACTGACTTTGAAGGAATATCCGGATGAATTAGTACTCCTAAAGGAAATCCTAGTTTTAACAATGCTGAGTCATTGTCACATACGTTACAGAAAAATATCAGGATACTGATGTGTATAAAGCTGTCTAGTGGGCCTATTGCTCGAAATCAAATTGTTCCACCTTGTGTCTAATTAGAGTTTATCTTACCTTTTCAGTAGTTTGTACTCTCAGTTCATACCATATATTGATTCAGTAAAACTGTGTTTTGTTATGTAGTCAGCTGTTTTCAAATTAAAATTGTCGAGTTAAAATTATTCTCCATTTTATCCTTATGAGCCAAAAACAAACCCTGAGGGCGGTCTGTGCCCTTCAGGATGGGGTATTGAACATTTTAAACTACATTGTGCAGCTACAGATAGAGGCCCATTTAATTTTTACTGCAATCGTCAAAATCTGTTTAGAAATAAGAGGAGTTCTGTTTACAAAAATCATCTTAACGTGTTATATATACAGATTGAACGAACCTAATTGAATTAGGAATATGAAAGCAAATAATGAAACTGAATCAATTTCTATAATAATAGAATTCAATAGCCATCAATCAAATTCCCTTGACAAAAGTTCAGTCTCAAAAAATAATTGCTAAGGTCTATTTCACAAAAGAATATCCAAGTGTCTTTAATATAGACTAGTAAATTTTCATTGACACTAGTTAAAGTAGTTACTTCATTATGATAACATCACCCATCACTATTCTTAATTACTTTTAATGATCAATCTCACGGTGACAAACCTAAGCATCCATCCACAGCAATTACATAACAAAACTTTTTATTTTGGAGAAAAAAAGCTATTAGAATAATGTATAATGTCAATTTCAGAACCAATTGTAAACCATTATTTATAGACGCTAATATTTTCACTTTACCAGCTATGTATATTTTAAACTGTTTAGTGTTTGCTAAAAATAACTTTGATCAGCTTGACACAAATTCACATGTTCATAATTGAAATAAATACTAGATAATAAATTTAATATAAGGCCAAGTCATAGTAAATATAGTACTACTTTAAATAGTTTTATTGAGCGGTCAAAAAGATTTTATAATAGATTCCTTATGAAACAAGATGAAATTATGCTAAATTTAAGAAAACTATTAAAAATTATCTACAGTAGAAATCCAATTATCCGAACCCCAATTATCCGAATATCCAATTATCCGAATCGATTTTGAGTGAAATAATAGAAATATAAAAATCAAGAAAATAACAGCGGGAGCGTGTGTAGCGATAATGCGCCGTGAGCGCTAAAATAAAAGCCCGCGTTGTTACCTTCCGGACGATATTTTCGCAGGGAACAATAAGTCATACCCACTTCCCGCCCTGCTCATCATCAGTCGCTACTGTTCTTTCACCGAGATTATCATACGAAATGAGTACAAAACGTAAACGTGTTGTCCTTTCGCTAAGTGATAAACTCACTTTGCTCGAGATGTTCAAGTGAAATAACCAACATTGAACAGTGAAATACGTACAGTATGTAGGCCTATTGAAAAGAGCAACTGTATACTGTATTCAATTTAACTCCTGTAATTTAATTTTTATGACGTATATTCTTGATACAGTTTGCTCACTTTCTGTTCACTATATTTATAATAACTCTGTCGATAAAATTCTGATTTTTATGTATGGTGATGTTTTTTGCTTAATTCCCGAGGTATACCTGATTATCCGAATTTCTGCATATCCGAATTGGCCCGATCCCCAATTAATTCGGATAATTGGAGTTCTACTGTATTGAAATTATGCCCTTACTATGTAAACAAATGTTTTACTGATGTTAAATTATCCTTTTAGACTTTGTATTTTTAAGAAATTATGTGATGATGCCTTGCTTGTTAAACTTGTAACGGCAATAGTATTCTGATTCTGAATGTTAAGCAAAGAATAAAACACCCCAGTCGCAGCAAACCTGCGTACTCAGCAAATTTCCAATGCATATATATGTGTCTCACTCCCACATAAAGCCATTTACCAAGTTTCACAACAAAAATTTATAAATAAAGTAATATACAGTAACAATAAAAAACCCTCTGCTAGTATTTTGTATTTTAGTTATTCTACATAAGAATAACATTAGGGCTGAGAATGTAGGCCTGATGCAAAGAGGAGGATAAGAAATATGTTTTTAAGCAATTATTAATATAACTCAACCAGGTGAAGCTTCAAACCAAGTTTTACTAATGTATGTTTATAATTAAGGGAGATTTAAACTTTACTTAAGGTAAATTTATACTGCAAGCGGAGCACAGTGCAGCGGATTGTTGTGAGAGCAGACGGTGTTTCACACTGCCGCCACAGCACACTCGTCAACATGTCATTGTCAAAGCTGCCTCGGAAGATTTTGCTAAGTGAAAACTTTTAAAGTAGCTGTTATGGAAAAAACAGTAGAAGTCACTGGGTGCACCCAATAAAAAAATTCAAATTCTTAATAGGTTATTACCTCCTACTTTTTTCGTCATACAATATTTTATTCACAAAAATAAATATACACATAAATCATAAATCAGACATACATTTTGTTACAATTTCAAGTTTTAATAATATACCTTTCAAAATTGATATTTAAATACAATCATATTTCACATTAGTTCCATTTATCGTTAAACAATTTTCCTCGGCTGATAACTCATTACACAGGGTTTGCGTTCAAGATCTTATTCAGGGTCCTTTGCCTTAAGGGTGCATTTGATGTATTACCTTTAAGTCCATATAAATTGCAACAATAGTAATAATAATAATATCAGAAATAAAATAATACGTTTCCCCTCGATAAACCTCCCTCAAAAAATACCAAATTTGAATATTGAAATTTAATCACATAATTTTTAAAAGTTCTTTTTGTTTTTTAAAATCTTGAAAATATGCTGAAATTTTGGATTAGTTTTTACCACATTAATTGGAGTTGAAGTTCTTTATTCCTTTTAGATATTAGATTCATCAATATCCTTTGATTTATTGGTATCTTCTTTCTTGTAAATTTTCCTGAAATTACACTTACGTCTTCTTGGTAGTTGTATTCAAACTTGTAGTGTTTTTGTTTTTGTTTTTCCACCAATTTTTAATATAACAATTGATTCATATGTTACACTTTCACATATTGAAACATTCAGGGTAAAGATGAAATAGTATCTTTACTTATGTATATTTGGTATTTAAATTCGCGCATAAACATAGATTCGCGGAATTTAGTTGAAATTACTTTAAATTATTTACGCCCCTGTCATAAATATGACGTTCAAATATGAACTTGTATAACAAGGTAAGTAAAATAGAATATCTTGCATTAAGACTTATTATATAACAAGATCTGCTTATTTTATAATATTGCCCCAGATTTTTATTCCCTAATATTTGAATAGAGTTTGAATAATTGTTTTAATTTAAATAATATCTTAGACATTTAATTATGATTATTTTATTAATTATATAGATAGGTTTTCATATATTGATGGTCTCAACACCTGATTATTTCGGGCAGCTGATTGAAATGATCTTTTGGTTAATATGTCTTCTGTGTCGTCTTGATTTGTTGATGTTATTAAAAAAAAATAATATAACCTAATTTTTTGAAATCTATATGTAAGCAGGTAAGTTGGACGGTTACAAGGTCCTGTGATTGGAACAATTACCGGTAATTCATATTTTTCTCGGCAACCAATCATTGTACTTATTGAGAGTACTACAAAGTCCATTACAGCTTCCATTACAGGTCCATTAGAGCGCCCTCGCATACACCTCCGCTATTAGTAACTCCAAATCCATGTCTGAGATATAGAAATCCGCTCCGCTCTGCTATCAAAAACAAACTAAGTTGTTATATAAAGTTCCGTTGCTCTGCGCTACGCTCTCATTTTGTATTGCCTCGTAAGTATGCATGGTTTTGATTTATCCGCTCTGTTCTGCTATGCTCGCAGTGTCAATTTACCCTTATTCTCCAAGAGTATAACATTGGGGCTGAGTATTCAGTTTTGCTGCTATGGGGCTATCAATAAAAAAATGTTTTTTTAAGCAAATATCAATATACTGCAGTTAGGTGAATTCACACTCCAAGTTCCATCAATATAAATCCATAAATAACTGAGATATCATCTTTTATTTATTCTACATAAGAATAAGATGGGACAATATACTGTATTTAGCACTTTGAATATATTTGCAATTGTTGGACGTAGAATAATAATTTAAACACCAAGATAATCTTTTTTAAGAGCTGGACTTATATGCACAAACAAATATGAAGTTTTAAGTGAAATTAACTGAGGAAAAGCTAAAAATATTGTCCCTGCAACCAGTTAACCTAGGTAAATTATTAGTTTTAGCGAATTTCCCCCATAGAGAAGAAGCTATTACCGTAGTCGGCATGGTAAGACCTAGGCCCGGGACCATGATAACTTTTCGTTTTGAGGTCCCCAGACCCCAAAAACACCATTCGTTCGAAACTGTATATATATATATATATATATATTATAATGATTGATTAGGGCTACTAATATTATAAGATGTATCTTTATATTTTAACAAAGTATATATTTTTATAGACTTTGATAATGGACTAAGCGCACAAAACATGTCAGTCTGAAGTAAAAATGTTTTTATAAAAAAAGGGTACTTTTTAAAATATGAAGATACATCTACATACAACCGTAGATACATCTACGGTGTGTGTCCGTGGGTGCAATAACTCGTAAAAAAGGCCCGATTTTGATGAAATTTTGTGTAAACGTGTAAAGCAACATTTATGACTTTAAGTTCGAAAACCAGCCATATTGCTCTATCTAAAGGGGTATTTTGGGGGGTTTTGTACCCCAAAAATGTTTTTTTTGAACTTGTTATATATAATTTTTGAAATAATCAAATTTTAATTTTCACTATTGGATTCAGCTTAAAAAAACACACAATTTGGTATTTTGATCATTCCTCTACGTCAATCAGGTACCGAGATATTGAAAGTGCTAAACACAGTACGTTGTCTAATGCTATTCTTATGGAGAATAAGAAAATAATTATATTTCGCTTCTTTATAAACTTATACCGACGAAACTTGGTATACAGCTTTATCTGGTTGTGGTCTATTGATATTTGCTCAAAAACAATTTTTTTGCTAAAGGTACCCGTAGCAGCAAACCTGCGTACTCAGCCCCCATGTTATTCTTATAGTGAAAAATTAAAATGGTATGTCTCCCTTAATTATGAACATAAATTAATAAAACCTTGTATATAACTTCACCTAGTTGAGATACATTGATATTTGCCTAAACACCCATTTTTTCGTTCCTTGTTGCAGCAAACCTGCATACTCATCCCCCATGTTATTCTTATGGAGATGAATCAAAATGGGGTATATCGCTTATTTATGAATGTATATTGATGAAACTAGGTATGTGCCTTCACCTAGTTGAGTTATATTGATATTTGCATAAAAACCCATTATTTAGTGTTCCTTGTTGCAGCAAACCTGCGTACTCATCCCCAATGTTATTCTTACAGAGAATAATTAAAATGGTATATATCGCTTATTTGTAAATATATTTTTATGAAACTTGGTATGCGGCTTTATGTGGTATTAAGACATATATTATGCATTGGAAATTCGCTGAGTACGCAGGTTTGCTGCGGCAGGGTTATTTTTTTTAAGCGCTGTAAAATAGTCAAAACCAAAATTGTGTTTTAAAAATGTTTGAGTAAAAAATGCAAAAAACTGACTTTTGGAAAATTTTAAACCCTTCCCATGGTCCGAGCTTTCTGGTTTTTTGAACCTAAGTCATGAATAAAACATTGCACATCTGTGCCGAATGACATTAAAACTGAGATTTAAAAAAAATGTATAGTGTTCACAGCCTCACACACACACGCACACACAAATATATAAATTTGAACATATAGTATTTTTGACATATGGGGGCCTCAGAACGAAAAGTTATCATGTTCTCGGGCTTAAATCTTACCATACCACCTACACTAATAGCTTCTTCCTATAGGAGAAATTACTAATAATGAAGCAAGTTTAAGCGAGCCTTGTTTATTTTTATATATCCAAAATCAGATTTCAAATATTAGATGGAGCACTTATCCAAGTATTAAGAGTGTTTAACTGAAAATAATAATTGTTAAATACTTTTTTTATCTGGCTGGACTATGCCAATTAACCAATTAATTGATTTTTTCTTTGCAGCTATGTCACTATTTTCAACCATCTGACTTTATGTAAACAGTTTGTTTATTTGTTTGTTTATATCCAGTGCATTCAAATTATCAAAATTACAGTGAAACATAATTTTAGACCTAGTTAAAACACTGCAAAAGCGAAAAAATAAAACTTTTTAAATGTTATTCTTAAATGTCGTTGATAAATATTGGGTGTATTAGGTAATTTTGTAAACTGAAGTGTATTTTTTAGATTTAGAGGTTAGCTATTTGATTACATCACCCAAATTTTGGTGAATATGTTGAAAGCTCTAATAGAGAAGTTAGAGAAAATTGAGTATAAGCTAATAAAAATAAAGAATGAAGGCTCTCTAGCAGAATATTCACCACATGAGCGTTGGAGAAGTTTAACCAACATGGTCAACATTCTAAGCTCCTTAGTAAATAGAACAATTCAGAATAAAAATTACGAAGATGACATTGCCTTGTGCAATGAAAAAAGTGATACTCCCGATGATGAATCTACAATTCCCAACCTCAGCAGCTCAGAAGGGTTTCTGAATGAAGTGAAAAATGTGGTTAAGTCCAAGCCAGAGTCTGACAGTGATATTCAAATTTACTTGTTAAACTTTCAAGATCTATTGGGAGATTTAGTGTTTTCTATTTGTGAAATCAACAACTGTAAAATAAAACTGGCTTCAGGGATAAAAGTAAAAGATTTAGTGATAGTGAAAAACTTGTATTTAAATTTCTGGGAGTTACTGTCTTCATTGTTTCACCCAAACTCTTCAACTCAGAACAATGTGACAAAAACACAAAGAAAACAAAATGAAAACCGCTCTACGGATGTTACCTTGGTTGTCTCCGGTCTTGTGAATGCTGTAGAATCGTCCCTCAAAGAAATGTCCAAAGTAAAATTGGATATTGATCATTACATCAAGTTTAACCTGTTACAAATGCAGTTTAACAAACCAGAAGATGCAACTGAATTGAAAAGTAATGTAAGTATTCTGTGTGGCTAATTCTTGATTACTGCAGTAACAGTAATTTATTATTACTAGGCATTATTACACAGGCAACATGACACGATCTGTGGTTTTGATTTGCTGGTCTGATACACCCAACGTGGTCCAGTTGTACCAAATCAAGAATCGTTATAACAGTAGATTAAAAGTTATGTGTAAACATTTATTTTTATTGACAAAATAAAGAGACAAGACTTATCGATGTAACAGCATTCTGCAACATTTCACCACCTGTTAAGTTACAGATACTGAAGAAAGTAGACTCAATCCGAAGCCAATTCAACAGTTTTTTAGGCTTCTGTATACAGTTTCTTTCCTTAAAGTTACATTGTAAATTTTAATAACAAAAATATAAATTTACGAGATACCAAGAAGGTAAAATAAGGACAAAATATATACGCAATATCATGTAAAATAAACAACTTTCAAAATTGATGGGTAAAAATCATGTTACAGTATGGTAATTTTACAAATATGCTGATTTTTCTTGCTGACCGTTATTTTAGCTTCTGTTATTTTTATGTCAAAATTCACATCCAAACGAATTACAAAATGAGACGTTACTTAAAAAAGTTACTTATGTTACTTAACTTTCTATAACACAAAGAGTAAATTATACACTACAAATTATAATATGAAATCGCATGTTTTGAGGCATTTAACAAATTATTCAGGTAATTTGTTTTCTTTCAATTTAAGTCAAATGTTACCTATACATAGGCTTACCTTACATTGTGATTGTAGTTTCTCCTAATAATATACATTTTTCACAGTTAAACATTATAGCAAAGAGGTAATAAGGCCATGACAAATAAAAAATTAATGATTTGTTTTTGAGGTTCTTTTGGCAACAAATGTTAAAATCACAGTAAAATTAGTGGTTTAAAAAAAATTGACGGTAAAAAGTGTTCACGTTGATAGTTGATTGAACCGTGCAGGTCTTACCCTCAATCGTTTACTCTAGTAAATGTGAAATGAGTTAAGAGGAAGGACAGCTCACAAATTCACTAAAACAATACAAAAGAACTAGTAAACTAAAAACCTGTCACTAACATTTATTTATGAGGCAAATCATTATACATCCATAGCAAACCCACTTTTATCCAAACAAGGAAAAATTAGTCAAACAAAGGAGCATACGCATTTTTTAAATTATAGGCCCTATATATCAAATTAATATGTAGGTATAAAGAGATTTAAGTAACAGACATGAGATAGCGGAAACAACAATAATATTATCTGAGGGCTTAATAATTTGCAAACAAATCTGAAACACAAAACCTGATGCACATTTTGAAATACATATGAGTGTTTAAGAAAAGAACACACAAATGTCATATATTCGAGCAAGGTTAACTGTTTTAGCGAATTTCCCCTATAGGGAAGAAGCTATTACCGTAGGTCTCATGATAAAACCTAAGCCCGAGACCATGATAACTTTTTGTTTTGAGGTCCCCAGATGCCAAAAATACTATTCGTTCAAATTTATATATATGTATATATATATATATATATATATATATATACATTTAAGAAATTAACACCATTTTGTTGCAATATTTCGAGGTATTCTCTTTATCAAGCACAAAAAATGAATGACAAACAAAAACAACAGATCATATGTTATTTACACATTTGGTTAAGATCAGATGATGTGGAATAAAACTATTTTGATACTGTAGAAAGAGTAAGGAACCAAAAATTATCAAATTAACGAATGTTGAGTCCATGTGGTTGTTTCGTTCTTAAAACTAACTGGTGAGCCAATTCGACTGTTCTCAAATTCATGTCATTTAATTCTTTGTTTTCAACACTTTGGATTTTGTGTATAGCTTTAAGATAGAAACAATCTTCAAACTCAGCATTATGTTGAACAGTGTGTAAGGCCACCGGCTTGTGTTTGTCTTTATGGTTGACAGAAAACCGATGTCCTGTCATCCGAACACGTAAGGAGTTGGATGTTTGTCCAATGTACTCCTTGGGACAAAGTTTACACGTTAGCTGGTAAATCGCATGGTTGGATGAACAATCCATGTGTCCAGCTATCGGGTAAACTTTGTCCGTTACTGTGCTTCGAAAGCGATCTGCCTTACACATAATTTTGCATATACCACAACGCGGTTTATTACATGGTTCACATCCATGGGCCAAATTGAGATTTCTATTTTCAAGCTTGGGCCTTACAAGCATGTTCTTTAAATTTGGAGGTCTTTTAAAAACCATTCTAGGTGGTCTAGAAAAAATGGTTTCGGTTAAGGAAGAGTTTTTTAAAAGTTCAAATCCCGTTTTCATTATTGAATTTATTCTGTGAAGGCCAGGGAAATAGGATGTTACAAACTTGGGATCGTCTTTAAAATACTTGGGATCGTCTTTGGTGGAACTAAGCGTGTTTTTGCGCTTCTTAAACTGTTTTTTTATATCTTTTGAGGATAACCTCGTTGGATAAAAGCATTATTTAGTTTAGATAAGTAAGAATTGTAATCTTTAGAATCGGTACATAATGATTTGGCTTTAACTGACAGGCTTTTGGGGATAGACTTTTTGACATGTGCTGGGTGGCAACTGCTGTAATGAAGATATTGCATTTTATTAGTGTCTTTGAAGTGACTTCATAATATATGACACAGTTAAAACATCCATACACGTATTTGTTTAGATTTTTTTTTAAGAGGCACTTGTCTCAAGAAATATCATTATCAATGTTGTTAGCCCATAAAAAAATCTGATCTCAGTTTGTTATCATAATGTAGGCCTATATTCATTTCAAGCCGTTCAACGTACAGGGACTGAAAAAAAAACAATAAATTTAAAACTATAATAATTAATTGGTCTCAAGAAGATCTATGGGCAAAATTGGCACTAGTAATGGTTCAAAATTACTGTTTTATCTTTACAGTATATTTTAAGTGTTATATCAAGTTTTTTTACTTATTACCTGATTTATTGTAGCAACATAAGATCCTAAAATGTTTTTTCCCTCAAAGGTAACTGAGGACAAAGTCAAGAAAAATGAAACTGCAAAACATTTTAAGCCTGAAGATAATGACTTAAACAGGCATAACAACCGTGAAACTTTCTGCCTAGATTTTCCAAAAAACGGATATGAACAGCAACCCATTCTATATAACATGCCTGCAACTCAATCAGGGTCTCAGGGTGAAACTTTCTGCTTAGATTTTCCAGAAAATGGATATGAACAGCAAACCACTCTAAATAGCATGCCTGCAAGCCAATCAGGGTCTCAGGGTGAAACTTTCTGCCTAGATTTTGCACAAAATAGATATAAACAGCGACCCACTCTAAATAGCATGCCTGCAACTCAATCAGGGTCTCAGTGTGAAACTTTCTGCCTATATTTTGCACAAAATGGATATGAACAGCGACCCACTCTAAATAACATGCCTGCAACTCAATCAGGGTCTCAAGGTAAAACTTTCAACCTAGATTTTCAAGAAAATGTAGATAAACAGCGACCCACACTAAATAACATGCCTGCAACTCAACCAGGGTCTCAAGGTGAAACTTTCAACCTAGATTTCCCAGAAAATGGAGATACACAGAGACCCACTCTATACAACATGCCTCAAACTCAATCAGGGTCTCGAGAAAATTATCTTGGTTCACGTTTATTTCCTCAAAACACAGGAGGAGGATGGGATAACTGTTATGATTATAAATTTGTACAAGATCCTTATGGAAATTTTTTCAATGGGCCGATCATTTATCCATCCGAAGTTTTATTTTTTGAACCTCCAACAGTAGTTTTTAAGTCACAAGTGGAGCCAACAAGGAAACATTCCCTACCAAAGATTTATAGTGTAGATTCAATGAACGACGATAATCCTACAAAACCAAACAGTGGCGACATTCATAATTCTTCTGAAGACAAACAGCAAAGACAAGTTAACCTTTCTGTAGATTGCAATGATAAAAAAGAAAGTGTCCCCAACGAACTACTGTTTGAAAATATGGAAGAAGATTTATTCAGTGAAAATCAATACAGTAAAAGGAATGAGGCAGAATATGTTCAACTGAAAGAAAAAATATCTTCTTTATTCACCATGTTGAAAACAAACCAAATAAGTGACTCAGATGATATCTTTGATATCAAACCTTTGAAGATAGAAGAAGAGGATTCATATAGTTTCCAGAAACCAAAAGAAAAAAAAATCAAGAAGAAAAAGTATGTAAAAGGTAAACATTTGAGTAAAAACATGACAAATCAGTTACAAAATGGAAATACAGAAAAACAAAGGCCAAATGTTACACGAAACAAAAATACAAAATCATTTGTTCCAAATGTATTAAAAAAAGAAAAATGCAATGATTTATTGAAGCAAGAAAGACTCTATATGGAGCACCCAATTGAATTTTGGGCACCTTCTGAAAATGAGGTAATTTATGATAGACAATCAGTCATTGAACTTTTTAAATCAAATCCGAGAGAGTGCTTTAATGCTGAATCGGTCCCAACACAGGAAAGCAATTTTTGTTTGTGGCCAGTTACAGCTGAATATATTTACGTTTCAAAGGGGGATGGATCAGAAAACTGCCATTCTGTTCCAAGTGGTAACTCCATTTTACTCCCTAAAAGTTTTGAAAAGAGTTTTTACTCCCTTCAAATGAATAAAAAGTACGAACAAAAGCATTTGTATGATGGGGATATAATTATTCTCGATCATACAAAAACGGAAACATTTCAAAATAAGTTAAATTCAACTTACTCACTATTTAACCAATCGAGTGTTGCTTACGATGAGCCTGAAGCAATTGGAAACAAAGAAATCACACATTTATATCCTCATAACTGTTCTGACAGACCTGACAATAGAAACAACCAAAATATTTCTTTTAACCCGTTAGTTCCAACAGAACAAGGAGAGATACAAGCTCAACAACAAACATATTCAGTTCACTATGCGGATTGTGCCGACTCATTTATGGTTAGCAAAAATTATAAAAAAGAAAAGATCAACTATTTCAACTTTAACAGTTATGATGAATCCCATAATTGGGATTCTTTCATATCAATAATGACTTCAAAGGTTGGGCCTAACACACACATTAACGAGCAGAGAATGTTTAGAAAGATAGTAAAAAACTTGGGAGCAGAGTCACTTCGTGATAACAATCTGTTTGGGAATGTACACACTCTCACAAGCAGTGGAGGCCCATTTAGGTTGTTTGATATAAACGGATATCCCCTCACTGACAGTGAGGGGAATGTATTGAAAGACCCGTACGGGAAGTGTCTAGTTCAACTTGATTCCACAGGATTTCCAAGAGATGACGTTAAAGTGTTTGATGCAGCAGGCAACTCACCCAAAGATGTTAAATTTGACCCGACTCAAAAACCACAGACAAACTGTGTCGTTGTTAAGCTGACTGACAACTTTAAGAGGCCGCTGCGATTATTTGACAAGTATGGCCGACCTCTGACAGATTCCAGTGGCAAGCTTCTGGTGAACATTCACGGCCGACCACTCCTGAGGTTCGACAACTTTGGTAGACCGAATACAGATTATCGAGGTGGCCCTCTATATACAGACAATGGATTTAGATGGTCCTTCAAGACACAATCACTCTCAAAAGAACAGGACAGCAATGAAACTTTAACATCAAACAAAGGGAATTTACAAAATGAACCCACGAGGGGATCATCGGTTTGCACTGATATGACAGATAATAAACCCAAGTCTTGTGATGATAATTGTGGCCCTGATCACACAAAACTAGATAATTTTGCACATGTCAACTCGAGGAACTCGGATATATGGCTCCAGGTGGAGAATGTATTGCAGCAACACTCTAAGAGAATTAAAATTGAGACGAGACCTTCTGAGACTAAAGTGGTGGTAAATCGGGTTAGGGTTAACCCGAACCCAGAGGAAAAACAATACCTTAACTCAATTATTTATCATGACGATGGAGCGAGAGAATGTTCATACTACAGTGGCAGAGACAATTATCAGAAGGAAGAAAGTAACATGGAACAAGGTGATCATAAAGTTAAAGACATTAAAATAAATGGCAGGTTTAACGTTCTTTTAGACAGTAAAATTAACTGTGGTACAAAAAAAGAAATTTTAAATGCAAATATGAATGAAAATGTCCCTATACTTTTTTATGATAACATTAAAAGAACTACCTCAAAATATTTTGCTGACACAAAGTTTCAACAAGAACAAGATCCTTACATGCCCAGTATTTTTCTTAAAAGTAAAGAACCACAGTTTTTTGTCGAGGAAAACGTTTTAAGAAAAAAACGAGTTATGGATATGTCACTGAGCCATCCGACTGGCACCACTAATATTGTGCCATCAATCTTCAGCTTCAAGAATCACGAGTATTTGAATAATCTTTGCAATCAAATATTAAAAAACAAAATGGAATCTAGAGTTATATTAAATGATTTAAATTATAAACCCCCCCAGTTAAACCCCGTTTTTGGTGGAAAAAAAGGAAATTTTACAGAGACATTATCTGATTTTACCAGTTCGTTCGTTAGTAAGTATACAAATGAAATACCATTGTACACTGATTCTCCTGCTGATTCAGTTGAGTCTCATAAGAAAGACCCTCAAATAATGAAAATATTAGAGGACATCAATTCAAAGTTTAGAAAACATGAAACACTGAAAGATATATCCAACCAGAGGAAAGATTTAAGGGATCAATTAGATGATCGAGTTACTTTAGATAACAAAAATAAGGGTAAACCCATATTTCAGAAAGCAAACAAAATAAGAGATCGAAGATATGAAGAACGTCCGAAGGAAATTTATAAATCATCAGGGACATCTGAAGAAACAAACACGTACATTGATATTGTCAACAATGGGATCAACCAATATCAAATAAATGTCAAAGAGAGATTGAGAACAGGTTTCCAATCTCAAGGCGATGACCATTTCATATGCACAGACAGTAATTGTGTTATGAATGACACGGATGATCTTGAGCGGGAAAATGACATAATCAAACATAACATGAACATTCCAGAAAAGCAGCAAATCTCTCAACCGATCAACATCCCAACTGGTGTGCATCATGGAGAATACTGTCGCCATTTTAAAAATGAAAAAGATAAAATTAAAGATTCACCGTTCCGTTTTCCTTCAGAGGAGAAAATGGGGACAACCATTGCGATAAATAGTAAAGTTGACTTTGTAGATGGAAAAAATTGGTTGGGTCAAGATAGGAATAAAACTTATCAAAAACATGAAAAGGGAACTGATAAAGAATTTATAATTAATCATAAACATGCTGCAACCAATCATGAACATTTTTATCCAACATTTGTGAAAAAACCACAACGAAGTGGCAGGGACTGCAACTTAGTTTCCTTCCTCGGGTCTCCTGTTAAATATGTCCTGAATAAAATAGATACTAAACTGTCATCAAGGCAAGACGGTAAAGAAAAGAAACATGAACACCCAAAAACAATATACAAGTCAAATGAAAATGAAAAAAGAGTGAAAACACTTTATTCCAAAGGGAGTAAAAAATACACTTCTACTGAAACTAATACTGAAAACAAAAGGAGTCAAAAACACAGTAAAAAAAGAGGACACCTTTTGGCTTTCAAGTCAAAAAGCTTTTCTGAAATACAGCACAGTAAAGTTGGGAATATGAGTTATTCGGGATCTCAAGACACAAGTGCCAAATACTCACCAGAGAGTAGTTCCCAATACAACAAATGTTCAAGTGACACAGTCGTTATGTCGGACCACAAACACACTTATCCACAACGAAAAAGTCGAAGGAACGAAGTGAAAAAACCCAAAAAAGAACAGTATTCTTTTGAAACACACTATGTCCATAAAAGCAGCACCACAAGTCACCACCATCACCGAAGGAGTGATAAAAGTCCAAAAGCCTACAATAAGCACACCTCAAAATCACCGAAGAATAAAACAAAAACTCTCAAACTTTTCAAGAAATCTGGACGTTCAGGTAAACAAGAGAGAGTTAGGTAATTATTCAGATATCACCTAGCCTGTAAGTTAAAAGTTTAGTTTTATTTAACTCAATAAATGGGTATTTACTGGAATATATTGGTTAACTATTTTAAAACTGAATCTTCCTTATGGCTTAGCCTGTATTGAAGTGTAATGATAAAATCTATCTGGCATTTATAATAATATCCTGTTTCACTTTCTACATGTGCTTTTCCTGGTCCTTAACTGCTACACGAATAACACCTCCTCAAACAAGACTCTTTTTATAAGTGATAGAAGGCAAACAATCACCAATGGAGGCAGTGGATTGAAGTAAAGGGGATTAAGGAAGTCTTTAAAACTAAAAAAAAAAAACAAATGGATTAGAAATGTGGATGGTTAAACTCTGTATTCATCCCAAATAATCCCAAATAAAAATAAGTATGTATATTTAGGTGAGCCCCAGTGCATACAAATACATACATATTTATATGTAGGACCCTCATGTAGGTCCTTTATAGGACCTTCACTCACAGGAGACACAATAAGCATTTAATCTACAGGAACTCACTTGATTGTTCAATTCACACCAGATACAAACAAAATAAAAATTCTAAACATGTTTTTATGAAATCAAAATGGTAGTAAATTGAAGTAGTACAAGTCTTACAAAATATTTTTAAGAAATTTCCCTTTATTTTTTCACAGCGGGAAATAACTAAAAGTAATAATAGAAGAGTCAGCCCAAAAACGGAAAGTACCATTTAAGTCCACTCAGCTGAGATAGGTTGTTTATATTAAAAAATATTAAATTAAGCTTGAATGAAATAGATTTTGTTTAAATTTTCCTAACAAGAAGTGAAAAATATTTTCTTGACAAAAATTATTAATACATGATCTTAAATGTTTTGAGATTTTGTTAAATTGATATTCCAAAATTAAATTTGATTCCGAAGTGCTATAGATCAGAAAAATAAGTTAAATCCAAATTAAGAAAATTATTAATGTGATTAAATTAGCTAATGAACTGAAGAGAAAGATTACCCTATAAACATATAATTTGTAAACAAATCTTAACATATTATCTCTCAAGGGTGTTTTTTCATAAGTAGGCATAACCAATCTTCCCAAATACTTTGGGTATCTTCCCTAATACTTGGTCAAAACTGAGCCATCTTTTTAAGATGGCTTTTTAACCTTCACCTTCTAAATATGGAAAATAAACAAACAATTGGAAACTTTAAAAATTATAATTTAATGGGTGATTCTCACTTATTTATTTGTCAATTTACTGGTGGCACTATCTTTCAGTGGCAAGATAAAAACAGGCATTTCAATATGCACAGGCAATTCTAGATTTGTTTATTTTAAGAATAATTAGTTTTAAATGCCAAACATTTTAGGATGGCATACAAACAAATAAATAGACAACTTTTTGATTAGCATATTACGTGTTGTTATTAGTTAAGGGATGTGATAAAAGACGTCTTACTTCATTACATCCTATAACGAATAAATAGAATAATTTATAAAATGTCACAACCAAACCCTATCCATCATAAGTTTTAACACGGAAGCATTTCCCAGTGTTGCCACACTTGTGGGATTATACAACAGAAATGTCATTTTTTGGCAAAAGGAAAATGGTGGCAGACATTAAACCGTCATCAAATCTTTCATTGTCTATATCTTACTGATTTCAAAGTTAAAATAACTGTATTACAGTAGAACCCCGCTAATCTGTCACCAACGAGAACGAGAGCATGATCCGAACTTAAAAAAGGTCGGGTTATCAGTGGCACAGATTTATTTACATGAAAACGTGACACAACTGTAGTTTAAACTGAAAATATTGAAATGTATGTACAGTTTTACAGATTTAATACCGCTGTACATCATAAATACTGTCACCGGTGAGCATTTACTGATGAGCTGTCAACAGAAGAAGGCCTGAACGATGCAATGGGGATATGTAAACAACAAGAAACACCGATAACGGCACGTCGGACTATCGAGGAGTTGGAACATCCGATATCATATTAGCGGGGTTCTACTACACACAGTCCTCACTTACATCCCACAAGCAGAGCGACTGCAGTGCTGAGAACAGCGTCAGGCGCTGAGCTAAATCCAAGGACTGCTTCTCCCGAGGTGGCCATCCTTGCGTTCAAGTCATCGACGGCAAACTTCAACAAGAACGGGACCGTGACATTGAGCAGTTTTGCTCCTACCAATAGCCCGACAGCTAGCTTCACTCTGTTTCTGATCGCTAGGTCATCCTGTGAAAATGTGACAAAGTAGTTACCTTTGATTTAACTCTACTACACGAAATACCATAACCCTTAAACTTATTTTCAAGAATATTTCCGCAATATCGATTCCTTTTTGTAACTTTCGAACCTACGATGGTTCCAGCTGCCTTTGGTCATTGGACTATTAATTAATGGTTCTGGCTAAAGAATGAGACTAGTAACAAGGCTACATGAGGCATCTCATTCATTCTACAATCATAGTTCATTCATATTCACCTTAAAAAATGCCTTACTTGCCTTGGCGCCTTAAATAGGGATTTAGCTTTCAAACTGGTCAATTCTGATTTGGAAGTCAGATTCAGATTTCAATGAGCATTGGATACGATAAAATTAATGTCATGAAAGGGAAACTTGTCATAGTCAAAAGACTAAACATAATATATAACATTAATTTTATCGTATCAAATGCTTTATGTTTGGTCTTTTTACTGTATACGACAAGTTTTCCTTTCATCTTATTTTCTCCTTGTTTGTTGGTTCTTATCTGATCAGAGAAAAGGTTTCATATTTATAAAAAAATGATAACAGCCTAGAATTCCAGACCTTATATTGATACACATAAATTATGTTTTTAACTTGTATGACATACATAAATGATTATTTAAAATATGAATTGAATCTTTTACATCACTAATAACAGTTTTCTCATAAATTTTCAGTGGTATACCGTTTTCAGAATGTTGACTATACACAATTAAAATCTAAAACAGGAAAGCCTTCCTATCTATTAAGGCTAATTAACACGTTCACTGCGTTAATCATGTTTAATCATGACAACTGCTTTTGATGCTTTGCTAAGGAACCGTCAGAAATCCCGCATGCCACACGGAACAAGTTAAGCAGCCTACTTGCGTAGTGAAGGGGGTATCCTACAAAGGCTGCATCTCTTTCTCCACAAAGGCCTTCACAAAGTTTTTGTGGATAAATAAATGCCTAGTGGTTCTGCAGGGGTCCTCTAATCTAGAGATTCCAACAGTCTTGCAATAATTAATGTACCGTAAAATGAAAGATGGGATAGTCAATTCAACGGAATAAAAATCAAGACAGGCCATTCCATTCAACCCAAAAATATTCAAATTTTGTATTTAAAGACCAAAGTTTTAAAAGGAATATAAAAACCAAAAAGGACATACATAGCAAGGACATAGGTGATAAATATATATTTAAAACGCTAATTTTCAAATACATATAATCAAGTGGGAAATCCACCGTGGAAAATTTGAAGGTGCTATCTTGATAAAACTCTAACGTATCAAATATCGCAATGTTCATTAAAATTCCTGCATCTGTGAAAATTCAGAAAAGTCAGATATTTATTTTCTCAGGGCTTCACCCCACTAGCCTTAATATGTCAACGTTAATTTTTGCAGGTAATGATTTTATTTGGCCATGTGTAAGTTAGTAGTGAGAGTGCATCAATTTCTTCACATAATTCAGCATAAACAAATGTTCTCCATGAGTCTTCTCGAGTAACTGAGATTGTGATAAATGGGTGTGTTAGAAACTAGTGTGTGTTGTCTAACTAGCTATAAATGGGTGTGTTGAAAAATGTGATACATGTTATAAAGTAAATTGAAAAGTACTTCATAGAAATAATTTCACAGAATAGGGCATTTGTTATAAAAAGTATAGTAAACTATCAGAAATCCGGATTGGCCTAGTACGGACTCTGGGTAGTAGAAGCCTATTTTTTTTTTTCAAAAATTGTTGTTGCAAATAAAAATTAAAAACTTAACTTCACATCTTACTTACTTACTCCCTCGTCGCCTCTCCGACCACATTTTATGGCATGAGACCAGTCAGATCTTATACTTCAACTTCAGGTCTTCCAGTTCAGTCGAACCAGGTCACAGGAAAAGGTAAATGGAAAGATTAGGCCCTATGAGGTAAGCACCTCATCTAGCACCTAAGCACCTTTGGTTTTCACGCGATTACTATGGCATAAATGCCATGTAGTTTGCAACATTTGTGTCTGTGTCTGTGTTTGTGTTTGATGCAGTTTATGATTTACGAGGAAGTGGAAGTTGTCGTGCAGGGTGAGGATGGGGTAGGAGAGTCGTAGTTCACTGCACCTGCTTTGTTAGAGCAGACGTCACTTTGCCTTCATTGCGTCTCGTACATGACTCATGCCTACCTCCGGGAAATCCAGATTTTTCAAAATCCGGACCAGCCGTCCGCCACATAAGTCCATATTTCTTAGAGTCTACTGTATAGAATATAAATAGAGAATAAATTACGTTTCTTGAAAATTTACCTTTGGCCATATGTAAGCGAGCATGCCCTGCAGCATTTGTTGGCTGGTGATAGGTTCCTGCCCCAGGCTCATGTGCTCTCTTGACAGTCCAGATATCCCTGGGTGAAAACACCCGCGGGTTTGAGGCTGAAATTGGGGTGACCACCTCCTTCGGCGCTCATCATCACTTATAGAACTCTGTGAAAACATTCAAAATGTGCTAATTGATTTCACATTGCTTAAACCCCTATTCTCCTAAACATTGGAATGAATGTGAGTGGTTCACTTTGCTCCAAAGATGAAGAATTTGGCCTATTTATTTTTGTTCTTGTTTACAACCACAGCTACACAGTCTTTCACTGCTGTAACTCAGTTGTCAGTCCTTTTAATAAATTACCCCTATAGGAAAGATGCTATTACCATTTGTGGATTTTTTTCATAAAAAAACCCACTCTTTGGCAGTCCTGTTGCAGTCAAATGACATTGTAATGGAGAATGAATCAAATGCTATATTTTGCTCATTTATGAATTTATTTTGATGAAACGAGGTGTGGTTCAACCTCGAGGTGGTTTGGTGGTGGTTTGGTTTCGAGGTGTGGTGAAACGAGGTGAGCCTCTTGTGGTTGTTAAGAATATAAAAGATGTCTCTTGAATACGTTCAAAACATTTTCCATTAGGTTTTAAGGGTCAATAGGGAAACACTTCCTGTAAAAAAGGTCCTAAAACAATTCATCTTCCATCTGTTTGTGTATTTTTACTTTCTCCCTCTATACATAGTATATGGAGAAAGTATTGTTTTCATCAAAATTTTCGAATCTGAGTTGTTAGTGGAAATATTTGTTTTGGTGCTCCCTGAACCCAAAAAAGTGGTTTTTACGTGATGTCTGTCTGTGTGTGTGTGTGTGTGTCCGTGTGTGTGTCTGTGTGTGTGTGTGTCCGTGTGTGTGTCTGTGTGGATGTGTACAGAGCTAGAGCCCTAACCAATGGGCCGATTTTTATGAAATTTGGTATGTAGGTACTAATCCACGATATCTCCAGGCGTTTTTTTCATTTTTTTGAATTTTTGATTTTTAAGGGTAATTATCCCCCAAAAACCACCAGAAAACATGAAAAATCTAAATTTCTCAAAAACGGCTCTAACGATTTTTATTAAACTTTAGTCGTTTGTAGGACTTTAGTTTTCCAACAAAATGACACCACCCGCATTTCTGTAAAAATTCGGGTTCAGAAATTACAGGACTTAAAACATCAAAAATTCAGTTTTTTGGATTTTTCATAAAAATACATAAATATAAAAAATATTACTATTCACCATTAAAAAGAGCTCAAAAAACTAAATAATTTAGTTTTTTGTATTACTATTCTACGATTGCTGGTTTCGGAGAAAATTGAAATTTTCATTTTGCGGTAAACGCAGTATGTTGTCCAATGTTATTCTTATGGGGAATACAAAAATTACTATTTCTCTCTTATTTACTGATTAATTTCATTCAAACTTGATATTCTTGTCAATTTAGCACAGACCAACAGAGTAAATTCGAAATATGTTGCCCCTTAATAACCCTGGGGGGGAATAGGGGGTATTTCCCCTCTTAAAACCACGAGTGTAGCAGTGGATTCTGTAGTGCCTCAAAAGCAGGGATTTGGGTGGATCTTTTTTATAACAACTTGTGTACAAGATTTTCTGTACATTCGACCGTGCTTTGTATTCTACATTTAGTAAATAAAAAGTAATTTATTTTTTTCAAGATTCAAGATTTTATTGATCATTAGACATACATTGATGCAATAGATTTCGTCCACTTATCACAAACTAAAACACTTACGACATTATCTGATTACAGTTTTATCATTCTTAAAATGTACTATACCTATGAAATAACAAAATACCACAAGATAAACAAACATGCGCAGTAAGAGAGAAATAATAAATAATAAATAGGAATACAATTTATGACATTCATTAATAAATAGGTTGATTATAGACATATAGTGACCACATAAATAAATAAATAAAGCTATTACATTTACATTTCCTTTAATCTGCTTTCAGCCGTCAAAAATTCTGTTGAACTTAGAATCTTCCGTTTTTAGATAATCATCAATCTTATAGAATATTTGTTCTTTTAACCATTTATTCAGGCATATTTTAAATCTATTAATACTAACAGTGTATGCTGATTGTGGCAATTTATTAAATAGTCTTATTTTCATGCAAAATGTGCTATTGTTTGATTTTGAAAGACGAACTGTGTTTATATCTAAGGTTTATATCTAAGGTTTTTTCCTGGTGTTATAGTTATGAATATCCGATCTAATTCTATAGTCTTGCAGATTCTCCTTGACATTTACCAAACAGAAATAAATATACAGGCAAGGAAATGTCATTATATTCAGTTCTTTAAAAACAGGGAAACAAGATTCACAGTTATTTAAACCCTTTATTATTCTTAAAGCATACTTTTGCCACTTGAAAATTTGGTAAGCATTCATACTGTTTCCCCATAACGTTACCCCATATACCATCTGGGAATGAAAAAATGCATAATATGCATTAATTAACATATCATCACTAACACTAAGTTTAAGTTTTCTCAACAAGAAAGTAATTCTAGATAACTTTGTACACAGATTCTCTACATGCACGTCCCATTTTAAGGTTCTGTCTAAGTGTAGGCCAAGAAGTTTAATCGATTCTATTTCAAATGGTTCAGTTAAGGAGAAAATAATAGATTCTGTCTTTTTTTTATTTATACTTAACTGATTAATTTTAAACCAACTTTCCGCACTATTCAATGCCACACTTTGATCTATTTGTAATTTAACAGTTTCTTTACCAGACTGGACCAAGGTTGTATCATCCGCATACAATACTGTTCTGCATGGTATATTACTCGGAAAATCATTAATGGCAATTAAAAACAAAAAAGAGCCCAAAACTGATCCTTGAGGAACACCAGATTTGATTAACTGAAAAATAGAACTGTCATTATTTTGGACTACCTTCTGTTTCCTGTTACACACATAGGATGTCAGTAAACTAATTTCCTTGCCCTCCAAACCATAACATTGAAGTTTTTTTAGCAATATCGTATGCGAAACACAATCAAATGCCTTTGTCAGATCAATTAGTGTAGCACATGCTACCTCTTTGCCTTCAAAACCATTTAAAATGTAGCTAACAATATTTTCAACAGCCTTAATTGTATTTAATCCAGGAATAAAGCCATATTGTTCAGTACATAGTAACCTATTATCCACAAAGAAATTATATAATTGATCTTTTATACATGCTTCAAAAATCTTACTTACTACCGGAATTAGAGATACTGGCCTATAGCTTGATGGATCAGACTTATTACCTTTTTTATAGATTGGGATTACTTTTGTAAATTTAAGCACTTGTGGAAAAACACCCTCAGCTAGAGCCCTATTAAACAAACATACCAAAGGTTTAATTATTATGTTGGGCTAAAAGGGAGAAAGTATGTGTCAGTTTCCTGATACCATTTATTTATAGTTATGTTTAACTCGATAACCATTTGGTAACTTGGTACACAGACACATATTTGGCTTCTCTATAGGTTCTAAACATATTGTGACAACCTATAAAAATGCCTTGCAAGTACTATGTTTTTGTGTACCAAATTTTAACACTGTCATCAAATGTAACAATATTATTTAAAAACACAGACTGAAAACTAAACATTTTACGACCTATGTTCATTGGAAACTTTTCACATATATGACCCATAAAACCTTATAGAACATTTTCAAGGGACACCTGTATATTAGCATTGGAAACTTGCTCTTTCTAAATTGCACCTGCAGTATGCTTTTACATACATGCCATAAAATTGGCCAAATACATATTATTTAAATTGGGGTCGGAATAATTAAACTCTATTAAGACTGTGTTTTGATGTAAAGTAATAATAGTTTGGAGATCAAGATTTAATTGAAAAAACACTGATATTCCTAACCACAGTCAAACTACATTAGCCACTGATTTACTTTATTACAACAGTCAAATGAGGGAGGAGGGGATGTAATTGTTTGTCATGACACATCATCTAATGATAATTCTAATTGTTTCCAAACTAAAAAATAAGTTTACTGGCTGAGGATGGTATTGTGGTGGTGTAATCCAACTACTAGTGGGTAAATTCAGTGGATAATTCAAGAAGAGATCACAAACCTTGTCCATTGGTTCCCTTGTATTCCTTACCATTCCATTGTATGTATGTACAAATTATGAATATCACATTTTTTACTTGACTTGGTATCCACAATTCCTTTCACATTAGATAGATTCTCTCAGACACTCAAAATGACAAGGTCACATGGCAAAAAGTAAAATTCTGAATACCATCATTAGTCACTGAATTACTAATTAATGAGCTTTACAAGAAACAACTTTGATAGAAAAATAATGGACTGTAAAAGTGACTTTAACTCGCCAATCATTTGCATTTCCTTGAAAATGTATATCAGTGAGAGTCAGTATCTTACAAATATTTGCATAAAGTATCTTAGTACCTTAACATAAAACACAACATTAGTAACTTTAGATTCTTTCCAGCAGTGTAGCTCCCTCAGCTAAATCTTTTGATGTGCAGTTCTAGTATTTTCTGCTTATTTTCAGACAACTTTCCGTCTGGTCTTTTCCAAAATAGAGATTGAAAGTGTGATACACACAATTTTCAAAGTATTGGTAAGTTTTTGTTTTTTACCTCATCTGCCCGTTGCCATGGACCAATTGGTTTGTAAAAGAATTTAAAAACATCGAGAAACCGTAACGGTATTAGTCACATGAGCAAACCGTGGTGACCCCTCATGAAAAAGTATCTAAGCTTTCAGCTAGGTTCTTGCTAGGCCAGCTACCGCGTCCAGTCTTGGCTAGTCGTTTTGGCTCCCTTGTGTGGCCAACTTCCTTTTCTTTCCTTTTTCTCAAGGGGCTGGGTTTCTTGAGTTTTCCATGCTGGATACCATGTCAAGTCTAAGCTCTTGAAAGGAGTAGCGGATGTTGTCAGTCCGGTGTGACATGGGGCATGGGAGGAAGAACCCTTAACCGACGAGTCTTGAAAGTGACAAACCATGGGGAGAACCTGGGAGAAAGACCTTATAGCAGATTCTGGATGCTAAATGGGTTAGCTTCAACAAGCCATGGAGCAAATCCCTCCTCAGGCTCCCTTAACCCAAACTCAGGCTGTCGCTTTATCAAGTGACAGGCTCCTTGTCTCTTGGCTTTTGTAATACGGTAGCCTAATAGGCTCTAAAGATAATCTCGATTAGAAGGCAAATTGACCCGGGACATTTCCGTTTGAATGGATGACAACGAATGTTCTGAAAACCTATTTATGAGAGCAGTTGAAGCAAGTAAAGGCTTCTTGGTTATAATGGTGATCAATCAACACGGAAATTATTTTGTTATATGTACTCAACATCTCAATTTATTGATAAAAATATTTAATGGAAATAAATGCCTATATAAAAAACAAAATTATTCAAAACGCAACTAAATTAGTTGGTAAGCCTTAAATGTCAAATTTGTGAGTTGTGGTAATGGTGTCAGATTGCGATTAGCCATCTTCCCAAAAAATTGTTTATTTTAATTTTTTGTAAGTGACTGCAGCCTCTTTTTGCCCGAACACAAAGACTAAAGATCTGTGTGAGGAACGTGTCCAGCAAAGCAAGCAGTGAGCCGTTGCAGTACAAGTTGTACAGTCCTGATAACACTTACTTGTCACGACTGGGATTCAAACCGACGACAGGACCAATGCGGTTCCTGAGTCTGTCTCCTTCACCACTACGCCAACAACTCACAACATAAATACATTCTTTTAGGCTATATTAATAAATATTTACAAGCCACTGGAAGAATTTTTTAAAAGTCATCTTACAGTACCTTGGTTACAAAATTATTAAAAGTATATCAATAAAAATCAAGAGGACCTGCCAACCTGAAATAGATAGCAAATAAAAGGTATCAGGAAACTGACACATACTTTCTCCCTTTTAGCCAGACTTTAATGAAAAAAAGATTTTTTATTTACTAAATATAGAATATGAAGTACAGATAAATGAACTGAAAATTGTCTAAAATAGTTGTTTTCAGAAATATTCACCAAAATCCCTTTTTTGGAGCACTATAGATTCTGTTGCTAAACAAAGAGATTTTGAGAGGGGAAATGCCCCCTTGTCCCCCCCAGGGTTAAATGGCAACATATTTCGAACATCCTCTATTGGTCAATGCTAACTTGACCTGGATATCAAGTTTTAATGAAATTGATCAGTAAATAAGAGAGAAATAGTAATTTATGTATTCCCCATAAGAATAACATTGGACAACGTACTGCGTTTACCGCTAATTGAAAATTTCAATTTTCTCCGCAACTAGCAATCGTAGAATAGTAATTCAAAATACTAATTTATTTATTTTTTTGAGCTCTTTTCAATGGTGAATAGTAATCTTTTGCAGCACTTATGATTTTTTATGAAAAATCCAAAAAACTGAATTTTGGATGTTTTAAGTCCTGTAACTTCTGAACCCGAATTTTTCCAGAAATGCGGGTGATGTCATTTTGTTGGAAACCTAAAGCTCTACAAACCACTAAAGTTTAATCAAAATCGTTAGAGCCGTTTTTGAGAAATTTGGATTTTTCATGTTTTTGGGGGATTTTTGCCCTTAAAAATCAAAAATTCCAAAAAATGAAAAAAACGCCTGGAGATATCGTGGATTAGTACCTACATACCAAATTTCATAAAAATCGGTCCATTGGTTAGGGCTCTAGCTCTGTACACATCCACACAGACACACACACACACACACGGACACACACACACACACACAGACAGACATCACGTAAAAACCACTTTTTTGGGTTCAGGGAGCACCAAAACGAATATTTCCACTAACAACTCAAATTCGAAAATTTTGACGAAAACAATACTTTCTCCATATACTATGTATAAGGGGAGAAAGTAAAAGGGAGATTTGGAATGTGATAACTGTGGGGTACAAAGGCTACACCAACCGATCTTTCAAAGAGAGGTTTAGTGAGCAGACGGGTAGGAAACAAAACAATCCGTCATCAAAGGTTGTCCAAGAGTTACAATTAAACTCTGACACATTGCGAATATAAACACTTCATCAAAAAATATTAAAACAATGCAACAATAATCAAAGCTAAAATCTGGAAAGAATATTTTATTAATAAACATTTTTCTGCTGGTAATACAAATAGCAAAATAAACCAGTGCCTCGCCGCATCATGCAATTTTTCCAACGTAAGGCTTTCACCAACAAATTAGGTGGGTTTTGAATAATGGCAGTCAATGATTCAGCAGAAACTAATATTTTTATATTATTAATTTGATTGGTTTTATTTAATGTAATCGTTTTCTTATATTGCACGCTTGTAAATCCCGGAAAAAGCTAGATAGTGTAATTATAATGGGGCTGGAATGTCAAAGTTGGAAAACCTGTATGTTTCTTTAATCCTCAAACAGATGAATTGATATTGAAAACTAAAAATATTTAAGAATCTCCTTCAAAGTAATATCTCAAATTAATGTTTGTTCCTCATAATAGGATCTTACTTAATGTTTTCAATAAATCATTAAAATCTAATTACAAAGATTGTTTTTTTAACCTGCTCTCTTGGTAACAGTAATACACCACTACCAAGCAATACATAGTATATTTTCAGGAGCTACATCTTGTTTTAAGAAATAAATGGATGTTTAGATTTGTTTTTTCCGTGACAATGTTTAACAATGTATTGGAATTTATAACAAAATATTAAATTTATAGGGAAATCTTTTGACCAGGAAAGGTAGGCCTGAGTCCTATCTTTCCCTTCCTGGCGGGGTAAGGCCCTTTTTTGGGAACCATTCCGGCATTTGCCCAAGTGAGATGAGAAACCTCACAACAATGAGATGAAGAGTACAAACTCTTCTCAGAATGGCCGGCCTGGGATGAAACCCAAGACCTTCCGAATGTGAGGTGCAATAACAGATTAGAAAGGTTGAAAGTCATGCCTCACGCTGCCCTCTGCTCCAACAGACATTTTTGCCGTGTGGCACCATGGTGGAAGGAAACAAATAGGTACTGCGCAGGTTTGTGACGTCATTCGGGATGCAAGTCGGCACATCAGGTGAGCCCCGACTGTCAGCTGATTGTAGAAAAAAAAACATTGTACGTCAGCGAAGAGGAGCTTGCATCCCGTGTGACGAAGATGCGTGGAATTTACCTATTTTAGGTACTGGAGTAGCACACTTATTTGTTTCCTTCCATCGTGGAGTGGCACAAGGCACAAAACATTTCATTCTTTAAAGTTCAACGTGGTATTGGCCTTTTCACAGTCACATTATGGAGGGTACTTGAAAGTATTCTCTACTCAGTTAAGTGGTACAACTAGAAGCCCTTATATACTTTAAGTAACTCTCAATAGGTGGAAATCAAACACTTGGAAAATAAATTACCATGATTCAGAATCGTACATTACTTTATTACACACTTCCAGCATACAACACGATGACTGAGATATCACCGTGGTGCAATTTATAACAGCAATTATGAATATCTGGGCAGTCTTACAAAAAGATTTGTCCGACCTCACATTTGTGATTTAGTTCCACGAATATTCAGTTGGCTAAAAACACTTTATAAAAACTAAATAAAATATGACTTAAAATAACAAACACAAAGGTGTATAAAACTGCAGTTGATTTTACAATTTTATACTCATGTAGGACAAGATTTTTATTAAAATGTACCTACAATAAACATTTTCAAAATGGCGCTAAAGAATTTATTTCAATAGTATCTACTCATTGTTTAAGAATATTCAACACAAAAGTTCAACAAAACATATTTTTTGTAAAAAAATATAACTTCAAAATATGAGGGTCCATAGAGCTTGTGCTAGTTGCAGATAGATGCAAAATGCGTTTAAACTAAATTACGGATCCTCTCTGCCTTAAAATTCTTTTCCCAAACAACAGTTAACACATTGCGTGCGGCTGGGTCAGCATAGACCCACGGCAGGAAACACACAGTGGCGGCCGGGTCAACGTAGACCCGCGGAGCCCTCTACTATTGCTTGTATTATTGTGAGCCAGCCACTGGATGATTTTAGTGAAAGTTTGCCATACGCGATGATAATGTTGACTTCCCCCGGTGACCTTGGTTTCTATTTTTGAATGGTTTGGGGCAGACCACGGATGTTGGTATGGTGAGTCGGGTCGGGTCTGCTGTTACGCTTTGACAAATCCCCCCTGAACCATAACTACGTGACAAAATGTCTGTCTCGTTGCGTAATCGGCATGTTTTTACTAATTTCTCATTTGTGGGGGCGTCTTTTTGGAAACCAACAGATTGAGACGGTATAAGTCTATGCGACCTTCATTGATAGGAGTGCAAATAAGTGTTTAGTTGACTGACTGACAGTTTGCAAAACCAGCCAGCCTCCCCAGCTCGGTACGACTACTCGACCGACACAGCGCAACAGCACTGCGCCTGGCACCCGGCACGCACGTCACCATGGAGCAAAACACCTGGTGGTGCCTGGGTCACTATTGATCCATGGATTTCGAATTGTCATTTCCTTGAAAAAAACACCTGGGATTTCATGTTTCTCCTCGAATCTCGACTTTTAGAACCAAAATTAAAGTTTTTAAGCATATAATTTGTCAGGTATTGGATATCTTTATTAATGTTTCTTTAGCTACCGAATGTGTTAACAAAATGTAATCTAAAAAATATATAATAAAAACCCTTGAGTAAACAAAATAAATTATACATTATGTCAATTTAATTTTAAAAAGATTTTGTAAGAAACTGAGACATATAATAAGACAATTATCAAATTATTTTATGCTTTTCAGAAATATGATACTTATTGTCTAGAAAGTGGTAAAGATCAGTCAGTTTTACTTGTTGACAACCCATAAGAATATCAGTCACCAAAATGACACAACCATTTAGATAACCAGTAATAAAATAATTATAATATATTATTTTACAGTTTATACTCTTTTAAAACTGGCCCATTGTCAACGTTTTACATCAGGTATTAAGAAAACAATAACATATAACCACTGGCGGCATTATTTCTATCACATTTAACTCGTTACATCAGTTCATTAAACTCAGTTCAACAAACCATTTTTAATATTACAACATCAAATTTTTGTATACATGTTTGAAACCTTAAGTACCTTGATACCAAACTTCGAGAACTCAAAGTTCTTTGGCATGTTTATGAACAATCAGTAAACTGAGAGAATAGTATATGTACTTGTAGAGCCTACTTTGAATATTGGTGTTACAAGAGAAATATAATACAAAAAATAAAGTCTTAATATAAAAATAGATTATATTACCACTAGAAATGGGTAAATAGAGGAAGACACAGTTTAGGAAATGGACAGAATGAACAAGAATAAATGTAAACATACATGTTTCAAAAAATAAAACAGTTTAAAATATTTAGATTGTCATACATTAAGGGCCTTTTTGCACATAAAATTTAAATAGCAAGACATTTGCTAGTTTTAACTTCTTCCTTCCTGAGTGGACAGTTAAACTAGGTGTTTTTCACAATTAACTATTACATTTAGGTATTCATTGTACAGATCAATAGCCATTAAGAAACTCCCAGAGACCTTGAAACAGAGCTTGTAATCTTTGGCATTTACCATTTCTCTAAGTTTTGTTGTTATTTGAAGGCGCTTTTTCTCAAGCACCAGCTTACCAATTTTCCAGATATCACTCAACTCACTATTGACAAAACTGTTTGAATACACTTTCAACTGAATGGTTTTGGGATCGACTTTGTCTGAAGATAACAATACATAAATTAGAGCTTTTAAGCTCCAAGACAAACCGTCAGCACTCAAATACATGTTGGTCAACAGATCATGTGATTTCAGAAAAGAATAGGTTTTCTTAGAGGTACTTGTTTCTTGATGCTCACGGACTACGGTGGAGTAGACTTCATCGAAGGTGATGGGGAGGGTGTCATGAATGTTGTTGTGAATGATGAAACCGTACTCCAAATAAAGTTTCAAATTAGAATGATCACCATAATGAATGAAAACTTGATTGTACTTCCTAAAAGGTGTTGATGATTGGATTCGATAATACCCGTCTACTTCACTGAAAAATGCCTGAACTTTAGCTTCATTAGAATGATTAAACATATCTAAGTACGGTGCCAGGGCTAGACAGTTTGAATCCGATAACTTTAAATCGTGATCACTGTTGTGTTCAGGACAAATATATACAGCTCGGGAGTTTATGATAAACCAAGCCCAAAGAAAACAGTCTAAAGTAAATATCTGTGACATAGAACTATCACAATGAGGACATTTGTCGCTCGGAGAAAAAGATTCCACTAACTCTTGAAACAATAATGCAATGTTTCCTTTGAAATTATTCACTTTACTTGAGATCTCAACTGGGAGAGCATCTATTTCTGCACTTGAAGTAAACACTGGAGTTGCTACGTTTTGTGGTAAAGAACGGATGTATTTCGCCCAAAAAGACTCATTTCCCAAATGTTTTTCTAGTGCGAGATGAGCTGCAAGAACTTGTTGCGAGAGAAATACTGTTCTTTTAAACAGCCAACCAAACACGGATTTCGAGGCAGTTTCAACAGTCATTAAACATTTACCAGGTATGCTGACGATGATATCACCACTAGCGATGCTTCGTCGGGTCATCAGTCCACGACCTGTGGCAGGAAAATCAGCTGGCTCAAGCTTCACTGTTTCACTCCACCCATTCTGTTTCATCCACTGCACTAACTGTTGCAATCCTTCATCACGTCCCAATGAAGCTGCTCTTTCCGTGACGTTATTCTTCCTCTTTCTTTTTCTCAGTGTTCTTCCCATTATGTAGTATTACAGTCTTCAAGAATCTGAAATGTCCAACTTAAGCTCACACTTTTTAGGCACATTAAGTCATAGCAAATAATAAACTTTAAACACTTTTTCGATTAAATCACAACATAACATTGCATGTGTGGGAACATCATACATAAGGAAAATATGCAACTATTATATCAACAACAAATTTAAAATGTAAATGTGCCCCCCAAAATGTTGGGCACGCAAAGATAGTGATAAACATATCAGTTTACTCTTTGGTATCAGTGAAAACCTTTTTGGTGATTGTGAAATATCAGTGATTGGTATAAGTGAAGAACAGAGAGTTCTGTTACCTGTTACAGTGTATGTCAATGTGTTGAACCACTACATTATTTTAAATTTTTTTGTGATCTTTATAAATACAGGGACGTGGTTTATGGTTTAAAACCAATTGTTTACTTTATCATTATATTGAAAGAATAGGGCGATTTTTGAGCAGAAGATTATGGCCAAACTACTGGGTCGATTTTGATGATTTACGTGTCGTTTGAAAGCCCTTAACGTCAAGATGTGCCTTTTGGGGGTCTCAAGTCAGTGCATGGAACCAGAAACCCTTGGGAAGCCCTCAAAGTATGGTTTTGGCCAATTTAAATAATATTGGACAGCAAATAAAAACAAAAGAAGCAGAACAGCTGGGATTAACACATTCAGTGCAGGTGGATCTCATGAGCTCCAAGCTGGCCTTGCCAGTCGATCGGTTGGAGCTCATGAGCTCCAAAGTCTAATGTTGTTTTCAAAGGAATACTGTGTCTCAACCACTACAGATGGATGAATGAAACCATCTCGAGTTTGTCTATTCCCTTACAATACTCGCACTAAGGTCAGTTTCCAGTTCCCGCCCCTCGGTGGTACCGGGGGGTGGGGCGCTTCCACTGCGCTCGCTGCCAAATTGTTTACCAATACTCTGTCCCTTATCCTTCTTATTTTTATCTAAAGTGAACAGACTAACATTCAACAGAGCATAGTTCGAGTGAATAGTGCGGTTCAGTCGCGTGGGATTGTGGTGCGTGTTGCATCGCGGCAGGCGCCTACTATTATTGCGCCAAAGCCAAAACTGCGGGTGGAGCTCATGAGCTCCAAAAATGTATCGGCACTAGTTACAGGAACGGACTATCCGAATATTTTTTTAACACTCTAACATTGTTTCTACATGTATTATTACTATGTTTTTAGTGAATACAAATTTTCAACTCCTGGGTGAACCTTACGTCATCTATACGCACTGAATGTGTTAAAGATGCAAACACATGGTTTGCTAGTTAAAGTTAAACTAAAAGGTTGATTAAATTAAAATTGCGTAACTGCGCAACATATCTATTGAACTATTTATTATATCACCTAATCATTAGACATTGTTATTGAATGAAGTCTAATAGTATAACAGTCTTTTCTTCCATGGTCACTGCATTTACTGTAACCAGAGTTTTCTTGATATTTTGTTGAGAAGTTAGTAATTTTTACTGTGGAATATCAGTTCTGTGATACCATTTCTATATGCAGCGTGGCAGTCAGCAAGCACAACAAATCACTGTTAAGGCAAGTAATCCAGTCACAGTCCCTGCAGTACCGGTATATCAGTGAAACATATCAGTTCTGTGTTTTAGGTCCCATCACTACGTGGCGCTTTTGAGGATTCAGAGGCTTATATTTATATTCAAGTGTAATGCGATATCACACACTATGATAAACTATAGGACAGTTTATCATAGTCATAGGCCTAAGCTTAAGTTAATTTTAAGTTTGGTTACCAAGGTAGGTACATAACAAAATTTAAAATATAAAATATGAATTTAAAAAATAATAAATCAAAATAAAATATCAATTAAATGTATAATTAATGGAGTCAACCATGTAAAATTCACAAAGTGTAAATTATAACCCCCTTGGTGTCCAAGCTGACAATTATATTTTACTTCACTTAGTTATTATTGTAACTCATTCAATTCTTCTTTATTAACAGAAAGTCAAGTAGGCATCTACTGTTGAACAAAAAAACAAAAGTAAAATAAAAATTGAAAGTATACAAATATAAATACCCCCGTCGCAGCAAACCTGCATACTCAGCGAATTTCCAATGAATATATAACATAACACATTAAAACACTTAACAGGATTCATAAGAAATGTATTCACAAACAATCGATATTTAAAATATTAATTATTCTCCATAAGAATAACATTGGGGATGAGTACGCAGGTTTGCTGCAACAAGGCACACGAAATAATGGGTTTTTATGAAAATATCAATAGAACTCATCTTAGTGAAGACACATACCAAGTTTCATCCATATACATTCATAAATAAGCGATATATAACATTTTAAGTATTTTCCATAAGAATAACATGGGGACCAAGTACCTAGGTTTGCTGCTACAGGAAACATTGGCGAAAAATTGTTTTTTTGTGCAAACAACAATAAACCACAACCATATCAAGCCATATACCAAATTTCGCCAGTTTATATTCATAAATAAGCAAGATATACAATTTTTCTTTTTCTCCATAAGAATAACATTAGACAACGTACTGTGTTTAGCACTTTCAATATCTCGGTAACCAATTGACGTAGAGCAATGATCAAAATACCAAATTGTTTGTTTTTTTAAGCTGAATTCAATGGTATAGATAAAATTTGATTTAAATTAAAATTACATGTGAAAACCCCAAAAAACACATTTTTGGGGTACAAAACCCCCCAAAAACCCCCCTTCGTATGGTGCGATTCATCTGGTTTTCGAACTCGTTCAAATAAATGGTACTTTACACATTTGTACCAAATTTCATTAAGATCGGACCTTTTTTACGAGAGTTATCGTGCTTACGGACACATATATATATATAAATATATATATATATATATATATATATATATATATATATATACATATATAAAAATTTGAACGAATGGTGTTTTTGGCATCTGGGGACCTCAAAATGAAAAGTTATCATGGTCTCGGGCTTAAGTCTTACCATGAGACCTACGGTAATAGCTTCTTCCCTATAGGGGAAATTCGCTAAAAAGTCAATAACAGCTTAGACATCAAAACAACAAAACAGGCCATTGTCTAAAATAAAAACCTTTTCAAGCCTAAAATTCTTCTACAGAATAAAAAGTCGTATATGTGCCAATTACCGTGTAAGTTCTCATTTTAGTTTGAGATTCTCTAGTTCCTTGAGGTTTTCTAGCTACGTTATAACATCTATATATGCTGATTTATTTTCAAGGAGAGATGTTTAGCTATGAAAGGCTGGAATTCTCAGTAAATCTTGAGTCATAGCAGTATACTATAATTGCATGATTAAGAAGCTTCTTTGAACAAGCATACACGTTACCTAGCATTCTAAGGTTTATTGGCTTTACTTTTTTGGTTTAGTGGCTTTAATATTTCTTACTTTTTGCCAACAGGTAAGACATGTTCTCATTAGTTTGCCAGTGCAGCCTGTTGGCTCAAAAAATATTTTTTTTAAATACCACCACTATCACACTAGAAACCAAATTTAATTAATAGCCTACATTGTAATCAAATAACCATTTTGAAATGAATTAAATAAAACGTTAAGTGGGTACCTAACCTAAAATAGTTTAGTTTTAATTAGGCATTAAATAAAAAAGAGCAACAAAACTAATTTAGAGATCTCGTAGTCACAGTTTCAAAATATTCTGATAGAAGGCAGCCAGTATATGTAGTCCTGTTAGTGCTGCTTACTGGTGACTGAACAACACAACTTATTTAGACAACAAAGGCAGTCAGGCATAGTTTGACGTAAATCGTATCATGCGCAAGTGGCACTGCACAGTCGTGGTGTAGTTGTATGACACCTGTCTGCAAGCCACCTTATTAACCCATTGGCCATTGGCCTACCAGTTTTTCCTGTTGGTTGACTTCCAGGAATCCCTATTAATATGGCACATCTTATGACCTCAATCTTAATCATTAAAAGTTCTTACTTCACACTTCAAGATTTTTGAGGATATAGTAGTAGAAAAATATCACTATAGACTAACAATCAATTTCCTGATACTAAACAGCAACAGACAAATTTAAGTTAAACAAAAGCCCAAAACAACATAAAGCCCAAGTTTGTTTACATATGATTTTCATATTGCACATCAGGTTAGCTTAGAACTAAAGTGCAATTGATACTGTTGTAATAATGACAATGTTGTTCGCAGAATACTTATAGGTATAGATGTTGCAGTGTAATTTTATTTTATGGCAGGTAATCTTTATACCTATATAATTCTGTAAAAGAAATTTTTAAGTTAAAATTGTGGGAATTTGGCAACTCGCAGGATGATGGGAGACGGCTCAAATTAAAGGTCTTGATCCCAGGGTTTTGAAAAAAATTTCAGTATTTCCAAAAAGTTACCGTACCAGCAAACAAGAAATTACATAAAACATTCTCTATAATAAAAGCAAGTTTTAATATAGTTTTATTATATTTTAGTTATTTGTTAAGTGACTAACCCATATATAATTACGAAAAGGGGTACGGTTTCATAAGAGGTTCAATTATTTTCAACCAATAGGCCTATTTTGATATAGATAGCTTACTACCGGTATTAACTTAATGGAGTTTCAACTTTTACAGCGTCCTACGGTGGTTAGTTGGATTAACTTATATTATTTAAGTTATGTAGGTACTGTAAAACAAAACCTATCTTAACCTAACAAATGTCACTCGTTTTTCAAAGTAGATACCTATTTGAATTTTAAATTCCAACATGTTTCAACTGCTCCAAATTCATAAACAATACAACCAACGATCAATTGCCATTATGAAATAGGGTTTTGAAAGTCCTACCTACGCAAAATGTACCCAATATTCTATTGGAACAAACGTTCACATGAAATATCAAAGTCTCAAATTAAATAAACTGCGTCCAATTGAAATTTATTGATAGTAACAAAATCAAATAATCAGTTGACAATAATACAGGGGCGGATCCAGAGGTCATGTTTGGGGGGGGGGGCGGTCACCAAAAGTTACCCCTCCCCCTTCCCTGTGGATGGTCCCTGGCACCCCCATTATTGTTTTTAACTATATGAAATTATACAACGAATGAAAGTAAGTTAACATAATATAATAATAACCTTGTCCTCAAGAAAAAGCAATCTTAACTTTATAAACAGGCTAAATAAAAATTAACTTAAGTTCTACTGCGCCCGACAGTAAATAAAAATAAAATATTTAGTCATTACACTTTTTTCTTCGTCATCTGTAAGCGTCTAAGAACAAGTAAAATGCCTAAATAAACAATTTATTTTATCAACTTATTTACCCACGCGAAAAACTATTTACAAAACGTATTTGAAATCTGCAATACTGAACTATACTATGCAATGATACAATTAGGAATGAGGCTGACAGCCAAGGTCAACCACTCAAAAAATGAAAATGTCGTACCACATTTTTACAAAACAAAATACTTGGCGTATGAGCTTCTGTTTGAACGCAATTTAATCTTTTGTTTCCTCTTATTTCATTACATATAATTCGAGGCACTTTTTGCTCCTAGCCTAGCCACTGAATATTATTGCCTAGCAACGGATTACACGGTTTTAAACAAAAATCAAACCTAACCTGTAAACAAAAACACCGTTCATAGCAAACGACAGTAGGCGGGCAAAATCCAGTAAAAAATATCGCTGAATACAATTGTTGCAACCTTTTCTACTAAATTTTACCTCCAAGACCATGTTGAAAACAATGCATTTTCGGTCTGTCAGCTGGCAAAACTGCAACAACTTCGTGAAACTCGGGAATATCCATGTTTTTGTAAGACGCTTTTAGGTTAAATATATGAATATAAGTAATGTGTTATATACTAAAATGGAAGTTTAAAATTTCTCCTGTCTAATGGTGTGTATTTTATTTCATTTAAAGAAACGTTTAGGTTTGTTAGTTTGATTTTTATTACAACCTTGTAGATGGGAGCAGCAAAACTTGACTCTCGGAACCGAAAAACGGGGTTTCGGGAGGCTTTTGATACATTTTCATTCGGATTTATTCAAACATTCATCAAATGCCTGAATAATAAAATAAAACACCAAAATTCTTAGATTTGGGGGGGGCGACCGCCTCTACCGCCCCCCCTTGGATCCGCCCCTGCAATAATAGAAGTCGATTATGAAACTATACCCACTAAAAGTTGTATGACAAATTTTTAGTAAAAATTCACCATTCTGAACTTAAATCTTTGAACCGGGCTAGAGGTCAAATGTAGCACATCCCCCCTCCCCGCCAAAAAATAGACTTGGGTCCCACGTTATCCTTTCAAAAATATGGTTAACGTAAAAAAATGATTTTGATGAAAGGCAAGAACTAGGGTTTAGAAAAATGATTCTGATGAAAGGCAAGAACTAGGGTTTAACTATGGGTTGAAAATGACCCAACAGTCCTATATCTAAGAATAGGCCTAACAGCTTAATTTCCAAACTTACCTCAAGCACAGTCCTGTTTATAGGAAAATATAATGAGCCTTTATATCCATTTTGCTTCTTCCAACGACATAGAGGGCGTCTAAAGGTGTTCCACAATTCTAATTGAAATAAGGATTTGTTATAAATAACAGGAAATTCACGGCCTACTTTTGTATTGAGTATCATTTTCTTGAAAATTAATATCTTAGACATGTTATGTTGGTTTTCAGCTGACTATTTTCTATTTCAAAAATGTTAGATAGAGCATAATTAAATTTTAAAATATTGCTGCAAACTGAAATTTGTTGACACCTTATTTACTATCACTTAACCTAAACTCGACTTTTGAAAAAATAATAAATTTGAGGTCAGTGCTGCCACAAGACATCAAGTAATTTACCCTCTCTCAACATGGAAAATACCCTCAAATACCCTCAACGAGGGAAAACTGTTATATTTATACTTTAACAATGCGTTTTTACACTAATTAACAGCTTGCACCCTAAGACATTACAAATTTACACAATCTGCAACTGCTCTAGAACAAGGCTACCATTCTAAAATTATCACACAAAAAACTTAAAACTCTCGTATTTTCCTTCTGGACTAAAGATAGTCTATTAATATATCTGATAACCATAGACTATAACCAATGACTACATATATAATAAGGCAGACAAGCCTTATGGAAATAACTCAGCGCCTGTTGAGAAGTCGGAAAGACTGGTTCAGCGACCCACCGCCAGTTGGCGCTAGTGGCGGCGGGCGTTGACTGTACTACTGTTCTCTTGGTGCGGACTGTACGAGTACCCCCCTCTCTCTTCTTCGCCCTACCAGCTGATCAACCACCGCGGCGCAACGCAACTCGCACTAGACCGGGCTAGCGACAGTATGCGTGAATGTCGAACAGGCAGCTAACCTCAGATAAATTAGAGTTCAGATGTTTAATTGTGGCTATCCTTATAGAGAATATAAGGATGGCCGGGTTGAAGTGCCATTACTTAGGGTGCAAAACTCCTGGTCCTCACTTTTTTAGGATTCCAGTGAGTGATAAAACGAGGTGAGATCAGTATTCGTGGTTCTATTAGAAGTGTAACAGGTCGCTATAGTTTAAACTAAATTTATCAATACTAAAGTTCGTATTTGTCTGTGGCTCCGTGCGTCCGTCCGTCCGCGGCTGTTTCTCGAGCTGTAATGGCTCCCAAGGTACGAAAAGATATTTTTTAGGGGTAATCGAGGTCGGGGAAGCTGCACGAGGTTTTTCTTGAAAAGCAACCTTATTTGAGTTACGGTAGCTTTGAGCTGGTTTTAAGCCATTTTACCATATATAAGCGGAGCCGGGAGTATTCAAGCTTTGTTCCTGAAACAGCTGATTATTTCCTGTGGTCGCGATAGCGGCCGCCAATACTAGCAAAATATAATTATTTTAGTTATAACAAAGATACTTACATTAAATTTGAATAAAGACTAATTGAATGGGTCCGCTGCAAAACATTCTAAGCGACAAAATTTCAAAAAATAGAGATTTCTGGTGAAAAAGGTTCTAACCGACATTCTCTACAACCACGTATATTTGGTGTTGAAGTTTTTCATGTTGGTAGCACTGATTCGTCTGTCAAACCTGGCAGGAATTACTAGAGATGTGCGATCCAGTGACTTTGCTGGATCAGTGACTTCAGTGACAGCGCCAAAGAAATATCAGTTACTTTTACCGGTGACTTGGCACCAGTTACTCCCGCAGTTCATCGTAACAACTCCAGCGATAAATTACCCCTTTTTGACACTGTGTTATTTATCAAAGTTAATCATGACCTTAAAAGGAATCAACAGCTCACTTATTGGCATTAGATTTAAATATATTTCATAAAATAGGAACAACAAGTAATAATTAAAATTCTTAGTACAACTACAAATTCTCATTTAACTACGAAAACATTTAGGAGTATCACTAAAAAAATATTAATTACCTAGAAGTAAATAATAAAGTTGTTAATAAATCATAAATAAAGAAAGCTTGTAAAAAGACTACTTAATTTTACAAATAACAGTCATCGGAAAATTGTATTAACAGCGCTTTAGTTAGTAAACGCACAACAGCGACTTGCATGAACAATGCGGGCTCGTGTTGTCACTGAAGTCACTGGCGCTGGTTCGTAGTTCGTCCATCTCGTCTATGCCCAGCGCCAAGCTCCAAACAGCGCCAAGCTCCAAACAGCGCCAGCGCCACAAACCTAGAGGCGATACCTCGAAACCACCAAACAGCGACAAGTGACAGTGACCAGTGCCAGCTCCAGCTCCCAGCTCCAGCGACAGCGCCACGACCTCGAAACAACCAAACGGCGACCGGTGACAGTGACCAGTGCCAGCGCCAGCGCCCAGCTCCAGCGACAGCGCCACGAACCTAGCGGGGATACATTGAAACAACCAAACAGTGACAGCGACTTTTGAGTGAGTGAATTCGTACTGTCACCGAAGTCACTGGAGCTGGTCAGAACAATTTCCTGGCACCAGCTCCTTTAGTGCCGAACAAATATTAGCGCCAAAGTCACCGGTACAGAAATATTTAACAACCCTAGGAATTACTACGACTCGACGAAAAACGTTCTAAGCGCCAGAAAATGAATAACACTTAGAGAAAGTTTATATACCATTATAACGCTTGTATAACATTATACAAGCATCAATGGTATCTAAATTTACTATAGTACTATCGTTTTAGAATAGTTTTACTATATTTTACTCTAAAGTATTTTTTACAGTTTAAAAAATATTAAAAGTATGATAGTTTTAGTTTAAAGCCTTGGTAGAGTCGGTAAAAAAATGTTTTAACCGGGTGTTGCTTAAAACGTTTTAACCATTGAAAAACATTATAAAACTGATTTAAATGAATATTAATTTGTCAACGTATGATTTATTAGTATATTATGAAATTATAGATGTATAGGAAATAAAGAAATACAGAGAAAAAATATTCTAGTTTACACAAATTTTCGATCTCGGTAGTTTTTGAGCGATTTCTCAAAACTGTACTTCTGTAGCTTGGAGCGTTTTGCGGCGGACCCCTTCAATTATACATATACCTATCATTTAAAATCATAAAAATATATTCACAAATAAACTATGTAGGCTATAATATTTAGCGAATTTCCCCTATTCGGTGGCATGGTAAGACTTAAGCCCTAGACAATGATAACTTTTCGTTTTGAGGCCCCTAGATGCCAAAGCCAAATTTGCTCCACCACTCGTTCAAATTTTGTTTATATGTTTATGTATATATCCCAAAAACGGTTTTATTTTTATTGAAATCCAATTAAAATTTACATTATTAAATTCACATCTTAAGAAACAAACCGTTTGGTGTTTTATTTATTGCTCTACATCAATTGGCTACCGAGGTACTGAAACACTGTTAAACACAGTACGTTGTCTAATGTTATTATTCTTATGGAGAAAAATAAAAATGTTATATCTTGCTTATTTATGAACATACACTGACGAAACTTGGTATATGGCTTCAGCTGATTGTGTTCTATTGTAATTAACACAAAAACCAAAATTTTTACCTATGATTCCCGTAGCAGCAAACCTGCATACTCAGACCCCATGTTATTATTATGGAGAACAAGTTAAATATCATATTTCCCTTAAGTATGAAAATAAATTAAAACCACATGGTATGTCGCTTCACATAGTTCAGTTCTATAGTTATTTGCATAAAAAACATTTTCTTGCATATGAATCTCGTAGCAGCAAACCTGGGTACTCAGCCCCATGATATTATTATAGAGAATAATTAAAATCTTATATATCGCTTATTTATGAATGTATATGGATGAAACTTGGTCTAGCCTGTTCTATAGCTAAAGTCAATTGTACATCTTATTCGGAATAATTTTTATGAAGACTCCGAGTTCATAAGTTAGGTCTACACATGTGTTAATAAAACTGCCGTTCAAAATCGATACATGCTCAATTTTCGACAGGAAATTAAATTATAAAACGAGTTCGCACGCAGCACGCTGACGTGAGGTAAGTGAATTTCCACATAAAAACTTGTAAAACTCAAAATAAGTGTAAAAACATACATTTGTCCAATTTTTATTGAAATCTGAAAACATTGATTTTTTGGCTGTTCTGATACTGTACTCCTGGTTTCATTTACTTGCAAAGCTGGGAATGCAATTTTGCACATTATAAGGTTAGGAGAAGGTCCAGACAGGCTTGAAAGTAGGCGTGAGGTTGCTGGGGATGATAAAAGTACTCTAACAAAGGAATAACAGGCATTTCTACTGTAAAACCCCTATAAGACAACGTACTGTGTTTAGTCGATACACATTTTCTTTAATAACTCGGTAAATATTTATGCTAGAATGACGGGAGAGGGCTTAAAACTTTCGCCTCTCTAATTCCCATCTTTTTACATGCATTAATCTTACATCTGGGGCTTTTTTGACCCATTTTGGGCCCAAAAACACGAAATTCGAAAGATTAATCCCCAAAAAAAGGGGTTTAGAGTTTTCCGATTGTTTTGCCCAACAAACTTGTCCAACTGATTACAGAAAGGAACGTCCCTACCAAATTTGAAGTAAATCGGACAAAAAATGTGACCGCTAGAGTGCAAACACACACACACACACACATATATATATATATATATATATATATATATATATATATATATATATATATATATATATATATATATATATAAAATTTTGAATGACCCCCCAAAACGTGTTCAGGGGGTCATGTTAGGAACTTCTATGGTGGTCCCGGGCTTAAGTTTCACCGTGCGGGTCATGCTAATAGTTCACTTTCCAAAGGAAATTCACTAACAACGATTGTAAGGCTCTTGGAGAGGCTTAGTTTTGAGTTTTGACATAAAAACATTTATTCCATTTAATTTAATTTATATTTTTGGTACAAATGTTTATTAACAACTAAGTATCCTTCGTTTTCAAGTTCCTTGATAAGTTTCTCTACTTTTAACGCCAAACATATTTGTATAGGTATATTGGTATAGGTTATATTGCTGATACAGAGGATCAGTTTTGGGTTTTGATACAAAAACATATATTTATTCATTATTTTAATTACATATTTAGCTAAAAAAATTCATTTACGGCTAAGAAGCCTTCGTATTTGGATGGGAAAATGTTTAAGTAACAGAGATTTGAAAAGAAAGTAGGTTTTGTTTATATAAAAAGGCAACGTTATGTTTTCTTACTAAAGTATTTATTTCGTTACTGATGAAAAAAAGTTGTTGCTTCACGAGTAAAATATAATCACTAATCAGATATGTTTATATTATCATGTAATGTTTTATTCTTTCTAACAAATAAGTTTTTTATTATTTACTGCCTAATTTACCTTAAATATAAAATTATAAGAATACTCATGATCCGATAGCTGAATTTGTTTATCAAAATTGAAAGCTATGTTTAAAAACAATAATCTCAATACAATATGAGTAAACTGTACATAATTAATATTTTCTAGGTGATATAAGGATGTGGTAGAACAGCGTGTAGCCGTGGTCCGCGACGGTGCCGCGCGTAGAACTGAACATAGCGGTTATTTACACCGGATTATTGAACAAACTATAAGTTATATCAAAAATTGTTTTGGATGAAAATTTAAGATCATCTAATTAGCTACAACTTTCCCGCTGGAAATTTTTTCCTACCTCAAAAATAATAAAAGTTCTCGATAACTGACTTTTTCATATCATCTTGTTACAACTCTCTAATATGTTCATTATTAAAAATTACACATAATTTTAAACTAAAATATATTTATACTGTTAGATGCGGAAACTCATGCAGAAAAGGAATATATAAGTTTCATTGTAGTTTTATTATTATTAGGATGTATAGGAGTGTGTAAACGACAACGCGTTCACCGCTCGGGATTACTCAGTTTTGCCGTGTCCTAGCGACTAGCCGGACCGTTTTCTGTCCATTTGGCGAGCTCTCCATGGGCCACGGCTACAGAGATGGAGAGGAGTGCCAGAGTGGCACATCAACCCCTCCTAGCGGCGAGACTGAAAACTGGACATGAATGTCAGTCCAAGCGCTGATTTGATACATGCAGCGCTACTAGCGGCGGGTCACAGAGTTACCGCTTGGCGTTGAATTTTTAACACGGCGCGTAAGCGTCTTATTGTATATGTAGTCATTGCTATAACGATGTCTAAAATTTTAGTTAGCTTCACGTATTTTTGTTGTTTTAAACAAATCATGTAATATACATAAAAAATTTGAATTAAATAATTGAATAATATATGGCTGATTGATTGATTGGTTTGTTGTTCCCCACAGTTGTATGTAATACATCAGGATCAATTCAGGATTGGCTATAAAACGAACATTGTATTTTTTAATTTTAAACTAATCATCACTAAACTATTGTAGTAATAATTTATATAACAGTCTAAAAATGAGGAGAACAAACAACGCCATAAATAACGCTTTAGAGTACCGGTACACTTTTTCTCAGAATGTATATAGTTTCTTTATTTTGTGTAATTATCTTACAGAGAATGGAATATTTAATGTTAAAAATTATACTAAAGTCCAATTGCTACTGAGAAAGTAGACTTGATCAGGGACGGATTTAGGGTGAAATTTGGGGGGGTGAACGGGGGGGGGTCTGGGGGTATTATTTTTACCCTCCCCCAGAAAATATTGATGAATTATAAGACTCTAAAACGCATTTATAGTCTATCTGACAACTTAATATGAGAAATTATATTGTTAAGCAGCCACTTATTTATATTTTCGAGAAAATGTTGGGGGGAGTCATGACCATTATGACCCCCCCCCCCCTAAATCTGCCACTGGACTTGATAGCCGTAAAAATAGTCAGCACTGAAAAATTTTGTGTTGATTACCCTCAAAAGCCCTCAATAAAATAATACCCTCAAGCGTTGAAAATACCCGTTTTTCAGGTAATTATCCTACATCTGGCAGCACTGGTTTTGGTTGTGATGAAATTAATTACGACAGACGACAGTCTAATTCAGGGTTCCCACTCTACAAAAAGAATCTTTTGTCGAAGAATCCCACTTTATCCCTCTGTCTTGAAACGCCACTAATGATTTGTCAAGATTTTAATAATTATTGCACACATTCTTTAATGAAGATTATTGATTGTAGTTAATTTATTATCTTTTATTCGGCGGATATAATTTAAGTTGCAAACAAATTTACATATTACGATGTTAAATACCCGCATTATACTATATTTTTCAGCTCATTTTAAGGTTGTCAGCTCATATCGACAAAGTGATTAAAAAGTTGAGCTCTGGAATTTTTTTTCTACGCAGACTGGCTTTTTTTGCTGGTATTGATGTTCTTTTGTCAGCATGCTATGGCTGTCTGTATCCTTATCTATCATATTGTGTTCCTGCTTGGGGATCCGAGAGCGTTAAAACCCTTTCTATCTTTGTCCTGCAGAAGAAAGCATTGAGAGTCATTCTTGGCCTTAAATACACAGACTCCTGTAAATCACATTTCAAGTCCAACAACTTGCTAACTTTTCCATGTATCTACATTCTCGAGAGTTTAACATTTTTTAAACGCAATAGCCATATTTTTACATCTCATTTATTTTTTAACCATTCCTACAATTTACGAAATAGAAATAAAATCCCACCACCTCCCCACCATACAACATTCTCTGAAAATCAAATGCACCAGTCTTGCATAACTCTTTTTAATGCCCTTCCTTCTCACATAAAAAAAGAGGAAAATATCAACGTTTTTAAGCGAAGTCTAAAAATGTTTTTGCTGGGGAAGGAATATTACCGTGTAAAAAGTTATTTGGAAGAGAAGAAAGATTAAAAAGCATATGTGTTTATTTTTATATTTTTTGTATTATAAAATTGTTTTAATTATAAAAATGCTATGGTATTTAGTTTTAGATATGTTCTGTGTATTCTGTATGACACTTGCCCATGAATTGTGATATTTTATTTGGCAAATAAAGAACTTTAACTTTATTTCTTCTAATCTGTGTGTTTTCTTCCTTATTTATTCTTCTTTTATGATGATCTACTCCTTCCATAGCCTCATTACTTAATTTATCTATGTATACGTTTACAAAACATCCTACATGGTATTTTGTTATATAAAGTACACTGAAAACATATTTTTGGCAATAATTACAAGGGGAATTACAAACTCTGCACTCAAAAACCTCATGATAAATTTATTAACAGGCAGGAGACAAATTAACTACTGACCGGTGCCGGCGAGCGAGAATTTCTGAAGCGGTTGCACTAAACCAAAATACCCCGTTGCAGCAAATCTGCATACTCAGCGAATTTCCAATGAATATATAACATTAACACATTAAATCACTTAACAGGATTCATAAGAAATATATTCACAATCAAGAAATATTTAAAATATTAATTATTCTCCATACGAAAAACATCGGGGAAGAGTACGCATAGGTTTGCTGCATCAAGGAACACAAAATAATGTGTTTTTATGCAAATATCAAAAGAACTCATCTTAGTGAAGTCACATACCAAGTTTCATCCATATACATTCATAAATAAGCGATATATAACATACTAATTATTTTCCATAAGAATAACATGGGGACCAAGTACCTAGATTTGCTGCTACGGGAACCATAGACGAAAAATTGTTTTTTTGTGCCAACTACAATAAACCACAAACTGATGAAGCTATATACCAAATTTTGTCAGTTTATATTCATAAATAAGCGAGATATAAAATTTTTCTTTTACTCCATAAGAATATCATTAGACAATGTACTGAGTTTAGCACTTTCAATATCTCAGTAACCAACTGATGTAGAGCAATGATCAAAATACCAAATTGTTTGTTTTTTATGTTAAATTCAATAATACTAATTTAAATTTGATTTAAATAAAAATTACATGTGAAGACCCCAAAACCCCCCTTTTCGGATGGTGCGATTCGTCTGGTTTTCGAACTCGTTCAAATAAATGGTACTTTACACGTTTGTACCAAATTTGATTAAGATCGGACCTTTTTTACAAGAGTTATCGTGCAATATATATAAATTTGAACGAATGGTGTTTTTGGCATCTGGGGACCTCAAAATGAAAAGTTATCATGGTCTCGGGCTTAAGTCTTACCATGAGACCTACGGTAATAGCTTCTTCCCTATAGGGAAAATTCGCCAAAACACGAGACTTTCCGCTGACATGGGCGGGCTGGACACGGAGCAGTAATAATTTTAATCAGTTTTGCGAGGCACCAGTATCAATGATTTAATTAGTCACTGTATTTAAATCACTGTATCATGTGATTATTACGTTGTCAAATAAAATAAAAATAAACATTTAATTGTTATTGTATATAGTTGTGTTTTTTTCCTAGTTTAGGTAGCATTTTGGTAATGTTTGGACTCATTTTATTTACAATGTTAAGCAGAATTGAAAAAACTTGAGCATTTTAAATTTAAACTTGAAATAAAAAAAGTTGTAGTGCTGTGGGTCAGCACCACTAGGTGAGCCATTGTTTCCCATCGGCCGGCCCAGCGAGCGGGTAGAGAGGGTGAGTTGAGTTCCGAGAAGTCGCTTAATCCCCTGGTTATCAAGGCTGAGTGGAACGACTTTAATTTGACTTATAAATCATTTTGCGGCAACTCTTCAATTTATATACGTAAAACTATAAGGGAAATGGAAAAGTTCAGAAAATGGAAAATTTGGATTATATAAAAATCAAATTGATTGACGTTCAAATTTATTTACTGTACTTACATTATTGCTGTGTACAATAGGGAAGGAAAACACAAAATGGTTCATAAACAAATTTATTGGTTAATTAACTAATATTATCTTATAAAAATCATATACTGTTGCAAAATTTCAAAGCTTTTAACACGCAATAAATCAGTAACAAATCAGGATTGTAACATAAAAACTAAAAACTAATTTGGTATTAACATTACAGCAAGTTTGCAAACTTAACTAGAAATATAAAATGCATCGATCGAATCTAATAAAATGCAAACAATTAACAAATAGAACCTAAATTCAAGGATAATAAAACTGTATTCACAGGCACAATTTATCATATAAAAATAGTTGTATCCTTTAAGTCATGCAAATGCTCTATGAGAACACATAGAGGTTAATAATAAAACATGGAAGACATAAATATTTAAATTATGTTCTTTCAAACATATAAATTACCATTGTAAATATACATATCATATTTTAGCTGAAAGAAACAGATTTAAAATGAATAATTCATTGGACTAAACGTAATTTTAAATTACAGAATCTCACAGAACCAAATTGAAATCATGACAAAATGAATAATAAATGAAGATATATTCTTATTTCCTAGTTACCTATTGGTTTAGTAAATAGGTATAGTAAATCTTATTTAATCAAAAGAGCCACAAAACTTTGCATTCACTTATAATTTATGTTAAGTATATTCATTTAGCAAAATAAAGTAAACCTTGGAACAGTGGCGAGGCCTGTAGTCATCTCTAAGAGATTCGGCGATAGCTAAAAGAAATTAGTTAAAAATAATATAAGTAATATATATTCTTAATTAGTTGCTTCAATTTATTACAAAAACGCGTCTGTGAATGGCCGAAAGCGTTCAATCCATCTGCCTTGGATACCCGAGGTCACACAAAGGCTGCCGAGCGTGTCTACATCCCGAGGTTGCTCCGTTGTACGGAACGTCTGACCTCCCCCTCCCAGCTTTCTACTCTCCCCTCTCAGTCAACTTACAGTAGGTATAACACCTATGGAAGCGTAACTCGTAGCAATTCTCGGTCATGTTCAGCAGTGCTTGTATGCAGCCGACCAAGCGAGAATCAAGCGATTTTGGACCTTTTTGACCTGTCGATAACCATGGCCGAAACGTCAAAATACGTTGTGATGTTAAACTGGTGTTTCCTGAACGTCTTATAAATTATCCCTCTTCAATTACTACATGTCTAAGATGAGTATACTAATCTATATATTAATACGCTAGGGGTATTTTCTTCAGTCATAACTCGATAACGGCTGGACGGATTTTAACGTTTGATGTGTCAAATTAAAGGTATTTTTACGTAGATTTGCCAATACGTCTCAGAATCTGAAGAAAGGGCATCATTCAAATACAGTAAAGGGCTGAATATTCTGAACAGTGGCGCTATCCGACGGCGGAAGTCTAAACTACGTGTTGCTGGAAAGTACTTTGTTTATCATCTGTTTTAGAAGTTTTGTTATGTTTGTTTACAACTGAAGTAACCTTTCGTTGGGTACAAACTTGCTCGGATTTGAGCAACAGGACAACTAGTGAAACATTACAAAAACAAAGGTTGCTATGAAAAAAAGGAACAAACCAGATTTTGTTCCTTAATTGTTTACAAAAAATCTTCGTATTATTACTACACAAATAAACTATTTATTTATTGTGCACGATCAGATAATCAGGATACCAGGGGGGGTAGACATCAGGTTCAGGGTGCTACTAAGAATATTATTTTTTTAATCAGAAATTTTTGATTGTGTGTATGTATGTATATATACAACTATTTTATGAAAAGGAAATTTTAGGTACGCCATTGTGATGATTGAGTGAAAATGACATGCCTCGCCACTGTCCTAGAAGTTTTAAAAACATTTTAAAACAGCATGCAAAAGAGTTTCTTTAAAATTTATCCGAACTAAAACTAAAAAACAATCACTGACCTAAATTTGTTACACTTTTTAGTGATTATTTTCAATATACATAATTTGGGGTAAGAGAAGTTGAACATAACAAATGTCTTACAGGTACAGTAAGAAACTAGGCTAACAATTTTACCTTCTAATTCATAACAGTTCTCTTGTATATGAAGACATCAGGTTTAAAATGCCACATTCCACATCAAAGCTGATGAAGTTTCAGTGATGATAACAACACTTGAAAACAAATTTTCTTTTATTTCTACTACTAAAACATTAATTTCTTGTGTTTTTAAAGTTTTCTTATTTTAATTGATGAATTTCCAGGTTTAAATGGAAATTATGCAGTTATGACAAAAGATCTTAAAATATGAAAGACAATGTGATTCGAGATCAATTATGTAACCAAACTTTGTACTACATATACTTATTTCAGACTAAACTTCAAAATAACTGAGAAAAAACTTTTGAAATGTTGTCAAAAAATCTTTAGGCACATATCGACCACATATAAAGCATGAATTTATTAATAACATGTATTCCTTGATATGACTTTTTCCTTACGTATGTAAGAATTTAAGACACAACTTTTAATAGCCTACACATATTTGAAACCATTCATAGTCACATCTTTAGGCAAACCAGTGAAGACTTAGTGACCTCCCTTTTATTATTTTATACGTTGTAAACATGACCCAGTCAATTTGTAATTATCTTTCACCACGTTACTTAAAACCGATATATAAAATAGATGGTTTAGACTTAATAAAACTTAAAACCACTACTTTAAAATTTATATAATCACACTGTAGCTGATAAATTGACTGGGATTTTTTTTACTGTATAGGGTCTAACCATTGACTATAAATACTGAAGTAGACAACACAGCCATTGTAAAAGCTGTCCCTAGTTTTGAGTGTGCCAGGATTCAAAGAGGATGTAGTCACACTAATCACCACCAGAGTAAACTTCTGTCAACTATTACTTATCCTCTCAAGGAGGTGATAATACAACAGTCGGTGTGTTAGGAAGCAAACATAAGTTGATTATTATAGTCAATGGTCTAGCTCAATCTATTTTATTGAAAAATTGAACAAAGATCCCATAATACAAGGCATAATTCTGTCAGCAATTTTTACTGCTTTTTGTCCACATGTGAATCATTGGTGATTTATAGGCTACAGACAATTGTTTCAATATTCATCTTAGCTTCTGGACTGCCTCAATTTATGAACTAACGTCTTACCTAAGCAATTATATTTTCTTGTCTTAAAGAAATCGATTTCAAATCCAAAATGTATAACCAGTCAAAAACTGAATACAAGGCAAATCCAAGGGTGAGGATTGTAAATGTAAAAGCAAAATCTGACTGAAATGATATACCAAAATGATGAACACTTAATTCACTAAAGCCATTTATACTCGAAAATAGAAGATCTCAACATTATATACAAAAGCCTTAAAAAGTTACAAAATACACACAAGAGAACAGTTTTGTAGAGCAACACTAGGTGTGCAACCCTGATATTAGTCAAAGCTTTCAACATTCTTTGATGAATTTTTCTGAATTTTTTTTAATAATTTTTAACTCTGAGTGCCAAGATTTGAAGAACTGTATAGTTTTGGAACGTGCGAGAATTGCTAACGTCCAGGTAGCCTCTCGTAAACAACACCCGGATGTCTGTGATAAACATGCATGAAGTGCCAACGTGCAGTTTAGTGAACGTATAGTTACAATCGAGTTGTCATCACAACAACCGAATGGATTCTAAAAAATGATGGTTTAGAATGATGGTTACCGAATGGATATAAAAAAAATTAAGTCAAAAGATAGAAGATTCAAAATATTATTTATGAAAAATCAAGTTTTACCATATTAATAACCTCAAAATCGCTAGAAACAGTCTGGCACTTTTAACACGTTCACTGCGTCACGAGGTCCCGAGGTCACGCATGAAGTGCCAACGTACAGTTTAGTGAACGTATAGTTACAATCGAGTTGTCATCACAACAACCGAATGGATTCTCAGATATTTTATCTCAATATAAAAAAATTAAGTCAAAAGATGGAAGATTCAAAATATTATTTATGAAAAATCAAGTTTTACCATATTAATAACCTCAAAATCGCTAGAAACAGTCTAGCACTTTTAACACGTTCACTGCGTCACGAGGTCCCGAGGTCACGCATGAAGTGCCAACGTACAGTTTAGTGAACGTATAGTTACAATCGAGTTGTCATCACAACAACCGAATGGATTCTCAGATATTTTATCTCAATATAAAAAAAATAAGTCAAAAGATGGAAGATTCAAAATGTTATTTATTATTTATGAAAAATCAAGATTTACCATATTAATAACCTCAAAATCGCTAGAAACAGTCTGGCACTTTTAAGACGTTCACTGCGTCACGAGGTCCTGAGGTCATGCATGAAGTGCCAACGTGCAGTTTAGTGAACGTATAGTTACAATCAAGTTGTCATCACAACAACTGAATGGATTCTCAGATATTTGATATCAATATAAAAAAATAAGTCAAAAGATGGAAGATTCAAAATGTTACTTATTATTTATGAAAACTCAAGTTTTACCATATTAATAACCTCAAAATCGCTAGAAACAGTCTGGCACTTTTAACACGTTCACTGCGTTACGAGGTCCCGAGGTCTCGTGCCATAACCTATATTTGGTGCGGTTGCATAATATAATATTCTTCCCTCAGATACGGTGTCGATAATCCTATATTCTAATACGAGCTATGTCTGTTTGTTTGCAAAATTTATCTCGAGATCCAGGGGAAGGATTTTGCTGAAAGTTTGGGATTAGGGGCTTTTGGGTCTAAAAAATCGATTGGTGAAAACCACTACCTCAGGAAAACTTTTTTTTCTAAACAACTCATTTGAAAATTGAAAATGTTAATATTGGGCTTATGGAGTTTAAAATCATAACACCAGTTACTATGAATAACAAACACAAACCATTAAATCAGCTTCTATAAATTAAAATATTGTAAACAGCTGCTTATCATTATGGAAATAAAAAACCTACTTGAATGGCAACTCTAATAATGTAAATAAAAACTACTTGAATGGCAACTCAAACTCGTTTTTCGATAGGCGAGTGAGCGAAGCGAACGAGCTCTTATTGAAAATGAACGAGTATTTGAAAGAAAACAAATTCAATGCCTCTTCTGCGGGATCAAACACGAAGCATGGCTCGGTCCCCCGGTTCTTCTATGTAAATTTACATAGAGAATATAGATAAATGAGGCATATATTGTCCATAAAGCTTGTTGATGGTTGCTGGATCGATTGGTAACCATGACAACAAACGAGACCTATAGATTTCGTATCGCACTGAAGTAATAAATTATTACTTTTACACGACACGAGACCTCCAGACCTCACAACGAAGCTTAGTTACTCAGAGCGCCGCTTGGAGCTCTTGAGTACATTCCGTTCACAACATTGTGCCAAAAGTTGTTTGTTGTTATTGCAATAACCTAAATTGATTTGTGGTGTGTTTTTTCTTATAAATGTGCTGTATGAGATCTCGGTGCCTCGTACTATTGTGTCAAATTCAAATCCTGAGCCGGCTGTAAGTTGGCAACAGTGTGCTAGTTCACAAAATACACCACAGACTGCTCTGTTTCTATTCGTTTCAAAATTATGTTGCGCAAAAGATCGTCTGCGCAACGAGACCTCAAGGTCTCATAAGGGACAGCCGTAATCACACCAAACGAGAACGATAGATCTCGTAACACACCACCGTAATCATATACAAATATGCTGTAACACAGTGAACGTGTTAAGTCTCAGAAAAATACCCAGCACTTAAGGGAGGGAAATTTAATTGATTTCTGGCACTGTAAGAGGAATGTGTCAAGCCATACTCTGTGTTGTAAACACATGTTGTCTTACATTCGTTTTATGTGCTGTAATTGAGTGTGCATCAGTAAAATATGTGAATTTTAATCAAATCAAATCCTTTGGGTGGTAGTTATTAAGATTGGTCAACCTGGGTAAACCTCATGTTATGACTGAAAATGGACCAAACCAAAAATATGTTGTTTTGCTATATAGTCCTCTGAATCAAGACTATTTGTTTGATATTTGTTGCCAACATTTTGATTGAGACTTACATTATCATCGGTAAAATTCATCTACATTTTCTGTGTTCGCTCATCCAGTTGCGGGAATCTTTGAGCGTACTCCCAGTTTTTAGATCCGAAATAGATTTTTTGTTTGGACAAGAAAATAGGTACCTAGTAAGACAATAATACATAATCGCTTTAGAAATTTTAAGTCCTACAGAACTATATTGATAAAATAAAAAAAGTAATATCTTAAAGATCAAAATAACATAAAGAGTACATCATGTGTGATAATAATTTGAGAACAAAACTAAATCGGTCTGTTGCGTTCTAGCCTGGGCCAATTTTAAATGGTGTCTTACACATACATGTTATATTAACCAAAGTCCGAGCGTACACCTAGTTAAAATATAAGCAACTTATAAATAACATTCCGGGAATAACGTTATATAACCTAAAGCCGGGCTCAGAAATGTTAAAATACTCCAATTATCTAAGAGAGTTTGCACCATTCTGATACTTTGATAAGAGAAAGTCCGTTATCACACTGTTGCAAAATTAAATACCCCCGTCGCAGCAAACCTGCATACTCAGCGAATTTCCAATGAATAACACATAACATAACATAACACATTAAAACACTTAACAGGATTCATAAGAAATGTATTCACAAACAAGCGATATTTAAAATATTAATTATTCTCCATAAGAATAACATTGGGGATGAGTACGCAGGTTTGCTGCAACAAGGCACACAAAATAATGGTTTTTTATGCAAATATCAATAGAACTCATCTTAGTGAAGTCACATACCAAGTTTCATACATATACATTCATAAATAAGCGATATATAACATTTTTAAGTATTTTCCATAAGAATAACATGGGGACCAAGTACCTAGGTTTGCTGCTACAGGAACCATAGGCGAACATTTTTTTTTGTGCAAACAACAATAAACCACAACCAGATCAAGCCATATACCAAATTTTGCCAGTTTATGTTCATAAATGAGCGAGAAATACAATTTTTCATTTTCTCCATAAGAATAACATTAGACAACGTACTGTGTTTAGCACTTTCAATATCTCGGTAACCAATTGACGTAGAGCAATGATGAAAATACCAAATTGTTTGTTTTTTTAAGCTGAATTCAATGGTATAAATTAAAATTTGATTAGAATTAAAATTACATATGAAAACCCCAAAAAACACATTTTTGGGGTACAAAACCCCCCTTCGGATGGTGCGATTCATCTGGTTTTCGAACTCGTTCAAATAAATGGTACTTTACACATTTGTACCAAATTTCATTAAGATCGGACCTTTTTTACAAGAGTTATCGTGCTTACGGACACATATATATATAAATACAGTAGAAATCCAATTATCCGAATCCCAATTATCCGAATATCCAATATCCGAATCGATTTTGAGTGAAATAATAGAAATATAAAAATCAAGAAAATAACAGCGGGAGCGCGTGTAGCGATAATGCGCCGTGAGCGCTAAAATAAAAGCCTGCGCTGTTACCTTCCGGACGATATTTTCGCAGGGAACAATAAGTCATACCCCCTTCCCACCCTGCTCATCATCAGTCGCTACTGTTCTTTCACCGAGATTATTGTTTGAAATGAGTACAAAACGTAAACGTGTTGTCCTTTCGCTAAGTGATAAACTCACTTTGCTCAAGATGTTCAAGTGAAATAACCAACATTGAACAGTGAAATACATGTAGGCCTATTGAAAAGAGCAACTGTATATACTGTATTCAATTTAACTCCTGTAATTTAATTTTTATGACGTATATTCTTGATACAGTTCGCTCACTTTCTGTTCACTACATTTATAATAACTTTGTCGATAAAATTCAGATTTTTTATGTATGGTGATGTTTTTTGCTTAATTCCCGAGGTATACCTGATTATCCAAATTTCTACATATCCGAATTGGCCCGATCCCCAATTAATTCGGATAATTGGAGTTCTACTGTATATATATATACATATATAAAAATTTGAACGAATGGTGTTTTTGGCATCTGGGGACCTCAAAATGAAAAGTTATCATGGTCTCGGGCTTAAGTCTTACCATGAGACCTACGGTAATAGCTTCTTCCCTATAGGGGAAATTCGCTAAAACAGGTGAAGGGGTCTAGCCATAGTTTAAACAATTTCCAAGTAGCATATGAGTTTTAACATCCTTAAACGTGAAACCTACAACTTTCATGCAAGTTGGTGTTTCAAAACACAATACACAAGTTTTTACTTAAACATCAGAACCATTTTAAATCGCACCAAAACAACATGCCATTGAACACAACAGAGCATTTTCAACAAAACATAAGCCTATATTGTTTACATAATAGATCAATTTTAGGCTAAAACTCTACTAACTACTTAACATCGAAAACTGAAAGTATAAAATATATAAAATCTTTACAATAATATCAATAACAAAATATTTGTATACCTTGTATAGCTATTTTAGGCTACCATGAATAGTAGCGATTCAAAATATATTTTTATGTTTAGCAATGTATAGAGGCTCAAAGCTATGAAAAAATTTTAAAAATAATTTCAAATCCTCATGACAACTTGAAAACCAACCGAAAGAAATAATTATGTACATATGTTTATTAAGTAACCATTATTGTGTTATTGAGCAACTCTATTGCCTAAAGGGTTGCATCTTGGACTTCGATTCAAGAGGCCATGTGGCTTGATTACCTCATGTTAATAAATATAGGTTTGGACTACTTTCCCCTAAATAACACTCATTTGCTCCATAAAAACATTCTACTGGCTTTGAAATACAAAAAATGAAATACAATTAGTTACGATTACCTATTTACACAACGCATACGTGCATTGAAACATGTCCTAATACACTTTGGCACAAAATTAGGTCTCTACCGAAACAGATGGATTGAGAGCCCAAACGCTCTGGCACTGTAACATAGGCAAGTTAATCAAAACACCATAATTATTTCCTTCGGTTATTATATAATGTAAAATCTGTGCTTAAAAATGTGCCAAACATACAAATATCTATGGTGCTTTAATCGTACAATGACTGTTCAAACAACTTTCATATTTTCATTTTAGTGAGATCTTTGTGAATTGTTATTTGTCGCTTTGAATTTGATTGAGGTTTTGTAAAGATACAAAAATGTCTTAGTATTCAAACGACTGGCAGTTATAAATCTAAAACAATATTTCCAGCCATGAGACTATAAAATATTTTCTTGAGATCATTTACAAGATTTGAACTTTGGAAACCCATCTTGAAAAGAATTACCGAGTTGCAGAATGCCAAAACTGACCAGGCCAAAGTAATATGCAACACTTGCTTCAGACCATTTGCTCTTTGGGTGTGTCTGTCACTTTTCTCAGATGAGAGAATTTAATAGAATGTAAACCAACAAATATGTGTAGCATTTGCTAACCCTTAATCTAAGAACCGTTTGTAATATATGGCCTCTCATTTAAAATAAGACTGTTAAATTTTTATGAACAGATTCTTTCATTGTCAAATCCCATGGTTTGTTGACAAAAATATCTTCACCAAAATTAAGTTCATATCACGAAGTCAGTACACTCAAGATACAGATGAAACATTCTGATTCGGGATAGTTAAGTCGTTCCAAATTATGTAACACTTCAGGAAAAAGACCAGTCTGTGAGACGGGTCCACCTTTTATCTATCTTTTTAATCAAAAACCTAATTAAGTTACAACTACCAACTTGACAGAACCTTCTTAAGTAGCTCTGTTATTTAAATGTCATATTACATTTTTCCTCCAATGGTTTTTCCATAACAATATTTTTAAGAACTTCCGGTGAGAAAGATGGATCTTTTTGAAGTCATTGGACCCCAATGCACTGACTTAAACAGAAGATGGTCTTGCAAACCGGTCTTTCATTTCCAATTTTATAAAGTATTTCCAGATTTATAAATGAATATAATTTTACGACAATGCTGTAACACTTTGGAAGTATTTTTTAGACATCTGTTATCCAAAAATAGTTAAATAAGTGTCGAAATAATAAAGGTCCCTGAGACCGGGTCTTTAGCTTAGGGCAAATCTTTCGGCTAAGGACCAAAAACTGTACCAGAATAAGAGTACCACAAAAAGGCTAAATGCTACAACAGAGACAAGAATATTGCTTGCAATATGTTTAGTAATACATTAGGTTCCGCTATGACGAATGTGTTAACCTGTTGGATCCTTAGCTTTGATTCCCACGGCCCCTCCAGCGGCCCAGGTTTTGAGGCTGCTCATGCAGATAAGGCCTACTGCAAACTGCAAACTGTTTAAGTCCAATAGTTAATTTATTAGTTTACACAATATCCTACTTTCTAAATTTGATATAATATTTAATATAGTATGTTGTTAAAGTAAACATAACAGATATAGCAGGCTAATATATCAGAAATTTAAACAACAGCTGTAACAAGAGAAAATATTATAACAAGGCTGCTAACAACTGCGACGCAAAACAAATTATACCACAAACAAGGCTTTTTTCTGCCTCACATCCTTGTATATTCAGCATTATTTAAGTTGATGGTTGTACCGAGGCAAATGCAAAATAATAAGGCTTGCACGCAGCCGCAACACTGCTGCAATGGGTCACCAGAACACATATGGCTAGGCCACAACTTTGTGATGCCACGGGAACCAACAGGTTAAACCATAAAATATTATGGAATTACTTGAATTCCCCAATTTATCTGTTCAGTAATTTATTTAGCCATTAATTTTCCTCTTTAATTTGCATTAATATTTCATCTAATTTTGATTCATAATAGAAAATATCACTTAATGGGGAGGGGGGAGGGTGAAAAGTTACAATCATGGGAGATTTGCACCATGAAAGAATCATGGAAGTTTTAAAATAAGACCGTATACCAAAGAACGTTATTGATGTTGACAACTAAGTTGCTCAAATTAACATTTTAGCGATAAAATATTCGAGAGATAATGTTTATGCCCTAATAATTTAATCTCTTATTAAAAATAAATACCGAATATTTAATTCAAGCTTGAAATCACACTTGAATAATCCAAAGTAAAAAATATCACTTTCTATCATGTTATAACTGTTGTGCGAAAAGCAACACTGAAAAATAATCGATTGCAAGGTAAAGCAAAAAATGTCAGCTGGTCATGCTACATAGACTAACGGATTAACTAGTGGAATGTGAGCGTTTTCTCTTCCAACAGTCTGGATACAGAAGCTTCTGCTCCTCGGAGAGGTCTCGCGCCCCTTGGATATACTTGTCTCTCTCCTCTTGCGGCAGCATGCGCCAAGCCTCGCCCAATATCACACTGATGGCTCTGATAACAACACAATGGGTTTCATAATTTGCATTCCTTTTAGTACGAAGTTATAGATTACATACAGGTTAGAAGGACACTCTTAGTAGGAATCAATTTTATTTATTTGTTCATGTTTATTTAATTTGAAAACGTAACAACTTCTGAAATTTACAGTCTTTGAAGCCAAGTAGTCTGTGTACCATTTCAATAACTCTAAATAGACTTTTTGCTACGATTTTATGACAGTTAAAAATGTCTTGCAAGGCAAGATAGTAATGGATGCTATAAATAATAACTGATTAGTAAAAAAGCATAGGTGCATGGTTACTCATACGTTTACTGACCTGTTGTCTTTTCCCGGGTTGGTCTGAATGAGCTCCAGGCGGTAGCGTTTAGCAAACAACATGAACGCGTTCATCGGTCGCTTGGGCTTTTCCGTTTGTTCCTGAGTTTTGCGCGTCGGAGTGGTCGGAGGGGAGAGGAGAAACGCGGGGGACTGAGGCGGCTCTTCCATTGTAGGGAAGCTGAATCTGGGAACAGTTAATATTAAATTTTAATAAACTATTTAAAACATAACAAACTGCCAGAGTGTAAGTTTTATATAAACATAATCCAAGTTCAAAAAAGTTAAAATTTTGGAGCTGTGAAGAGACTTAAATTTAGGGCTAAAAAACCATACTTGATGTAATAGCTTTGTTTCATTCAGAAAATACTTTTATGTAAAAACTAGCTGTTACAGTTCAAGCTTGGTGCTTGGCGTCTGGCAAAGGCGAGAAACAACTCAATTTCTCGTGAATAAAAGCAGACAAAAACAAAAATAACCAAAACCAATGTTTTAAACATTAAATGTAAATTAATTTTGCTTTCTATTGACAAAAATATACTGTAACACTAACGGTAATAAGCCAAATAGGGTGAAAAGTCATTCCAGAGCATACGCTAACCAGACGCCAAGCACTGTGACCCAAACTGTACCTGCTGATTCGCTCGTGAACAATCAAAACACATTTAAAATATTACTGACCAGCACTATCAAATCTTTGTTTACGTTTTACTATAAGACTCCCTATGCGATAACTGACAAAGATTTGCATTGGAACTTAAAGGGCCTGTGGGGTGGAGCCCTAAGGTTGTATGGAGACACTATCAGCTCTTTATGTTAATGTGATTTGTAACCTATGTTCCTGCAAAATTTTAGCTTAATCGGTCCAGTATTTTATGCGTGATGGAACCACACGCATAAACAACATACATCCAAACTTTCACATCTATAACATTAGTAGGATATACCTTAAACTAGCCATATTGGAATTATTAATAATTGAGTGTATTAATAATGCATTAGCATTAAAACTAAAAACGTTTCAGACTTTCCAGAGAGTCTATAAAACTATTGAGAAAGGAATGCAGTGTTGTCAAGTCAAGTAGAAATACAGTAAAAATGGGCTATTAATTAAAAATAATATTGGCATACAAACAGTCGTTCTCAGTAAATAACAACATACCAAAAGGTATCTCTCTCATGCTAAACTCATGATTTGTTCATCGTCAATTTAAAATACACACTAGAGTGTGTTGGCGTTGTCCCCACAGTCGCAGGATCCAGCAGCTGGTACAGCTACCCAGAGATGGGTCACCACTGCACTGCTCGTGTCTAGCAAATGTGACTGACCCATCTCAAAACTGCTTCATCCAGCAATAATAGTAAATAATAATAATAATTGGTAAATTAGTACAATTATTTAATACTGTAATGCTTGATGAACACTAAATACTTGGAGAATGAGAGGAAATCTGGTGGCTTAGGTGTACATATCATTCCAACCCATCTTGCAGCATCCATCGCAGCTTTATAAGTAGACCTAATACAAGATTGAGTCTGTAAGGTTAAGGAAGTATTTTCGTTTCTGGAAACTTTCAAACTCTCATCAATTATGGCATAAACTGTAATCTTGATTCCTACTTCAACTAGTCACACCCAATGATACACACTGCACAAATTCCTTGCCCCAGGTGCTGTGTTTATCACAGCTGAGGCATGCCCCAACCCACTGAATGTTCAGATACAACATGAACAGTAGTCATTGTAGGTGTTATTTTTTAATGCTTGTTCTTGGTCAAGGCATTTGAATGCTTCGGGGTGCAATGGACATCTGTTTCTCATCAATCAATCACACAAGAGACTTTACTAGATACTAAGTGACTCACAAGACTAACTCCCCTCACCTTTTTATCCTCTCGCAGATATCAGGCGACGGCAGGGGGAGGGGTGAAGGGTTGAGCGGGTGCATTATTATATCGCCCGGCTGCAGGGGCAGGCACTTTATACCGTAGCGCTTCTGGAAGCTCTCCGGACAGACCGCGACCCACCCCCGGTCCTTGACCAGCAGCGGGTGGCAGGGAGTGACTTCCGCCACTATCTCCCCGCACGAGGAGAGGGCGCAACAGACCACCTGGGGGGCGGGGGGCAGGGTCACCCTCTCCACGAGGAGCTCCCCTGGCCAGTCACTGGGGTAGGAGGTCATCTGTTCCACCGGCCGCCAGCAGCCTCCCACCTTCACTCTGGCACCTGAAAAACGGAGATGTGAGTAGTTGCTAACGAGAAGCAGAGCGGATGCACTTGGCTTCTGATGACTTGGGGCTAAGGATTATGACTTACATACAGGGTGTCTAGATAAACAAATAATAAGAGTCGTTGGCGTAGTGGTCAAGCAGACTGACTCTGGAACCATGGCAGCGGCCCTGTCGTATGTTTGAATCCTAGAATGTAAATTTTAACAATACTGTACAACTCGTACATTAATTGATTGCCCTTTGCTTTGCTGGATACGTTCTACTTACAAATCTTTAGTCTATGTGTACAGGTAAAATGAAACAAACATAGGCTGCATTTTTTTTAGAAAAAAATAAACTCACTTAGGTTTCTTTACTTTTCTAGAAAAATAGTACTGCTGAAAGCATATTCCCTAAGGAGAAAAGCTTATTTGTTTCTTCAGGATGACTCCAACTGATAGCCTTTCACAATCTGCATTAAGACTGCGCTTTCATAATACACTAAGAGTATTTTGAGCAAAATATGTTGGTGAATAGTAATTGTAAACAAACTACAAATATATCACACCTTTATTCTTTACGGTTTTCTTAACTTTTAAAACAATTAATTTTTCCCTAATTTTTCAATACATTTTCTCTTAACTTTTAAAATAATACCCTGTTTGAAAACACACAAATTTTACCTGACTGGAAACAATGCCACACAGGAGAAGGCCACGGACACCTCCACGAGCCGAACTTGTTTATGTGTCTAGAGTCCGTCAGCTCCTCACGACTGCTGCCCAGTGAGGAGGGGGCGGGGCTAAGCAACGCTGAGCCGCTATTGGTCGAGAGATCTAGGACGAAGCTATCTTGAGTGAGATCAGTGTGAGAGATCGGTTCTGTATGAGATCGCTGCCCCACTGGGGGTTGATGGACTGTACACGCTTCCTTCTGTTCTGCCAAGTATTTAACACTGGGCACAGTAGGGATATTCTGGGTTTCAAAGCAAGTGGGTGAGGAACCAGTGTTTTCCTCTGCGATTGGAGGTATTGTGACTTCATTGTCCGTTCTCGCCAGGTTCACTGGTATGCTGTGTGCTCTACAACACAAAAACATATGTTTTAATCCACTTAAAATAAATGTATACAACTACTGTACTTCTTTACTAACTGAGAACAGATTAATAACCTGATTTAGAAATAAAACAAAGTACAATGTTTGGGATGTTTATATTTGAACTTATTGCTGCTGAAAATGGTAGCTAATTATAAGTGTAGTATCTGGGGGACTGAGTTTTGCATGAAGAGAAAGGAAACCACATGTTGATACATTACAAGTGAGAGTTCTTTTGAAAGAGTGGCTTAAAGAAAATATATTTTATTCTGTTGAAGACTATATGACCTGTGATAAGACAAGCTTAACATTTTAAAATTGTAATTGTTTGTGTTCACTTAATGTTCTATGTCTTTTATGTAATTTAATTCATTTGAATGTCCTATATGTAATTTAACTTGTTTATTTTTATTTTTATTTTTATTTATCATATTAGTTACTTGGCATGTACAACTTATTTATAGAATTATTTTAGTTTACCATAAATGCTATGTAATGACCTTGTCAATTGCACTTTGTAAGAGCTTAAAGACAATAAAAATCTTGAATCTTGAATCTTGAATCTTGAAAGTTGACTGGTTGTTTATGAACCTAACTGTTATGATTCTTTTGGTTTGATTTAAACCCCCTTGTAGCTCTTAAGCCTGATGTTAAAATTTCCAATTTTAAAATGAGTTTTTTAACTTAGTTTTACCTGGGGTTTAGGTCATTACCAATTGATTTTTTCCTGCCTAAAAACCCCTAATGGCGAAGTTTAAGCAAAATCCTGTTGTTGGATTCCGAGATATATTTTGCAAACCCACAAACAAACTCTTCTTGTATTAGCGAATAGGAGAGTAATTATCACGATTTCAATTTTTTAAATATCTAAAATTACATTGCATAAATGACAGATAGATCACTATGCGATTCCCTCAGTCAGCACTACCTACTCTATGTATCGGGTCAACAATACTCATACAAAATAATCAAAACCCACCTAATTTCTTTAATCTCATATTGATAATATATCTTTGTTTAATAAATGCTAATCAACTGATGAAATTAATACCTTTTTCTAAACGGAAGATGTTTCTGCATAAGTGGGCTCTTTGGACTCGTAGCAATGATCGCAAACTCTTTGAGCATCGACAATGGCATCCTCTCCCGCTCCTCTGTAGTTAGGTTTAATGGTGGGGGAATGGGTTTCATTTTTTTGGCAGTCTTGATAGTGAGATCTCTGGGCTGGTCTTCTGAAGAGCTAAGGTAACTTTCTTCCATTTTAACTTTTTGAAAGTAATAACAAGTACGGCCTGAAAAATGTCCAACAAAATCTCAATCCCATATAACACAATGGCACATTATTGTGATTGCAGATAAATTTAGCCGTGTTATTTTAATTTGAAGTACTGTAATCAATTGCTGTAGTGGAACATAATTATTAAAACACTAGTCGACCCGTGCGGAATTCCGCACTGCGAACCAAATCTTGTCAGCTAGCCTGATGTTCTTTTGTTTACATTTTCGCTCCTGTCAAAACAAACTATTCCCTTTATTTATCTGTCATATCATTCAAATTTCCGAGAAGCGGTACATTTTTAGACCCTGGGTCTATTTTTCGTCAATAGTCTAAACGATAAGCTTTAAAATGAGGAGTAAACCATGGAATTTGATAAAGGAATAAGGAAGATCTCGCGGACTGACAGAAAAACAGGCTAGAGAAATAATATATGAGATTACCATGTTTCAAACTGTATTTCAATTATGTTTGTTCTTCTCTTGGACTTCTCTGACAGACATACTATTATAAAATCTTAAAGCCAAAATTGGATAGGATTATTACATTACAACGACGGAGAACACTTGACATAATCAGCTGCCATAAAATGTGAGGCACAAAAATAAATCTACTCTATCAGAGTTTTTTCTCTTTTTCTTTACACCATTGACATTTTATTCACAAATGCTAGAGGAGAACAGCCAGAACATCCTTAATTGTCATCCAGTCTTTGATTTTGGTAGTTTTTAGCGAATTTCCCCTATAGGGAAGAAGCTATTACCGTAGTCGGTATGGTAAGACCTAGGCCCGGGACCATGATAACTTTTCGTTTTGAGGTCCCCAGACCCCAAAAACACCATTCGTTCGAAACTATATATATATGTCCGTGGGTGCGATAACTCTCATAAAAATAATCTGATTTTGACGAAATTTGGTATAAGCGTGTAAAGCAGCATTTATGACTTTAAGTTCGAAAACCAGACAGATCGGACTATCCAAAGGGGTATTTGGGGGGGTTTTGTACCCCAAAAATGGGGTTTTTGAGTTTCCTACATATATTTTTTGAAAAATTCAAATAGATATTGAAAGTGCTAAACACAGTACGTTGTCCAATGTTATTCTTATGGAGAATAAGAAAAATTGTATATCTCGCTTTATTTATCAACTTATCCTGATGAAACTTGGTATATTGCTTAATTTCATTGTGGTCTATTGATATTTGCACAAAAACCCATTTTTTGCCCGATAGTTCCCGTAGCAGCAAACCTCCATACTCAGCCCCATGTTATTCTTATGGAGAATAATTAACGTGTTATCTCCTTTAATTATGAACATAAATTAATAGAACTTGGTATGTGGCTTTACCTAGTTGAGTTATATTGATATTTGTATAAAAGCCCATTTTTTAGTGTTCCTTATTTCAGCAAAACCTGCATACTCAGCCGCCATGTTATTCTTATGGAGAATACCGGTAATTAAAATGTCATAAATCGTTTATTTATGAATGTATATTGATGAAACTTGGTATGTCGCTTTATGTGGTATTAAGATAAATTAATATGAATTGGAAATTCGCTGAGTATGCAGGTTTGCTGCTACGGGGGTATTTATTTTTCAAATAGCAACCCCTAACAAGTTGCATATCATTTTAAAGAGGTTAAAAAAAGAAAATGAATCCCGCAAACTATACCTCTATATATTTATTTAATCTAATGTTATGGCCAGCAAAAATTGTATTAATTTTGTTATTTATGCTGCTAAAATTTCTCTCCTTACCAGAAATCAGATACAGAGTGGGAAAATCCAACTTTCCCTTGATCAGACCTTTGAACAAAGACTATGTAAAGTGCAAGAAAGTTATTTGGGAACCTTATTTATTTTGGCCAAGGCCTCCAGTTCACCTCTTGGCCAAAATAAAGAAGGTTTTCAAGAGACTTTCTTGCACTTTAAATGGTCTTTGTTCAAAGGTCTGATCAAAGGAAAAGTAGATTTCCTCACTTTGCATCTGATTTCTGGTAAGGAGAAGAGTTATAGCAGTAAAAATAACAAAATTAATACATTTTTCGCTCGCCATAACATTAGATTAAATAAATATATAGAGGTGTAGTTTGCGGTGTTCATTTTCTTTTAAGTCCCAACAATATTTCAAGTCAAAAATGGAAATTTTTCAAAATTGAGCAATCTTAAGAGTTTAATATCTAAAGGCAGACCAGATCAAAGGTTGATTTTTTGTGTGTCACCTAAACTTACCTAACTGAGTACTTTGGATGGTATAAGTATCATTTTGTGGTTCACCGTACTTTCCGAGATATGAGCAATAATGTTAGTGGTAAAATACAGTGTGTCCGCAGCCGATTTTATTGAGTAGGCTAGAGTAAGCATCAAAATAATTTATTTTCTCATGTGAGGGCTTTTTTGGATAGTTTAACATAAAAAATATCTTTATGAAACATTTTCACTGTACATTAAGTGTATAACCATGGTATAACATGGTTTTGTTGAAATTACAAAACGATGCGAGAAAGGGTTATAGTACTTTATTGGACAGTTTACCATCATACCTGTTACTGGTATCATAATATTTAAACAGTCTATTTCTTATTTATAGATAAATATTAGCAAGAAAAATGGTTTCACTATCTTACACTAGGTACAACAATTCTTTTCCTAGAAACAAACTTGTTTTCTCTTGTTTTATCGGAAAATTTGTATTTCAGAGTTAAGCAGTGAAATACTATAAGAATATAGCCTATTGTGTAGGCCTAAATTAAGTTGCTATGATAAGTTCACAGATTTAACCTTAACTGAGTACTGTAGATGGTATACGTATCAATTTGTGGTTCACTGTACTTTCTGAGATATGAGCATCAATGATAAGTGGTAAATACCCCCGTCGCAGCAAACCTGCATACTCAGCAAATTTCCAATGGAGATATAAATGTCTTAACCCTAGGAGTGCTGATCCGCCGGTTTCCGGCGGATTTTTGTGTCGCCTACTGTGCTGACCGCCGGTTTCCGGCGGATTTTGACCGAAAATTTTGCAACGTAAATAAACCTCTATTAATCAACTCAAAAGTGAATAATATATATATCATGCGAAAGATAATATTCTGAACTTTCATTTTTTTACATAAACAAACCCTGTAGCAGGTATATAACAATGTCACCGCGATTAGAAATCAAATGAATTTTAGGCGCGACACGATACTTGCAGCCGACACTTGGGAAATGTCAAAACATGACTTTTTTGAAATTACCCACCTCGGGTAATTTTCGTCGCACGATGTTGCGGGTAGTACCAATGCACAGCCAAGGAGTTATATTTCATTTTGGTATGGAGTTTTAGATCGATATATTGATTTGACAGATAATATGATTTTATAAACACAGATGATTTTTGTTCTTCTGTAAAATGCTGAACCGCCGTAAACCGGCGGATTGCAAAATCGAATATATATCCAGTGTAATGTTATATTTGCATGACATATAATATCTTATTTGAAAGAAGAAAGAATGGCGAATAATTTGGTGTTGCGCGATGGCAGCACTGAATGTAGCCGCACTCGATAGAGTAAACGTTCCATTGTGTTATATTTGTTCTGTCAACAGCTTGTATCAGCCATTTTGAGTTTCGTTTTATGTGCGTTGTGATATTTCTATCCATGAGTTATTACTAAATAATTTAGTATTTCGGAGTTTTAGTGTTAGTGAAGTGTTTGTGTGTATATAACAGAAATCTTTATGCATTATATTATGCATAAATATTACTGAAGTTTGACAAATAGTGTTTATAAAGTGTTGTGTTTACTCCTACATAGGCCTAGTGAAATTTGCCAAATCCGCGACTGTTTAGTGCTACATAACACATATAAAAACAATAATTTACCCTAAGTGTTATACATTTTTATGTAGGTAATTGAATGTACTACAGCATGGTTATATTGGTTTGGGGGTAAAATATTTGGTAACAAATTTATATACTAAAAACTGTGAAATTTTGTTTTTCCAAATACGCAAAAATTCCAAAACATTATTTTATTTACATGTATTTATAAGTGACAATAATTTTTTACCATAAACCTATGACTTTTTTGGATTCCTTACTTCATTAGCTATACAAATATATATATATATCATTATTAGTATACATATATATTACATTACTTATTTACATCACAAACTAACACTCTACAGTTTACGCATTTTTCGGGTTTCCGTTTATTATTACATTATGCCCCAAAAAACTTATAAAAAAAATTCTTTCCCCAACATGTTATATATTTCTATGTAGGGAATTAGATTGTCTACAAAATGTATATAATGAATTTTCCATAAAAAATCTGTGGAAAAAATTTTACCCTGGCTGCTTTTGAAATTTCAAAAAAAATATCAAAATTTTCTTATTCTTTTCACTTTACCGGAAAAAAATGTCTAGATCTTTATTATTTTAATATCTCTAGAATCTCCTGTTTTTTCTGAACAAAATGAATATAAAGTTAACTTGTTTACTCTAACGGTTGAATTTATATGGATTTTTAAAAAAAGGTCTGCAAAATCGCCAAATTTAGCTCGCCACACTACGCGTTAACATGGCGCCACTCCTAGGGTTAATACTACATAAAGCCACTTACCAAGTTTCATAAAAATATATTCACAAATAAGCGATATATACAATTTTAAATATTCTCAATAAGAATAACATTGGGGCTGAGTACGCAGGTTTGCTGCTACGGGAGATTTTGGCAAAACTTTTTTAGCAAATATCAATAGACCACAACGAGATAAAGCTGTATACCAAGTCAGTATACGTTCATAAATAAGCGAGATATAAAAATTTTCTTTTCTTTCATAAGAATAACATTAGACAACGTACTGTGTTTAGCACTTTCAATATCTCGGTAACCAACTGACATAGAGGAAAGATCGAGATACCAAATTGTGTTTTTTTTAAGCTGAATCGAATGGTGAAAACTAAAATGAAAACTAAAACTATTTCAAAAATTATATGTAAAAAATTCAAAAAACCCATTTTTGGGGTACAAAACCCCCCAAAATACCCCTTCGGATAGAGCGATCTGGCTGGTTTTCGAACTTAAAGTCATAAATGTTGCTTTACACGTTTATACCAAGTTTCATCAAAATTGGATAATTTTTACGAGAGTTATCGTGCTCACGGACACATATATATATATTATACATATAATTATATATATATATAATTATATTGTGAAATTTTTATTCGATTCACTGGTAAGGGCTACTATTAATTTATTAATTTTTAATATAATTATATATATATATAATTACAGTTTTTATTTTATTAATTTTTGATATATATATATATATATATATATATATATATATATATATATATACAGTTTCGAACAAATGGTGTTTTTGGGGTCTGGGGACCTTAAAACGAAAAGTTATCATGGTCCCAGGCCTAGATCTTACCAAACCGACTACGGTAATAGCTTCTTCCCTTTAGGGGAAATTCGCTAAAACAATGTGTCCATGGCCATTGTTGTTCAGTAGAGTAATCATTCAAGCCATTTAATTCCATATTTAATGATTTTATTGGAAAGTTTAATAAAAAAACTATTTTAATATAACATTTTCATTGCATCTTGCATCATAATTGTTTAACGTGGTTTAGTTTAAATAAAGAAACAATTTGAAAGAGGGTCACACATGATCCTCTAAATAAAGTCTTATACCTAATTACACATTTTCTAATGTGTTATATGCAGAGGTATTTTAACTCTCCACAATATACTCTTTTACAACAAATGTATACCCAACTCAGAATAATTACAAATATCTTCAATTTTGCGAATTCCATATGAACTATTGTTGCATACAGTAAAATATCTTGTAACTGTACCAAAACTTCTACTGGCAGTTTTGATGTTGGATTCATCATTAGCACAACAAGACATGTCATTATCCTCCAGAACCTCAGGAGTTATGCTTTGTTACATATTACCACCAGAACCGTAGTGAATCAGTGAACATTTTCATGACTTTAATCATAGCTCCACACAAAGTCATACCATGGCTCTTTTGAGCAAAGTACTCCACTGCGGTTCTTCTTTGCAACCTTTCACACGCTTTTGATTGCGTATCTTATGACCTTTTGGTGGTAAAACTGTAGAGATATGGGGTTAGAGGCAATATCCTGAAGCTGTTGAAGTCTTACAATTGTCAAAGAAAGCAGATTGTAGACTGGAATGGCTGTTTCTTAGTCCCACTAAATGTACGTCACGGAATTCCTCAGGGCTCGATACTTGTCCCTTTCTTATTTTTTGTATCAATCAGTGACCTATTTTATAAAGTGTCAGGCAATGTCCTGTTTTACGCTGATGACACAACTCTGTTTGCGAGTCACTCAGACTGTGAGATTGCCTAGTCTTCAGTTCGGAACCTGTTTGAGGTAGCATCAATACAGTTCCGCTCCAATAAGCTGTCGTTAAATGAGTCAAAGACGCAAGAAATTGTTTTTAGCCTTTGTAGAGAACTAGATGGAAATGAGTCAGTCAAGCTACATGGTTTCACACTTGACTCTCAGCTCTCATGGACAAATCATATTGAAAATCTGTGTGTAAAGCTTAGTAGAGTACGTTACCATCTTCTGAGGCGTCTTAAACTTGATAAACTGTACGAGTTTGTTAGACTGGCTTTTTTTGCCTTCTTCCAGTCTCACATACTCTGGGGTGCTAGGCTGTGGGGACACTCACCTAGAGTTAATAAAATCTTGCTCCTGCAAAAAAGGGCACTGAGGGTGGTGTGTGGAGCCCACTACCTTGAGCACTGTAAAAAGGTGTGGTTGAAACAACAAGTTTTCTTACCAGCGAGAACCTAAAATTATATGTTTACATGCTTAGCAATAAGCAATCATGAGTTTATGTAAACATATTTAGTTAAGTTTGAAATTATTAACATTTAATAAGAAACACATTTTTTGTGACTGGATTACCACATAACGCTTACACGAGAAAGCCTATTTAGATTTTTATAAACTGCATTAGCAAAAAGTTTACAATATCGAAATAATGCAAGTCGGTAACGTAGTCTACATAACTAATAAATTTTAAATACTTTTTTAAAGGTTTTATAATTAAAAATTGTAAGTTTTGGTAATTTTTCTGGGGGTTAAAATGTAAAATCTACCTGCATGCCGAATTTCACGTCCCTAGCTCATCTAGAAGTGGGTTAGAATTCGTATACCTCAGTGAGTCAGTTACACATGCGGCTGTATATATATAGACTCGCTTCGCTCGCTGGGGGCTCCGCCCCCAGACCCCTGTGGGGGGCTTCGCCCCCAGGTCCCTGTCTTAATTTATACCCTTAACTGATGTATAATGTAGACTTTAAAAGGCGTATTTTGAACCTTATAAGGGATACGACCACTGTTAACAACCTGAAACACTATGACTTTGGGTAACTAAAAGCCTTCTGCAACAAATATGACATGATTTATAAGGGATTTTACCCTCGACAGTGCGCAACATAGAAAATGTACCCGAAAAACACAAAAAGTCTACAAGAGCTCAAAAACTTTGATTTTTTTGGGTGTTTAAGATACTTAAATCTGGGCGTGGGAGTATTGCTTGGTACTAATTGTAATGTAGGAATACTGTGTGATAAGTATTAGGCCTCTAAGTTCTATATTAGAGCGACAAACCATTAAAAACTACAAACAAATTTGTGAAAAAAATTTAAATTTAAAAAATCCAGCGCTATCTAAGGGTGAAAGGGGTGAGATACGGCAAAATGCCATAGGACTAAAGTTGTAGTTCATCTGAAATCCGTGGAACATGGTGGTCTTCGTTTTTCGATAGGACAACCCGTTCGGCCGCTAGAGCTTGAATAAAAAAGAGGTAATTTAAGAGCTAATTTAAAGAGTCCATCAACACTCAACCTTCAAATTAACAAATCAAAAATAATAAACCTCAATTTTACAACAACAAACCGAACAATTCAAGAACAAGAAGACAACTCAACAACTATATCAACAGGAACAACAACCAAATTTCTTGGCATAAATCTCGATAACTACCTAAGTTGGCAAAACCACATATCAGCGCTGGAGAAAAGACTATCATCATCACTCTATGCACTTAGACGAATAAGATCAATCACAAACAAAGAAACAGCCAAAATTGCATATTTTGCACTATTTGAATGTCATATAAGATTCGGTATTATTGTTTCAGGATCAGCATCTGAATATCAAATCCAGAAAATCCAAATCTGACAGGAAAAAGCTATCCGAATTATCGAGCTCCTACAACCACAAGAACACTGTAAGCCATTCTTTATCTCCAACAAAATCCTAACTGTTCCGTCCACCTACATCCTGGAAACAATCAAACTTTTGAAATTAAACCCGCCCAAAACAAGAGGTGACCGCCACAAATATAATTTAAGAAATAAAGAAACAAATTATAATATACAACATAGGCTAACTAAAACTAGTAAAACCCCTCAAATCATAGGGTCCAAACTTTTCAATCTTCTTCCCGACTTCGATATTTAAAAATAATCAACAATACTAAAACTTTTTAAAATAAACTTGAATACCTTTTGAATAAACCATACTGCAGCATAAATGAATACCTAGAAGAGCATAAAAGCAACAATAGGAATAGGTAGAATTAGGCCAAAAAAGCTCACAAAACACACTTTCACACACCCAGACATATCGAATCCAAAATAAGCATTGACAATTCCCTGGTCTTCAAGACTACGGTGAAGAGGAGCAAGGTAAAAGGTAAGGTCTTAACTTAGCCTAACTAACGCTGCTCGTTATTCCGTGAATTTGTATTTCAAATTAGGCCTACAACATATTTTAGCTGCTTTAATTCATAAACGATATAGCCAACGTAAAAACTGTTATTTTGAAACACTGTTTCGATAGTCCTGTCAAACATACAAAAAATAAATAAAACTCAATCGGAACAAACGTTCCCAAGAAATACGGAATAATCAAAATAACTAAACTGCTTTTTTATTGAAAAATTGATAGTATTGAAATAAAAATATCAGATGGAAAACATCAAACCGCTTACGCTTATTTAAGGTAGCCTACCATGAATGTCATTGAATTTTCTAAATTGTGTAGGCCTATTTTTATTTTGCATTTTGTTTTTGTTGTATTTTTTACTCATGCATAAGCTTGTTTTACTTTAAAAGCAATACATGAATCATACTTGGCCTAAAAAGGGGCTGGCAATTTAGGCCTACAAACACATTTTTAGTTGGCTCTGATATTGTGAAGCTATAGGCTAAAGTTATAGAACTTTGTCTCCCACAAACCAATACAATCCTTTTCACTCTTGGTAGCCCAATAATCATAGTAGCGAATTTCATATCTTACTCTCAACAGGCCTAAATTAATTGTCTCACTTCAAAACTGCCTTCAGATTAGTCATAGTCATTAACATAATATATTATGTTGTGGTGGTTATAAATAAGTAATTAATATATTTAAATGAGCATTTCACAGTTTGACACTGACAAAGAGTAATACTTATTTGTATGATTTTGAACTATGACTGTTATAAACAAAACATAGTTAGCACAACAGAAAACAAGACCTAGCACAAAGGCATTCATCAACCGCATTTTAAGTAAAACATGTTTAACCTGCCAGAAATAATTACCTGGAAAACGTACGAAACCTTTACTGAGAGGATCTTTGAAAACAAAACTGGTAAAACTTCGCCAGCCCTGAACATAAAACTTTTAGTATGTGTGTTTACATTTTAATGGCAACAATCAACAAGTAGCAAAGGCTGCTCCATCTTCCTACACAACTGACACAACCACTTCTTCTTATCCCCACCTCAACCAACCAACCAACCAGTCCAGTCGGCTGTCCAGTCAGAGCCAAAATTTTGTGAAGTTGTGTCTGGAATACCAACGACCACTAGAATACAAATTGTTTATTTGTTTTGAAATTCCCCTCCAAATTTGAAAGTATAGTTTGAAACTATACGAAGAAAGGATAGTTTTCGTCAACATTTTTGATTTTGAGTTTCGGGGGTAAATTTTCATTTTGGTCCAAAAAGGGTTTTTGAAGTAATGTTTGTCTATCAGACCGGATAATTATAGACCTAGAGACCACACCGATGATGACCCGCTTTTTATAAAAATTAGTACGTAGGTCAAGGTGCCTACTTTTGCCCACCTAGCTTTTGCCTACGTATGGCATCTCTAAGAGTTTTAAATTTTTCAGAGTGTTTTTATATTTTGAAATATCTCAAATACAACTAAAACATTACTAATCAAAAATTGTCTAAAACGGTTCTAATGATTTTTAGCATTTTAGTATAATAAATTAGTGGTTTTCGTGATTATATGTTACATTAATCTGTATTCCTGGACAAATGTGGTCATTATAGGGCTTAACAGGTCCCAGAATGCAGTGTATTTGTACACTTCATAAAATCATAAACTTTTAAATAAAACGTACTCATCATCATTAAAAAAGCCAAACAAAATAAACAAATGTATTTAAATTAATTACTATTCGATTAATGGTTACGGAGGAGATTGAAATGTGCATCTATCAGTAAACACAATTCGTTGTCCAATGCAATATTCTTATGGGAAGTCAACTAAAATTACCATAACTCTCTCATTTACAGATCGATTTCATTAAAGTTGGTATGCAGCACAGGGCCAAATTTAAGCATAGGCTACATAGGCGCGCGCTTACTTATAGGCGGTTCCACCACTCATAGGCCCTTTGTGGAGCGGGCCCTCACCACTCAGAACCACATGCAAATGGCTGAGACAAGCAAAATATAAAAAAGGTCATCAACTTGGATCTGAAAAAGGGCATCAACTTGGATCTGAACGGCAACAAAGATATTGATTTCCTGTTGAGGTTGATTTCTTCTTCGACAATCGTCAACACTTCAAACTCCAAGTCAAGACTTTTCTATAACTCCTTACATTACATGAAACCAACACAATGTGCACTTAACCTTCACTAACACATATGCACATCACTTGCACATTCACACGTTGAAATCCATTTGTAACAGGCAGATAGTTACCAATTCCCAAATATGTTCTTATGCTCTCAAACGTAAATGCTTTTGTATTTTGTAGTATAGTACCTGGGGGCCAAGCTTTGCTCGGGGGAAGACCAGTCAGTTTGTTTAGATGACTTGCAGTAATATTTCACCACTTCCCCCTACTGATAATCAGATTTTTATAACTCATTTGCCTCTTTTCTAAAATGTTAAGGTCACTCCAGTTGTTATTTATAGCTCAACGTCCCTTTGATTTATTTTACTACTCTATTTATGTAACCTTCACCAAATCTTTTAATCTCTGCTCTCAGGAAACCACATGTTATAATCCTATACTCTAATATGAGTAAGGTTTGCTTGTTTGCATGATTGATTGCTTGCTTACTTGCTTGCTTGCTTGCATGATTGCTTGCTTGCTTGCGACACTGATCTCAAAAACGGCTCCAACGATTTCCTTCAAATGTTCGAAATAACTAATTTCTGGGATAAAAATAAATTCTAGACAGGTCTCATCCCCAGGAAAAATCAAATAATGTAAAAAACTAAAATGAAAAGTTAAAAAATTAACATTGGGCTTATGGAGTTTCAAATCAAAAGAATTGTAACAGCTGTTCATAATCAACCAGGGAACTGTCAAAGTAATACTAATGTTGTTTATGATTATTAACATGTGGTTTCCTGAGAGCAGAGATTAAAAGATTTGAGTGAAGATTATATATAGAGTATTAAAATAAATCAAAGGAACGTTGAGCTATAAATAACAACTTGAGGGACCTTAAAAATGCAGAAAAGAGGCAAATGAGCTATACAAATCTGATTATCAGTAGGGGGAAGTCGTGAAATACTACTCCGAGTCATCTAAACAAACTGACTGGCCTTCCCCCGAGCAAAAGGTACTCATATACAACATGAGTATTTGACAGTTCCCTGGTCGATTATGAATAGCTGTTACAATTCTTTGGTTTTGATTTGAAACTCCAAAAGCCCAATGTTAATTTTTTTAACTTTTCATTTTAGTTTTTTTTACATTATTTGATTTTTCCTGGAGATGAGGCCTGTCTAGAACTTATTTTTATCCCAGAAATTAGTTATTTCGAACATTTGAAGGAAATCGTTGGAGCCGTTTTTGAGATCCGTGTCACAAGCAAGCAAGCAAACCTTACTCATATAAGAGTATAGGATTTTTGTTACTCATTGTGTTTATGTTGTTATCATACATTGTTTATTATTGTTAAATTATTCACAATTTATGGTTGACCATAAGATTTTCTAATGTAGTAATGTTGTTATCCATCTATTTAATGTGTATGTATTGGCATTGCTGTTGATAGTAGAATAAAAAAATATATAAAAAACAAGCAGAGCCCTCACCACACTGGTTGAGCCTAGGGCCTACATCTCCTAAATCCGGCTCTGATGCAGCAAGTCAAGTTAGCATTGACCAATAGAGCTTACTGAGGGTATGTTTCCACTAAATTAAACCTATGGCGCAAAAAAGAGGTTTGGGTTGATATTTATAAAATAAGATTTTCTGTGCTTGCTACAGTACTTTAGTAGGTTCTGTGCTTATTAAATATGTTTTAGTTCATTTTATTTTACAATCTATTCACTAAATTTTCGAACAATTAGTAAAATTATTAACAACACAAAATAATAACATGGGCAATCATTTGTCCAGTGACAGATCTAGAATATAAACATATTAACTTGAGAAACTTCTATGTAAAACTGTGAGACGGTTATATAATACTTTAACACTCCTCAGCCTGTTGATTGACTGTTGTCTAGAGGCATTGACTATAGATACTGAAGTAGACGTTCCATCGATACGGCGCGGTTGTCCGCCTTAAAGGTATACTAAGTCGGTCGGTAACACGTAGTTCGTTTTCCTGCCGCCAGAGTTTGCTGCAGTCGACTATCGCGCGCTCTCTGTCGCACTGCCCCCCCTGCACCCTTCACCACGCGACCCGCACCGCTACATACTTCTCTTACCCCACCCCCTCACATCACTGGATACAGACACAGACACAAACGTGGCCGCCCGCGCCAACTTGGCTTCGTTTCTTCGTTTATTGTAGCGGAGAGCGGTGGTCGGCGCGGCGCGACTCGGTGACGACGCCGACGGTTGCACCTCCTGACTGCTAGTGTGTGATCTTAGCGTGAAATAAATCTATTAGGAATGTGAGCCTTTATTTATTTTACCTATGTAATATATGGTAATTGTCCTCACTAAATATTTTTCCAGTCAATTTTTGCCATAAATTAAACCGCACAAGTAATGTATTTTAGTTTTAAATCAACCAAATTAGATACAATATGTTTTCAATAATGTGTTACTTCTTATGTTAGTATCAGATTTTTAAAACTGTAGTTTAGCAACGCTTGACATTTAGCGGGCGGATTTTATATAATACCGTTCAAAAAACTGTTTTATATCTAATCAAAAGGTAGTTAAAATAATTTCTCCTTACATCATTTAAAGAAAATATTAACGCGTTTATAGTCTTTAGTATTTTATGAACAAATGTATTATTATTTCAAGGAGGACTAGAACCAAAATCATCTTTCAAATGTACGGTATGCTAAAAAGATGAAATAAATAATCTTTGTTTCACATACTATTATAGCTACTGTTCAATTAGCCTAATTTAGGCTAACATTCAATTCACAAATGCATTATTGGATTGATGATAACAGGAGAAAAATATAAAAAACACCAGATTTGAAATAAATTTACTTGCCCTCCAAGAGCTTAACCTTTTGGTAAAACCCCCGTATTTTCGTCCAGGTTGTCTCATTTCCTTCGACTGCTCCTGCAACGTACACTGGAGTTTAGCTGTAATCAATTTCTTAATGATAACAATTATATGTTCATAGTATTCAAAGCCGCATTTCATCAAGTCATTTTGATATCTGAAGATCGCCTGTTTACATCGGGTTAAAATACGTTTCCTTATACCTATTTTTTGTATGATGTTTACAATCATTTTGTCAAATAAGACCAGTGTGGTATTTGCTGCATCGACCGTCATTTGTGTGGGTGATATCAGCGTCTCGGACGGGACGGCACTCTACGCTCATGAAAATGTTTTTATTTGGAGTACAAAAGTATAGTATTCTTACGACATACTAAATATGAAATTCTAAAAGATATGCTGGATTTATCCCGTTAACAACTCGCAAACATTTCGATGACATGTTTAGTGACGTTGTCTTATTAGAGAAATAGGCACTACATAAATAAAAAATTTATCCGATACAAACTTATTTATTGTAATACTTAATATAATTTTACAGAACAACGTTTTGAAATACAAAATTACAACATATCGTAAAGACATTTAAATCACAAACATATGTTGTGAGCCCCAAATCTAGGTTTTTCAAAATTAATTCTATTTGATAAGTTCTTTTACTGTCCTAGTTTGTATGTGATACCAATGCTAAGCTTAACTGGTTTGAATCAAATTCAAATTACATTTTTAGTACGCTATTCTCATGTTCTCCAAAAGTAAGACGTAAAGCTTTTATTGTGAAAAATCATAGGGTGTGACCGTGGAACACCAAACCATGGGTTGGACTCAGTCTTGCCATATTTGGTAATCGTGCTTAATAAGTCTTTCTATTGGTCGAATCAATTGGGATGTTGTGGTGAAGAGTACCGGTGTATAAAAACCCTGTGTCGGGAATGCGCCCAGTTAGGTAGAAGACAGTAGATGCAAGCAGTCATGTGAGCGCCGAATTCGCCGTCGGTACCGCCCTTGTGCGGTAAGTACAAGGTCGCAATTATTCTCTGGTAAGCTCCCCTGGCTCAATATAACACATCATTGGTATTTCATAAGTTTCTCTAAAACACTGTATTAATTATTCTGAATGTTCCTAACTGTTCTGGAATGAATTTCGAGTTCTGAAAATTATTTAACTATAATTGGTGGATATGTTTCCTTCATTTGATGTAACTGTTGTAAAGTCCTTAGTCATTAATAAAAGCCTCTCTTTTACGCCCACATTTTATTATTATTGTCATCCTGACACCTTAAGACGCAGGGTTCTCCCCCACCCTCGTCATATATAACACATGTTATATTTACAGTACAAACCATAATTAAATTAATACATATATATATATATATATATATATATATATATATATTGTATTGAGGTTATTTTTTACAAAATATTAGTATAAACTATATAAATTGGGTTTTTCTCTATTAAAGTACCCACTGGATAATTTGGCACACACATTTTATTTCTGGTAAAATAGTACAAATGCTCTACGAAATTAATAATTTAGGTTAATGCAGAAAATAATTAATAACGATGGTATATGGTTCTCCTTGTTTGATTAATGGTCTTAAAAGGACCTATTATAGGGTGTGTGTGTCGGTTTAAAATGATAACGAGTTCGACCCAGCACGCTGACGTTAGGGAAGTGAATTTCCGCATTAAAAACTTTTAACAATCAAATAAGGGGTTTAATCAACGATTTGTGTGATTTTTGGCAAAATGAAAAATATTAGTTTTTTTGGCTGTTCCGATACACCTGGTTCTATTTTAATCCAGTACTGACATGGCAATTTCGTGTATTATAAGCTTAGAAAGAGGTACCATGAGGATCAAAAATCGCTATGGGGGTATTAGGAGTCATATATCTACATCAAGATATGAAAAACCTAGGTGGATTTAAATAATCCACCTAGTGAAAAACAGCCTTTTTCAATGTAAAATCACCATAAGACAACGTACTGTGTTTACTCAATCTTTATTTTCTTTAATAACTCAGTAAATATTGGTGCTAGAATGATGAGGGAGGGCTTACAATTTCTGCCTTTTTAATTCCTATAACTTAATTACTTTTACATTAGGAGCTTTTCTGACCTTTTTTGGGCCCAAAAACCCAAAATTCGAAAATTTAAAATCCCAAAGCAGAGGATTAGGGTTTTTCGATTGTTTTGCCCAACGAACTTGTCCGACTGATTACAGAAAGGATTGTCCCCACCAAATTTTAAGTAAATCGGACAAAGAAGGCGACCGCTAGAGTGCAAAAAAACACACACACACACACACACACACACACACACACACACACACACATATACATATATATATAGTGAATTTCTGCATTAAAACCTTAAAAAGTTCAAATAAAGGGTTTAAACTAACACTGATTAAATTTTTTGAAAATTGAAAAATTTGGTTTTTTGGCTGTTTTGATGCTCCTGGTTATATTTAAATTCACTAATAGGATGCCAATGTTGTACATTATAAAGTTAGAGTATTGTAAGTTAGAGTTAGAGTATTATCGGGATAGCAAGTTGGTATATGGGTATGATAAAACGATATTAAGATATGAAAAACAGCCTTTTCCAGTGTAAAATCCCCATAAGACAACGTACTGTATTATGACAATTAACATTGTCTTTAATAACTCGGTAAGTACTTGTGATAGAATGATAAGGGAGGGCTTAAAATTGTTGGCTTTTTACGTAGAATAATTTAATGTGCATTAAGTGTACATTCGGGGCTTTACTGACCCTTTTTGGGCCCAAAAACTCAAAATTTGAAAATTTAAAATCCCCTAAAAAGGGGGTTAGAGTTTTCCGTTTGTTTTGCCCAACGAACTTGTCCAACTGATTATAAAAAGGAATGTCTCCACCAAATTTTAATAAAATCGGACAAAAACTGCAACCGCTAGAGTGCGAACACACACACACATATATATATAAATATATACTTATATATATATATATTTAAAACGTTTTTAGAGACCCCTCAAAACGTGTTCAGGGGGTCAAGTTAGGAACTTTTATGGTGGTCCTAGGCTTAAGTATTACCGTGCGGGTCATGCTAATAGTTCACTTTTCCATAGGAAATTCACTAATTATAACGAGCTGTTCCCCCGCAAAAATTTGCGGATACAATCCTTATAACAGCTGTTTATTGAATTAAGAAAAACACATATGACATAAACCAAATAAAACTCTACTCCATATGAATAACATGGGACCTTGGACGTCCCGTGGGGCAGAGCCCTGAGGCCTGAAACTAAATTCTCTCTTCACGGCAACTAAGACCTAGAAATTATCTTTTAAATAAAAAAAGAATCATAAAAATCGGTTAAGTATTAACTTCAGGAAGTGAGTGAACAAAAAGCCGGATTTTTAAAAATATGTAGATAATAGGTCTACTACTACTACTAATACTAACAATTGTATTTTAAACTTGAGTTGTTTTTTAACAGCCCAAGTAAAATTATAATTGTCTTACATCCATACAAAAAATGTTCATGTTGCCTATTCCGTTTGTAATCATGGCAAATCCTTTGTGCGGTGCGGTAAGACCTGCCAAACGTAAACAGCAGCGATACTAGTTCAAGCCGAGCATACCGGGCCTACAATTGGTGGGCCAAGTCCAAGCCCAGAGCCCAGAGCGGCCTTGAGTGAGAGCCGTCTCACGCACGCGCGTCACCGCCACGAGCGCGTGGCGGGCATCTTCCAATCGTTCCCGCCAGCAGCGCCACTGCATTGAGCCTTCCTCCGTTGGTACCGCGGGAAGCCAACAGGGGCGCTTGAGTGCTCTAGAAAACTGCTCGGGACATATCCTACAATGGCGATGGTTAGTCTACTTCAGTATCTATAGTCAATGCTAGAGGTTTACAGATAACCTATTCAGGGCCGGATTTGTCTATATATATTTAAAGCCGTAAGGAAAAAACCTTTGGATAGTTCTTCTGAGACTTCTACTGGTCAGATTTACATGCGGGTTGTACCAAAACAAAGGTTTTCGGTCCTAGGTTTTATTTGTAATTTTGAAAATATTGACGTTAAATGGCTCAAAAATGAAAAATAAACTTTTCTTATGGAGATTTAAACTGGGGGAAAAAGTCAACTTTTTCAAACCTTTGGACAGTTTGTCTGAGACTTCCACTGGACCGATTTATATGAAGTTTGTGCCAAATAAAAGATAAACTTTTCTATATTAGCAGGTTTTATTTACGTTTACGTTACCTAACTTTGTTAACATTGACAGATAAACTACTTAAAAAACACGAATAATTAATCCAAAGATTGATTCTGTGATATTTCAGTTTGCCGTTTTAACGATATTTGTAGACCTGATGCTCAGCGCTGTCACCTTATGTATGAAGACGCCTCGATCGCAAGTTGCCTGCAGCGAGCCCGCTCTGATTGGTCGAACCGTTTTGGCACCGGCTGGAGATTACTGCCGGCCGAACGTCATACCGGCCGGATGGCGTGCCCCCTAAATACTTCTGACAATGTTACCCTCTTTGAATGATGGGGTAATCGCGTTGGGCCGGTACGGTGGCAGTCGGCCGGCACCTTAATGAGTAAAACCTTGCTATAACCAATGAAATTACACACAATGCTACATGTGAATCGTCATTGGCTACTGTAAAGTTCATTGCCATTGTAACCAATACTCTGCTCACTAACAATATCTATTAAATAACATCCAGTTTAATTAAATATACTAATCTAGTAATGTGTAACAACTTTATTAACATTGACAGATAAACAACTCGATAAACACGAATAATCCAAAGATTGATTGTGTGATATTTCAGTTTGCCGTTTTGACGATATTTGTAGAGCTGGTGTTCAGCGCTGTCACCATATATGAATGAAGACGTCTCGATCGCAAGGTGCCTGTAGCGAGCCCGCTCTGATTGGTCTAACCGTTTTGGCGCGTGCAGGAGACTACAGCTGGCCGACCGCCATACCGGCCGAATGGCGAGCCCCCATTAAAACGTATCTGAAGAGCAGATTTCTTAATTGTGGGGGCTTAAAGCAAAATAAAAGCTCCATTTTTTAAAATTGAGGTATTGGTACCACTGTGTGCTCTATTGTGTCTAGTTTTAGAATATGAATCTCTTAGTAGCAAAAACAGCTTAGAAATGTATTATTTTAATATTTAAAAAGTAGCCTTAGAAGCAAAGTCTGCAAAATCCAAATTCATTGCTTGACATCTGAGAATCAAAATCCAATTCCACCAATCAGAGTCCTCGATTTAGTTATGTGATCACTTCGAGTAATGGCCGCTTTTTGTTATTGTTATATTGCTGTCTGTGTGAATTATAATTTATTATTTCCTTCAAATCTTAGTGATATTATGGTTAAGGCAACGCTAGCATATTATGGTTAACAGTGTTGAATTTTAATATTGTGTTAAATAATAGGCAGTGTTTGTCAAAAACTTATTCATAGCAAAACCAGCAAAATAAAAAGTTGTTATTATAAAAAATCAGCAAAATCCAAAAAGCAAAACTAGCAATGTCCAAACAAAAGTCTGCTTTAGCTACTCAAAAAATGAGTTATTAGTCGACTTACAAGTCCTAAAGCTCACAAGTCCTTTGTGAATGTTCATAATTAATATATTAGAAGTTAAAGAAAAAGTACCGAGCCAGAAGATCGGTGTTTGATTCCGCAGAAGAGGCATTGAATTTGTTTTATTTTAAATACTCGTTCATTTTCAATATGAGCTCGTTCGCTTTGCTCACTCGCCTCCCGGATGAGCTCGTTCGCTACGCTCACTCGCCTGTCGAAAAAAGAGTTTGAGTTGCCATTCAAGTAGGTATTTTATTTCCATAATGATAAACATCTGTTTACAATATTTTAATTCATAGAAGCTGATTTAATGGTTTGTTTTCGTTACTCATAGTAACCGGTGTTATGATTTTAAACTCCATAAGCCCAATGTTAAAATTTTCAATTTTCAAATGAGTTGTTTAGAAAAATACGAGTTTTCCTGAGGTAGTGATTTTCACCAATCGATTTTTTAGACCCAAAAGCCCCTAATCCCAAACTTTCAGCAAAATGCTTCCGCTGGATCTCGAGATACATTTAGCAAACAAACAAACAGACATAGCTCGTATTAATCAGCTTTTTTATGTTTTGTTTCCCCACCTCAAATTTTCATTTCACTGTCCTGTAACATTTTCTGTAGTGGAGTTTGCAGTTTTTTTTATATTTTAGGCCCCACAATTGTCTGAGAGTATGAAGTGCTAATATTTTAAGATTTGTTTCGTTAACTATAACTCTCATCCATTTTCTTAACTAAACTTGAAAATCATACAATGCATGTTTTAAAATATTAGATGCAACTTTTGAGGATTATCATGAGTTGATAGTATCACAGTGTCATCTGGATCTGGTGACTTTGACATTATAGCCCGTGGGATATCTATGTGCGTATATATTAAATATCCAATCTAAGCCAATTTATGTCATAGTTCTATAGAAAGTTCTTCCTCTAGGAATAATTATCAGTCAATAGATTCGAGCCCCAGTGTGTATTTTTAGCATTATAATCTCCACCTGTAATAAATTTTGGGCAAAGAGATGCGAACAAGTCTTTAAATTGATCTTTACTGATAACATGGGTTGGGAGGGTGCAGGGGCAGATCCAGGTAGTCACGTTAGGGGGGAAATTCCGGGGGTTTGGGGGGTATGGAATACTCCTCACGGCTGGGGGTCCGGGAGTCCTCCCCAGGAAATATGTAAAATATTGTAGATCAATTATTTTATCGGCCGTAAAAAATAGCCGAACGCGTTTTATTGACCAAAATGTGTGTTATCGGCTTAAAAAGACGACTATATTGAATCATTCAATAAAATCAGCAATTTTACCTGTTTTTCCAATTATAAATGACAATTTGACCGCATTTCATGGTCGCCGTAGTTTTTAGACTGAAAACGACAAGTGAACGTTTATCGGCAAAATAAAACAACAACAAAAAAACCCAAAAGTTTATACCCAAACCGCAATTTAAAGGCCAACACGCCAGCGGGGAAGAATCAAAGTATGTTATCGTCGAAAACGAAGATTTTACCGAAAATAAGATCGTAAAAAAGTATCGGCCGAGATACGGCGATTTTAAACGATTTTAAAAGACACCCGAGATACATATTATAAGCCTAAAATATTATCAGCCTAAAATATATTCTCATTTTGCCGTCTAAAACGTCAATCGGGCCACAGTTTTAGCCTGAAAAGGTTAAACTGTGTTTTAGGCAAATTTACCGACCGGACGTATCAGCCAAAATCGATAATTTTACCAGCAATTTTACAACATATTACTAGCCAAAAACTACGACCGCAAAGTTTGTTATGTTACGAAAATTGAGTACAACCCGTTTTTTATGCCAGAAATCTACTTAATCCCTCAAAAACGGCTAACGGACCGCATTTTCTCGGCAATAAATAAAGCCGGGTCGTGTTTTATATACCAAAAACGACGTCCGAAACGCGTTAGAAACAAAATTTTCCAACGACTTGGTGATCAAAAACACCGAAATGACTGAATTTTTAGGTATAATGGACTGGACCGAGTTTTATTGGCCAGAAGCAGCAAGCGAGCCGCATATTATCACCCACACTGCGTTTTGTGGGGCAAAAACATCGACCACAATAAAATTTAGGGCAGCATATGTTGCCGGCCGAAAAATACTGCCAGACTGCGTTTTACAGAAAAAACATACTGACTGAAACAAATTTTATTAAACAAAATAGGCAATTTCACACCATTCTATTTGCCAAAAACAACCGTTCTTCGCATTTTAAAGTCCAAAGTTTACGGCCGCAACTAACGACCGAGCCTCGATATATGCCAAAAATCACAATCTAACCGTGATTAATCATTACAAAATTAGCAATCGGACCACAATTTCCCAGCGAAAAATAAAGCATCGTGAAATTTTGGGAAGGTTCGAAACTGGACCTAGCTGCCATTTGTCATTGGGCTATTAATTAATAATGCTTTCTAAGAACAGGTCGACCTTAGATAGTACCAAGAACAGGGTTTGATAGGGGTTTCTCTATCAAAACGTAAAAAAATGCCACGGCCGTAGATATACACAAAAAGCCGGATTGCGGGTTATACGCCCGAATGACAACCGGAACATATTTTTACGAATACAATCGGCGATTCGACCCCGTTCTACCGCCAATGAATGCCTATTTTTCCGCGTCGGATGGGTCAAAAAAAGGAATTTAGTTGCATTTAATGGCCCGAAAATGACGATCTGAAAATTTTCTTACTAGCTGAAAATGACGACCAAAACGTGTTTTATTGGCTGAAAACGACAACCGAGCCGCATGAACGAGAACGGCCGAAAAAGTAGTTTTAAACTAAATTCCCGTATATTCCCCGCATTTTCCCAGCATAAAAGAGCCTGTATAATTATCCGATTTTCCTGGAATTTCCGGTCTGCAGTAGTATTACAGGCATATAAGTCTGACTGACGACGCATCAATCAGACTACAAGTCGTGATGACGCTGCTGGGCAAACGTAGCGCTGGTGTGGGGGTGCGCGCGCAACTCCAACCTTTTGTCTTGTTGTGGGGGGGGTGAATTTCTCCCATTTTCACCCCCCCCCCGTGGATCCGCGCCTGGGAGGTTGACAGTATAAAACTGCCGACAGCGCCTATATAACTGGTTATTGATCTCTTCTAAAACGATACTGATGGGTAGCTTGTACAAAGTTATTTTGAATCTTAGTGTAACGTATAGTTCATATTGATTTAATTTGATGTGGACCATTACACCTTTTCCTGCATTATCCTCCTCCTTCTCCTCTGTTATCCGAGTGATAAGTTACAGATACAGATCTTTATTGAATAAACATTTTACAAATGTGTACAATATATAAGAAATAGGTAAGCTTAAAGGGAGAACAAAATGTATAAAAGTGCACATTCATGCTGGCACAACGGTATTCGTAATGGGTTTCGGAAATTAGACATACACACGGCGGTATATCTAGTTTTTGTTGGACAATATATAACTCAAGTTCTTGGCAATGATTTGCCAAGCCATTGGCATTCCGAAGAGCTATTCTAAAGAACTGGTTCACATGATAGTTTATCACAGTGGGTTAGTAGATTCATGAGAATACCTACCTGTTTCTGCAATAGTATAACTTCTACAATATTACTTCTGCAATAGTATGTCTAGGGGTCTGCAATAGTAACTTTCAAATTTTTTGATGGAAACGTGAGTGATTTTCTCTTTTCTCTATACACTTTCATTTACTTTGGGTACTGTTTAAGGAGAAGCAGCAGCTTGAGCATATGTTATTTGAGAACTGACACACCAGGACACTGGATTACTGGATAATGAATTACAGTAGGGATTTTCTCAGAGTGGCTCTTCTTGATTCGTTAAAAGATCTTTGCCGCAACGGGGGATATAGTTTGTGATTGGTTTCATTTGTAGTTAGCACATCCCTTGTAATTTTTTCAGTATGACTTCCTTTGCATAAGGCACATTTTGGTGAATCTGAAGCGGGCTTATTCATACAAGCTAGAGAGTGTCATGATTCCGATTCCGTACACATTCACACACCGAATAACAGCAATAACAGCATTAATACCAGCAATAACAGCTGATCTTCAGTCTGATCTTCTCCGATGGGACTCGAACGCGATTTTTGCATTCAACAAACACAGTATCGGATATCATAGATCTCTTTGTTCTTTTGAATAGGTTCCAGATCTACAGGAAACATAAAAGTGGGGATTTGGTTTTAAAGTATCTTATATTTGTAATATCTTGCACATTATGGCCGTTTCCCTCAAAATGGTATTTTTCAATGTAAATTATGTCAGTCGAGAAATGCTTGTTTTAGAACAACTCTCTTGAAACTCTTCATACAACAAATGCTATGAAGCTTCTCACAAAATCAACATGAAAGCTTCCGTGAAACAACCCGCAACTATAAAGCTCTGTAATGTAAGCGGAAATTACACTTTATGAAATTTAACACTGTTGCAACTCAGATGTGTCTTCTAATCATTACCATTTAAGATCATTGGAAAAGGTCCAGTACAACTCAGAGGTGAATTCTACAATGACAGTTGCTTTAAATGTTGTTTATTAATTTTCTTACTGCGCAACAAGAATATAGAAATGCATGAACATTTCTATGGTGAAGTTTCCCAGTGTGATCATAACTTTACAGTATCAGGCAGACCCAGGGCCGGATGTAGGAGATGTGGGGCCCCTAGGAACTGGGCGGAAAGTGGTGCGGGCCCTTACCGCCCAGGACAGCAAACTGCCTAGGCACGCGCCTATATGAAGCCCTTAAAAACGCCTAGGCACGCTTAAATACGGCCCTGGGTAGACCTAGGGAGCAATGTATGCTGTTACCATTGATCATTTAAACATATCAATGCTGCTGCTCTTTACAGAGACGGACACGGACCTTGAGTCGTTGAGTCTTATCTTTAGTCGAGTCTCGGTATCTTAGGCCTTAGGGTGAGCACTTTTTCGCCTACAAAATTTAGAGGTTGTTTGATCGATCGATATCGAACAGACGATACCGCAACGTTTCATCAACCGATTGTTCGTTCATTCTACTGGATGATTTGAGATTGCCGACTGCCGACTGCCGAGAAGTTAAACTTGGAAATGGAAACCACTGTGGAAGTTCTAAGCTGACTCGACTAGGGCCTGTTGAAGTATAAGTTTGGCCATTGGACAATTTGAAATTGAAATACCTTACATCCACTTAATATGGCAAAAGATATACCCAATTTAAATAAACGTTGTAATGCTAAGTTAATTAAGTAATGTATGTCTTAAACAGATAAGATGCCTTTAAATTTACAAATTGGTTGCAATCATAAATACAAAGACCCCGAGGTAGGGTTAAGATAATTAATCGGTCTCTCTAAATTACTTGTGATAAGAGAAAAATTGTTCATAAATTAAACTAGTATGAAATAAAACCCATTCCTTGCCCAAGTAATAGGCTTAATTATAGCTACGGACTTGAAAGGCTCAGTTATTATGAGTTATATTAACTTTCCATATCCATAATTTAAAGTACCTATAAACTCTTAAACTCCTATAAACCTATAAACTCCTATAAAATCTTCGAACGTTTCAGCTTCATAAAATCTACTAGCGCTACAGCTCATTTTGTATTCCAACAACCACCATTTCCCTTCCAACTTCGAAAACATCTATCTACTATAGAGTTAGTCTATGCTACTATCGTAGTCAACATTCAATCGATAAAACAACCGGTTGGTAAAATTGTTCGATATCGACCAAACAACCTCTAAATTTTGTAGGCGAAAAAGTGCTCACCAGGCCTTGTTTGTTTAGAAGATAGGTTATGTTTTATAGTTATGATCGTTAATGTCAATTTATTGTTAAGACTGTTTCATCAAAATGTTTCCTTAATATATCACCTTTTTCAGTAATTATACAACATAAATATAATAATAGGTTGTTGAAATTTGTGATATTAATAGAGATGATACAAGTATGTTTTTGTCAGGAATTTGGCATTGTTAACAATCATTATTTTTTAGCCATAGGTGTATTGGGCTAAAGGGTAATCAATGGGAGGTCAGTATAACACTTGTAGTGCACCTAACTGCACAAATAGTAGGAGCAGGATTTCTAATTTGCCTATGTTTCGAGTGCCTAAAGATCCTATTAGATCAAAGGAGTGGATAACAAACAGTGGAAGAAAAGAGTTACTTTTGAAAGACCCTAACTATCTGTATGATAATATAAGATTTTGTGCATTCCATTTTGAGGACTCACAGTTTACAAACTCCAATAAAAATAGACTTATTTGGAAAGCTGTTCCTACTTTATTTTCTGATGTAGGCCTAGGTGAAACAAAAATATCAGATTACCAATCCTTGGTTGACCATGTTGAACCTGAAAGGAATACAAATCGAACCTTTATAGTTTTGAAGAAGTTATGTCTATCCAAGCAAAAATCCCTGAAGCGGGATTTTAAACCTACAATTCTTAGGGGAAAATGTAAGGCCTTACGACAAATTGAGTGTCAATCTCCCTCAAAACCAAATGAAACTAAGAATACTACAAATCCTACTCACAAAGTGCAACTACTAACAAAATTAGCTTCACAGAGGAGTGAATGTAAACTGTCAGTGAAAAGAACAGGAAATAAGACAATTTTGAATCCTACTAATAAAGTACAAATAAAGTCAAGCCCTTCTGAAAACAATTCTTTATTTATTCTAAACAGTGGTATTTTAGGATACAAAAAGAAGGTAGATAAGGGGCGTACCGTTAAGAGAAAACTATGTGTTCAAAAATTGAATTCTTTTAATAAAACTTCTAAAATTGTTAAGAACAAATTAGAGACCTTACAATTAAATAAATGTCAATCTTCAGCAAAATACATTGAAACGGAGGACACTTCAAACCCCACTGATGGAGTAGACATACAAGGGAATCAAGGCAAATCGTTAGCAAACTACATCGAAACTGAGAAAACTAAAAATGAAGTAGACATGCAAGAAAACAAAGGTCAATATTCTACAAACCATACTGAAACAAAAGCAACTACAAATATCAGTAATGAAGCATACATACAAGAAAACAAAGGCCAATCTTCATTAAACCACACTGAAACTAAAGGACCTAACAATTCCATTGTCAAAGTAAATAATCATGAAAACGAATGCCCATGTTCAGAAGATACCGAGGGGACTACAAATAAAACTGATAAGGCAGACAGACAAAAAAACGAAGGCCAATCTTCAGCAAACCACAGTGAAATCAGAGGAACTAGCCCCCCTACCAATAACGCTAATGAAGGTCAATCTTCAACAAACCGTTCGGGAACTACAAATCACAGTGATAAGGCAGACTTGCAAGAAAATAAAGGCCAAACTTTCACAAACTTCATTGACACCAATACCACTGATAGCACTGATAAAGTAAACATCCAAGAAAATAAGGGTCAATCTCCAGCAAACTGCATTGAATCCAAGGGAACCATCAAAACCACCGATGAAGTAAACACACAAGACAGTGAAGAAAAACCTCCAGCAAACCAAATTGAAACCAAGGAATTTACAAATCCATCTAATGGAGAAGGCTTACAAGAAAGTGAAGGCCAATCTTCAACAAACCAAATTGAAAGTATCAGTACCACAAATTCCACTAACGAAATAGACACTCAAACAAAATCAGATCCTCAAATAAAAGAACATGAATCTTCAGTTCAATTGTCATCAGTAAAACAGATAGACAATATCAGGTTTTCAAATCCTACTAAAAATTTTAACGTAAAGTCACACTCATCAGAAATTAATTCCTTGGTCCTAAATTGTGATTCATCACAAAACAGGAACAAAATAACAGCTCTTAAAAGAAAATCGAGCCTGCTTCAAAATAGTTGCAGTAAGAGGATACAATGGTCCAAACCTGCAATACCTAAGCAGAAATTTGAGGCCTTGGAGGAGAATGAATGCCAATCTTCAGTTCAATACATTGAAACCGAGAAAAAAATAAAACACACTGACAAAGTAGATAAACAAGGAAATGCAAGCCCGAAAATAGTTGAATGTTATTCTTTATTAAGAAATAGTCAAACTAAAGGCATTGCAAGGACCATTGATAAAGTAAAATTAGATCAACAGAGAATAGATTGTCAATCTTCAGTTATTTCATTAATAAAAGAAATGACAGATAATAAAGGGATTCCAGATTTTAATGAAAATGTGCAAACTGAATTAAGCTCACCTGTAAGTAGCAATACCTTATTTATAAATGATGATTTTTCACAGTACAAGAAGAGAGTAGAAGATTTTAAGAAAAAATTATGCTCGCCAAACTTTAACGCTGTAAATAGGACTTTTAAGAGAAAATTTGAGACCATTAAGGGAAGTGAATGCGAATCTTCACTAGGCCTTAAACAAACTAAATTTAAGAGTATCATAAAATCCGATGGTGTAGAAATCTTGCAAATTAAATCAGACTCCCAAAATATTGTTTGTACACCTTCAGTAAGCTATTTTGAAACAAAGAAGATTTTAAATCCTTCTCATAACATTCAAACTAAGCCAATCTCACCTCAAAACAATTCCTTAATCACAAATGTTGAGGTGACGAAATACAAGAAGAAATTAGAGGCATGTGAAAAGGTCATAGATAGATTAAAAAGTGAACATAAATCTGAAGTGAGAAAGTTGAGGAAAGTTATTAAGGAATTGAGAAGAAGAACCCACAGAAAAGACTTCCTGATAAGTAAATTACGAAAAGAGAGGAAAGAGCTGAGGGATGGTTCATATTATGAGAGACCAAATAGTAAACCTAATTTTCAAAGAGATAGAAATTTAATTGAACAGATATTGTCCAAGTATGTGAGCAGAGACACAGTTAATATTATGATGAGTCAAATAAGGAAACACACAAACAATTGTGGAAATAGGTGGGATGACGAAGTGAAGATGTTTGCATTGAATATTCTTCAATCTAGTCCCAAAGCATACAAAATTCTATGCTCGTACCTGAATTTGCCTTCAACCAGAACCTTGCAAAAGTTTTTACAGGGAGCTGACTTAATGGCTTTAAGTGGTTTGAACTATAAGATAAGTTCAGATTTTGCTGATAATGAAGATGATACTGTACCTGAAATCTCTTCTGTTGTTAATGCCGATACGAGGCCTAGTGAAGATATGACTGACCCTGAAATGATCTCTTCAACTGTTGAACTGGAGAGCGAGGATGTAATTATTCCTGAATGTTTAATTTCACAAGACACTGGGAAGGAAAATGAAGGACAGATAATTTATGTTGTAACTGGCACTGACAAAGAGTGTGAAGTCATCACTGGAGGTAAAAAACGATTCCCTTAATCATTTTTATTATTTATTTATAATCAAACATTTACTTCCACAAATCAATATTGAGGTAATCAATCTGTTAAATAATAATGAATTAAGGCTTGTCTACTTCAGTTGTCACACACAAGTTGTAAGATTATGCTTTTAATGGCTGCCACATTAATACTGAACCCTAACCAATGTTAATACCTCATATTTGAAGAGGAAAAGATAATTAACTCAGCATTTAAAATTTAAAATCCTGCTTAAATGTTGAAAAAAGAGCTTTTTAGATCATTAACTTAATATCTTAAAACATAGGTATATTACTGGTGCGGTAACTCGTAGCAAAAGTGTTATTTTAAATCCTAAAAATCGTAAGAATAGGATTAACTCTCCTCTTTAAAATTCCAGTGTTTGCTGAAAATTTATAGCTAGGCCTAACTGGATTCAATACCTCCACTCATTCACTTATTTTGGTTTACAGTTAAAATTAGATCACACAACTTAGAATATTTTTAAATGAGTTAACCATTTTATAATAATAGGCCTATGCCATTAGGAGAGGCTTTATTTTTGTTGCTCAGATTTCCTCCCTAAGACCATTTTTCTCCATTTAAATATAGTTGATGGATGTCAGATTTAAGGTTTTCTCAGGAATTCCTGATTGGCCCTACAGTTTAACGTTGTAAACAAAAAATAGTATAGATAGTAGCGGTGAACAGTAATCATGCCAACCACTGCATTGCTCCTTTACCCTATATATTTTTTAATGGCAGTGCAAATTTTTCCCACGGGAGACCAGAGGTTTAATATTAGTCCATAGTTATTCTACCAGATTTCAGCATTTATTGTGAAAACTATAAAAACAGGGCCGTACTCAGCTTTCACGTGCCCCTGGGCAGGCCTGGTGGTGTGGGCACTTGTTGCCGTCCGGATCCAAGTTGATGACCTTTTTTAGACAACAGGTTTTCTCCGGCCCCACTGCCCACCCCCTGGACTGACAGGCCGAGGTTTCGGTTTATGATATAAAAGTCATGTTTCGTTGAAAGTGTTAATGTGTCAAGAAAAAAATTATACTTTTGGTCAAGTGAAGCCAGAAATATATCATTCCAGTTTTCGCTTTCTAATAGGTACCAACTCTATAAAATAGGTTAAACAATTTTTCTCAGAAAAGTTTCTAATGAAGGTACCGGTAACCATTGTTTAGTTAAGCTTTGTTCCAAAACCAGATCTCCAGAACTTCACTTTTATGGTCTGACTCGGTTATTAATCCTGCTGTTTGTAAGTCATGAATTGAAATAATCGTAAAAAAAAACTATCAAAGGCTGTTTCAGACTTTACTTTGACCCTTTTTTTTAAACGTATTACAATTTTGACGCCTTATGATTTCAAAATTTGTGTTCTCATTACTTTTATATTTTTTTAAATGTTGACATTCAAGTCTCCTGCCAAGATATTTATTTTTATTTTGAAATATATGAATTCATAAAAAATGCCTAACTCATTAAAATATTCACTAACATCACTATTTACTCCAACTAAAAATATGTCTTATTTGTAGCAAATGTATATAAAACAGCAAAATTCAAATAATTTATCTTCTTTTGGTGGTTCAAGTTTATAATAGTTCACCTGCCTCCACTTAAACCCAAGTTTTTATAGCATAAGAACATCCCTATTTTTTAATTTTTGCCCATTATAATGTTTGATAATAATTAGACACTACCATTCAAATTAAATCTACTCAGTTCATCACACATCAGATAACACATTTTGTTCTGTCAAGGCAAATTTTATTATTAATCTCATATAATACTACAGTATTTCTAAATCCTTTAATTTTTACATAAAATTATGAATATTTCAGAGAAATATTTTAATTTGTTGTTAATTAATTGCAAAACGTATTGGGTATTTTTTATGAAACTTTTATCCATACAATTTAAGTCCCCAGAAGAAATTTTACTACACTCAAGTTTTAAGTAGGGACAGGCGTGGGTGGTTTCAGTAGAGCCTCCAACCAGCTATACACATTATAAACCCCTTTTTATTGAAGTCGAAGATTTACTTTTTTTGCCAGGAATTGAGAGTCCTTTAAAAAGCGCTGTGGTAGGCCAAATCACTTTATTTTTTGTGTGTGGTCGTTAGGTATTTCACCATCTCTAACTCTGAGATGTTCAGATGCTTGTGACGGTAGCGGACACAGGACGGTCAAATTGGCTAGGGTCAGCAAAGTTTCTTGAGGAATGTGGTCCCATTCTCTTTCTGTTGTTCATCAGTTTTAAAAGTCAATGTTTGCTTATTCGCAGACGATACATCAGTCTGTGTTCTCAGGACAAAACCTTGAGACCTTAGCAATCGAAAGTTCTAACAAAATACTCCAGTGGTTCAGGCATACAACTTACTTTTAAACAGCGCAAAAACCAACATGATCAATTTTCATATTGGTAACTCTATAAACGTTGAACCACTGACCTTGTTGAAGAGGTTTCTTTGACACTTCAAAATTTCTTGGTCTGGTTTTGGACGCAGCCAAATTAAATTTCACAATCATTTAGATCACGTATGTAAAAAGCTGAGTTCAGAAATATTTGTTATAATAAGTCTATCTAAATTTTCTGATTCCCATGTAACACTTATTCTTTATTGATCCTTATTTATCGTATTTATTAGCAATCTGGGGTTGTGAGAGCATTATTCGGACAGGGTTTGTCTTCTGGCTTCAGAAGAGAGCGCTGAGAGCTGTTTTTAAAAAGTCTCGCCGCACATCTTGCAAGTTCCTCTTCAAATAAAATAAAATTCTTACTTTTCCATCTATATATATTCTCAGTTATTTAGTTTATGTTCACAGTAATATTCATCTTTTTAAACCGTCATACCAGCAAACTAAGTACAATCTTAGGTTTTCAAACAATATAAAAACTAGCTTCTTTGAAAGGCACTTAATGTACAGCGGCATTCAACTGCACGTGCTGCCAGAATCCATCAAGTCAGAATGTGACGCTGGGCGATTTTGGAAGAGAGTGAAATTGATGGAGCCGGCCTATTATAGTGTCAGGGACTATTTAGTTTGCCAGACTAACTAAAAAATTACTTGTTTTAATTTATTAAGAAATTTTAATTTTTAATGTTAGTTTTGGCCATTATTGTTCTCACTTAAGTATCACCATTTTGACACTATTGTACGATTTTGTTTTGTGGTCCAATAAAGAGATCTGATTTGATTTGAGGTGTCGTGTAGCCAAAGTTTAAGTCAGATTATGCCATTAAAGGCTGGGATTGACATTTCCTTGATAGTTTTTCAAGGGTTTTTATCTCTTCATTTCCTTATGTTTTAGATAAAACATAAGATTGTGGAGTCTCAGCAGTGCTAAAGTTATGTGTTATATGTTTTGGCTTGCAATTACTTGGCATAACTGTTCTATAAATGAACTAACTGTTACTCTTTGCGGCTTCGCCTGCATCACTACATAGCGTCAATAAGATATAGACCTTTCCATCTATTTATATCTTTGAATCACTTATTTTTTTAAAAAAGAACCAGCACATTTTTCAAGAATTTTTACCATCGTCAAATAGTAAAACCAGAAACAAGCACAATTATAATATACCACCACACAAATCAACATTTTTCAAAAACCACACAGTTTATAATTGTATAAAATGTTCAATAGCCTTCCGACCACTCTTAAACAAGAATGTAATCTAGTCACCTTCAAAAGAAATGTAAAAAGGTTCTTACTTAAAAGTAGTTTTATAGTGTTAAGGATTATTTTGACAAGAAATATGTTTAGTTTTAGAAAAATGTTTGTAATGACGTATGCTAATGCAATTTATTTTGTTTTGTGGCAGTAAATATATTTGATTTGATTTGATTTGACCCATGTTGCTGATTAAATGTCACGTGTATTCCAAGGCAGATTTTCAAAGATGCCTCATTTCTGGTTGATGTTTGCCGCCGTTGGGCATCAGTTTCTGTAGATCTATACTCTGCCATCTTACTTATTCTCAAACTGGCCTGCCACTGTGCCTGCTCTTCACGTCAAAGTTGCCGTTCTTGTGGAGTTTCTTCTGCTCTTTGTGTTGCCTGCCGTAGAGCTTGTTGAAGCCTTCTAATTGTGCTGACAAGCAGGCGACTTAATGCTGAAGTTGCCTGTTTCTAGCCACTTTATTAAATCGTGCTTTTTCCGAACTTTGAGAAAAATTTTATTTACAAAAAATTTATTTATTTCCCCGACATTATTATGATACAAGTACCTTCATGGTTAAATGTTTTAAAGTTTAAACCAAAATATAAAAAAATAAATGAACTCATAATACTGTAAATCTCAAATACAGAAAACCTGTTTTTAGTTACTATCTAATCCAGTAAATTTTAGTGCCCATAAGATTAACTTGGGAAGTTTTAGTGGCCACAGGGTCAAAGCACTTCAGGAATTTTAAAATGTGAATAGGCCTATATGTTACTTTAAATTATGAGCTCTATCTTCCTACCAAATAGCTCAATTGGTTTAGTGGTTGGAGCGTAATCGAGCTCCAAACAAACTCACAAACTTTCAGTGTTATTAGTTTGATGATGCAAGCTATAACACTAAAGCATAACTAGAGCAAATCTTGATAACCTCGAATTGTCATAGAAGTAATGCATAATTTATTTTACAGACTGGATACCAGCTCAAGATTCCAATCTATGATGTCCCATCGACGACGGCAGCACATCAACCGCTAGGATAATAACTGAAGAAATGTAAATATTTATATTTTTTTATTAGATGTAATAGGCCCCTAATCTAAATAAATGTAAATTATTCACCTCCATAGCTTTGACGGTAGGAGAGGCAAAACAAGCCAACCGAAAGTTGTTTCTCACACTGAACTTCTTTGGGAACAGCTTAATTGTGCCACATTTGTGATGGTTTCAGTCTGGTTATAGTAAATGTAAATAGCCTTATTATGTAGTGGCTACAATATCCTTATTATCTTTGAAGAGTTTATACTTTTATGTGATATTTGTCATGTAAATAAAATGTTATTTTTTTCAAACACTACCAATTTTGTTATGAATTCCCTGAAAACATTTTAATCTGTAGAAGCTCCATAACTATAGTAGAGAGTCAATTATCCAAATGAATATGGACCAAGGGTGGTTTGGGTCCCAGTGTGATCCCAAATGGTCAGTTTATATACCAATGTTGGGTAGAGAAAAGGTTGTTCTCACAATGGAAGGAAGCTTTAACTTATCTTTATTGACACAGTACTAACTGGCTTACCTTCAGTAAGTTTAAAAGAATGGATAGTGAAAAGCAGTGTAGAGCGTACCAAGTGGGCTAGGAGTGGACTGAATGCGCCTTTCGTCACTGTACACACCCGATATGCAACTGACGGGCAAGTCCATTTGCTCGCGGTAGGGGAATAACATGTTTACAAGCAGCGCACTGCCTCAATATCAATGAGCTGCCTCTAACGAAGCTCAGTAGGTGCCCAACAGTGCCTGAATTATGGTTATTGCAAGGAACACACTAGTGTTTGATCAAGTGGTACACTTTCATTAGTACACTTGTGGTAGGTGACTTCAATGTAGACCTATCTGTTTCGGACCTGAAGGTTGATGTGCTAATGAATACCATGGAATGTCATGGATTGAGGAACATAGTTTGGTCATTTACAAGAGAGTTTAAAAACTCTAGGTCACTTATTGATCATGCATACACTGATCTTCCCAAGGATTATGTTGCTGCTTCTGTTCTTGTGACTGCCTTAGCAGATCACCACGCTCAAATGACTACAGTCAAGCTGCTTCCACAAAGAGAGGCTTCCCCAAAATTTCGTTTGTGCCGATCATTTAGAGATGAAAACATGTGGATATTCAACAATTGCCTTGCTCATGAGCAGTGGGCAGAGGTTTTTAGTGCAGATTCTGTTGAATCAAAAATGAAGAACTTCACCTCTACTATTTCATTTAATATAGACCAGGCTTTCCCAGAGAAGAAAGTAAGGTGCAAGAAAAAAAGGTTTCATAGCAATATTTCTTTAAGCAAAGAACAGGCTGATCTTCGGGATTTAGTCAGATCGTGGTACTCTATTACCAAGGATTTAGAGAGATCCAATCCACTGAGGCAACACTTCTTAAGATTGAAAGCTCAATATCGCCAGAGTATTAAATATTCTAAGTCTCTCAAGGTATCCAAACAAATAAATAACTCTTCAAACAAGTCAAAGACTATGTGGAAGATCATAAATGAAAATAGGGTCACTTCAAAGTCTCATCATGATTTTATTTTTGCTGTAAAAAATAGCAAAGGAGAATTAGTTACTCATCCAAAGGAGGTTTCCAACATTTTCAATGATTTCTTCATAAATATATCACAGTGTAACACTTTTAATAGCAAGAATGTGAGTTCCTCTTCAAATGAAAGCTCTACTTTAAAGTCCTTCTTTTTAAAACCAGTAAACGCAGCAGAAGTTATCGATTTGATACATTCATTACAGCCCAAAACTGCATCTGGAATTGATAATGTGTCATCCAAACTCCTAAAATACTGCTCTAATTCCCTAGCAAATCCTCTCGTACATCTAATCAATAGCTCTTTTGAAACTGGAGTATTCCCTGACTTTCTGAAACTTTCAGTTGTAAGCCCAATTTTTAAAAAAGGAAAAAAAGAAATGCTCGACAATTATAGACCTATTGCGATAACATCTTCATTCTCCAAGATTTTTGAGAAAGCAGTTTTAAATAGGTTGATTTCTTTTATTGAAAAACATAGTATTTTATTTTCTGGTCAATTTGGCTTTTTAAAGGGCAAGTCTACTGTTGACGCCATGTTTTCCCTCATAAACTTTATTGTAAAAGAGCTAGATCTAAAGAAATCCGTAGCGGGTGTCTTCTTTGATCTCCGAAAGGCATTTGACATGGTAAATCATGGTCTGCTTCTTGAGAAACTTGAGAGCATTGGAATACGGGGCACTGCTCTAAAATGGTTTTCCTCCTTCCTTACTGGACGTAGACAAATAGTAAAGATACCTTCTATAGATAAAGATTGTATGACATACTCATACTCAGATGAGAAGCTTGTCATCTCCGGAGTTCCTCAGGGTTCAATCCTGGGCCCGCTGTTGTTCATTTTATACATCAATGACTTAAAATCATGCGTTATTAATGTTAATCTGTGTCTTTTCGCAGATGACACCTCACTTGCCATATCGCATCAGGCAAGAACAGATTTGGAAATTGACTCTTATGTTAAATCAAATAGTATTGTGCAATGGTTCCATGAAAATATGTTGTGTGTCAATTCTGATAAGACCAAACTGCTTGATTTCTCCATTGGCCATAAAGAAACATCTCTTCTAAAATTGTTCATAGGTGAAAGTGTCATTACTGCAGCAGATGACATAACATTTTTGGGGCTTCACCTAGACTCAAATTTAAAATTTTTTTCTCACATAGAGCATGTCGCTAGCCGTTTGTCTTCAGGTGTTTTTGTGTTAAGACGTCTATCTACCTTCTCTAGTACTGAAGTTCTTCTCTCAGCATATTATGCCCTCATTTATCCATTTCTTTCATACGCAGTTGTGATTTGGGGGTCTGAGAGATCATATACGAAGACTCTTTTCATTCTTAAAAAAAAAGCTGTGAGAATAATTGCAGGCATCGATGAAGCAGTATCATGTGCTTCCTACTTCAAGGATTTTGATCTGCTCACTTTTCCGTCTATTTATATCTTTGAATCACTTATTTTTTTAAAAAATAACCAGCACATTTTTCAAGAATTTTTGCCATCGTCAAATAGTAAAACCAAAAACAAGCACAATTATAATATACCACCACACAAATCAACATTTTTCAAAAACCACGCAGTTTATAATTGTATAAAAATGTTCAATAGCCTTCCGACCACTCTTAAACAAGAATGTAATATAGTGACCTTCAAAAGAAATGTAAAAAGGTTTTTACTTAACACGTTCGCTGCGGCGAGCGCCATGTGGCGCTCGGCAGAACAACGTCGCGCTCTGAGAGCGCCACAAGGCGCTCTGTCTACATGCAAGTTCCATTTGGTCTCGTGCTGGCAGCACTTTGGTGAGGACGGGTATTTTATGTCAGCGTTTTAGCTAGGAATGCGAGCTTTATTTTGGTGTAGGTTGGTAGTAAATTTCCCCGTAAAATTCCCGTTCATAAGGGACAAAAAACCAGTTTTTGCCCCATATTTCTGGGATATTCTCCCTGTAATTGACATTACAAGGGAAATGGCTAGTACCCAGGCAGTGCTGCTACCTGTGGGTGTTTCAGTGAACTACGTCCAGTCTCGTGGAAATGCAGCACATCACCGCACCGCTGTTTTGTGATTCATCAGACCGAAATAATTGAATTCGTCTGTGCCAATCTAGTTCGCTGCCGTGCTCGGCGTACGCCCGCCATTGGTGGGCCGCAGCGAACGTGTTAAAAGTAGTTTTTATAGTGTTAAGGATTATTTTGACAAGAAATATGTTTAGTTTTAGAAAATGTTTGTAATGACGTATGCTAATGCAATTTATTTTGTTTTGTGGCAATAAATATATTTGATTTGATTTGATTTGAGTGTAAGTAAATAACTGCAGGTGCTAAACAAACATTTTTGTATTTTTTAAATTTATTTGTACTATGGATTATTTATTCCTCCGATAGCTTGTTAGGCCTAAGTGGCGACACTTGTGTTTTTACAATATTTAATAATGAATATTTAATTGCATGATGTATGTTGAATATGACTTGTCTTATGTTACTATATCAACCTAGTAATACCATCAATATCATACGGGCTGTTATCACAGAACATAGCTAAGTACTACATATGGCTAATATTTTCTATATAGACAGTTGATAAAAATCAATATATTTTGTTCTCGTTTAACATATATCTGATCACCTTACCTATCCAGGTGATGCACAGTAGCATAATTGTTCTGCACAGTAGCGGCAAGGCTCCTGCCTGTAAGTAATTATTTCCAGAACTCGCAGACATTGTATAATGTTTGGGCATTATCGCTAGCCTAACGGGTTCAAATCCCAGGGTGTTCTCACAAATTTGAGGGGTTTGAACTGCTCTCCCTAGAAGCGTTTGTGTGTGTTCTCTTAAAAAAATGCCGTTGGCATTGACGATGAAAAATCTTGGACTATGCAGCTTGGATATTAAAATTTATTTATATAGTTATTATTTGATTTGTATTGAAGAATGAATATTTTTTCAGCAATAGCCTAATTTTGTTGTTCTTGTTTTTGCAAATCTTCATGCAGAAATAACTTTCTATTATATGTTGCTGACTTTTATGTGACAATCTCTCCGTGTTACCCGTTGTTCTGTTTTGGGGTTGAGTTATAAAATGATTACTTTTCAGTGAGGCCCGGAATTCCATAACGAGATGCAATCGTGTCTTAGTCGTTTACTTGGTTGGATTTAATTTAATTAATGTATAATAGCAAGAAGAAAATACACAAATTACATAACAAAAATATTTATTTTGAATCAACCCATAAAAATATAGTAACAACCTTAATATTTAAATTACATTTAATAATCATCACAGTTATTTTAAAAGTAGGTATCAATCATAAAATATACTACCCCTGACATACCGTTACTACAAAATCTAGTTTAAATATCTCATAACAATGCCACATAAAAACAAAAGCATCAGCAAATAATATATCTGTATATATTACACAAATTATTTGTTCAGTAAATGTAAAAATATCCTGTGATATTTTAAAATGCACAAGTATGATCACCATTGATAAATGCCTTTACTAAGCAAGTTTTAAATTATATTAATATAATTTAATAATATAATCTGTCATGGGGTTTACTAAAACTAAATAAATTATAACCTGAATAACCTGGCTGCCGTCTACCATCTACCATCTACGAGAACTCCGCGTTGTTTGTTATCCTTCAACATAATTCCCATAGTTCTCCCTCTCTACTATAGTAATAACAAGTAACGTATACCGAACTTATTCACTGGGTGACAGTGTTTTCATTTAACCACACTCGTACATCGGCGAGCTTCTCAGAGTAACAAATACTGAAGATTACGTTTTAACTATTTTAAACCATTTGTTTAAATCAAATTCTTTTATAACTTAAAACTGGTCAACAGTATTGTTAGAGTTGACTATGTGAAGTTGGCTATCGCATATTTTAAAATTAAACAGCTAGATAACTTTTCCTGCTTACATTACGTTTATACTAGCACCATTTTTAAATTTATAATCTAGTGTCTTAATTTAAATTTGAAAAAAATTACCCTGAGAGAAATAAATCAATTATACAAGTTACTGTGCGTATTCGGCATTAATAGCTTGGCTAATAACCAATCTCCGCACTTCAGTTGTTCCTGCTCCGATCTCCCTAAAGGAGTCCCAGACTTCTCGCGAACAGGCCTGAACATTCGGAATGTTCAGAATGTTCTCCCGAATGTTCACTGAACATTCTGTCTCGTATGTATTCAAAAGTTCGTGCAGCTCCCACACTTCTCGTGAATACTCCGGACATTCGGAGTTCAGCCTAATGTCCGGGCGTGTTCGCAAGATGTGTGGGACTGCCTTAAGTTTGGCGACTTAGTAAACGTCCTGGCGGATTGTCATTGATATAACCTTATTTGTGGTTCATAATGAGTGTTATTATTGTTTGTCAACAACTTAAGAGCACGCAACATGTTTGGAGGCCTAGTTTCTGGTCTCTGAGGAACACATCATGCTGCACTGCGTTTGTTAGTTATTCTCCAAAGTAATTTCTTTAATTCTCCTTCTAGTACAGAGTAATAATAAGTAACATATACCAAACGTTCTCATTGTCTGACAAGTTTATCCTATCATTTATCCATACTTGGATGGGTGCTAAATTGGCAGTGGGGAGGTTCTCATAATAATAAATATTGAAGATTATGTCTACATTACATATAATAACTTGTTTAAACCAAATCTTTCTATTTTGACTGGTTGTCAGTCTTGTTAGGGTCAGTCAAAGTCATAGGAAGCTCATAGTCATTAGAGTTCTACGGCATCTTAAAATTATATCTTTATACATAATTCTGTAAGTGAAAATTTTAATTAAAAATTGTGGGTGTTTGGCAAATTGCAGGATGTTAGGAGACGGCTCAAATTAAAGGTCTTGGTCCCAGGGACTCGGGAAAATTAGCAGAATTTCCAAAAAGTTACCTGTAAACGAGAAATAACATAAAACATTCCCCATAAGAAAAGCATGGGGATTTTAAAATGTCTGTATTATTTGCATTAAAACATGTGGTTACGTGTCTACTTTGTTTATACAGAAATGTGTTCCTACATTATTTTTTCTATATTATTTTTATCGAATTTCCCCTATAGGGAAGAAGCTATTACCGTAGTCGGCATGGTAAGACCTAGGCCCGGGTCCATGATAACTTTTCGTTTTGAGGTCCCCAGATGCCAAAAACATCATCTGTTCAAAACTGTATATATGTGTGTGTCCGTGGGTGCGATAACTCTCGCAAAAATGGTCTGATTTTGATGAAATTTGGTACTAACCTGTAAAGCAACATTTATGACTTTAAGTTCAAAAAACCAGCCAGATCGCATCATCCAAAGGGGTATTTTGGGGGGGTTTTGTACCCCAAAAATGGTTTTGTTGACTTTTTTACATATAATATTTTAGGAAATCAAATTCTCCTTTTTACCATTGAATTTAGCTTAAAAAACAAAGAATTTGGTGTTTTGTTAATTGCTCTATGTTAACTGGTTACAGAGATATTGAAAGTGCTAAACACAGTACGTTGTCCAATGTTATTCTTATGGAGAATAAGACAAATTGTATAACTCGCTTATTTGTCAACTTATCCTGATGAAACTTAGTATATTCCTTCATATAGTTGTTGTCTATTGATATTTGCACAAAAAAACAATGTTTTTGCCGATAGTTCCCGTAGCAGCAAACCTGCGTAGTCATCCTCCATGTTATTCTTATAGAGAATAAGTCAAATGTTATCTCCATTAATTATAAACATAAGTTACTAAAACTTGGTATGTGGCTTTACCTAGGTGAGTTATATTGATATTTGTTTAAAAACCTATTTTTTGTGTTCCTTGTTTCAGCAAACCTGCATACTCAGCCGCCATGTTATTCTTATGGAGAATAATTAAGATGTCATAAATCGTTTATTTATGAATGTATATTGATGAAACTTGGCATGTGGCTTTATGTGGTATTTATATAAATATGCATTGGAAATTCGCTAAGTACGCAGGTTTGCTGCTGCGGGGGTACATTTTCCTCAGCATGTAAAGAGTAAACAGATCAGAATGCAGAGAATTGGAGCAAGGTTAAAGACACGCTTACATGATGAGGGTTAGGATGAAGGTAACCTTTACTAGGTAGCCTTGTGTAGGGTGTGTGGTCATAACCTTGATCAAAAACCCTACGCAAGGCTACCTCATCAAAGTTACCTGCTTCCTAACCTGCATCGTGGAAAAGCGGCTTTAGGGGCTATGGCCCTCTTCAAGCCACTAGTAGGTAATAACTTCTCTTTCTTACATTACGTTTACACCAGCATCGATTGTGAATTTATAATCTAGTGTCTTAATTGATTAAAAATAGATTAGATCCTAGACTGATAATTAAAATAATATATCCCTGAGTGAAATAAACCAATTGTGCACGTTACTAAGCGTATTCGGCATTGATGGCTCTGCCAATAACCAATCTCCGCACTTCAGTTGTCCCTGCTCCTATCTCGTAAAGTTTGGCGTCTCGTAGTAATCGTCCGGTCGGGTAGTCATTGATATAACCATTACCCCCTGTGAACATGTGATTCATTGATTACTGTGAACATGTCAACAGACACACTGATTCTTGCTTCTAAAAAAAATAATATATAATAAATAATATCATTATAGTAAGCCTAGTTATTCAAATGTTATTCCAAAACCAGTTTTAATAAGTCTTCGCTGTCTCACTTTCTTTTGATGATATTAAGTATAACAAATTTGTTTCACAATATAACTCTTTAGTAACCCTTCCCAGACTTTTGACAGTTATTTCCGTCTCATTTTCTTTCCATTGACGGATATATCTGTCTCGTTTTCTTTTTGTTCTGGGCTAGAGACCGATATATCCTTGTATTAATTATAATTTTCTGGGATATAGATGGATATATCCGTCAAGATTACCTAACACAAAAACAATATTTATTTGTTATTTGTATGAGCATGTCAATTAATTAACCTATAATTATTTGCCTAAAACATTTCAGATTGCATTTAATGTGGTATTTAGTGCTAGGAGTTGGCAACAGTACTTGAGTATCTTTGTTGGCGAAAGACACATATATTCGTCCTATTTTTTTGTTATAAAACATACAACAAAGTTATTTCAGAAAAAAACTGCATTTACATAATCTATGACCTATTTAAAAGCAGAAATATATTCAAAACAAAAAGTTCATATTGCAAAGTTTACCTTAAAACTATTTTGCTCTACATCACAGTTAAATTTAGCCCTGGAAGGTTTAATACTAGTATTGTTTGAGAAGTTACATTACTGAACCACTAACATTGACAAAATTTGCAGTTGAAACATTACTGCATGATTGTGTGAACCACTATGACTGAATTGCAAGATCACTCTAATAATCAGAGGTTCGCTGGTTCATCGTTGAAAAGATTCTCTCAAATTTGGTAAAGGTTTCAAAATTGTTTCCAGCTGTCAATTGTCATTAGGCTATTAACGAATTAGGGGTTTTAAAGCCCTGGATAAGAAAATATAGACAAAATTAGCTTCATCAAAAGAGAAAAAGAGCTTAAGGAGCCTTAGGAGGGGCTTTTGGGCTTTTCTCAGTCCAAAGACTGTTTTACTAATAGTACTTAAATATAGCTTAACCAACTCTTGGCAAAGTACACACCCAGACATTGTATCGCATCGAGGGCCATGCGAGTCGCTGACTCAGCACAAAACATGAGCACGCCAGCACAGTCCTTCCTATTGACTCTACCCGAATCACAAGCGCGAGCCACACTGCAATAGATATTAAATATATTTATGCTGAAACTGCTTTAAAGATTACAAAAATGTGTATTTTCTGTACGCAAGTACAGAGATGTGGTAACGGTTAAGAAATCTTCATAACAACCATGTAGCCTCTTTTTAAACCCAATACACTAAGCTTGAGTAAAAAAATATATTTGCTATACCTGTTATACACCAATTGTTTATCCGCATATTAAAAGTTAATATTCATGGTTTATTTCAGCCTAACAATTACAAAAAGCCATCTGGCACTTCGGATATACTTTACAGAATACCCAGCACTTTTGGATAAGGAATATTATTGTGAGTTAATGCTTTAGCAGTAAATATCGAATCAAGCGAAATAACTAACTCTATTAATATAGTTTGTATCGAATACCTGATAGTTAAAGTGTTATTCAATTGTAAAATTTGTTTATAACACACATATGTCGAATGAAATGGATTATATTCTAATTGTACATTTGTATAAACTCTCCAATTGTACAGAATACCTCTGATACCAAGCAGATTTCCAAAATAATAGGTGTTGTACTTAATCAAAGGTTAAGTCTGCTCTGCTCTGATAACAGATTAAGTAGAATTTCAGTCTTTGAGCATATAAAAAATAATATTCATCAACAAAATTACTGTTTTCAAAGTCAGTTGAAATATAATTATATTGTTTGTAGAACAACATCTTTGTGGAAATAAAACAATTGGGTTGACAGTATTTTGTTCAATATGGTAGGTGTCAAACAAAACTTGCCAATTTGAAAATTCACTTGAGGTGAAAAATACTTTATGTCAGTATACAAAAACTAAGCTAAAATTACTGAATAGGTTTAGTGTTTTTATTAGGATTTTGGTTTGTAAAAACTTTATGAACTCACCTGTACAAATAGCTGCGACATGCACTCAGATGGATATACATATCTGCGAGTTTACTCTGCAAAAAATTTGATTAGAGGATAAAACGCATGATCAATAATGTGAATAGAATTAAGTTGTTCAAAAATAAGTTATCCAATACAAAAATATATGAAAGTGTATTGAAAACATAAAATGTACTATTTGTTGGAAATAAAGAAAGAAAAATAGACCCAAAAGATTAATAAAAAGTAACTGGTATCCTGTTATCCTCACAGGGATCTTGCATCTCGCAGACATTAAGTACAGAATCCAGTAAACAGCACCAGTGCTTTGTAGCAGTACTGTAAATGAAATAGCTCAGTAACTGACTCTAGCTGTAAATATTTATTTAAACAAAAAAGCAAAACAACATGTAAATTAAACTAATTAAAAAAAAAAACACATTTGAATCAAGCTTCAAGAATACCTAATACAATATTTCTTCCATAAGAATAACATGGAAACTTTGAGGGCCAGTGGGGCATAGCCCTGATGTCCCAGGGAAATATAAGTGGTTTTCAAATTATCTAAAGGATAATCCCTTTAATTTGACACCTCAGTCGTTAAAATCGGACATGAAATAAATACCCCTGTCGCAGCAAACCTGCGTACTCAGCGAATTTCCAATGCATAATATTTGTCTGAATTCCACATAAAGGTGTGTACCAAGTTTCATAAAAATATATTCACATATAAGCAATTTTAATTATTCTCCATAAGAATATCATTGGTAATTAGTACATAGGGACGTAGGTTTGCTGAAACAAGGAACACAAACAATTGATTTTTATGCTAATATAATTATAATTTAACTAGGCGAAGCCACATACCAAGTTTCATCAATATTCAATCATAAATAAGCGCTATATAAAATTTTAGTTATTCTCCATAAAAATAACATGGGTGCTGAATAAGCAGGTTTGCTGCAACAAGGATAAAAAAATGGGTTTTTATGCAATTATCAATATAACTTAACCAAATGAAGCTACATACCTAGTTTTATTAATTTATGTTTAAAATTAAGGGAGTCATTGCATTTTACTTATTCTCCATAAGAATAACATGGGGGCTGAGTACGCAGGTTTGCTGCTACGGGAATAATCAACAAAAATCAATTTGTTGTGCAAATATCAATATACCAATACTACATGAAGCCACATACCAAGTTTCATCAACATACATTCATAAATAATCGAGATATAAAATTTTATTTATTCTCCATAAGGATAACATTGGACAACGTACTGTGTTTACCACTTTGAATATCTCAGCAACGGTTGGGCTGTTTTACTTATTTAAATAATGTACTTCACATTTGTTGGTCACCTGGATTAGTTGAAAATGCCCGACTGGTTGCTGAAACTGCTTCCTCACATGAACATAGTCGAACGTTGTGTCCACACAAGCTTGCATGATACTGCGACAATAATCAATTAAAACCAATTTATTTCAAAATAACAACCAAAGGTTGGAAGTGGCAATAGTAGCATGCACATATTTTTCATCCATAAATAAAATGCAAAATAAATAAAAATTAGGGCAAACATGCATAATTCTATACAAATATATATTAAAAACAGACAAATAAATAGCAAACAATGCAAGCAATTAATTATGATGCAAAAAAAACAGGAATATGCCTCCTCCTTGGGCATGAACCTGTGCATAGGCCTAAGTTGTTAGGGTTAAAAAATAAATATGACCTTCATATTTCAATATATTTTATATGTAATACAGGAAAAACATAAAAGCAAGAGAGAAAAGATGAAAGATTGAGACAATAGATCATAGAAATATATTTCTTTTCGGTGCGAGCAGTATTGTTGTGTGTGTTGGGGACAGAGGGTGGTAGTATCAGTAAAGTACATGGGTGGTCACGATAATAAATGGATTGCCATTTTCATCTCTGATTGGTGACAGCAGCAATGTTCAAGGGTTTATAAACATTTTTTAAATGTATTTTTATGATATTTTATACTAGTATTATCACTTTCATTTACTATATTTATATAATTTTAAAATTGAAAAAAACCTGTACTTTACCCTATTGGTCCACCTGCTAGAACGAGCCTCTCCAAATCAAGCCCGCTCATGAGAACGTACACTCCTTTGTTTTCCTCACCCAGTAAGTTACAAGCTGAAAAAAACATTTTTGTAGTGAATAAAACCAATAAAAGTACAATTTGTATTAATGTGGGAATTACAAAAAATACCATTTATCTTTTATTTACTGCTCAATTTCATTAAAACTTGATATGAAGGTCAAGATAGCATGACCAACAGATGATATTCGGAATATATGTTGCCACCTAACCCGTGTGGAGGGGGCATTTCCCCTCTTAACCCATTGGCGTAGACATACGAGCTGGTCTCGTTCCTTACTTGCAATTTTATTAACCTGTGAATTGGAGTATAAAAATGGTGTTTTTAAATGGATTAATGGCGTATTTTAATTAAAATATTGTTTTCTTTCAGTTTAGAGAGTCGCATTGGCACACACACAGTAGACATAAGTAAAAATTAGCAAAATCAGTGTTGACCATGTGCAAGTCTCAAAGAATTAACTGATCCCGTCAACTTCCAAGCAAGCCTGTCACCGTTTGTTTTAATTGGGCCCTCCCACCAACGTTGCCACAGACCGGTTAACTCATTGAGAGTTGCACAACTGGTCAGTTTTGGTCGTGTGCGGGAATCGAACCCACGAACATCGTATCACCACCTGGCCAAGGTGTTTCCACGACGTAGCCTACTCAGCTAACACGACCAAAGGCCTGGCAGCGATATTAAGGTTTTTCAGTCAGTCCGCACCCCTAGCGGATAGAACCGTAGATGCCCGCGGTCATTAGTTACATATTTTGCTACTAGAGTGCAGCACCAATCAATTCCCGTTATAGGCTACTGTAAATAGAATAATATTACTACCTCAATGGGTTAAAACCACAGTGTGTGGCAAATGATTATGTAGTGCCTCCGCAAAAAATAGATTTGAATAAATATTTCTGAAAAAGTTCATCGACAAATTTTATATATATGCTACCCTACTTTATATTCTATATTTAGTAAAAATAAATTTATTGTTTGAAATTTGACTAAAAGGGAGAAAGTTTGTGTCAGTTTCCTGATCCTGTAAATCACTAATTTTCAGCTAGTAACTTACTGGACGAGAAAAATTATAAAAGGAAAGTTTTGTAAAATTTCTGACCTAAAATAAACATGTTCCGTATTTGCTTTTTGAAACAATTTTGGGTTAGGAAAAATATATTGCTTTACCTGGTATTTTGGCATTCTCAAATACAAGTTCACAAGTGTTAGAACCTCTCATGCCTAGTTTGTCCAACTTTTGGGCCGTAGTAAATCCTTCGGTCCCCTTCTCAACAATGAATGCAGAGATTCCATGCTGCGGTTTAGAGGTGTTTACATTTGTTTTGCCATAAACCTGCAGTGAAAGTTACAACACATTATTGTATGCTCACCATACCTTTAAGAGGGGATTTCAAGCATGAAATATTTTAGGTTTGATCATGTTACATAAAATTAGATCCTTAACACATTCGCTGCGGCGAGTCCGCCGGAGGGGGAGCGCGCCATTTCCTGTTTGTGTGCTCAGTGTGGTTCAGCCACTCGGAGAGGAAGGTTGATCTGTTACCGCGTTGTTCCTAGAGCGTGTGCATAGTACAGTGCCGTTGGTTCGCGTCTCGGTGGTTGCGGTGGGGTCCACCGGTGGACCCAAAGTTTATTACTTTGTGCCTTGACTGTATATATTTATTTTTTGGGCATATATTTAGTTGTTTTTGTATGTTTTTTTTTCATTAAAATTGATCCTTCTGTACCTGGGACTTCAGAAGATGGCATTGACTTGATAACCCTGGCCTATGCATGGGCCAGTGTTTTAAGTCTTACCATGACTCTCTATAAACTTGAAAAACAATGAGAGGATTGTATAGTGTAAATAGTTCATTTTTAGTCAATAGGTTATAAAGAAAACTAAACTGTGTCATTTGCAACATCGCGGGACTGTGATGCGGCGAAGGTGTGTGCTAATGCAGCGGGTCGGTGCGTAGTGCTGAGGGTCCACCGGTGACTGATAAATTTGTACGCCTAAAAACCATCGATAGGAGTCTTGAATTTGGATGTTGACACTTATTCACGACTTTTGAAAATAAATTAAAGATTTTATGAAATAAGATTTTTTAGCACCTGTGTTACTTAATATAATATATATGTTATAATATATGTGTTACTTAATATTGTCTTAATATAATTTTCAGCAGCAAATGTGTTAAACGTTTTATAACTTCATTAAAAATATCTTTCCAATGAAAACCTGATCTAAAAATCACAGTTTTAGATTCAAGCGAAACACTATTAATTTAGCAGATAATTTGTAAACAACCCTAAATTTGAAGAAATAGCTGATTTTGAAATTCTAGATCATGAATTTTTCCTAAGAAAGTTCTATGAAAATGTTTATGATAACAAGTTTTCAAAAATCTTTTCTGTCCGGAACACTTAGTTTTCCAGTTCTTTAGTAAAATGTCCTTCCTGCATTAATAAATATATTTTATGGAAATTTAACAGGCTACAAATGTATTTTACATACAAATTTATATATGTGTATTTTGTATGTGTATTTCTCAATTTATGTTAAAAAAATACAATTCTCCTCCTAAAAATTGAAATATTACTCATCACACATAGCACACAAATAACAGTTAATTATTAAATCATACATCAGAATTTGCATGAAATACAGTAGAAACTCGCTAACATGAACCTCAAAAGCACGATTTCCTCGATAATATATGCATTTTTCTAATCCCCTTGAGATTGCTATATCACTTAATCGCTTATAGGTACAATCTCACCTCAATAGCACTATAATTATTTTAAAGACCTTAATAGCAAGGATTTTTTCTCAATCCAGATCACAGCTCTAACCCTCTGTAGCATGTCTTTTTACAGAACCAGGGCCGCCGAGAGTCATGGTGGGCCCCGGGGCAAAAACACTGGCAAGGGCCCCCTCCCACCCCACATAATGTAATCTCTTTTTGTACCTACAAACTCTTCATGTTCTATTAAAATGAGTATACTTACTTATTAGGGACTAAAAATGTTTGTAAAGAGTCATAATTTCTTTGTGAATTGCTTCAGTTTTGATCTTGACCAATTATTGGTAGAGCAGCTGGGAAAATTCATCATTCTTAATACTAGAACCAAGGCCGCACTGGATATATATCAATCCTAAACAAATAAAAACTAGCCAGTAACTACATTACATTAATGCAGAACATTACTACAAAAATTAATTACATTTTTTATATTTATTGAACTGTTCAAATCACAGCGGAACAAATTGCTACAACTTCAATTTGTTCCGCTACTGTTTATGTATTAACTACTGTAGCCTATGATACATCATAGGCTACAGTAGTTAATCTATGTTTGTATCAATGTAAGCGACTAATTGTCCCGGTGACGCCTTTGTCGCCTTTAGTTGTGACGTCACACAAGTAGCAGCACGGCCTGTAGATCTAGTGCGGCCTTGCTATAACAAGGTCCATATATACTTTGCAAGGTCTGTGCAGTCGGTATATTTAAGGTTTTCTAGCTAACCAGAAGAGACATTGTTAAAACAGCTGTAAGGTCACGTGATCACCAATCCAATCTGCAGTGTTGCTGCGAACACGATATTTATCGTACGTGTACCATATTTTGCTCTTCATTGTAATTAAAATAAACATTTTTTTAACTAATTACATAATTTTATCAGTTGATATTTTATGAAACTAATTATTGTTTTGATTTATTTGTATTATTAGATTAATGGATTATGGGTTTAAACTTTCTTTCTGCATGTCCAGTGATGACAAATTAAAAATAGCTGTACCATTATACCCTGTAAGGTTGGCAACACTTATACTGTGTTGTTGATTTATGCTTCAGCTGGATGACATCGCAAGACATCTTTGCTGCCAGTGCGAACATTACTCTTATGGAAATGATCATACCCGTGCTGAAAGCTCTACGAACCTTGTTGCTAGAACACATCTTGCAAAACACATACCTTGTTTGCTTAATATAGGTGTGAACATATGTATAAACAATAGATAGATAGAGAGATATTTATTTGTTTACCTTTTTACTTTGACTTTTCTATTTTTACTGCATTTTATTTCAGTTCCAGGTTTCGCTACATGGATAACCTAACAGCTGTTCTTGGCTTAATTAATTCTTCCATTTCGTGATCATGACAATAATTAATGGCTATTTATACTACAAATAATAAAACTGGTTTACAATACAATGAATGGATTTATTAATGAAGTTGACATTTCAGGTTACAAAATAGGGATTCACAAATTATGGCACAGAAATATAGAGGATTAACTTTACTATAAGATAATTATTATTTGATACATGAAGTGCTCAGGGTTTACACAATGTTTATAGGATCTGCAGGGGGGGAACTCGTGCGGCAAGAATGACTGTCTGTTCTTGTCTTAGTAAAATATCTTTTATTTTAATTGAATATTTAGTTATGATATAAATTTTGACACATTGTAAGTTTTGCCAATGAGGATCTCAGAAATCAAAAGTTTGTAATACACTGTTATTGGCTTCTTTCAGTCTTGAGGAAATAAATAGGCTAAGCCTTGAAACTTTAGTCTGTTGAAAAATTAATTAATAAAAAGTATAAGTCCAGAGAATTAATCTTGAGGTTGATGTGTTTAGTTTACTTTAAAGTATTCCAAAATGCTAGAAATGATGTTAGACTTGAAAATTGGACATCAATTATATGTTGCTGCAATCTACAAGGTAAGTTGGAAGGGTCTCACCATAGTTTTATATTGTTCATCACTGGCATTTCTTCTTGGCTTTGCAAAATGGGATAAAACTTTGCCAGTGACTCTTCTTACATAATAAAAGAGTGGATGGTGTATTCCACTACACTTTTTATAGGGAAAAATGTTAATTTTGGGTAGATACCCACAAAAAGCTAACACTTGGCCATTATACTTTTGGAAACTCTCTTCTTTTTAAATTGTACCACATGGTTCTCAATAATGTTAGTCACTGCCATATGTTCCTGAAGTTCTTGTAGACACTGTCACTTGTTTTAAACACTTGTACTATATCAAATTAAATTTGGAATGAGATCAATTTTGAAAAATAAATCAAATTAAATAATTTGAAGCAGTTTACATGAATGAATTAGTGAGCCTTCTTATTACCTAGATAGGCCTATTATACATTAATGTGGGGTTTATTTATTATATGGTAAACTTAAATATATCAAATCTATGAAATGTTGCAATCTACAACCTTTAAAACCGTTTAAATATTTGTGAAAGTGTGAAACACAAAAACATTCACCTTACAAAACTACGAGAAAAGTACAACTAAGCTGTTGTAACGACCCACCCCCAAATTTACATAGCGGCTATAATCTAAGGATTTGGCAAATTTGTTTGCATTTTATTAAATATTAGTAACACCACATTTGGGATAATTTGTTTAAAGTATACTGATTAATAAATCAGTACAATAATTAGGAAGACCTCCAACCATTTACAATCCCTCCAAACAGCCCAGAAACTGAATTCAAATATTTGCATTATAAATTGAGTCCAGAGTTTTCTAACTGGAAAGAGACATCATAGCCTCGCCCTAGTGTAAGAATGTGGGCATCAGCGCTAGCCTCCATCGGGCCATGCGCTGTGATTGGCTGAGGCCCGTCGCCTCAGCCGCGGCGGCCACTTCAGCAGGAGTTACGCGCCGAATCCCGAGTAATGTAGTCACGCGTCTCATCGTTCCTCGAAATTAACTCTAAATTCATAATTTTTCCAAATTTAATGTAACCTTATTTTGTAATTGACCGCGGTTGTACCTATTGTGAAACGATGTATTAGTTGATTTTAGATCAGTTGTTGTAAAGTTGTAAAGTTGACTGTGCTAATTAACAGAATTAATAAATAATAATTTGTTTCCCAACCGGCTCGTTATTATTTGAACTCCCGCATCGGCCCTTGTGACACTGTCATAGAGTACAGTATGTTTAATATATCAAAGTGTAACTACTTTTACCATTATGCTGTGGAATAAAGTAGGCACAGACCAACTTTGAGAATAAAATGAAAAAGTCAAAAACCATTATTGTTGACAACCTATATAATATATTATTTTGTTTGCTCAATTCTTAATTTTGCATCGTCATAATTTTATTTTATTAAAATTATTAAATAAAAACTAGGACTACGCACTGAGTTTACTCTAAACAAATTGGCTATAATTGTGGTTAAGGTATGAAGGCATGTAGGTCACACCTTGTAGAATCCTCTTGCACATTTAGTAAATTCCTCTTTTGTTTCTGGCTTATTTCCAAACCAACTGAAAATTTCAAAAGTAATCCTATTGCATAAAAAGGGTGAGGTTAGAGAAATCTCCAATTACTGACCTGTTTCAATTCTTCCATGTATATCAACAATATGTGAGAGGGCAATGCACACTATATTAGTAGAGTTTTTAGAGAAACATAACTTATTTGATAATTCGCAGCACGGGTTTAGAAAAGGTAGGTCTGTAATAACAGCAGCAGTTGATTTTCTTGAATCTATTATAGAATCCATTGATAAGAACGAAAATGTATTAGGAATTTATATGGATCTCTCGAAGGCTTTTGACAGTGTATGCCATTTAACTTTGTTAAAAAAACTGAAAGCACTTGGTATTAAAGGGAGTCTAAAATGGTTTGACTCCTATTTAGATGGGTGAAGTCAATTTGTTGAAATAAAATAAAATAATATAATAATAATTTTTTTAGTACAATAAATTCATTAAAACGTAACATTAAGTGGGGAGTACCTCAAGGTTCAAATTAGGCCCAATTTTATTTCTATGTAATATAAAAGATATGCACCATTTTATTGTACACCCTGAAAAATGTAAATTATGCCTGTATGCTGATGATTCAAATTTAAAAGTGTCTGGGAGAACAGTGGATGACTTGGAACTATCAGCATTCATATAACTAAAAAATATAAAACAATTTCTTCAACAAAACAACCCTTTTTCTAAATACATCAAACACAAATTTTATGACATTCTCTGATAAAAATAGAAAAAATGATCCTCAACCTAATTTAGAAATGGATTCAGAGCCAATAGGAAAAATTTCCCAGACAAAGTTTTTAGGGCTTCATGTAGATGAACATTTAAATTGGAATTTTCATGTTGAAAATTTACTAAAAAAACTCAATTCAGGATTGTATGCATTGAAACGGATGTCAAATTTGTTTAATTTACATGCACTCAAAAAAATATATTTTGCCCATATTCACTCACATACATGTTATGGTAGGTATAGTATTATATGGTGCTACTTCCAAACTTAATTTAAATAAAATTTTAATTGTACAATAAAGAGCAATAAGAATTACATTACACCTAAAGTTTGATGACTCTGTAAAACTGTACTTTAAAGACCTGAATATTTTAACAGTTTATGGAGCATACATATATGAAAAAATATGTCTTGCGAGAGAAGAAAATATAAGAATAGAGCCTTTAGAAATTCATACCTGTAACACTAGGTACAAAAGAGATGCTGTAACCTCACGCCATCAACACAAATTATAATTTTATAAGAAAAAACAACGTATGCAGGATATTTATTTTTTAGAAACTTGCCTTCAAGCTTAAAGGATGAAAATAAAACTAAATTGTTTAAAACCAAATTAAAACGATTTTTAATAGAGAAGTAATTATATTCAATTGAGGAATACTTTAACTGATTATCTTTTAATGGGACCAACTTTTTGTATTTTTGAATTCTGGTTTTGAATTTTCGACTCTGAAAAGTAGTTATAATATTTATGTTTGCATTTGAAATAGATAGGCTAAGTCTTGATGCTATTTATTATTGTCCAACTGTGCATGTATTTTGTAAAATAAAGATGTTTTGATTTGATTTGATTTGATGGAAACTGATGAAAAAATGTTTTGTTTTGTTCTTGTGTATATTTATGCCAGCAGCATTTTTTAACGTTTTAATAGGGAACGGTCCAAACCCTGATCTTGTTACTATCTAAGGTCGACCTGTTCTTAGATATTAATTATTAGCCCAATGATAAATGGCAGCTAGGTTCAGTTTCGAACCTTCTCAAAATTTTGCGATTTTGATCAGGATCGATCTGGCAAACCTCGGATTACAAGGCGAGCACGATAACCACTAAGCTACCCAGCTAGTTATAGCTACCCATATTGTACAAATAGCAATTTTTTATTACATTGATCATGGCTAGCAATGCATTGGGTAAAAAAACCCAAACTGATTTTGTAGCTACTAAGTTAATTTGAGGCAGTCATTAAAAAAAACTCTATCAGAATACAGAGGTATATAAACACTTTTCTGGCCTTTTTCGGCAAATGTTCAAATTATTTGCCTATCAGCTGTAGTGAGGGTAGGCTGGCCATGGGGGCCCGCGTGATGTGCTGTGAGCTGTCTCTCCGTCTTCCGACCCCACAAAGCTTAGCTTTTATATTTTGACTCATCTGCCAATCAGAATAACTTATTCCTCTGTTTCACAATATTAAAATTTTTGGTACTTTGGTATTATACGGATGCCACCCTTATACAGCGCGCTGCGGCAGTTATGTTAGGATGGGTTATCATAAAAATGATTGTAGGACTTTCCTTGTTTCGTTACAAATCGAATGATACCTTATGAGTCATACTTCCGGCCGCCAAACCCCCTCCAAATAGGCCAAGGTCAGGTCGTTGACCGGAGCGCGCGCATCACCTGGCACCGCCTGTATCTGGGTCAGTGTCATGAGTGATTTATTGCCGTGCACTACGTTACATTTGTTTTCATAATGAGTGACGTTCTTTTGGTGTGGGATTTACCTCGAAATGAAGAGGAAACCGTACGTATTTTTATGATAACCCATCCTAACATAACTGCCGCAGCGCGCTGTATATTTGGCGGAATACATGTGGCGATCGGGTGTGGCTGCTAGCGGCGGCGACGCATTCCACACGATCCTAGCGGACATCGCTGCCTTTTGGGAGGCACAACACAAAGACCGCTCATCAGAATGATGTAAAATTTTTACAGTAAGTCAATAAAAGTACGTTTTTTCGAATTATGTAGTTATCCTTTGTATCCGGTAAAAATTAACCTCCAAAAATAGTGGCATCCGTATAATACCAAAGTACCAAATTTTTTGTCACCATGGTCAAATACCAGTAATAAAACTCTTATCTAGGCCTACAACAAAATCAGAAGTTTTAATTCTTTGTTCTATTATTATATGACTAGCAGTGAGTACTCTCTAAGGCTGCCGGGCCCTGGGGATTTTGCTCCCCCCTGCCCCCCTCTCGTCGGGCCTGTACAGAACTGAACCTTTATAGCATGGGTCCACCACCTAATTACGTCGTTTTAAGTACTGGAACGTTTTGGTATATCAACACTTTTCTGGCCTTTTTCGGCAAATGTTCAAACTATTTGCCTATCAGCTGTAGTGAGGGTAGGCTGGCCATGGGGGCCCGCGTGATGTGCTGTGAGCTGTCTCTCCATCTTCCGACCCCACAAAGCTTAGCTTTTATATTTTGACTCATCTGCCAATCAGAATAACTTATTCCTCTGTTTCACAATATTAAAATTTTTTGTCACCATGGTCAAATACCAGTAATAAAACTCTTATCTAGGCCTACAAAAAAATCAGAAGTTTTAATTCTTTGTTCTATTATTATACGACTAGCAGTGAGTACTCTCTAAGGCTGCCGGGCCCTGGGGATTTTGCTCCCCCCGCCCTCCTCTCGTCGGGCCTGTACAGAACTGAACCTTTATAGCATGGGTCCACCACCTAATTACGTCGTTTTAAGTACTGGAACGTTTTGAAACACACAGTTTCTTGGACTCAGGTCTAACATTTAAAACCCCACGCCCACCCTTCCTGCCCTCATCAACAATCAGTCTCGTGCGCGCCATCAAAACAGTTTTTGTTATCTATATTCGTGATTATTTTGTGTGCTATGCGTTGTTTTGTTTGAGTCATTCATTGGAACAAAACATGTCTGAAAAACGTAAAATTACACCATTAACTGTTGACTTCAAACGATGTTCATTTCTGACTTGTATACAATTAAGAAAACTGTATGTTAAAATATGTTTACATTAATGTTATTTATTTATCTCATAATATATATATATATATACACTGTTCTCTTTGATTAAAATATGCAACTGCTCACTTACTCTATGAAATCTTTATTCTGAGTTGCTAACTTAGTGGCTCTATGGCAAGATACACTCCTAGCTCTTAGTCTCTAGGTAACCTAAAACAAGATGGCGATTTCTGCCTCAAATGAACAACTCACTGGTACAATTAACAAAGCAATTATTTACTCACGAAATTCACATTTCAGCATATTAAAAATTGCAAGGGACAAACAACATGGGTTATAAAGGTAGGGGGAAATATATGATTTGACTTTACAAAATTGTGAAATATTCCTCGGCTCAGTTCTGTTGAGAATATGAAAATCTCAGGGCTGTGTAAAAAAAGAAGGCTCGTGTGGAGACTCTCTCTCTTAACCCTCCGGCTGCCATGTATGTTACTGTGGAGTGCCGGGCCATTTTTGGTCTTTTTGCAAGTTTTTACTAAAAACATTATTGTTACTATAGAAATGTTGTAAAGTATGACATATTGCATATCATTTTACTCCTTATAAAGCCAGCTACATGAAAATAACCAGTATCAGCTAGTTACATAGTATTATAAAAATTCTGTGGTCAAAATAAAAAATAAAAAAATAAAAAAAAAGTTTATTTTATAAAGTCAGCACCCCCTCAAAATTTTCTAATTACTTATAATCAGCAATCTGAAATAGCCATTTTGTCCAAAATATTATAAGGAACAAGAATACATAAAGTTATTTGGACTAAAAATAAAATATAAGCACTCAGTTCATAAAATTGTACGATATGCGAAAACAGCCAACACGACAAATAGCCTTCAAACGCATACAAGTTTCCAAAATGATGTAAAACCATGCATGCATGTAATATATATTTTTTACCAGGATCACTCAGTTCATCATCAAGGGCACCACGTATATCACTACTATCCATTTTGAGTTATTTACTAACTTATAAACACGGTTATAACACGCGAAAATGTAGCCAAAATACGAGAAACAAAGATGTTTGTAAACACGCATAAACTGACGGCAGCCGACAGCAGCTGTGTTTCGCGATTAACGTTATGCAACAACGCATAGAGTAATAGCGTCTGAAACCAGAACATAGAGAAAGAGTAGAATCTCCTCTTTAAAATGATATAATTATAAAATGATTTTCAATGCAATCTAAGCTACTAAGAGCAGATTACGTAACGCTGTAATAGTGCCGGATTCCCGGCGCTCGGCACTAGAGCCGGCGGGTCAGGCGCCGGATTTCCGGCGCTTGGCAGTTGGAGGGTTAATTATAGATTCTGCTTTATTATAAATTTGATTTTCTTTATGATTAACTTTTAAATCTGATCCGTTTGATTGTTAGATATGAATTAGCTCTAATGTACAAAGAACCAATTTTGGCTTGGCGTCACCAAAGAATGGCGGCCATGATTTTGAATGAAATGTTCTAAGCCTAATACATTCTGTCCTATTTTCACTGACGTTATTAAACGAATTAAATAGTTCTCTTCTTACAAAATTTTGAAATTAAATTGTCTACTGGTGAAGATATTTGAGTATAATCTGTAATCAAGATCCTCAATCCACGTGATTCTAATATAATTTTGTCTCTAGGTTCTAGGTAAGTTTGGAATTATGTTACCAAGGACATCTGCTTCACAAAAACCATCTCTCACTCAATAAAAGGGATATTCGTAATGGTTTGGTACTTCTCTTAACTAAAATATCGAACTCTGGATATGTCCGACGTACTTATTTAATGAAAATTTATTAATTTTGAGACGATGCTCAAATTTTATGTCCAACACAAAGGCCGTCCATCTTAGAAGAATGAGAGAGAAAATCCATCTCCTTCCAACAATACATTCACATATGATTTTCTTTCTTGAGGGTTTCAGTACACATGACACTTTTCACTTTGAATTTTCACTGTTATTACTATATAAAAATTGGCCAGTAATCTATGTCTTTAAGATCAGATGATAATTAAAATTTGTGTTTGAAGTAGATTACACTATTTTATAAGGTGGTGAAATATGTTATATGGGTGATTAATACATTTATCTTATATAGATGCTTTGAGAGATAGTTTATATATATATATATATACAAATTAATTACATATTTATATATAGGTCTAATTGAGTTTTTATAAGGGCACGTTGATTTTTTATAGGGGTCTAATCCGGATTTGTACATCTATCTATAATATTATAAAGAAGAGGTGGTTTCTGTCTGTCTGTCTGATGTTCCGGGTGAACGCAAAAACTACTGAACCGACTGGGCTGAAACTTTACACAAAGGTAGATCTTGAACCCATGCAACCCATGAATAGGCCTATTCACTTCCTTAAAATCCCCTCGGGCTACGCCCCGTGAACGTCCTAAGTTTCAATGTTTACATTTCAGAAGAAAGTAAACATTCAGAAACTGTAATGGGAACAGCTGAGGACACTTCCATTTGACAGTTTAAAGAGCAAAAGCAAGAACAGCTGTTTCAAGCTAACTTACCTTTCTAACCCGTGCGAAGAACGGGTACATTCAACTAGTAATATTATAAAGAAGAGGTGGTGTCTGTCTGTCTGTCTGTCTGTCTGATGTTCCGGGTGAACGCTAAAACTACCGAACTGACTGGGGTGAAACTTTACACATAGGTAGATCTTGAACCCATGCAACACATAGGCCTATTCACTTCCTTAAAATCCCCTCGGGCTTCGCCCCGTGAACGTCCTAAGTTCAATGTTTACATTTCAGAATAAAGTAAACATTCAGAAACTGTAATGCGAACAGCTGTGGATACTTACATTTGACAGCTTAAAGAGCAGAAGCAAGAACAGCTGTTTCAAGCTAACTAAATTGCAATTTGCATTGACTAAAGAACGGGTGGAGAAAACCCCTGTGCGAAGAACGGGTACGTCAGCTAGTGATTACATATTTTTACATAGGCCTACCTAACTGTTATTATTGAATATTTACCAACATAAATACTGTTGCAATTCAAGCGTTTTAAGTATTTTACTAGTTTTTGGCAATTTTACTATTTCATTTAACTAGTTTGTAATCATAATAATAATCAATTTAATTGTGTTTTCTATTGAAATGGCAATTTTTATTTACTAACCAATTACTTTGTTACAAAAATAATACATTTACTTTTTAAAACAAAAGGTGTTAGTGAGGGTTGATCCAAACCTCATTTCCTATAAAGGGATTTCAAAGAATTGAGTAGTGACCAATAGCACGACTTTTAGTCTACACTACCTCGATAGCTCAAGCCTCAACTAGAAGAGTCCCTTGATAAGAATGTTTCCCAAATCCCCTTGAGAGTCTTGCTATCGAGGTTCTACTGTACTTACAACAAGAACGTCAGCATCGGGTCCGTTGGTGATCCAGAACTTGTTTCCATTGAGGACGTAGTAGTCGCCTTGCTTGTCTGCCCTTAGCTTCATAGACACAACGTCCGAGCCCGCCCCAGGCTCTGACATAGCCAGTGCGCCAATGTGCTCCCCCGAACATAACTGTCGACAGGTTTTTAGTTAGGGAAATGAGGTAAGGTACGAAACAACTACTAGTCTAAGTCTGTTTTCTGCATCAAAATAAGGAATATACTTCTTGAAAACAAATAAATATACTACTATATTTACATCCACACTATTAATTAGGTAAACAAATTATAATTAACAGCTGTAAATTTAACACAAAGTTAGGTTATTTGTTAAATGATAACAAACAAAATTTAAACATAATTAAATAAACATAATCTGGGAAATTTTAATGATTATACTCTTTGGCCTCTATTATTGGCTCAGTGCAACACTGTCATTCATCAAGTGTTGTGAATCATTCCATTCAGTGTCATTGTTGAATGGCTACACTTTACTTTGATATAACAATGTTGCAATGATTCTGTCATCTTATGAAAGTGCAAGAAATTAAATTTGAATACAAGTGTGTGAGAATATACTGTAATGTGTGTCAATCCATAATGAAGAAATGTTCTCTGAGATTGAAAGAAATTATAAACTTCTTTACATGGAAAAAGAGCAGGTCAACTATTTAAAATTTATATAGTTTTTAATTTTCTTTCTGATTTTCAGATGTTCAAATTTAATTATGAATTTCAGTAGCAAAATAGTAAATTCTTAGAAAGATAATAAGTTAAAGCCACAGCAGGCTTGTTGTGTTATTAAAACTTTATTTGTAGCATGTGAATGTTATCAACCGCTTCTGGCCGTCCACAGGAGCCGAAAGGTAAAAATCAACCGCTAAAGCTTAACCTTACCAACCTTGGGTAGATACTTATGTTTCTGCTCCTCCGAACCGTTGCGATGTATCTGGTTCACGCAGAGGTTGGAGTGAGCTCCGTAACTGAGCCCGACAGCAGCACACGCTCGCGAAAGCTCCTCAAGAATCACGATGTGGTCGAGATATGACCCGTCCGAACCTCCGTACTGACTGCTCACTGTGATGCCGAGCGTTCCCAGCGATCCCAGCTTAGACCAGAACGACTGATAACACAATTGGAAACATTATTTATAATTTATAATTGGAAGGGATTTAAAAAAATAATAATAAACAAGTTTATTAACCCTTTGAGTGCCACGCAACGATATATCGTTGTGCACGGAACATCCGAAAAATACTTCACAACGATATATCGTCGTCGGTGGTCTTACCGAAAAATACATTGCAACGATTTATCGTTGTTATAGAAAATTTTTCTTACGTCATTACTTTTTATTATTTCTTTCAGCTGATTTCCAGGATAGTTTCTAGCTCTATAAATCTAGTAGTTATTTGGTGAAAATCTTTTTTTTGAACAATGTTTATTTATCCGAAAAAAAATATAAAAAAATGTCCCGCATGTATAATATGTACCTATTCAAAATTTTACTTTTTATTTATTAGATATTATATATGTGCATAATATTATAGCTAAACTTTAAACTTACAAAACAAAAAAAGTTTCATAATAATATCTTACCAAATAAAAAAGTTATTGATTTTATGTACAAAACCCTTGCAAAATGTTGATTTTGTGTATCGTTATAGAAAATTTTTCTTACGTCATTACTTTTAGCGAATTTCCCCTATAGGGAAGAAGCTATTACCGTAGTCGGCATGGTAAGACCTAGGCCCGGGACCATGATAACTTTTCGTTTTGAGGTCCCCAGACCCCAAAAATACCATTCGTTCGAAACTGTATATATATATGTCCGTGAGCACGATAACTCTCGTAAAAATTATCCGATTTTGATGAAATTTGGTAGAAACGTGTAAAGCACCATTTATGACTTTAAGTTCCAAAACCAGCCAGATCGCTCTATCCGAAGGGGTATTTTGGGGGGGTTTTGTACCCCAAAAATGGGTTTTTTGAATTTTTTACATATAATTTTGGAAATAGTCAGATTTTATTTTTTCCCATTGGATTCAGCTTAAAAAAACACACAATTTGGTATTTTGATCATTTCTCTACGTCAATTGGTTACCGAGATATTGAAAGTGCTAAACACGATACGTTGTCTAATGTTATTCTTATGGAGGAAAATAAAAATTTTATATCTCGCTTATTTATGAACATATACTGACAAAACTTGGTATACGGCTTTATCTGGTTGTGGACCATTGATATTTCCTCAAAAAACAATTTTTTGACAAAGGCTCCCATAGCAGCAAACCTGCGTACTCAGCCCCATGTTATCCTTATGGAGAATAAGTAACGTGTTATCTCCCTTAATTATGAAAATAAATTAATGAAATTTGGTAAGTGACTTCACCTAGTTGAGTTATATTGATATAAGCATAAAACCCCATTTTTTGTGTTCCTTGCTTCAGCAAACCTGCATACTCAGCCGCCATGTTATTCTTATGGAGAATAATTAAAATGTCATAAATTGTTTATTTATGAATGTATATTGATGAAACTTGGTATGTAGCTTTATGTGGCATTAAGATAAATATATATGCATTGGAAATTCGCTAAGTATGCAGGTTTGCTGCTACGGGGGTATTTATTATTTCTTCCAGGACATTTCCAGGATATGTTCAGGTAAACCTATACTCCATAAATATTCGAGGCCTAGTTAGTTTGCTTTATGAAATAATATTGTAATAAAACTTAAACCCTTGAATAAATTTAGGCTACTGTCTTGTGTACTAATTTACCGTTTTTATATTTTTTTACATTTATGGAAATAACTCGTCCGCCTACAGCCCAAATTTGATGAAACTTTCAGGAAATATTTTGGGAAACATGTCCTCTATAAATCTAGTAGTTATTTGGTGAAAATCTTATATTTGAACAATGTTTATTTACCTGAAACAAATAAAAAAAATAAAATAAATTTCCCACATGCATATATGTATTCAAATTTTTTATTTTATATTTTTTAAATATTTTATATTTGCATAATATTATAGCTAAACTTTAAACTTACGAAACAAAAGAAGTTTCATAATAATATCTTACCAAATAAAAAAGTTATTAATTTTTTTGCAAACCCTTGCAAAATGTTGATTTTGTGACTGGCACTTTTTGGATATACTCTGTTAAAAACTCTGGCACTCTAGGGATATGACGACCGAAAAACTCTGGCACTCAAAGGGTTAAGTGGTTTTAACTTAACTTTTTGTCAGCAGTTCCAGTTTTTGTTGAAAAGTTACAAACTGTTTTCAACACTGCGTTGCTCCATTTTCAAGTTAGTCTGTCATCAAGCTGAAAATGCAGCTTTGAAACCATAGGCTGTAACTTTAAAATTAACACTCAAACTGGAGATAAAAAGGGAATTTAAATCCTCTATTTAGTCATACCAGTTCAGGGGAAAATCAAAATGAGCAAATCAAACAACTTTGAGCGTTGATGGAGACTATAAATTCTACAAAAGATGTTAGGTATCTAAATGCCAATAAAACAAGTTATAACTCATCCATTCAGTAAAATGGATAGTTAACTAGAACCACGGCTCAGCTTTAGTACCAAATAGCCCTTAAGCCTACACTGACAGTGGTGAATAATTATGTGAGTTTTTGTGCAATAAACTGTGACATAATTGCAAATATATCTCCTGACACAAGTTTAAATAATTCTGCTTGCTAACAAATTCACACAATTTCCAATGAAATTGCTCACAACACTGTTGACAGTTACTATAACAAGCACAAAATGCCACGAATAAAAAAACAGAGTGAATCCAATAACTTATATTTATTCTGAATTTTCTGGAATAGCTAGGGGTTTAAGTTGATTGTTTTTTTATTACTGGATAACTACTTAGGATTATTGTTAAAGTGTATAGTAGAGCGGTCTTCATTGTTGAACAGAGACCAGAGACTAATGAAAGAACTATAGTGGAATTTCATCTATTTATGAAATATAGACGAACTAAAAATAAATACCCCGTCACAGCAAACCAAGTGAATACTAAGTGAATTTCCAATGAATGTATAACATAACACATTAACACTTAACAGAATTCATAATAAATATATTCACACACAAGCGATATTTAAAATATTAATTATTCTCCATAAGAATAACATTGGGAATGAGAACGCAGGTTAGCTGCAACAAGGAACGAAAAGTAATGGGTTTTTATGCAAATATCATTAGAACTCATCTAAGTAAAGTCACATACCAAGGATTCATATACAAAGGATTTATTTATTTATTTATTTAAAGGATATTTATTTTTGGTTATTCATATACCAAGGATTTATTCATATACATTTATAAGTAAGCGATATATAACATTTTAATTATTCTCCATAAGAATAACATGGGGACCGATTACCTAGGTTTGCTGCTACGGGAACCATAAGTGAAAATTTGTATTTTGTACAAACAACAATAAACCCCAACCAGATGAAGCCATATACCAAATTTTGTCAGTTTATGTTCATAAATAAGCGAGATATACAATTGTTCTTTTTCTCCATAAGAATAACATTAGACAACGTACTGTGTTTAGCACTTTCAATATCTCAGGAACCAATTGATGTAGAGCAATGATAAAAATACCAAATTGTTTGTTTTTTTATGCTGAATTAAATGGTGAAAGTTAAAATTTGATTTAAATAAAAATTACATGTGGAAACCCCCCAAAAAAACCCTTTGGATGGTGCGATTTGTCTGGTTTTCAAATAAATGGTGCTTTACACACTTTTACCAAATTTCATTAAGATCAGACCTTTTTTACGAGAGTTATCATGCTTACGGACACATATATACATATATATATATATATATATATTACATACATATATAAAAATTTGAACGAATGGTGTTTTTGGCATCTGGGGACCTCAAAATGAAAAGTTATCATGGTCTCGGGCTTAAGTCTTACCATGAGACCTATGGTAATAGCTTCTTCCCTATAGGGGAAATTCGCTAAAAAGACAAACATCCCCAGCAGGAAATCAGCACCAACACCCATGTGTCATACCACTTTTGTTAATCAGTTAATCAGTAATTTATATAAATAGGCCCTAGTTAGTTTACAATAAAACATTTCACTTACCCTAAGGTCAGAAAACTCATTAGACTTGTCAATCTCAGCCGCTTTAGGCGCCACTTCCTTCTGAGCAAAGTTGAATATATTTTCTCTAAGCTATAAAATTAGACCAAAGTTAATAACAGATATATATATAATGATAGTTTGTCTTATGACAATAATTATCTGGGTTACTTATAATTGAATACTATTATATATAGATCACAACCAATTGTATAAATAATCAATATGCAAAATTGTATTAGTTTTAACCTCAAGAATTACATAGGACTAGGATTCTACAGTACAGTGTTTGTGCATTTTTACATTGAATAGGGCCATATTTTACATTGCAGTCATATAATAATGTTGAAATCCATTAGTTAAATTGATGTCCACAGACCCATCAGCAAAAGCTTATTAATTTTACCCCTCATTTAAATACCTTAATCCACTTTTGATACTTACTTGAATTTGTTCTGGTGTTAATCCAAAAATACTTTCATCTATAGGATAGTGCTTTGATGTAGAAACATGTCTAATGATATTAAACAATATAACATGATTACTTTGAGAAATCCACTTTACACTTCTTGTCAAAAACTTGGCACCTTTATAAGAAATCGACATAATATATTAATATTATTTATGTATCTGAAAAATTATATCTTCAAAACATGTTTTCATGAATTACCCACCAAAATCTATAACAAAATTGTACGAATAAAGACTGATAACAGTGATAACCCGATTTTGATAAAAAGGCGATTTGAATTTGTCACAGATGACAACACTTGAATAGTTGTAACCAGCTGTTTTTTCGTCTCTGTGACGTTTTGGGTAATTCAGAAAGCAACCAAGAAGCAAAGAAATCATAAGCATATAAATTGAAGTTTGAAATGGAATTCTGATCAATGCTCAAAATGTATACTCTTAGTTTATGTTAGAAAAAACATTAAAACAATAAGTCGCATTCTTAAAGTTGTATACGGCTATTAACATATTTTTCTATTTAATACATTTTTATGTCAATTAGAGGTGGTGTAGGGTCGGGTAAAAAAAGAAAAACAGTTGTCACAGAAAGACGACCAAGTGATCTAGTCAGCAGATTTTGTGTTTGTTGCAGTGTTTCCAATTGAGGGATTTTTATCCCATATATGGGATATTTTGACTGCTTGTGGGATAAAATGGGATTGTGGGATAAAGTGGGATATTTTGGAAATTAGCATTAGGGCTAGTTTGCTTACGACCACACCACCTTAGCAGTAGCACCATAGACTAACTATAGTATAGTAACTAACTAACTAACTATATATATACTGTAGTTAGTCTATGGTAGCACTTCTAGTCTTGTGGATTTTCTCGTCGTACTGGCATTTATTGCGGGGTTTCCAATTTCCCACGCTGTTACTATTTTACCTATTTTATTGCACCAATTATTATAATGTTATTATTTTATAAACGTCGCAGAACGAAGAACGAACACTAAATCACACCAATGATTGTCTCTGGCCTGGCCATGTTGGAATTAACATGGAAAATATTTGCTATTATTATTACCTATGTCGTACTCTTTAGTACTACAGTACCATTACATACATATTAATACCTCTCACGGAACTAAATTATTTAACTTAGTTCACTTGCCACTTGCGAGCCTTGTGGCAAACTGCCGTATCATTTATATCGCATTGCTCAAAATCCTTTGAGGTACTAAAATGTAAAATATAGGTAATTAGTAGTTATAAATAAGCTCTATCTATCATATAATATTTAACATTAGCTGTGTTACTGTGTTGCACTGTTTGTTTGAAAAATCAGTGGGAAAGTGTGAGATAGAGGGAAATTATAAGGTGAAGTGTGGGATAAAGTGGGATTTTTGTATCAGCTCGTGGGATATTTTTTACCGCTGAGTGGAAACACTGGTTTGTTGTTAACCTAGCGCTGCGCTGTTTGTTTATTGTTATTCTACTATTCTACTTTAATGTTTTCTGGTTCGGGTTGTAATAGAATATGGAATCCTACATTAGCTTCAATTAATTGTGGTTGTGGTTCATCAGTTTAGTCACGAGGATTAGTAATTTTAAATTAATAAAGTAAAGGAAATTGTCTTTGAATAAGTTAGTACTGAATTGGAATTTCCTTTGGGATATAGATATGCTCTCCAATACTAGCGTCCTAGGCCTGTGTTACTTGAAACCTAGCTTGTCTACTTGCTCTAAATTGTAGACTAGGTTAAGAAAATAACTAACATAATTAGTGTTAGGAAATATGCAGTCATCCTAAATTTAATTGATATACAATTTGTATTGATTAGGAATTAATATTTAATAGGTCTATAGCAACCATTAGTCCAATATAAGCCCAGGCACAAATTAGAGACAATCATGTAAGGTAGGCTAAGGGTATTTGAGTTAAGCTTTGTCTTAACATGCCACCAAAGCATATTCCTATATTCATAGTACCCATACACTCTATTTGACATAAGCATGATTTTCAAGTTTTTGTAACATTAGCATGCTCCATTCTGATGTCTATAGAGGAAGCAGCACATGCTGTCCAGGTCTGAATGTTTGTACAAGAGCAAAGATCTTAGATCTGTACACTTTATTTGTGCCAACTACCGTTGGTATAAATAAATAGGTCTAACTAAATAAATATGATTCCCAACCTTGCTCAGTATCTTGTTATTGCTTTAACCCTTTCAATGCTATGGACCAATATATCTTCTTTTGAATCTGTCACCAATAAACGTTGTTGCTGCTCCATAAGCGATCGTAACGATAGGCGCTCAGTCTGCAGTCAGAGTCTGACATGAGGTGTAACCTGGTAGATACAAACTGAACCACCTCGTCCAGCGCCTAGGCCCTAATACCACCTGGTTCGCTACAGCTGTTAGTCTGATCAGTTGGCTGTGCGGTCTGAGGTGTTTCCTTCCAGGCTGGAGGTAACACTTGGATCGAGGGTTCGAATCCCGTCACAGTCGGTGGTTTTTATGTGCTACTCATAGAGAGTTCACTTGGCTATGGCAGAGTTGAAGGGGAGGGCGGACCTTAAGCAAACGGTGGACGGCTCTGGTCCAAGCTGAAGGGATGGGTGGATTCTTTGTGAGTTGCACATCTGACCAGGTGTTTTGCTACTTTTTACGGGTACAGTTTCATAAGCGGCCACCAACTAATCGGATGCTATATATCGATCTTAAGCATTCGATATATTGAATCGCATTTTAAATCGATATTTAACTTAAATAATAAGTTACAACACCGAAGCATTCGAGTCCTCACGGCGTATGTTGAAACGGTCTCTAAAAACTGGGATGAAGAGCGATGATGGAAGTTACACATATATTTTAATGAAACTTTTAACGGTAATTATGGAGTTTACATGACCCCAACAAAACCGAGGTAAATTTGCACTTTTCTTATAGATTTTAACCTGATAAACACGATAAAGTAATCTTTTTTCCGCGGAAAGACCGTTTTAATGGTGAAAATAGTAAATACCCCCGTAGCAGCAAACCTGCATACTCAGCGAATTTCCAATGCTTATTAATTTATCTTAATACCACATAAAGCCACATACCAAGTTTCATCAATATACATTCATAAATAAACGATTTAGACATTTTAATTATTCTCCATAAGAATAACATGGCGGCTGAGTATGCAGGTTTGCTGAAATAAGGAACATTAAAAATGGGCTTTTATACAAATATCAATCAATATAACTCAACTAGGTAAAGCCACATATCAAGTTCTATTAATTTATGTTCATAATTAAAGGAGATAACACGTTAATTATTCTCCATAAGAATAACATGAGGCTGAGTATGCAGGTTTGCTGCTACGGGAACTATCAGGCAAAAAATGGGTTTTTGTGCAAATATCAATAGACCACAATGAAATGAAGCAATATACCAAGTTTCGTCAGGATAAGTTGATATATAAGCGAGATATACAATTTTTCTTATCCTCCATAAGAATAACATTGGACAATGTATTGCGTTTAGCACTTTCACTATCTCAGTAACCAATTGACGTAGAGCAATGATTAAAACATCAAATTGTGTGTGTTTTTAAGCTGATTCGAATGGAAAAAAATAAAATTTGACTTTTTCAAAAATTGTATGTAAAAACTCAAAAAACTCATTTTTGGGGTACAAAACCCCCCCGAAATACCCCTTCGGATAGCTCTATCCTTCTGGTTTTCTAACTTAAAGTCATAAATGCTGCTTTACACGTTTGTACCAAATTTCATCAAAATCGGACCTTTTTTATGAGAGTTATCGCACCCACGGACACACATATATATATATACAGTTTCAAACGAATGGTGTTTTTGGGGTCTGGGGACCTCAATAGCTTCTTCCCTATAGGGGAAATTCGCTAAAAAACTTGGACGATTCCAGTTTCTTCTGCCGACTAGTGGTTTGAGGGGAGGAACGTTCGAATTGCAAGATGGAACTGTCTGCAAGAGATTTCCAATGTAAGATTTGTTAATAAAGAAAACACATGAATACCGTTTGATCAGTCATCATCCACTAGAGATAATTATAATATGTCCATAAAATAACTATACGTCAGTAAAAAGAAATAAATAACAACTTTTAAGATGAAAACTAGCAGTACGAACATAAATAAACACTATTAACGTCCATTTTGTTATTTTTTCAGCTTCGGAGCACATTTTTCTACTTGGAGCAGGTTTGCCAAAGCAAAGCCTTGATTATAGCTCGACTGCACCTGTATTGTTTAGTATTATGATTACCTAACCTAACCTAATTAGGAGTATAATACCAAAGTATACTTATATTCGGGTGGTTGGTTGGTGGGCTTGTCACGGGTGCTTATTAGGTTAACTAGCTTGGGTTAGGTTAAGTGTGGTTTGTTGGGTTTGTTTTTGTTTGTTTTGCCATCCAGGTACGGTGGCCTCGTACCTGGAATGGAAACAGCTAAGAATGGGAAATATTTTGTCAGCCTCGGCCACCGTACCTGGATGGCAAAACAAAAACAAACCACACTTAAAACAAACCTAACCTAACCCAAGCTAGTTAACCTAATAAGCACCCATGGCAAGCCCACCAACCAACCATGCCTGTGCTAAGTGTACGCTCGAATGTCACGCTGGCATCGCATAAACCACACAATATAAAATTTGTTGATTTTAGATTTATAACATTAATATAAATATCGAGTAAATAATTTTCGATATATACTGTTCAAATTTGATTCAAAATATTGAGTGTTCCGATTCGATATATCGAATGTTTAAGAATGACATATCGTATCCGGCCGCTTTTGAAACTGTACCCCTTTTTAGCTATCCTTTACTGTGTGTGTCCAGCGGAAGCACATTTTTATTAATTTTAATCGTTCAGCTGTTTAAGAAATTAAAAAAATCAATAAAACCTCACAGATTCTACTACTCCTTTCAGAAGCTTAGCACTCAAAGGGTTAATGGCATGCAAGGTGTTTCCAGCTGTTGTTCTGTTACTTTTTGCAAAGCTATGAACCAACCTGGAAGTCAGCCTGTGCCTTAAACTGTGTAATAAGACCTTTGTTTCCCCACCATCGGGATAAGTATTCCGTGTGAAATCAACCCATTTTGATACTAAATTTTTCGTGATCTCTCAGATTTTGTTAAAATCTGGTATTTTTATATTTTTATAAAAATTAGAACAAGGAACAAATATAATCTTTTGTCTTAATAGGCCTATCTCTTACAGTAACGGTTGTAAAATAAAGCTGTCTATGTTAAGTTTTCCAAAAATGTTTAAAAATACACCTCTCACATATTTTTAAATAGTTACTGCAACCACATTAGGCCTAATTGAAATTGGCCCTTATTAAGTGGGAATAGTGACATTTTACTCAGTTTGGTGTGTCCTAACACAACACTTTGTATTTAAAAAGTAAAAAGTTGAGGAAGGCTTTATATTTAGACCAAATTTTATTTTTTAAAGGAACTTAGATGTAACTTAACGTTATTTACAAAACCATAATTTTTTGCTTCTCTATGCCAGTGACATTTTGGATTTACCAATGTTAAAGGTAAATGGTCCAAACCTCCTAAATTCTTGTGAGCCCGGAGAATCAAACCCGTAGCCTAATGCACCAAAATCCTAGATAGTAACCTTTGGGCCAGCTAAGCGCTCAAAACAAAACCATTAACATTTATAACACTGTTCTCTAAGAATGTCAGTATAAAGTATTTTGACTATTGCCTGTTTTCTATAGAAACATCAACTTGTTACAAAGACACCTAGAGGAACAAAAAAAATTAAGTTAAGGCTAGGCTTTATGTTTTATTAAAAGTTTTCAGGATTTCAGAGGCTTCGGAACCGTCTGTAAGAAAGCTGAACTTATATACCGGCCAGTATAACAAACTTGATACAATGACTGATGTGGCATTGAGCAAACGGCGCAGTACAACTGGCACATCTATCGGTAGCCTCAACACAACCACAACATCTACTTCCTCTGTTTCAGGTAGAAGTTTTACAATTTAAATTTTTTGTTCTACTTAATATTATAAAAATGTGAAAGTTTGGATGAATTTATGGATAGATGTTTTGAGTTCCATCATGCAAAAACTACTGGACCAGTTCAGATAAAATTTTGCATGAACATCTCTTAGATATTACATTAACATATAGGCCTGAAAATGTCTGTATCCAAACCTTAGAGGTCCACCCCAAGGGCACTGTAAGTTGAAATGCAAATCTTTTGGGAGGATATCATTTATAAAATTACCAGCTGTAGTTGGGATGTTTCACAGTTAAAATGCAAATGAAGTCATATGGTAAAATGTAAACACAGATTTCATTGTGCTGGCCAGATTAATATTGAAGTTTCATGAGGGAAATTGCCAATAACAACTAGTTGTTGTATAAATCGAACAAATTGTAGCCTTAGCCTTTCAATTATCATTTTTCAATTTTCAGTAAAGAAACAAAATATAAGGTAGGCTATATCATTATGATCAATATTCAAAATATATTGCCATTTATCTTGGGGGGAATGAGAGGGCATTTCCCCTCTTAAAACCACTGTGTGTAGCAAAGGATTCTGTAATGCCTCCAAAAAAAGGATTTGGGTTGATATATTTGAAAACCTCTTGTTTAGACAATTTTCTGTATATTCGTCCGTACTTTGTATTCTATATTTAGGAAATAAAAAGTAATTTATTCATTAAAGTTGGGCTAAAAAGAAGAAAGTATCTGTCAGTTTCCTGATACCGTTTATTTGGAGTAAATATTACTTGGATTTGCCTACTTTTGTACAATAAGACTGACTTGTATATCACAGTTCCAGTGTCTGCTGATCTAGCTTCACTGTTTGAGTGCCCAGTATGTTTCGACTATGTGCTACCCCCAATACTGCAGTGTCAGAGCGGCCATCTTGTCTGCAGCAGTTGCCGCCCGAAGCTCACGTGTTGTCCGACCTGTCGTGGCCCTCTTGGCAACATCCGCAATCTCGCAATGGAGAAGGTATGCAAACAAGTTGGGGAATCCCAAATGCGGTTAGGTAAAATCTACCTTATTCCTAACCACGTATTTACTACTTCCCCATGGAAGGAGAGTTACAGAGATATATGTTTGTTAGGTCACTGGACTCTTCAAGCTATCAAGAAATTCAAAATATAGCAGAAATGGAGCTGACAAATATTTTAAAGTTTTGTAGTTCTCTCAATCTGGAACTCAATTTTCATAAGACCAATCATATTAGCTTTAACGCAAAGAGAGATAAAAACAGATGTACATCGCAATTGGCATTGAATAATCAAAATATTGCTGAAGTCAATAAAACAAAATTTTTAAGTTTAATAATATATTTTAATTTTAGTTGGGATCTTCATATAAACAAAATTATTAGTAAAATCAATTCAAGAATTTTTGTACTCAGAAGATTGTCCAAATTATCTGACTGGGCTACTTTAAGAGTAATTTACTTTGGGCTGATTCCTTCCCACATAGCTTATAATATATGTGTTTATGGAGCCACAACACACTATAACTTAGAAAGGATATTAAAGATTCAAAAAAAGTGTATAAGAATTATGCTCATTCTAGATTATAAAGCACATGTAAAAAATAAATTTTGTGAACTAGAAATGTTAACAGTCTTCAGTTTGTATATTTATGATTGTATACTATATGTAAAAGAAAACATGTCTGATGAAATTTTATTAGGCTATAGCCACCAATATAATACTAGGCATGGGAAAAATGTTAAATTTGAAAAACAACTTGGAATTAAAACAAAAACTACAAATATAGGGTCAAAGTTTTTTAACTACTTGCCCTTGGATATAAAAAATTAAAACAATTCCAAAAAAATCAAAGCAAAGATAAAAAAATTAATGATTAATAACCCATGTTATTCTTTAAATGAATATTATGATAAGTTTGCATTAGGAACTAGGTGGTTGTGTTATTTTTTATTGATTATTATGTTTAGCTTGTAAGTAATTAACTTGACACCATTCATGTATCATGTATACTGTTATGAATAAAGATATTTTGACTATTGGCTTGACTATTGACCCTTTATGGGATAAATTGTAATTCAATTATGGTAAGTAGTCACATTTTGATTTTTTAAGGCTGGTTTGCAGAATTTTATTGATGTGTAGACAAATTTGGGTTGCTAAGATTTTGCTGGACAGAGCTTCACAAACTCATTGGCCTAGACTTACGAGCTGGTTCCGCTTAATGTTAATATGGAGTACCAATAATGAGACCAGGACAATACCAAGTTTTTAGCTTGAATAAGTAAAGATATTTAGAAATCAACCTCCATTAATACTCTTAGAGCTGCATTACTGCTAGTTTCGCTTTTTTATTCATGAAAAAATGTTGTTCTAACTAGTTCTCCATCTTTACTGGGCTCTCCATTGACTAAAGTATTCTGTTCACACATACAGGTGGCCAGTACAGTGTTCTTCCCCTGTAAATATTCCACGTCAGGCTGCACTGTATCGCTGTTGCATCCTCAGAAGGCCGAACACGAGGAGTTGTGTGAACATCGTCCGTACTCGTGTCCTTGTCCGGGCGCCAGCTGCAAGTGGCAAGGTGCCTTGGAACAGGTATACTTACTTACTTACTGATGGGGCGTCACAAATCTCAGTAGATTTTTTGCCTCGTAGATTAGCCTCCTCCACTCTTCTCTATCCTCTGCCATCCGGATTGCTCCTCCGCACTGGATCACATCCTTCTTGACTTGGTCATACCATCTTAATTTTGGCCTACCCAACGGACGACTTCCTGTAGGTACAGCCTCACTAACCTCCTTCAGTCTTGTGCCTTCCTGTCTCCGAAGTACATGTCCTAACCAACTAATTCTTTTGGCTTTTATGAGCGCTATTATATCAGGCTCTTTGTATAGGGCACGTAGCTCTCTATTTTTCCTTATGCGCCAAACTCCTTCATCATAGACTGGAACAGGTATGCTCTTGAAAAAACAAGAATTCATTTTATGGTTTTATGATGTATGTTTTAACCCATTCGACGAGTCGTTCTCGCTCGGACGCTACAGAATACTTCGACGAGGTACTCTCGTCACGCGACAGTGCTACCAGTTTTGGCTTTTCCCGATAGATAGCTGCACGTACTGGGTCATGTTATGTTTCTACGATAAACTGCATTAGTTATACTACAATTTCGTTCTATCGGTTTGTAACCCTGGTATTCAGAAAATAATGTATAACGTAAACAAACTAGTGCAAGTTTTGAGGTTGTGTTTACATCGCGATGTCGCGTAGTTTTGGCTTACAGTCGAGTGAAATTGGCAGATTTATTGATAACCGCGACTTATCTTCCAATGAAGATGAGAGTGAAGATGAGTTTGTCAGGGTGGCCACCCAACCGTGAAAACCGTGAAACCGTGAATTAGCCGTGAATTTGGCACACCGTGAATAAACAGTGAAAAAGCCGTGAATTTCACTGTAAAACCGTGAAAATTCTATCATGATTAGTGACTCGAATGTCGGTATTGTTACCGCGAAAGTTAATTTGAGATATAAAAATATGTTTCGGTGTACAGAAAAAACAGTATCGGTGAGAGATTTGTCGACAGGAAAAACAAAGAAAGAGAGAAGCAAGTCAATAATATAAAAACAATTCTTAAAGATATTTTTTTATAAACTCTCCGATGAAATTCCAGGTAAGAGATTTATTTACAGCTCTATTCGCGAATTGATAACCAAAGGAGCTGACTGAGGGGAAACGGAGAGAGGGAGAGAGAGAGAGAGAGCAGAGAGAGCGGCTAGTCCGGAAGTGAGCAAATCCCTTCCAAATTCCTGGAAGTCATCACAACTGTCTGACAGATAAACCTATTTTTGAGATCTTTTCCTTGTACAAATATTCTTTTGGTGACCATAAATTAATTACGTGTAACGCCTTTGACCCTTGTTTATTAAAACAGTGTCTCAACATATATATCATTGGTTATTAGTGAATTTCCTTTGGAAAGTTATTAGCATGACCCGCACGGTGAAACTTAAGCCTGGGACCACCATAGAAGTTCCTAACGTGACCCCCTGAACAAGTTTTGGGGGGTCGTTCAAAATTTTATATATATATGTATATATATATAGACATATATATATATATATATATATATATATATATATATATATATATATATATATATATGTGTGTGTTTGCACTCTAGCGGTCCCATTTTTTGTCCGATTTACTTCAAATTTGGTAGGGATGTTCCTTTCTGTAATCAGTTGGACAAGTTCGTTGGGCAAAATAATCGGAAAACTCTAAACCCATTTTTTTGGGGATTATTCTTTCAAATTTCAAGTTTTTGGGCCCAAAAAGGGTCATAAAAGCTCCAGATGTAAAATTAATGCACGTAAAAAGATGGGAATTAGTGAGGCGAAAGTATTAAGCCCTCTCTCGTCATTCTAGCATAAATATTTACCGAGTTATTAAAGAAAATGTGTATCGACTAAACACAGTACTTGTCTTATGGGGGTTTTACACTAGAAAAGCCTGTTATTCCTTTGTTAGAGTACTTTTATCATCCCCAGCAACCTCACGCCTACTTTCAAGCCTGTCTGGATCTTCTCCTAACCTTATAATGCGTAAAATTGTATTCCCAGCTTTGCAAGTAAATGAAACCAGGAGTATCAGAACAGCCAAAAAAATCAGTGTTTTCAGATTTCAATAAAAATTAGACAAATGTGTGTTTTTACACTTATTTTGAGTTTTAAAAGTTTTTATGTGGAAATTCACTTCCCTCACGTCAGTGTGCTGCGTGCGAACTCGTTTTAATTTCTCTGTATTCCGTCATGCCATGCATTCTGACAATATTTAATCTGAGAATAAGTAAAATATCTCTCGATACCGATCATAGGCTGTATACCCCACTGTGTCGTCACACACCTCATCACTACTGCCACTGCGTTGTTAAAACATAATGGTGGATGTTCCCCAACTACCTTGAGGCCGTCGATTAATATTTATTTGTTGTATAACTACATGCTTCATTCTACAAATATCTAAAGTCCAGATGAAAAATTAATTGTTGTAAATCAAGAAAACCTTTCGTGGAGGTTGCCACGGTATTTAAAGTTATTCTTAAGTATTTGTAAATGTACTAAATTACACTACATTTAAATGTACGCAAATTATTATTTATAGTGGTTGATTTTAAGCGAGCTAATTATATATTTTTCTTAGTTGAATAAATTAATAGTTCATGAGTATTGATTTATAAATTATGTGTATTTTGCGTAGTTTTTAAATTATGATATCAACTAAAAATATCGTACTATCCCACCATTACTGACCACAAAATCTAAATCCAATTTATCCCGTTAAAGTATCTATTTAACCGTGCCAGTTAAAATTAAAAAAGAGGTGTAAACAAGAGGTAAAATGCTAAAATACTGTTCAGGAAACAATAACTGGCACGTTATGGGAACTGGCCACTTAGAGCATCGCGTCGCTTCGGCCGAAGATTCACTTGGCAGCTGACTAAGACCTTAGAAGGATGGCTCTTTAACCCTTCCTTCAAGTTGCGCATGCGCCCCCTTCCCATTACCACTCTTTGTTCCCCTTATCCTTGTTTACTCTGCACTGTCCGCGATATCTAGATATATTTGTCGTTTCAACCCGACCAGCTGTTTTGCCTCTTCCCCTCCTCCTGCTCCCAAAACTGCGTGTCCAAATCCGCTTCCTCTGCCGCTTCCTGTAGAAATTGCTAAGTTGCTTCAATGACAGTAGTACGCACGCACAGACTAGTTTTCTAGCCTCTTGTTAACAGCTATAAAGTACAATTTTCTTTAATTTAATACTTTATTGTCCGTCAAGTATCACTTCTGTACGCTATAAAATACATTTTTCAATTTATCGTTTTTCAGGTCGGCCTAATCTTGTTTATGTTGTACAAAACTGAAACGTGATTTTGCCAAAAATAACCAGGAAAAACCGGGAAAAAACCGTGAATTTGTATATAATTGTAGAGTGGCCACCCTGATTTGTGGACCGCGCGACACTTGAACAGTTTCGGGATGACCAAGAATCCGATCCTGAATGTGAAATTCAAGACTCGAACGTGGTGTTACCTAGGCCTACCGCAGAGCTGTTTGACGGTCACAGTAATGAATTTAGTGAAGTTATTTCTCCTAATACAGATACTATCGATGAAACTATTCAAAGAGTAAGTACAGGGGAAATTGATTTATCTGTTTATGATGAATTTGTTTTTGAAACAGAGCCCAATGGGCATCTAACTTCAAACGGAAACGCTGCTACGCCTAGGCCTAGTTCTACGGACTAGATGACTGGTGTATGCAAGTAGATTTCTCCACTCAAGTGGATAATTATAATGAATCTCTTCAAGGAACTATCGATCAGGAAGTACCTAATGATAGGCTTAACACTGATGTAACTGTAGAAAAAGTAGCTAGGTTAGATTTACCTACTGATAATGTAAGCGAGATAATAGAGCGAGATAATAGATAGTAGAGCAGGAGACATAGACCTTTCCCTTGAGAGTCCATTTGTTTGGAATGACGAACCTAATGAGCCAAAAAATATTATATTTTCTAGCCAGAATGTAGGCATAAACATTCCTAACATAAATGATCTTTATGATGAGCTAGATTTGTTCTATGAATTTGTGGGGCAAGATTTTTTCGAGATGGTAACTAGGGAAACGTATGCACAGCAATGCTTTCTTGATCCCGAGAGAAAAGTTCTGAAATCAGATGATAAGTGGTTAGAAGTGACAATAGATGAAATGAAATCTTTCAATATACTTATTATGAGTATTGTTGATAAGCCAACACTTCAAAGCTACTGGACCAAGACAAAAATTTTGGAAACCAAAATCTTGTCAGAAGTTATGCCTCTGAAGAGATTCACCTCAATTATGAGATTCCTTCATTTTGCCAATAATGAAGAACAGGACCAAAATGACAAACTTAGTAAAATAACGCCTGTAATTGATTATTATGAAGATAAGTTTATGAGAAACTACACCCCTGATAGAGAAAGTTCAGTAGATGAAAGCCTGATGAAGTTTCGGGGAAGGCTCTCGTAGATCCAGTTTATAAGAACCAAGCGTGCATGTTTTGGAACTCAAATTTTCAAACTGTGTGAGTCAAAAACTTGATATTGTTCATCTTTTGAAATCTATACAGGCAAAAAAAACAATGCCTAAAGGTGTACTAGCTAGTGAAGAAGTAGTTATGAGACTTGCGAATAATTTTTTGGATAAAGGCTATATTATCTATTTAGATAACTGGTACTCCTCACCTATGTTGTTCTCTAAACTTCTGTTGCGTGACACTTATGCTGTTGGTACAGTAAATACCCCCATAGCAGCAAACCTGCGTACTCAGCGAATTTCCAATGCATATATATGTATCTTAATACCACATAAAGCCACATACCAAGTTTCATCAATATACATTCATAAATAAACGATTTGTGACATTTTAATTATTCTCCATAAGAATAACATGGCGGCTGAGTATGCAGGTTTTCTGAAGGAAGGAAAACAAAAAATGGGGTTTTATACAAATATCAATATAACTCATTTAGGTAAAGCCACATACCAAATTTCATTAATTTATTTTCATAATTAAGGGAGATAACAAGTTACTTATTCTCCATAAGAATAACATGGGGCTGAGTACGCAGGTTTGCTGCTACGGGAGCCTTTGGCAAAAAATTGGTTTTTTGAGCAAATATCAATGTTCCACAACCAGATGAAGCCGTATACCAAGTTTTGTCAGTATACGTTCATAAATAAGCGAGATATACAATTTTTCTTTTCCTCCATAAGAATAACATTAGACAACGTACTGTGTTTAGCACTTTCAATATCTCGGTAACCAATTGACGTAGAGAAATGATCAAAATACCAAATTGTGTGTTTTTTTAAGCTGAATCCAATGGTAAAAACTAAAATTTGACTATTTCCAAAATTATATGTAAAAAATTTAAAAAAAAATTTTTGGGGTACAAAACCCCCCCAAAATACCCCTTCGGATAAAGCGATCTGGCTGGTTTTCGAACTTAAAGTCATAAATGTTGCTTTACACGTTTATACCAAATTTCATCAAAATCGGATAATTTTTACGAGAGTTATCGTGCTGTATATATATATATACAGTTTCGAACGAATGGTGTTTTTGGGGTCTGGGGACCTCAAAACAAAAAGTTATCATGGTCCCGGGCCTAGGTCTTACCATGCCGACTACGGTAATAGCTTCTTCCCCATAGGGGAAATTCGCTAAAATGAACAGAAAGCATATGCTAAACATGAATGGAGTGGACTTGGAAATAGATGAGGCAGTGCAAAGAAGTAGTGAAGGGGTATTGTTTATTCGATGGATCGACAAAAAGAATGTGAAAACCCTCAGTACTGTGCACAGTGAATTAGAATTCCAACCAACAGGGCGATGCGTTAGGGCTTCTCAAAACCTGGACATGAGATATGCAAACCTAGATTGATTGTAGAATATAACAGTGGGATGCAGGGTGTAGATAGGCAGGATCAGGTCTTAGCTTATAACCCGCTAATGCGCCGGTATGCTAAGGGACACCATAAGATTTTTTTTTATCTTCTTCACATGGCCATGTTCAATGCGTATGTCATTTATTGCCAGCAAAACACCCCAAAAAGTTCAAATTTTCTTACTTTAAAATTGCTGTGGCTGACAAATGCTGGGGACAGTTTCATTAGTTCACAAACGTATTGGACGACCTTCGATTTCAAACCCAATGAGGCTAAAGGTACGGCACTTCCCAGAATCAATCCCTCCAACTGCAAACAAGGAATTCCCTACCAAGAGATGTAAAGTGTGTAGTGAAAGAGGGTTAAGGAAAGAAGTCAGGGTTCAGTGCAAGATGTGTAAGGTCCCTCTCCACATGGACGTGTGTTTTGAGGTCTACCACACAGTTCTGAACTACTAGAAGATTCACTGAAGATGTGAAGTGTAAATATGTATATAATAATAGGAAATTGAAGTATAAATATGTGTATAATAATATACAAGTGCAGTGCTGTGATTTTATGATTGAAATTGAACAAAGGACCCAGTGGTAAGTTTATATGTCTCTTTGAAGGTGGTAGGTACTATAAGTGCATGTAAATAAAAGTCCGCGCTGTTCATAGTTTTAGCTGTAACTCAATAAATGTATGATATTTTGATATAGTATGTTAAAACACAATTAGTGTAATTATTTTAGTGTATAAGTAAAATTAAAATAAACGTGTGTGGCTGAACAAATGCTGGGGATAGTTTCATTAGTTCACAAACGTATTGGACGACCTTCGATTTTAAACCCAAAGAGGCTACAGGGACGGCACTTCCCAGAATCTTCTGGACATCTTCTTGACACAGATTACTGTATCACCTTATATATGTATAAAAATACATATATATATATATACACAAGTATATAATATATAGTATATATATATGCATTTTTATCGAATACATATTTATACAATATAAGGCAATATCACTGAAAATTTCAGGTCAATCCAATAATAAACCCCAAAGTTATAGCAGTTTTTGTAAAAGTCTAGTGCCAGAAAAAGTGGAATTCCTGGGGGTCACTATGCACTAAAAAAGAGGTAGGCCAGTGGGTTAATAACGACAGCACTGTAGTATTAGCCACCATAATAGCTTAATTCAAACTTAGAAGATTGTTTTCAAAGATGTGACAGTGGGATATGGTCAAATAAGGTACTATTTTCAAGATTATTTTTTATACTGTTATAGGTTTGAATCCATTTCATGGCAAGTGTTTAAGTTCATGAACAAAATGCTCTTGGACTGGATGTAACAAAACATTTCTATTTTACAAAGTTCTAAGTTTTTGTAGGTGCATTTTAAAATACCCCCGTCGCAGCAAACCTGCGTACTCAGCGAATTTCCAATGCAAATATATGGGTATCACTACTACCTAGAGCCACTTACCAAGTTTCACAAAAATACATTAATTAATAAGCTATACATAGCATTTTATTTATTCTCCCTAAGAATAACATTATAAATGAGTACGCAGGTTTGCTGCAACAAGGAAGATAAGTTAGGGTGTTTTTTTGCAATTATCAATATAACTCAACCAGGTAAAGCTACATACCAAGTTTTATTAATTTAGGTTCATAACTAAGGGGGATATAAAACTTTAACTACTTATTCTCCATATGAATAACATGGGGGCCGAGGATGCAGGTTTGCTGCTACCGGGAAAAATCAACAAAGAACTTTTTTTGTACTATTATCAATATACCACAACTAGTTGAAGCCACATACCAAGTTTCATCAAAATACATACATAAATAATCAAAATATAACATTTCATTTATTCTCCATAAGGATAACATTGGACAACGTACTGTGTTTAGCACTGTGAAAGAAATGTGGAGTTTTTAGTGAAATTATCTGAGGAAAATCTAAAAACTATATTCCCTTAAGATTAACATGGGAAATTTTATGGACACATTTTTTGACTTTTCTCCACAACCACTAAACCTAGCTTAATGATTCAAAATACTAAATTGTTTTTTTTTAATCTCTATAAAATGGCTATAACCAAAATCTAGTGTTTTCAAAATTTTAGGGTAAAAAGTTCAAAAAACTGATTTTTGAACAAATTTAAACCCCCATAAAACCCCTTTCCCATAGACCGATCAATCTGGTTTTCGAACTTAAAGTCATAAATGTTACTCTCCACATTTGTGCCAAATTTCATAAAAATCAGGCGCTTCTTTCAAAAGTTATCGCGGTAACGGACATTTATATATATATATATATATATACATAAATATAAATTTGAACGAATAGTGTTTTTGTCATCTGGGGGCCTCAAAACAAAAAGTTATCATGGTCTCGGGCTTAAATCTTACCATGCTACCTACGGTAATAGCTTCTTCCCTATAGGGGAAATTCGCTAAAAACAAAGTGGGAACAGGACACGAAATGTTTAATAACAGTGGGGCAAAGAGACTTATAAGTTTCACAAATTCAAATGTTAATGATTGTCTCTTGTGAACTACTATTGTTGAAGGTTTAGAGGGTACAAAAGAAGGTACAAAAGCCGCTTCAAAATGATTTCAATTTTGTATTTTGGTACTGATTGAAAAAAAAAAAAAACTGCTGCTAATAAAATAAAATATTTTCCTGAATGTGCTAGTATTAAATATTTTGTTACTATGTTGGACAGGTGATGCCTCACCTGATGCTAGCGCACAAGTCTATCACCACGCTGCAGGGGGAAGACATCGTGTTCCTCGCCACGGACATCAACCTGCCCGGGGCGGTGGACTGGGTTATGATGCAGAGCTGCTTCGGCCACCACTTCATGCTTGTTCTTGAAAAGCAAGAGAAGTATGATGGACATCAGCAGTTCTTCGCCATCGTTCAGCTGATAGGCTCGAGGAAACAGGCTGAACACTTTGCCTACAGGTATTTTGAAATTTTTGTATGTTTTTAATCTGTGAAGGTTGGAGCCACTGAGGTATTTCAGTAAGTGGCCGGTAAATATATCAATGGGATAATTTTCTGTCTTGGTCCAGCAAGTTTTGATTATAAGAACAATAACAGGAAGCAATAACATTAACGCAGCCTGTAAGCTTTGCATTTGGCATCACTGGTCGCCGCTCCTTTGGAATAACTCTTTTAGAATATCTAATTAGCATAACAATGCTGACATTGCCAATTGAGGAGTATCCTTTGGACCCCGATTTTATTAGCGAATTTCCCCTATAGGGAAGAAGCTATTACCGTAGTCGGCATGGTAAGACCTAGGTCTGGGACCATGATAACTTTTCGTTTTGAGGTCCCCTGACCCCAAAAACACCATCGGTTCGAAACTGCATATATATATGTGTCCGTGGGTACGATAATTCTCGTAAAAATGGTTCGATTTTGATAAAATTTGGTACATACGTGTAAAGCAGCATTTATGACTTTAAGTTTGAAAACCAGACAGATCACTCCATCCAAAGTGGTATTTTAGGAGGGTTTTGTACCACAAAAATGGGTATTTTGAAGTTTTTACATGTAATATTTAAAACAGTCTAAGTTTTCACCATTAGAATCAACATTAAAATCTCACAATTTGATGTTTTGATAATTTCTCTACGTCAAATGGTTACAGAGATGTTGAAAGTGCTAAACACAGTACGTTGTCCAATGTTATTCTTATGGAGAATAAGACAAATTTATGAACTACTAATGAAACTTGGTATACGGCTTCATCTGGTTGGGGTCTATTTTTATTTACACAAAAAAAGTCATTTTTACCGATTATTCCCATAGCAGCAAACCTGCGTACTCAGCCCCCATGTTACTCTTATGGAGAATAAGTTAAATGTAATGTCTTCCTTAATTATGAACATATTTTAATAACACTTGGTACGTAAAATTTTTTGTGTTCCTTGTTGCAGCAAACCTGCGTCCTTATACCCCATGTTGATCTTATGGAGAAAAATCAAAATGGTATATATCGCTTATTTATGAATGTATATTGAAAATTGGTTTGTGGTTTCACCTAGGTGATTTATATTGATATTTGCTTGAAAACCCATATTTTGTGTTCCTTGTTGCAGCAAACCTATGTAATCAATGTTATTCTTATGGAGGATAATTAAAATTGTATATAATGCTTATTTGTGAATATATGTTTATGAAACTTGCTATGCGGCTTTATGTGGTATTAAGACATATATTTGCGTTGGAAATTTCATGAGTACGCAGGTTTGTTGCGACGGGGGTATTAATTCTTGGTGTGATGCTTCAAATAGCAAACTTGAAAAAGTCTTGGATTACAGGTTGAAAAAGTGTTCTAATGCAACATGTAAATACCCCCGTCACAGCAAACCTGCGTACTCAGCGAATTTCCAATGCATATATATGGGTATCACTACTACATAGAGCCACTTGCCAAGTTTCACAAAAATACATTCACAAATAAGTGATATATAGCATTTGATTTATCCTCCATAAGACTAACATTAGGGCTAAGGTTTGCTGCAACGAGGAAGATAAAAAATGTCTATTTTTGAAATTATCAATATAACTCAACTAGGTGAAGCTACATACCAAGTTTTATTAATTTAGGTTCATAACTAAGGGAGATGTGCAACTTTACTTATTCTCTATAAGAATAACGTGGGGGCCGAGTATGCAGGTTTGCTGCTACGGGGAAAATCAAAAAAAAAACATTTTTTGTGCAAATATCAATATAACAGTACTAGGTGAAGCCACATACCAAGTTTCATCAATATACGTTCATAAATAATTGAGATATCAAATTTTAAATATACTCCATAAGGATAACATTGGACAACGTATTGTGTTAGAACTTTGAATATCTCTGCAACGGTTGGACAAAGAACAACAATTAAAACACTAAAATGATGGTTTTGTAGAGCTAAACTGATTGGTAAAAAGAAATGTGAAGTTTTTAGTAAAATTATCTGAGGAAAATCCAAAAACCTTTTTCCCCATTAGATTAACATGGAAAATCTTATGGACGCGTTTTTTGACTTTTCTCTACAACCACTTAACCTAGGTTAATGATTCAAAATACCAAATTATTTGTTTTTTTAAGCTCTATAAAATGGCTACAACCAAAATTAAGTGTTTTTTTTTAAATTTTAAGGGGAAAAATTCAAAAAACTGATTTTAGGAAAATTTAAAACCTCCATAAAAGCCCTTTCCTTTAGTCCGATTGATCTGGTTTTCAAAGTCATAAATGTTACTCTACACATTTGTGCCAAATTCCATCAAAATTGGGCGTTTCTTTCAAAAGTTATCGAGGTAACGGGCACATTTATATACATGGTATGAATCCGAGAGATTTTAAGCCTCTAAAAAAAGTATTTAGTTTTATAGGCATAAAATTACCGGATTGGATTTTCCTCCTCGGATTGGATTTTCCTCCTCGGATTGGATTTTCCTCCTCGGATTGGATTTTCCTCCTCGGAAAAATCAAGAAATTCTTGTGATAATGTAGATAGAGATTGTCTTATCTTGAATGGTTTTTTTATCTGAATCTCTGTTTTGTATGTGTTTTTTTTCCAAAAATTCTTGTAATAAGACTGAGGAGTCCTACTTTTAGTTAGTCAGAATTGAAGTTCCTGTGTTATCCTTGGCCCAATTGTAAAATGTTATACAAATTTTATTTCGTAATTGAATGAAACAGTTCAAACAAACCCATTTTCAAACAGTTTCTGTACTTGTAGGATAAGTTAGGTTATACTCAGCACAAATTTCAGGGCGAATTTCTGTCTCAGAAATATTGTTTGGTCAAGAAAAACCGCATAACAGAATGTACATGGCACTAGGTGTGAATTCTGATTGTACTATACACTATGACCTACAGAAAAAGAAATAGCTATGATGTGCTGCAGAAAAAGAAAAAGCAGTCCTTCAATCATTCTGCTACCACTGCGAGATGCCGACCGACTAGTGATGTTTCGAAACCGAAACTCGAATCTCGAAACAACTGAAACTGCCGAGATTTTTTGCGTAATTATTATTATTATTTTTTTAAACAGAAATCACGCTTCAGTCAATAATGCGAAGGTCAAAAGCCTACTGTCATCGGTCGTCTACCTTCACAGCGACGTCGTGGATATAAACATCATTCATTTCCTTTCAGTTCGGACTTAGTCTGCTAGTGACAGTGACGCATCTTCTGAATACATTCATAAATTTACCGCCCGGAGCAAGAGTGCCCTGTTAGCTCTTGTGGTGAGAATACAAATTACAACCAATGCAAGAACGGAACAAAGCTTGATATTCGACCTCCAACCGCCAGGATCACTAGTGTTTTCGACTCCAGACTCCAGGATCGTTAGTGTCTTCGGATGACAACTCATATATAACCTTCATGAGTGTATTCGTTTGTCAGTAATGCATTTCACATCACTCCCTAGCAGACGAACACGCAACGGTTAAGAGGGTCTAGGGGATTACGGTCAATTTTACTGTGTATTTAATAAAGTCGGGCATTTTTATTAAGAAAGTTTGTTAATATCGTCGAGAATGCCAGAAGAAGAATTAGTCGACGATCTATTTTTGATATTGCCCAATTAACACTGCTAATAACTCCGACCCCAGAGGTAGTTCTAGTCCTGCTGTTTCCGTAAATATAAATCTTAACTGTATTTACAATTATATCATTCCTGTAGGAAAAGATTCTAGGGTTTCCAAAGTCTGCAAAACTGAAATATCAGCAAAACTAGATAGACTTATTTTGTTTTTAAGGTTAAGCCTACAGTAGGCTAAACTTAAACCCCAACAATAAGTTAAAGATTACTTAGACTAAGGTACTGCCATAGGCTAACTTTGTTATTATTTGGCTAAAAATGGTTTTAAGCCTAGGTGATTAATTAGTTTTATAATGGCCCATAATATTTAATTTAAATAAATAATTGATTCACTAGTAGTTCTGAAACTAATATTTTTTTAGGCTACTTTGAGAATTATAGTAAGTTAACTGTTTTATTTGGAGTAACTGGATTTATTTTTCATAACCATAACCAGGCAAGTATATAGGGTTTTGCGATTTGGGTTTTTAGTTTTGAGATTTGATTTTTTAAGTTTCGGTTTCGGTTTCGAGATTCAAAATTTCTGGTTTTGACCATCACTACGACTGAACTAACTCAGAAGTAATATGGACTACTCCACTAAAACCCATGCAGTGAGCGAATGGAGGTTGTTTCCAAACAGCTTATGTCTTGGTTATTAGTGAATTTCCTATGGAATAGTGAGCTATTACTAGTATAACCTGCTCAGTGAGACCTAAGCCCGGGGCCATGATAAAAGTTCCCTGATCACATTTTGGGGGGTCGTTTGAAACTTGATATTTTTTTTTACTCTAGGGGCCACATTCATTGTCAGATTTACTTCAAATGTTGTAACGACATTCCTTTCTTAAACAAGTTGGGCAAGTTCACTAAGCATAACAATCGGAAAACCTATTTTTTGGAATTAACCAATTTTGTTGGAGTTTTGAAATTTATGTACAGTAGAAATCCAATTATCCGAATATCCAATTATCCGAATCGATTTTGAGTGAAATAATAGAAATATCAAAATCAAGAAAATAACAGCGGGAGCGCGTGTAGCGATAATGCGCCGTGAGCGCTAAAATAAAAGCCTGCGCTGTTACCTTCCGGACGATATTTTCGCAGGGAACAATGAGTCATACCCCCTTCCCGCCCTGCTCATCATCAGTCGCTACTGTTCTTTCACCGAGATTATCGTTCGAAATGAGTACAAAACGTAAACGTGTTGTCCTTTCGCTAAGTGATAAACTCACTTTGCTCGAGATGTTCAAGTGAAATAACCAACATTGAACAGTGAAATACGTACAGTATGTATTGAAAAGAGCAACTGTATATACTGTATTCAATTTAACTCCTGTAATTTAATTTTTATGTCGTATATTCTTGATACAGTTCGCTCACTTTCTGTTCACTACATTTATAATAACTTTGTCGATAAAATTCTGATTTCTGAAATTTTGATTTCTGATTTTTTAATGGTGATGTTTTTTGCTTAATTCCCGAGGTATACTGATTATACGAATTTCTGCATATCCGAATTGGCCCGATCCCCAATTAATTCGGATAATTAGAGTTCTACTATATTAAGCTTTTGCGCCTAAAAAACACCCTGGCATAAAATCAATGCATGTAATAATATGATAGAATGTCATAAAAACAGAAATTTTAAACACACCCTCATTATTCTAGCACAAATATTCACCGAGTTATTAAAGAAAATGTTAATTGGCTAAACAGGGTATTTTGCTTAGGATTTTACATTGGAAAAGGCTGATTTTCATACCTTGAAGCTATGGTTCCACAGACTGCGGAATTTATGGCGGGTGGTGTGAAATTTTCCGCTGCGTAATTATTACGACACTGGTTCAATGTTGACTGGTTACACTGACGAGCGTTTACGCATCCGGAATGTTCGGTTCCGCCTGGCGGACAAATCATACTGGTCTGAGAGCAGTGCCCGTCCGGAATCCGCCAGGCCTTCTATCATTGAGACTGGGCAATTTTTTTTGTAATATTACGTATTGTGCATCGAAAAAAATTGTTGAACGTTTTTCATCGACCGAAGAGGAGGAACATGTTGAGTTGGTGTCAGGCCATGACGTTTTCCGGAATATAAAAAATATGCAATTTGGAATACAATAGAACAACTTGAGAAACAGATTATCTTAATTTATCATTAGTTGTTATAAGTTCCAGTGGCCTAGATTCGATAGGGATCAGGGGGGTATCCCCCCTTGAAATATGGAAAAATGTAAATGTCTATTCTTCTGAAATCAAGCTTGTGCCTTTTTATTGAAAATATATGATTTTAACAAAACAAATATGTGTGCAATATACCTAAAAAAATGTATCTTTAAAATAAAATTACCGTTTATCAACACATTTCAGTGAGTAAAAAAAGTGAATTTTGAAGGGTATTCTAGTAGTTTTATTAAACAAATAATGAAAACAATAGTAGTAATCTTTATGATGAGTTTAACCAAAAAGAAAAATCAGTCTTTCGACACCCGGTAGTAGCGCTTAAATTTAGTTCATTGTTTACCAAATGTCTACGAACAAGTATTTTGTAAGCTCCTTCACTGTCCCTATTCTTAAAAATATCACTCTGATCACTATGAGTAGGCACTAATAAAGACAAAAGATCGACAACATCATAATCAATGTCATCATAAAGCATCAAAGCCACGAGGGCTTTCCTCTTCCTATCCATACTCGTCCCTAGTTTGGACGCAACTGAATTTCCGCACCGTTATTTACGGAATCACAGGAACCACCTCTCCGGATTTTACACGGCGGAATCTCCGCAGCAGAAAATTTTGCACTTCCTGCCGTAAATTCCGCAGTCTGTGGAACCATAGCTTGACTTAGTTTTAACTCACACCTCCTACACCTACTTTCACTCCTGATTGGACCTTTTCTTAACCTTTTATGTATAACATTATTCCCTTAATTGCAGATAAGTAGAACCAGGAGCATCACGATAACATGTTTTCCAATTTTCAGAAAATAAGGCAATGTTAAATCTGATTCGACACTTGGCAGAATCACCATTTTGATCACTTTTGTATCCAATCAATCACAATACATTTTTATCTCCAGTTATATTATAGAATCTCCCACACATTTTTCCAGAACAAGTGGCCTAACTTACTACATGTTTTGTTACGTTTTACCCTAGATTGGAGCTGAATGGCCATCGCAGGAGGTTGACGTGGGAGGCGATGCCACGCAGTATCCACGAAGGTGTTTCATCGTCCATCCTCAACTCCGACTGTCTGGTTTTTGACACCAGCATCGCTCAGTTGTTCGCTGACACCGGGAACCTCGGCATCAACGTTACAATATCGATGGTGTAACCAGTATCTGAACAGTATTATGTGCAATATTTCGTCCATGTAAGTTTTAATTTGTTTCATGCCTGTTCAGCGGAGGTTTCTTCAGGAATTTTTTGTGTGACGATTTTATGTCGAAATATCTCTTTTTTAATTTTGAGTTCAACATGTGATAAATACCTTCCAACTACAAGGTGCTGTTATTGTAAGAAAAGTGTTTTTTTCCTAGTTTGTTTAATTTTATATTTAAATTTAGTTTTTATAAATAATTAGATCAAATTTAAATTGAAAAATGTTTAATTATTTTGACTCAAAAATTCGGATGAGGATTATTTAATGTTAAGTGAAGTATGTGAATGTTTTCTAGTGTATGTGGAAATAGCTTTACATCTTGCGAAGAAAATTACAAGGCTGTTTTACATTAGGTAATAGTATGTGCCATGTTACTGTTACCTCAATTAAATCGAAATGTATTTAAATAAGTAGTACTTACAAATCTTAGTATTTATTTATCATGAAAGACATGTAAATATTTTGTGAGCAACATAGTCAATAAAGTTTTGAGAATATGCTAGTATAATGCTATTTCACCTTGAATAACTATACAAATTATGTAGAATTTTCTTCAAATATTGGTGGATTGGAATTACAGTTCTACTTTTAAGGGGAACTTGCCAGCAAAGGGTTAGTAAAGGAGCAGTGTGAATCTAAATCCATAAATAAGAGTTCAATATATTGTATGTGGCTTATTTATGCTGATGATAATGCTCTCGTCTTCCTCAAAGACTATTAAAGAAGTTGAGGCTAAATCCCTCGAAGGCAGAAGAAGCTTTCATCTGAGGAACAGACTTGCCAACTACAAGCTTAACAAAAACTTTTGATGGTTTTCCACTGTGTCATAAAGAATGCATGTAATACTTTCGAAAGTTTAGTTAGATTGCTCTGTAATTTTGAAAAGCCACTACCAGGAGACTGTAGAAAAGGTTAGAAACAGGGCAGAGTACAGACACTAGCTGAAACTTGGGGAACAGATGTAAAAGTTCTGCGTCCTCCAGCCTTGTCTCTGGTATATTCGACTGCCAATTATTGTCTCCCGTTTGGCTCAACGGTGCACATGTCGGAGATGTCAATGTTCATAAAAACTATTACAGTGGAACCTCAGGGGGGACGGAATAATTTTGAGTTATTGAATATTTTGAAATATCAAGGTTCGACTTATCAAGGCGATCTTCCAGATTTCGACTTATGAGGTGACAGTAATGCAATTAGCGAGTCATGGAAGAGTAGAATCCTAGCCTCCATCATTTAGTGTTTTGTGTGCAGTGTATCATAATTAATCACATGGTAACAATTATAATTACAATTAAAACTAATTTTACCAATTTATTGAAAATGTCTAAAAATGAGCCTGGACATCCTGGTTTTGGACATCTTTAGAGGTCGAAAAACCTCCTTCAGTGAACATGTCATAGTAAGAAAGTAAACTAACAATGACTCACATTTTGGCAATTTGGCAATGTTTTCCCTGAATGACAACTAGACCACTTCCTGTCTGTTATTAAAAGTTTTTACATGAACTATAGACGCTCAAATACGGTAACTGGGATTTTTAATCCGAATCAATATTGTAAAATTTTGACTTATAGAGCTATGGCCTCTGTACATATTCGAGTTATAGAGGTTTATATAAGTTTCCCAGTTAAAACTTCCGAGTTATAGGAGGTGCGGCGGTAGGCTACGTAGACCACAAAACTTCGGGTTATCAAGATTTTTCCGGCCAACCCTTCGACTTATGGGGGTAGAACAGCACAGCATTAGGTAGGCAAGTTCAAGGGGGATAACAAAACTTCGACTTATCAAGGAATTTGATTTATTGAGGTTCCACTAGTGACAACTCCACTTCCCTAGATTCCAGTACTGTGTGATACTGCCCCTACTGGGTGGCTCTTTTAAGAGACAATTTAAAAAATCTTGTCAGCCCTCAAACTTACTTATCTTGTAAGATTTCTCACAGGAGAAAAGTCATTGACGTTCCTGGAGATGGCCTCCACCTTAACTCTAGAGAAAATTTGTAACCTGTAAAAGCCTAAAGCCTATGATACAAGGCCCGTTATCTAGCCAGGTCAGGCCATAAAACCTACAGCACCACAGGCCTGTGTCAGGTCGGCCCACGGTCCATCAGGCTGGCGCGGGCTTTCCCGTGGAAAGTCAGTAAACATCAAAGGCCTGCCTCAGCGCAGCTGTACTCCTCCACCTCCTGAGCTAATTCGGCCATCGGCTACCAGTGAATAAGGTCATATTTGTTGTTCTTTGGTTACCACTGCCTTCTTAATTCACAGGTTTGAAATGGTTCACACTTTCTGGAGTCAGGTAATTTCAAAAAGGTCAGGGAAAAATTTGTAAAAATGCCGAAACTCAGGGAAAATTACTAATATTGTATACAAGTCAGGGAAAAATTGTAATTTAATTGTAAACGCAAAGCATTACTGTGCAAAAATCAAAACTTGTCAGACTTTTGTTAAATCTGTTTTATGGTGCAACGGAGGAGGAAGTGAAAAAGATAAGGCAAATATGTATTGGAAAACAACAAACTGTTGTAAATTAATCAAGAGGGCATTGGATAGCTAAGAGGATGGTGGAGGCAAAAATAATTTTGTTTAAATTACCTATTGTAAATAAAGTGTGCATTCCGAGTCGAAACATTTTGCGATGGTCTTCGAAACGTAAGCAACTTGTAGGGATGGAGATGGGGGGGGCGGGTTGGAGCAAACCAAAAACTGCCCAGCTGCCAACAAATTCCACTGGTGTTGAAATCACTCATAAAATCTACAGCGTAACTCTTAGTTAAGTAACTTTTCCTCCAAATATAAAAATTGATTCGAATAGTACCACAGTCTGGACAGAGTTAGGTTACACTTCCACATAGCACAAAATGGTACCTGCCACAGTGTAACTAATATTTGTGACAAATACCAAGTAATATTTAATACTATTAAGAAGAGCGCTACAAGAATAAGTTAACAAGTGGTCCATTGAAAATTAATCACATACTTAATATAAAAATGTATAATTACAGGTTTAACATACATATTTTATACAATAATTGATCATATGACCAGGCGGCTTTAAAGCACAATACAATAGCATCATAACTGACCAAATTATTTTAGGCAAAAGTTGCAGGTAGGACTACAGTAATATTAAGTAAATAAAGCATTATGTAGCAAATCACATAATGCGGGTTCTAAAAGAAGAGAAAATATATATATCACATTATTTCATCAATTCTTCCCAGCCCTGAAACAGAATTTATTCATTTCCAAAAATAATTAAAATATGAACAGATTCAAAGCAATAATAAACAAATTTATAAAACATTTTTCACCCAGTAAAATAAATTTATATTTAAAAGTAACATTTTTTACCATACTCAATTTTAAGGTCTTTTCGATTTTACAAATAATATCTTCATCTTTGACATCTTCTGATATTTATTGTAAACCAACAAATTTGTCAACTCCATCCATATATTTTACAAATAGACTGAATCTAATTATTTGAACTCAATAATTTTCCCTAATTAAAGTGCTGAAGAGGATTAACTTATAAGAGACAGTAAGGTTTAGTAAGCTCTCGTTGTCTTCAGAGACTATTCCGTCTGTCGAAGTCTGGCCAGACGCTGTGTGAGTTCGTCCTGCTCTTGGGAAACTTGTGTGGACGTCCCAACACTCCCAGCCTGAGGAAGTTCCAGGTTCAAATCCAGTCTGTAACAGATTTACATTTTAGGGCACGAGATTAGGATTGCTAATTCTCTCTATGACTCAACCTAAAGGGGTAAGCTAGTTAAAAACCCACAACATTTGCCTAAATGATGTAAGAAATCATAATGCAGTAAAACCCCGCTTAACCGGGACCTCGCTAAACCGAAACCCAGATTAACCGGAACATTCTACAAGAAATGGATAATCAACCATAGATAGGATAAGCCTGGCATATGACTTATGGCGGACCAAAAGACCGTCCGCCGCGGCGGTCACTGAACGTAGGGGTTGTTTTGACACAAACCTGGGGCCTATTTTTGAATTGGGTGAGAGGTGAGGGAGTCACTCAAACCACTATTTTTTTTTTTTTTCAGAACAACAGATAAAAGTACAGATATTATTTAGGTAACCGTTTGATTAATTACACCCAGCCACACAAAATTTATATTAGTATTTTCAATGAACGTTTATATTTAACATTGATAGATTTTAACTATAGATATATATTTTTATTTTTTACTGATGAGTCACCAGCTTGACCACTTCTACTCACCATGCAAAATGCGATGAAAAAATAGCATAAAGGAGAACTAAAAAATGTTAACTAGACTGATAAGCCCACAGGTACTAATGCAGTTATCACCGTATTTATCAATAGCCATAATAAATGGACTGTATGTCAATATGTTCTCTCCATGTAACCAAACACTTAGGCCCTAGTCTAGGGAATTGCCAAAACCCAGTAGCCTATCTCTCATTCAACTGTTTGTAAATAGTAAATTTTAGGTTATCCTATTATAAATATAAGTTATTTAAATCAGTAAGTTATCCAATTATCGTTGGCCTAGCTTATGTTGTATCTAACCTGTTACCTAATAGACTTAACCTATTATATACATAGGTTCAAATTAGGCCCAATTTTATTTCTATGTAATATAAAAGATATGCACCATTTTATTGTACACCCTGAAAAATGTAAATTATGCCTGTATGCTGATGATTCAAATTTAAAAGTGTCTGGGAAAACAGTGGATGACTTGGAAATATCAGCATTCATAGAACTAGAAAATATAAAACAATTTCTTCAACAAAATAACCTTTTTCTAAATACATCAAAAACAAATTTTATGACATTCTCTGCTAAAAATAGGAAAAATTATCCTCAACCTAATTTAGAAATGGATTCAGAGCCAATAGGGAAAATTTCCCAGGCAAAGTTTTTGGGGCTTCATGTAGATGAACATTTAAATTGGAATTTTCATGTTGAAAATTTGTTAAAAAAACTCAGTTCAGGATTATATGCATTGAAACGGATGTCATATTTGTGTAATTTAGATGCACTCAAAAAAATATATTTTGCCCATATTCATTCACATATATGTTATGGTATAGCATTATATGGTGCCACTTCCAAACTTAATTTAAATAAAATTTTAATCGTACAAAAAAGAGCAATAAGAATTATATTACACCTAAAGTTTGATGACTCTGTAAAATTGTATTTTAAAGACCTGAATATTTTAACAGTTTATGGAGCATACATATATGAAACAATATGTCTTGCGAGAGAAGAAAATATAAGAATAGAGCCTTTGGAAACTCATAACTATAACACTAGGTTCAAAAGAGATATTGTAACCTCACGCCATCAACACAAATTAGAATTTTATAAGAAAAAACCAACTTATGCAGGATATTTATTTTTGAGAAAATTGCCTGCAAGCTTAAAGAATGAAAATAATACTAAATTGTTTAAAACCAAATTAAAAAGATTTTTAATAGAGAAGTCATTATATTCAATTGAGGAATACTGTAACTGATTATCTTTTAATGAGACCAACTTAATGTATTTTTGAATTTTGGTTTTGAATTTTCGACTCTGAAAAGTAGTTATAATATTTATGTTTGTATTTGAAATAGATAGGCTAAGTCTTGACGCTATTTATTATTGTACAACTGTGCATGTATATTGTAAAATAAAGATGTTTTGATTTGATTTGATTTGATTTGATTTGATTTGATGCTGTAGCGCTTCAAAACACTGCGCCATTTGGATCACGTCTTGCCCTTGATTAGGCGTACATAGAATATAATCAACCTTTTAAATAATATGACCACCGGTATTGTAAACATGCGTTACATAACCATTCACAATTTTTATAAAATCCTTAGATTTTGTGAACCTCACAATAAGTGATTTTAAGGTGTAAATTATTACAACCCGCTAATTATTGTTAACTTTAATAACTACGGTATTATTACAGTTGTATTTCTATTCGCTTTATCTCAAAGTACTTTAGATTCTACCGTAAACTAAATTTTTAACAATCCAATTTTTGGAGAGTACTATTTCGGCTGCACACTTTACGCCGTCTTGTTCTCACCTACAACCTTGTCCCTAGCTATCATTATTACAATATAACCATCTTCACTCAACGTCTTAAGGCAGTTCGCAAAGTGGGTACCCCAACAGTGTTGCCAGACGTAATTTCAGACTCCAGGGAATATAAAATTATTGTGTAATGTACTAAGTTGTAAGTTGTAGAAAAGACTGCACCGATGCAACAGTTAGAAAAAGTGTTTTCATGGATTTTAGTTTTTTGCTGGGGTAAGTTTTCTGGAGCAGTACGCAGTACGATTGTTGTATTATTTATTATTAACCATGAAATATTACACAACTCAACTAGGCAACGGCAACACTGCACTGCCAAGAGGATAGTGAATAGTTTGATATGTCCACTTGATGTAATTGAGCGTAGACAAAGTAGCTCCATAGTGTTGGTTGGTTAGGTCGGCACTGTCGGCGGTACTTTAATATTTGGTTTAATATTTGGACGAAGGACCGAAAGCATTAGCATTGCTGGATTATGTTTGTTATGGAGCTCTACTGACACAATCTACAAGAATTGTAACAATGATTCTGCAAAGTTTTTGTTTTAAATTTACTTTTGTAGACGACTCTTTTCACTAGTCGGCGTTTTAAATATTCGGCTCAAACTTCGAACTTTTTTGCAATTTTTGAGCCGAGCCGAATACTGCAATATTCGGCTCGAAAAAGCTCGAAGTTTGAATATTCGCACACTCCTAGTAAATAACCTTCTTCTTCTTCATGTTAGAAGGATATGACAGAAGGAATCAATAGTAAACTGCCTAACTAGGTTATGTTTACTACAGTAGAATAACGTATGATTTATTATTAAAATGCTCAAAAGTACTTAAATGTTTAAAAATATATAAATTGATTTAGCTAAAGCAGCAGCAGGTTTATAAATTTGTAAATTGGTTAACACTTTGCACTCCGACGTCCGATATATCGGCCGTGGCTGTTTCGGCCAAAAACTCCGCAGTCTGATATATCGGCTGTTCGCAAAATGTGCGAAAAACTCCGACGTCCGATTTTTCGGACGTCCGCGAAACCAATTTTACTGGCCTTATAAAATAGCCAAATGCGCTACCTTTGCGATAAATGGAAGCCAGATAGTTGTGGAGTATCACTGCGTAGTCAGTATTGATTTACTCTCTGCCGTTTTTTTTTGTGATGAGTTCTTTTGTTGATGTTATGCCTACCATATGTTTTGATTTCATTGAGAATCAGATGTTTGTTGTTTACACTGAAATATTTTGTTGTTATTTCAAGTTGCCTACAACTAGAAATAACAACAAAATATATTAACCTATTATTTGTATATGCTATATCAGTTTATATTTAGTCTAAAATGAATTACAATGATATTTATTCTGAAGTGGGACTTTAAAATCGCCGACTTGACGTTCACCTAGCCTAGCTGACTTAGGCCTAGACTAGGCTAAGCCTAAGGCATAGTTATTTTTATATTTGTTTACTTTTGGAAGTTTTATGACATTTTATGTTATAGTTAGAGTTGCACAACAGAGTTGCAGTAGATTTTCTGGGCAAAAAAATGTATACTTATTTTTTGTGTTACCGGTACAAAAAAGCTAACATTTGGAGGACTGCTTGTAAATGAACCTAATACAATTTTCATTTTTGTTCCTTTTACTTGCTTGTTTTTCGAGATAAATGCATGAAATTTTGTGTTCATGTTTATAACTAAATGGGGAATCTGAAAATATCAATATAATGTGAGGGGCCAATGGTTTATTTAATAGCTATTACACCTCAAAGTTAACTTTTACGTAAAATATTTGTTATTTTATTTTTTTATTAAAAATGTTAGGTCCTAAAAATATTATTTTTTTAGTTACAACCATTTTTTTAATGTTTGAAAACTCCTAAGGAATAAAACAAAAAAATAATTATAACTCTATCTGCTAAAACATAAAATTTACAGCTTTTTCCCCAAACCCTTGCAAAATTGATTAAAAAGGCCCGGAGTTTTTGGCAGTGTCCAAAAATTTTTGCCCGGAGTGCAAAGGGTTAATGTTTACAGTTGGCTTTTTGATTTGACAGATACATCATTGCTAATTCATCTCACGTGGTGAATTTAAACAATGCAAAAATCAGCTTTTGACCTATACAGCTATTTCGCATTCCCATATCGCACTAAAGGATCAATGCACCGCGAACTCTCAAATCTGCTGAAAACTCCAAAATGTTTGCGTATTTTCTAAAATTAACCTTAAAGTACCAACAGTTGATTATCGAAAAATTGGGTTATCCGGAATGGTCCCCCGCCCCCTATTTCGGTTAAGCGGGGTTTTACTCTGATTCACTTTTGAAATGGTTGATAAAAACTTTCTACACAAAATATGAAGGTGCACAAAAAAGTTCACTATCTAAAACTCTAACATTTTCTATAAATATACTGAAAAGGGATTCAATTTGCAACAATAAAGAAAATTTGAAAGTTAATTTAAACTATAATTATTATATTATTGAAGACTTAAAAATAATATGTAAAAATGTATATAATTTTTTAGATAAAAAAAACCTTTACTGCTTGTTGCCATGGCCAATAGGCCTGTACAGCGATCGGCAGCGAGATACTGAAATGGCATTAGTCACATGGGCAAACCAGTGGTGAGCTCATGAAAAACTATCTCTGTAATCAGCCGGGATCGAACCTACGCTTGACTACGACTAATATGCCAAGTCAGCGCTCTACCTCTGAGCTACCGCATCCGCTACCATTAATATACTAATCTATTGTGTGTCTCATTTTAATGTTGACAAAAGGTGAATTACAATCCCCCACTACCTACCAATTACTATGATTAACAGCAAATGGATTTTTTTCTGATAGTTATTTTGAAGGTGCTATTGCGTGTGTACTCTTAAAGTAAGGGAAGCCGCCACACTTGCCACTATCTCCATCTCTTAGCCACAGAGCTCAAAAAATGCCACCATCTACAAAATTCAATGTTAGATCGCTAATGTCACGGTGATAATGAATCTCCATCCATAGATCAACAAAGATAGCACATCGAATACACAAATGAAATAAACTAAACGATCTCACTTTAGATCGAGAGGTGGATTCATTTTTCTCTAACACATACCCAGCTTCGTCAGCCACTTCCTGCATGAGCGACTCAACATCGTTCTGTGGCACAGAAGTGGTTACGGTCTGGCTCATCGTATTCTCCATGTATGAACTCTGCACGTCCAAGTCCTCAAACTGGTTTTCGAATTTGTCCATCAGGCCGGAGATCTTCTCCAGGTTCATGGACTTCATAGCGGCATCCATCGCCTTGACCACTCCTGCCATTGACTGAGTTACCTGGAAAAAAATTTCAAATTTTTTGTCAGGGATTTTAAAAGACTGTAATAAATTTAATATATGATTTTACAATCGGTAATATCGCCCATCCTCATTTCTAACTGCATAAACATTATCACACTGAACAAGTTTTGGTGAAATACTTATTACTTAACATGGATTACTTAACACAGTCACTGTCAGTGGCGGATTTAGGGGGGGCTATAGGGGCTGTAGCCCAGGGCGGCAAGTTTTTAGGGGCGGCAAATTTACAGAAAATTAATAACTTGTTTACAAAAGAAATGTTGAAACGAGGAACATTTTGACGAAAACTGATGACAATGACGGTGTGCCGCCCTTTTAAAGATAAAAGTAGTAACCAGAGACTAACGTATAACGCTTGCAGTCCCTTACACTGCAGTTCCTCAAAGCAGTCATAATGCATTTGTCATTCATCCGTACTAGCGACAAGACGATTACGCTACAGAGAAAGGGCGGCAAGCCACGAACTACATTAGACACTGCGCCACTATGACTACGTCCAACCATAGATTAAACATACTCCTTGTGGTATTCTTAATCTATAGTCCAACTCACGGACTTCCAAGTTTACCCATATATTCGTATAGCATTACAATTATTTGTTACACAATATCAATAATGACCAAGGCACACGGATGAGAAATGTTGCAACAATCGAATTTGAGATGACAATAATAAAATTTAGACTACAATGATTTTGTCGTGTAATTTTCAAACTCAAGGTAACAAAGAAAGTTATTTCAGCCATCTTATACTTACTATCAAAGGCTACCACACATAATCATTCATTCTGGAGGATATTTTTTAAAACAAAACATCTGACCAAAGAGAAATAAAGACTAACATAATTTGTGAAAAGAGGATTTGATTGGTTGTTGCCATGGGAGCATAGTTGACAGAATGGTGTCAAAATGGTCAAAATGGTGGTCAGCATGTAGGCTGCAGTTTTTTACTCCAGACGAGACCTCTATATATATTTTTTGGGCGGAACGGTATTAAAATCTCCCATTTCATTAAATGAACAACTGTGATATTTGAAGTCTTTAAATTAATATCTTTACGAATTTTAGGCGAATCATGATGGTAAACTTAACTTTTTAATCTTAAGACATAATTTATATGTAATTTTATTGTTTATCTCGAAGCAAAGTTATGATCTGAGTCAAATGAAAACACCCTTTTAATATAGCTTTGGAAATAGTGATGAAAACAAGCTGCCTTGTGCATTGAATGACACCGTCCCACCAACAAGTTAACACCACAACAGGGCAAAATACCAAATATGACAGCACGCTTTTTGAAGGTTATTTGACAAAGAGTAGTGAATCCTGTAGGTATTATATTTTAATGTATTGGATCTACTACATCATGGAGGTGAAACTAGAAGAAGTGTTTGAAAATGTGTAGAGTTTTATAAAGATTAGGCCTACATCAATTAATTTTAGCGAATTTCCCCTATAGGGAAGAAGCTATTACCGTAGGTCTCATGGTAAGACTTAAGCCCGAGACCATGATAACTTTTCATTTTGAGGTCCCCAGATGCCAAAAACACCATTCGTTCAAATTTTTATATATGTATATATATATATATATATATTTATATATATATATATATATATATGTGTCCGTAAGCACGATAACTCTCGTAAAAAAGGTCCGATCTTAATGAAATTTGGTAAAAATGTGTAAAGTACCATTTATTTGAACGAGTTCGAAAACCAGATGAATCGCACCATCCGAAGGGGGGTTTTTGGGGGGTTTTGTACCCCAAAAATGTGTTTTTTGGGGTTTTCACATGTAATTTTAATTTAAATCAAATTTTAATTTATACCATTAAATTCAGCTTAAAAAAACAAACAATTTGGTATTTTGATGATTGCTCTACGTCAATTGGTTACCGAGATATTGAAAGTGCTAAACACAGTACGTTGTCTAATGTTATTCTTATGGAGAAAAAGAAAAATTGTATATCTCGCTTATTTATGAACGTAAACTGGCAAAATTTGGTATATGGCTTTATTTGGTTGTGGTCTATTGATATTTGCACAAAAATCCATTTTTTGCCCGATAGTTCCCGTAGCAGCAAACCTGCATACTCAGCCCCATGTTATTCTTATGGAGAATAATTAACGTGTTATCTCCTTTAATTATGAACATAAATTAATAGAACTTGGTATGTGGCTTTACCTAGTTGAGTTATAATGATATTTGTATAAAAGCCCATTTTTAGTGTTCCTTATTTCAGCAAACCTGCATACTCAGCCGCCATGTTATTCTTATGGAGAATAATTAAAATGTCATAAATCGTTTATTTATGAATGTATATTGATGAAACTTGGTATGTGGCTTTATGTGGTATTAAGATAAATTAATATGCACAGGAAATTCGCTGAGTATGCAGGTTTGCTGCTACGGGGGGTATTATATTTTGATCGTATAGCCTAAAACATATAAACAATTATTTGTATAAAAGTATAAATTGCAAAATGACTGAAAAACTGTATTTAAAAGCGCTAATTCAGGATTCAAATAGTCAGAATTATGAGGCTAATGGTCCGAATTACGAATTTTAAGGCTACAGTGTCACCATATCTTATTTATTGGTTATTTATTATAATTTTCAGTAGTTAATGCGTTGGTGTAAAAATTAATGTTTTGATGAAGTATAAGAAGGGATTTTTAGGCCTTTGTTGGAGGATTTTCTTGTTAAAAGTATCACTAGCACTGCTTCACTGCTTTTAACACCAACATTTGTCTCTAGGGCTGATTGTCATTGGAGGAGGCTATATTGAATATTAAACTGTGTTTATGTAAATCAAGTCAATTATACATTATTTTCCTGGATTTTCCAAATAGGAAATAACAGAAATTTCTTAAACTTATTCATTCAATTAATTCGTAACTTCTTTAGATACTATCACAAAATAACCAAACAAGATATATAACATGTGGGTAAACCTGGGCGGCGAAAAGGACAAAGATTATATAGGGGGGGGGGCGGCAAATTTCCTAATAGCCCTTAGGCGGCAATTGCTTAAATCCGCCACTGGTCACTGTAATAATATAATTAGTTTGGGTTTCCATATAGCTAAACATTTGTATTACTAACAAACAAGATTACACAATGGCATCAAATCATGTCACACAGAGTTTAGGGTAACTTACAACAAAATGAGATCTGCAGCTAATGTGCTAAATAAGAGATCACAGAATCCACCTTCAGAATTGAGAATTCTTGCAGAGGCCCCTACTCTTTAAGAATATTTTTATTTAATAAATTGACAGTGATTTTATAGTAGGTAAAAAATGAAAATATCTTTAAAGTGAAAGGATTAATTAGTCTGATTTTTTAAAATTGATATATTTTCTTTACAATTACTCTGATCAACATATTAATGCAGCCTAAGATTTAATAACTAACAATTTTTCTTGTAGGATATCTACTGACTATTTTTAACCTTCCTGATTTTGAAATTAAATTCTATGAACTCTCTTAGAGTTCGGATCTTCCCAACTAACTAAAAAACCCCGAGAACCTATTTTTTAAGAGCCACTTATTTCAAATACAAGGATAGTTTAGACCTAAACATTTTTCCCGTATATCTACCTTTCTAGTGGTGAGAGCCGTCTGCACTCTGCTGGCCACGGCGTCCACTCTTGCACTCATCCGCAAGTAGTTCACTGACTGGTTCTTCTGTCTAATGGCATTTTCAGCATGAATACGAGCAACTTCCATGTTACCCTTCTGTATAGCTTTTTTTGTCTTCGCTCGTTCAGCCTTCTCTTCTTTTTCACATCGTTTTGAATTGCGTTCAAGTTCTTTTGTCGCAAACTTGAGATTAAATAAGTGATATGTGTATGTGTTAAGGATTTCTCAAATTTCGAACAAAGACCCACAGCAGATAAAATATTTCTAAAGCAAGGCTAAAAAGTAAACTGTCAAAATGTTTTAAGTTTAATTGATTTTTATACCTAAAACCTCAGGTAATTAGTGCACAAGTTCACAATTACAGTTTGAAACCCCCGAAATATTCCTCAAATTGGTTCTAAAGCATAGTTACGTTACATCGACCTATGGAGGAGTGATGTTCACCACACTCCGACTGTTAGCACAACATATGTGTGCCTCGTTTACCTTCCTTTATGTGGCTCACTTACCACATTGCACATGAGTGGCCTGGTTGGTCAGTCAGCTGATATGGTGGTGAGGAGGTTTCCACGGCAACAGTGCCCTGTTTACCTCCTCACACGACGATAGTACTATCGATATATTGTTTTGATTTTACAATCATAACATTGTTTCAATTTTACAATCAATACATTGTTTCAATTTGACAATCTACTTAATAGGTTTTTGACGAATACAAATTTTTAGCAACAGTTGAAATATCTGCAAAAGTGTGCTGTGGAAGTTAGGTAGGTTAGATTATGATGGGTAATCCAAAGTATCAGTAACATAACCTAACCAAACCACCACAGTAAGCTGTGATAGCTGGAACTTCACGTCAAGCAATATTTTATAAAGATAAGGAGTTTTTATAATTTACTGCGGGACCCAGGGTTTTTATGATGGAAAAACTTACTTAATTCCTTCTGTGAGTTGAGTGTTTGAAATAAATAGCTATTAAGTGGAGTCTCGGATTAAAGTATTCTAGAGCAAAAAATAATGGAATGAGACAGTAGCAAGGAGCCTAAGTAAAACGTGGTTTATTACTCAAAAGAAGAATGGTCTGAAAAAGAATGGAGTAGTATAAGTTTCTTCCCAATTTTATCTAATATTATAAGTTTGGTATAGCCCTATCAATATTAACAATAACCTCGCCATACCCAGTGAGCAAGAAAGTCTCTCCGCAGGGCCATCAATCGGAGCAAGGCTGACAGTTGGAGGAAACTTCGGGAGGATGTCGACTCCGATCCGTGGAGCCTGGGTTACAAAGTTGTAACTCAGAAATTCGGCATCTACTCTTCACCTTCCATCATGGAGGGCGCCACCATGGAGAGGATCGTCTCTGCCCTGTTTCCAGAAAATTTGCTGCGCCCACAATTTGATTTCGGATGGATAGAGGACATTCCCCTCTTCAGCATTGAGGAGTTGGAAACTTTTGTTCTCTCCCTGAAGAGCAACAAGGCTCCCGGACATGATGGGATCCCCAGCGAGGCCTTCAAGAAAATATTTTCCATAAATCCCCGGTTGCTGCTGAAGATGTACAATGCCTGCCTGTCCGAGGTGGTGTTCCCCTCTCGTTGGAAAATGGCCAGGCTTGTTCTTATCAGCAAGGGAAAGGTGACCGTGACCTGCCGTTTTCCTATATACTTCTCTGTATGTTGGATACAGCGGGTAAAACTGTTTGAGAAGTTGACTCGCTCCCGACTGAATTGTTCCATGGAAGCTGCTGGGGATTTGTGCCCTCGACAGTACGGCTTCAGAAAGGGACGATCAAAAATTGACGCAGTTACGGAGGTTCAAAAAGCAGTGGAAAGAGCTGAGAGCTACAACCATTTCTCCCGTCGAATGGTGCTTCTTATTACGCTTGATGTCAAGAATGCCTTTAACTCGACAAGGTAGATCGATATGTTGCATGTATCCTTTGTGGCTCACCTAAGACTATCTCTGCTCCAGGCTCTTGGTTTACGACACAAAAGATGGAACGCGGGCGATGGATGTCACTTCCAGTGCCGCGCAGGGTTCAATACTCGGTCCGGATCTAAGGATAGAATTATTTTTGGTTTAAAGTTACCTCATAATGATTTTAAGGCAGTAAAGCTTCTAGGTATTTTTATAAGTTGGAATGCTCATGTAAACTAAATTTTAACTCGGTTGCCTAGGGTAATATTTTAGCTTTGTGAATTAAAATCATGTGTAAGTTTTGAATTACTGTTATCGGCATACTATGCTTTTTCACTGTCATCTTCTTTATGGCATTATAGCTGGTTACAGCTGAGCTGGCACTTGGCGCTCTTCTTGAAACTTTTAAGCCTTGAACCAAAATACAAAATTTAGATGAACACCTTTTCTTAAACTTTTACAATGACAAACAAATGCCTAAACAAATACTATAAATCTTTCTTACAAATTAATTTTCCAATGTCAAATTTGTCATAACTTAAATCGTGCTTTAAGTGCCAGCTTATATGTAACCAGGTTGTGGGGCAACTCCACAGCAGCTCTGAAAGTTTTTATCACTCAGAAGAAAAGCTATTAGAATTTTAATGAATGGTAAGCAGACTGAAAGCTATGTGGAATTTTTTAAGCATTTAAAAGTTATAACTGTTCCTAGTCTTTATATTTATTAAAATTTGATTTATGTTAAGGAAAACCTATATTTTACAAAAGACGCTCTGATGTTCACTTTTATAATACTAGATATTGCAACAGTATTAATTTACCATCTTTCACATTGAGTAAATCAGTACGGTAAATAGCCACTTATATACAGACTATCCGACCTTCCGTGTTATCCAACCATCCCTGTGCATGATCCAATTTCTGCGCTCCTACAAAAAAAATCAAAATGATTACCGGTACATTGTTTTAAATATTTAACGTGTTTTCCGACCGTGTTTTTATTATTTTCCGAGTTTTCCGACCGTCCCCGATCAAATGATAAATTACCGCTGCGCCGATTAGAAAAAAATCAAAATTTGTACATTGTTTTTATTATTTTCCGTGTTATCCGACCTTCCCGCTTATCCGACCTTGGTGCGGCTAGTTTAGGTCGGATAATCGAGACTCTACTGTATATGCAATTTAAACTTTTTAATGTTCCGCCTGACACTGCCGAAATTGTAACTTTGAATAAATTTAAGAAGGTAATTTTAAATCTCACATGCCTTTTTATAAAATAGCTTTTTGATTTTTTAATTCAAACACAGACAAAATGAAATTTTTAAATTGTATCCTAAATTTAAGCTGCATTTAACCCTTTTACTGCCGACGTGCGCATTTGCGCACGTCGAGAATCGTGCGAAAAACGCCGACGTGCGCAATAAAGCACGTCTAATATTTCTAACTTATTGGCCTTAAATGTTTACCAAATGCCACGAAACTTGAGATACTCATTGTCAAGACTATGAGGAACATAGAAAAGTACAATTTATACTCTATGACTTGTATAACCTATAAAGTTATACTCATTGATTCCCCCTATCGTCTGTGCATAGTCGACAGTTGCTCTGTGTAGAGACTGTTGTCTGCTGTCTGTCTTTCAATAATTGTTGTTGTTTATGTTTACTGGTGTTGGTTTGTTGGTTATGTTTGTGGATTTATCCGTGGTTTAGTGAGTAAAGTTTTGATGTCATTACGAAAATGGACAAGCGGAGTAGATCGCCAGTAAGTGAAAATACCATCGTAAATAGGTGTTCACCCTACCTGTTTTGGTGAGCACAGGTGTTGAAAGGGTCTTTTATGAAATTTTCTCAAATATTCTAAATATTTTTGTCGTTGTTAGTTTAATTATTTTAGTATGTTTTTCGTGTTATTTTATGTTCCTTACATTTTTTAATTTAGAAGCCAAATCTCCATGTTTTTGTAAAAAAAATTGTCAATTGTATATGTAACTATGTTCAATTTTGAAAATATGAATACATTTTGAAAAAAACATCAGAATTCCTGCATTTATCAAGGTAATGGCATGAAAATTTGGGTATGTGTTTACTAATGCCTGTTTTACAACATGTATAAATAAAATTGGTTGAGGTATAAGTTTTATAGGTAATTTTTTTAGTCCAAACTAAAATATATATATGTATTTTTTTATTTGTATACATGTATATATATATTTTAACTAAAAAACTATTACATAGACCAAAATATATATTTTATTTGAAATAAACAACTCAATACAAATAAAAGAAGACCTAACTTATAAATTTCTGATGAAAAATAAAAAAGTTACAATTTTTTTAATGTGAGCGTGAAATTTGGTCTAATTGAACCTGGCAGTCTTGGCAAGTAAATCTTAATAGTGGTCTGGCATTTTTGGTGACATCATAAAAAAAATGGTCGGCAGTAAAAGGGTTAAACAGGCAGACCCGACTGTGATATAGGCTAGTGGATTTTTGTGATATTATTGTTTATTGTTTTATCTTATGTTGAATTGTTTGATAGTATTGTTGTGATTGATGAAGCCTATGTAGGCTAATGTATTGTAGGATTGCTTAGTGGCTGATAAAGAATTTGAAGAATTTGGAATGTTGAGATGGCCCACCTTAACGAGTAGTTAACGCTTGGATGTCTGATCACGGTCTCTCGCTCGCCTTGAGCAAGACAGAGATCGTGATCCTAACAAAGAAAAGAATAGACACCGTCTTGCCGCTGCAAGTGGAGAAGGAGGTGGTCCAAACAAATACACCGTCAAGCTGCGCTCCGAGAGTGTTCCGCCTACCATAAAGTGTCCGAACCGGCTGTTCTGGAGTGTGTCCTGGGGTCAAGCTTTTGGCAGGGGAGAGGAAGGCGATTTATTAGAGACAATGAAAAATCAGTAAGGACGCTGCCAGATCCGAAGAGCGCTCCCGCACCCACCAGCAATGGGTGCTGGGAACAGGAGACCCGGAGACGATGGACTGCGAGACTTGTCAAGCAAGTCCAACCGCGGGTGGAATAGCGGCATCGTGAGGTGGATTAATACGGTGCCTAACACAGTTCCTAACAGTACATGGCTATTTCAGGTCGTACCTGCACCTGATGGACAAAGCCGGTTCACCAGATTGCATCTACTGCCCGGACGTTCCCAACGACGCGGAACACACTCCCTCCTCTCCCCCAAAAAAAGAAAAAAAGAAAATACCCAGTGAACAAGCTAAAAATCAGTAGATTATGCAGTATATTGGAATCAGAATGTAGGCCTAGTAATAAAAGATGGCTTGCCATCTGTGGCCAAGCCGGTGGAAAAAGTTGCATGTCTTCAAAACACTGAATTTATTTTTAAAACCCAACAGTTACTGTACCCAAAATCGGACGTTTTGGTATAAAACAAACACACAGGTTTTCATGTTTGCACTGTAGGTTTTAAGTCCAGGTGTCAGGTGACATTTACACAGTTTCAGTTTCATCTTTCCTCTCTGAAGTCTTATCCATCAGTTATTGAAATTGTACTACAATTTGTTACTTATATTGATTTGTTATCCCCATAGCGTTCCAGACAAACATTAATACTCACTAAATTTTCTCCATGTAATAATTTACGAAATAAGCTTAAAATAACAAGAAATAAGTGTAAACTATTCCAAATAATTACCATTTAGTTAACCTCAATGTCAAAATAATATAAGCAGAGATCTGCTTAAAAACAAATTGATTTTGAATTAAAAAGTTAGTAATCGCTGACTTTATTTGGGGCTAAATAAGAGACTGGTTTACTAATGAAGAATTAAATAATAACGAATTAAGTAAAAGGATACTTTCCATGGCTGCTGACATCTTAAGACTCAAGCCAACAATAATTCACCCACAAGTAGGCCTAATGTTACTTACTGGTTGAAACTGTGGCTTTACTAAACAAGCTAAATTTTCAGAAATACAATATACTTTTGAATATTTAATATTAATGATAGATATTTAATGTGATACAACGATATCCAATTAAACGAAATAAAGTTACACTATTCACTGTTATTGTTACACAAACACAAGTTCGACAAAAAATACTAATTATCTGCGACTGTGATGACTCACAAGTCACAACATAAAGAAAGCAGCTGCTAGTCTAGCAGCACAACAGCAGTAGCAGCTGCAAAGTGCAAACATCATAATGCGAGGGACGTAAAAAATAGGATCACCTGCTGCTAAATTGACATTAATAAACAGACCACAGTGCAAAAGTCTGGAATACAAAGATAGAAATATGTAATAAAAACGAACATTGATTGATTCTGTATAATCAATGATTTCATGTTAGTTATTTATTCAATCCTAGAATTAATTTCATATTATTCCGAATACATAAATAACTAGCTGTTACCCGCAGGCTTCGCCCCGCAAATTATTTATAAAAACTATGACAGTGCTACAAAATTATAGTGCTGCATTCAGTGGTTAGTCCGTGGAACTACTACGAATTAAGATCAGCTGTTTGTATTTTCATCAGCTCAAACAAAAATGAATGCCCATAAGAAATACTAGGGAACTTTGTCGGGGTCTCTAGCGGAGCCGTAAGATGGGTCATATCAGGATGAAAACCATTTAGTTTTCCTATTTTTTGCTTACATAATCAGTGTACAACATTTCGAGGATGCCACGAGCAGCCCCTCCTGAGGTTCAGCTGGGAGGCGAGCCGATTCCTTGGAGGCCCACAGTGAAATACCTGTGGGTCACGCTAGATTCCAAACTACGCTTCAAGCAACACGAAGACAAGAAGGCTGCCGAAGCAACCTCAATCCTCGGACTAATGTGGCCGCTCCTCACAGCACGAAGCTTGCGATCAGTTACTTTGTTCCTGTTGATTGTTTGCTCTTGCATGATGTATGCTTCAGAAGCATGGTGGATCCAGGCCAGCAAGACAAACAGAAAACGCCTGGAATTCATCCAATCGAGGACGCTCAGAATGATCACCTACCAGCCCTGGTTCGTCCGGAATTCTACCATCCGGAACTCCACTGAAGTCCCGACTCTCGAGGATTTCTCGAAAGTAAAAACTTTCCGCCTTTATCAGAGAGCGGATGAGTCTCACCACGACTACATCAGGGAGCTCTGCAGGCGATTCGGCATCGCATTAAACTGGAGGCCCGCCCAATCACCATCCTGGATGACCCGCCGTCGAAGAACTTCGACAGTGAGCAACCGCGTGGTTGACGGGAGACTGTCACGTCATTTATAACCAATAGTCATGTTTTTCTGAATTAGCCAATTCCTGATCGTCAATTCGGCAGTCACGGCGGATCAACCGCAAATGCTGTGGCCGCCCTCCTATCTCATCCAATTTGGAGGGGGAGGCGGGTTTAGTGGGTAGTCTTCTCTTGATGGAGTCCCACACTACCCCTGCGGGAGCGGGGGTGTGCCAAAAGCATTCCCACCTTCCAATAAAAAAATAAATAAAAACTCGTAAATGGGAAGTAGGAGAATTCGTGATGAGTGAGGGCTTTAGATGAGTGATGAGTGAGGGCATCTATACCTATAGATGTATAGGTATAGATGTATATAGAAATGATCAATGGTACACATTGTCGTGTGTACTTTTAGACAATGAGTTCCATCCACGGTATTATAATAATATATATACTGTAGTATTTTTTATTTAAATCAGAACGTTAGAGCTAAATCTGACGAGTTATTAGACTCTAAAAGGGGAATGGTGCAACGAGATTCAAAGTTACTTTCATACCACGCCATGGAGTGAAAACAAATCTACTATATTTATCATGAGGAAGCATTTAAAATGGCAATGGATGTGGAAAAAAGAGCAGGTACTAAGGGTGGGGACTTTTTAGTTGTTCAGGTGGGGATTTTGGTTTTTGGACCTGCCCCAGCAGCACACATCGTTGGGCCAACTTTGGATTATTGTCGGCATGGTAGGGAAATGGTCGGTTGGCTTTAACACGGTTGGGCCATCGAGCCACTCGTTGGATAAATCCAACCACAGCAGACGTTGGGCCAACGAACTTATCGATGGGTAATCCCATGTAGACAAATCCAACCATAAACAGATGTTGGGCACCAAAATCTATTGTTGTCAAATCCTAACGTATTATTTTATTAGTAATTAAATATCAAAATTAATATATATATATATAATATAATAATAATAATATAATATATATATATATTATTGCATTTTTATTATTGTAATGATATGAAATACACCAATATTAATTTGCTTGCTGTTTTTCATATTTCATAGATAGCCTACATAAATTTAATTAATTTTTTCCTTCATTTATTACAGGGATTTGCAGTAGTACATTCACTCGTTCACTGTTCTGTCTAGTCTGACTCACTGAGCTCTATGTTGTATCTGGAGTCACCGTAAAAAGCCAGAAGAGCTTGCCGTGAAAAGAATGTCGGTCAGAAAAGCGTGCCGCTGTGTTTTTCGGTCGTTATGTTGGCCAATGTGTTTTACTGATGCATTGTGGAAATTCTTGACGTTTTGGTGGTATAGCCATTTTATTCCCATTATAAATAAATGTTAATTTAATGATTTTTCAAAACCATTATCGTTGTTTTAAAGTAAAGTTACGAGTCGGAACCTGGTCTGAACTTTTATTCACCTTGCGAATTTGTTTAAATAAAAGTAACCAATCATCTTGAAGATAAGTAACAATTTAGGTAACATGAAAATAGTGTCGTTTATAGGTTTAGGGTCGTTGATGAATGACATTGAAAAAAACGGGCACTTGGGTAGTTAATTTAATTATTTATTTTACTTACACATCAACATAATAACATTAATAAATAATGGATATTTCCAATATTAAATTAAAATCCAATTTCAATGTTACCTGTTGACAGTAGACACGCGGCTAGTAGACAACCGGTCGGCGACTTTTAATTTTGAGAGCGTTCGCCCAATGAATTTTGATTGGTCCAGCTAACGCCAAGGCAAAAACACAACAAAGCCAAAAATTGAACTAGAAGGCACGCTTTTGGGAAATATTTAGTCAGAGTAGTGACTCCATATTTATCATAGAGCTCAGTGGTCTTACTCATGACTCATGATTCTTGACAGTCTGTCTCTGTCGTCTGTGAATCGTGATCGTGAGTCTGAGTGCAATTGTTTATTGTTTGTGATTGTGAGTATGTGTGATTATGTGAGTCCAGGCAGAGTCCGAGTTGTCAGTATGGGACGATTGATGATTGACAATTAATTGAAACTGGGAATTTTGAAACTGAAAATAACGTAGAATTTTAGACACAAACTAGGACCTGTGGTAAAATATTGCAAGCGACAGGTATCAAGTATTATTTTAGTATGTGTATATTTACATTACATGCATATTAGTTACATTATTAACATGCATATTTAGTGTATTAAAGTAACATAATTTAGGTTAAGTTACACAAACCCAAGTAGGGTTGTAATGGGTGGCGTTTAAAATATTGGTAACTATTACCAGGAGCAGGAAAAGAGACAGTTGGGATCTGTGGTCCATACTTGGTGTGCAGCTTAGCAATAATGCAGCATATCTATGATTGGCTGGGCATGGTTGATAGCTCTGTAAGCCAAGCCCTAAATTGCCAACCCTCCTCTTCATTGGAATAGTAATTGCTTAAATGTAAATATATAAATGGAGCCAAATTATTATTGACAGCAGCGGCTCAAGGGGGGGATATCTCATTAGGGAATACAAATAAAAACTGTGCTCTTGACAAGCGGATACTTGTATTCAAAATTGAAGACATCATTGGCGTGTCCCTTAATCAATAATTATTGATAGGCCTACACATCCAAGACATAAACCATTGATACAAATTAATCAGTATTTGTAACCAGGACTTAACCCTAGGAGTGGCGATCCGCCGGTTTCCGGCGGATTTTTGTGTCGCCTATTGTGGCGACCGCCGGTTTCCGGCGGATTTTGACCGAAAATTTTGCAACGTAAATAAACCTCTATTAATCAACTCAAAAGTGAATAATATATATATCATTCGAAAGATAATATTCTGAACTTTCATTTTATTACATAAACAAACCCTGTAGCAGGTATATAACAATGTCACCGCGATTAGAAATCAAATGAATTTTAGGCGCGACACGATACTTGCAGCTGACACTTGGGAAATGTCAAAACATTACTTTTTTGAAATTACCCACCTCGGGTAATTTTCGTCGCACGATGTTGCGGGAAGTACCAATGCACAGCCAAGGAGTTATATTTCATTTTGGTATGGAGTTTTAGATCGATATATTGATTTGACAGATCATATGATTTTATAAACACAGATGATTTTTGTTCTTCTGTAAAATGGCGATCCACCGGAAACCGGCGGATTGCAAAATCGAATATATATCCAGTGTAATGTTATATTTGCATGACATATAATATCTTATTTGAAAGAAGAAAGAATGACGAATAATTTGGTGTTGCGCGATGGCAGCACTGACTCCACCGTCAGCTGCTATGAGTTAATAATTATTACAAGGCTATTTCTAATAAAAATATTTTCCGAAGTGACTGCGTACACGTCCAATATAAGGGCAAATTCACTTCGCTACCGCTTAGGTTATGTTGGGTTAGGTTACGTTACGTTATGTTTCGTTAGGTTAGGATATGTTAGATTACGTTAGATTAGGTTAGGAGGTTTTCTGGCTCTCAATTTGTTTTAAAAATCACAGGAAAAGTAACGTACGGTGCATAATTTGGAACGGACGTGAACAGTAGCGGCTCACGTCGGACGTGTACGTAGCCACTGCCAATATTTTCCATTCGAGAAATCGTGTTTGATATTTTCGTGTTTTATAACTATTATCAGTGAGTTATTACTAAATAATTTATTATTACGGAGTTTTTAGTGTAAGTGAAGTGTTTGTGTGTATATAACAGTAATCTTTATGCATTATATTATGCATAAATATTACTGAAGTGTGACAAATAGTGTTTATAAAGTGTTGTGTTTACTCCTACATAGGCCTAGTGAAATTTGCCAAATCCGCGACTGTTTAGTGCTACATAACACATATAAAAACAATAATTTACCCTAAGTGTTATACATTTTTATGTAGGTAATTGAATGTACTACAGCATGGTTATATTGGTTTGGGGGTAAAATATTTGGTCAAAAAGTTATATACTAAAAACTGTGAAATTTTTTTTTCCAAATACGCAAAAATTCCAAAACGTTATTTTATTTACATGTATTTATAAGTGACAATAATTTTTTACCATAAACCTATGACTTTTTTGGATTCCTTACTTCATTAGCTCTACAAATATATATATATCATTATTAGTATACATATATATTACATTACTTATTTACATCACAAACTAACACTGTACAGTTTACGCATTTTTCGGGTTTCCGTTTATTATTACATTATGCCCCAAAAAACTTATAAAAAAATTCTTTCCCCAACATGTTAAATATTTATATGTAGAGAATTAGATTGTCTACAAAATGTATATAATGAATTTTCCATAAAAAATCTGTGGAAAAAATTTTACCCTGGCTGCGTTTGAAATTTCAAAAAAAAAAATCAAAATTTTCTTATTCTTTTCACTTACCGGAAAAAAAAAAATGTCTAGATCTTTATTATTTTACTATTTATAGAATCTCCTGTTCTTTCTGAACAAAATGAATATAAAGTTAACTTGTTTACTCTAACGGTTGAATTTATATGGATTTTTAAAAAAAGGTCTGCAAAATTGCCAAATTTAGCTAGCCACACTACGCGTTAACATGGCGCCACTCCTAGGGTTAAAAGTACTTGTATCAGTTGTAATCAGTACTGGAAAGTAATCGTTAAGCTAGGGTTGCCAAGTCACCGGATTTCCCCGGGGATTGCCGGAGTTTTAAGATAAAAATATAGTTCCGGGGAATTTCCGTGAAAGATTAAAAATCTCCCTTTTTTGAGATTTTGCCCAAAAATACGTTGAATAACGCAAATTTTGTGTTGAAATCCAATCTGTGAACAAAAATGTACGGTATTTACGTTTGCGACTTCAACGTCATGCATCGATTGCCAAATAAGCTAAACCCTTGTTTTCCTGTTCACTCTAACCTCTATTAGCCTATTTGTTACTCTTTGGCTTTATTTCGTCAGGAAATATTGTTGACTTTTACGTATATTTCCCGTCATAGAACCCTAAAAATCAGTATGAAGATTTATGGCTCCCTGCAGCTTATTAAATTAAAAGTCTAATATGGCAACCGTAAGTTAACACATTCGCTGCGGGGCAGGCCCATGGGCGTGTTCCCGCCATGCGGCAACTGTTCCGGTAGGCGCGGTCACATTTTGAATTCCCGGCTAATGAATGACAATAAACACATTGCGGTGCTGTAGGCCCTACTGCGTTACAACACCACTGGACGTAGTTCTACAAAACGCTACCAGGTAGCAGAACAATGCAGATAGCAGTAGACAACCAGGGTTGCCATGTTCAGGGAATAAGTCGGACGAAAACTACTGCGGGGAAGTCCCGTGACAGCCGGGATATTGGGGGAAATTTACTACCAACCTACACCAAAATAAAGCTCGCATTCTAAGTTACACACTGGCAACAAATTGTTTACTCCTCGCGCCACACTGGTGCACACTGAAGCCTGTAATGTTTGCATGGCAACTGTACGGGCATACCCGTAGCGCGCACCGGGGGAACAACCGCAACTACGGGTATACCCGTACTGCGCAGCGAACGTGTTAAGCACATCACTAAGACCGTCTAGACTTTAAGGTTAAGGTCAGGTGCACTAGTTGACGAACTGGCTGCTAGGGGGTGAGGGTAGACTGTTCGGTGACTCATGTCTAGCTCATGTTTCACTTATGGCGCGCAAATACCGTGCCGCGTGCCGGTGCAGTTCATCTGCTACTATTTATTGTACGCGAACAATATTCTTAATATATAAATTAAATAAGATATTTTGGAGATATTGCACACTTTTTAGCGAATTTCCCCTATCGGGAAGTAGCTATTACCATAGGTGTCATGAAAAGATTTAAGCCCAAGACTATGATAACATTTCGTTTTGAGGTCTCCAGATGCCAAAAACACTATTCGTTCAAATTTATATAAATGTATTATATAAATGTATGTACCGGTATATATATATATATATATATATATATATATATATATATTTATAAGTGTTCGTTACCTCGATAACTTTTGAAATAAATTCCCAATTTTGATGAAATTTGGCACAAATGTAAGGAGTAACATTTATGACTATAAGTTCGAAAAACCAAATTGGTCGGACTATGGGAAGGGGGTTTTAAATTTTTTTTAAGTCAGTGTTTTGCATTTTTTACCCTACAATTTTTAAAACACTCAATTTTGGTTATAGCTAAAATAATCTCAAATCTGGTTTAAAACTCATTATATTTATCTAGAAACAACCAAAACTAAACTTTATATTATTTTTAACATAAAACTTAAACAAAACAAAACAAATCAGCTGATTACTAAATACTACACTTTTCCCCCGCCATCGTCAACTGCACCTTCTCTTTTTCTAAGTTGATCCGAATGCTTCCGTTTCATTACACCGCCACACATCACTTCATACGAATACAACCCATTGCATTTCTTTACAGTTCCTGCCTTCCAACCTGAGCTATTTTCATTTTTCACCCATACTTCTTCCCCTTCTTCAAAGGTTCTTAAAGTGTTCTTTTTTGTTGGCTCTCTCTGTTCTTGCCAAAGTCTGATTTCCATTTGTTTCCTTAGATTTGGTTTCATATTGTCTAGCATAGTTGGCATTCTTCGGCCAAGGAACAACTATGCAGGGGCTCGGCCAGTTGTCTTCTGTGGGGCATTTCTGTAACTGAACAACACATTTTGTAGCACCGAAGAAGAATCCTTAACTTCCTGCTTTGTTGTTTTATAACGTCTTTTCAAGGTGCGTATGAGACGTTCTACTAAACCATTACTCTTGGGGTGGTAAGAGGTTGTTCTAATGTGTCTAATTGAATGTCTCTTGAAAAATGATTCAATTTCAGAAGAGACAAACTGTGGACCATTGTCTGTCACAACCTGTGACAGTATCCCAAATCTACTCATCCATCCCCTCAGTCTTTGAATTATGGCCGTTGAGGTCGTGCCCACTTAGACAACGCATCAATCCCTACTAACCACATCATCCCATCAATTGGACCAGCTAAATCTAAATGTACTCTTTCCCACAGATTTTCTGGAATATCCCACGGATATACAGGAACCTCTTCAACGTTTTCTCGGTTTTCTTGACATGCTTCACAACAATTCACATGCATTTCTATACCTTTGGCTATATCAGGCCACCATACATAGTACCTAGTAATGGATCTCATGGCTGATATACCAGGATGTCCACAGTGCAAGATTCGCAACACCTTAGATCGCATAGGTTTGTGGAAGCACAACTCTACCAAACCACATTAAAATTCCATCTTCCACCGATAGTTCTTCTTTCCTCTGCTTGAATAGCTTTAAGTTTTCAGGTATTTTTTCTGGCCATGTATTTAACACAAAACTTTGAACTAGTTTGATTTCTTTATCCAAATTGCTGTTCTGTTTGAGTTCCTTATATGACACTATTGTTTCAACTTTGTCCATATTCAAAAATTTTATGCCACTAATATCCTGAGTAAATTCTCCTTTTTTGTCTATTGGCAGTCGAGAAAGTGCATCTGCGCAAACGTTTTCTTCCCCTTTTCTGTATTAAATTTGAAAATCATACTGGTTCAATTTAAGTGTCCATCTAATTATTTGATTATTCATAACTTTAGGAAGATTCCTTGTTTCTCCGAATATTCTTTGAAGTGGTTTGTAATCTGTTAAAGTGTGAAATTCCGTCCATACACATATTGGTGAAATTCCTCACGCCAAACACAATTGAAAGCGCTTCCCGATCAATATTAGAATATCTTTTGTCAGCTTCTGACAGTGTTCTGCTTGCATAAGCAATTGGCTTTCCAATTCATTCGCACACTTGTGCATTAGAACACCCAAGACCATCTTCTGATGCGTCACACACCAACACTAAAAGTTTGGACTCATCATAAGGAACAATTGTGTCTTCTTCTGACAGAATCGTCTTCACCTTTGTAAATATTTCATCTTATTTCTCCGTCCATACCCATTTGGAACGTTTTCCAGTTAGCCGGTGTAATCTAGAACACAGCATGCAATCTAGGGATGAACCTCTCATAATAGTTGATGGATCCTAAAAAAGATCTCAGCTGCTTAACATTTTTTGGAGTAGGTGTGTTCTATATGGCTTCAACCTTTTCTGTTGTTGAGTGAATACCTATCTCATCAATCACATGGCCCAGGTATGTAACTGAACTCTGCATAAACTTACATTTTTCTCTCTTAGCTCTTAACCCATTGGCGTAGACATACGAGCAGGTCTCGTTCCTTACTTGTAATTTTATTAACGTGTGAATTGGAGTATAAAATTGGTGTTTTTAAATGGATTAATGGCATATTTAAATTAAAATATTGTTTTATTTCAGTTTAGAGAGTCGCATTGGCACACACACAGTAGACATAAGTAAAAATTAGCAAAATCAGTGTTGACCATGTGCAAGTCTCAAAGAATTAACCGATCCCGTCAACTTCCAAGCAAGCCTGCCACCGTTTATTTTACTTGGGCCCTCCCACCAACGTTGCCACAGACCGGTTAACTCATTGAGAGTTGCACAACTGGTCAGTTTTGGTCGTGTGCGGGAATCGAACCCACGAACATCGTATCGCCACCTGGCCAAGGTGTTTCCACGACGTAGCCAACTCAGCTAACACGACCAAAGGCCTGGCGGCGATATTAAGGGTTTTCAGTCAGTCCGCGCCCCTAGCGGATAGAACCGTAGACGCCCGCGGTCATTAGTTACATATTTTGGTACTAGAGTGCAGCACCAATCAATTCCCGTTATAGGCTACTACAAATAGAATAAAATTACTACCTCAATGGGTTAACCCTGCATCTTTCAACCGTTTTAAAACCTCCTTCAAGTTCTGCTGGTGCTCCTCCTTGTTTCGGCCTGTTACGATCAAATCGTCTGAAAGCACACCTACCTGTGGTATGCCCTCAAGAAGTTTTTCCATGTATCCTTGAAAGATACCTGGGCTGGAAGTAATGCCAAATGGCAGCCTCTTGTACTTATAAAATCCATCATGAGTAGCAATAACCAAAAACGTTCTGTCTTCCTCAGCTACTTCCATTTGGAGATACGCATTCCTCAAGTCAATTACTGAATACTGTTTCCTTTGGGCTATTTTATTTGTCAACTCTTCAAATGTTGTTAAAAGAGTAGTGTGTGTAATGATGTTTGGATTCACGGTCACCCGGAAGTCCCTACATATCCTACATATCCCATTGTTCTTTTCCACATTACTAATGGAGTGGCCCATCATTCTATTGGTGTTTCGGAAGGATCTACTTTTTCTAAAACACCCTCACCAACTAGTCTGCTTAGTTCTTGTTCAACTCGCTTTTTTAACGGAAAAGGGACTCTGCGAGCAGGAAAACATTTAGGTTCAGAATCACTTTTTAAATGTATTTTTGCCTGGTAGCCTTTAATTGTACCCAACTCTTTTTTTAAATACGTCTTCATGCTCTAACACTAATTGGTTTATCTCTTGTTCAGTTACAATGAAATAATTGTCTTCCTTAAACATGTTATGCAATTTACGAATTGTAACACAAGATGGCAATTTTATGTTAAAGGCCAATATCCACGGCAATCTGAATAAAGGAGATTCATTACCATTGACAACAGCAGTTTTAAGTGTCCTACTCTGTCCATTTACTCTTAAACAGACTGTACATTCCCCTAATACATCCAAAGTATTGTTACCATAAGCAACAAATTTGTTTTACATGTATTCAAATCAGGCGAGCCAGTCTGTTTCCAAAGAGGTGTACCTATCATTGAGGCTCTTGCACCCGAATCAAATTCCATTGTCAACGGGACGTGATTCAATTCAACTTTAATTTGTGCTCTGGGAATCTTACTTGTAGGTTTAAGTTCAGAAATGTGTAGCTCTTCACCTACTTCTGATGACTATCAGAGTTATCAATTTTGTTCAGGCCTACCTTATTGGCTCTGCACTGTCGTGAAAAATGTCCTAATTTTCCACAGATTTCACATCGTGAAATCCTTTTGGTCCTACATTGCCAAGAAAAATGTCCTGGTTTCCCACATGAATTACACTTTAAATTTTGAGCTGGACAGGATTCTCCACCATGTAAGATTCCACACCTTTGGCAACATTCAGTACTTTGACTCATTTATCTGAGACCTGTTCCCCTTATTACTTATCTTATTAATTACATACATTGAGTCCTCTATAACGTCCATTTCCAGTTGAGCTCTATCCATTGATTCAGCTAAATCCACCAATTCATTTAAAGTTAGACATGAACCATCTTTATTTACCCCATCAGGCCACCTTTGCCTAATTTCAACTTCAAACTGAGGAAAATGTACACCCCCGGCGAATCTATCTCTAACCCTTTCCTCAAAATTGCTGTCATATTTACAGTAAGAAGCTAACTCTTTTAAACGTAAGACAAAACTAGAAAAACTCATTTTTTTCCTCTTACTCATTTTTCAAAACTATTCTTGCTGCAAAAATGGTTTTACTTGTTCTATAAACGCACCTAATTGTGTTAACTAACTCGGTCCAGGAAATGTCGTAAATTCTTTTAGGTAAAATATAGTTTGAACCTTCTTCAGAGGTGCAGGCCCAACATAAGCCAGTAAGAGGTTTCTTCTAGCTTCTTCTGCTTCATCGTTGTCCTCCCCTAATCCTTTCACACGACACATCAAAAGGAAGTGAGCTTCATAATCCTTCCAATTCAATTTCTCATTGTAGTGCTCAATTGAAAATCTTTCCATTTTCTTTTTTATGTCTTGCCCATTATTAAAAATTACATCATCACTCCTTTGAGTTTGTTTTGATTTTTTACTCATTGTCGCCACCAAAATAATCTCAAATCTGGTTTAAAACTCATTATATTTATCTAGAAACAACCAAAACTAAACTTTATATTATATTTAACATAAAACATAAACAAAACAAAACAAATCAGCTGATTACTAAATACTACAATAGCCATTTAAAGAGCTTTTATAGAGCAAATAATTTGGATTTTGAATCATTAAACTAGGTTAAGTGGTTGCGGAGAAAATCCAAAAAACGTGTTCATAAAATGGTACTTTGGTATTATACGGATGCCACCCTTATACAGCGCGCTGCGGCAGTTATGTTAGGATGGGTTATCATAAAAATGATTGTAGGACTTTCCTTTTTTCATTACAAATCGATGATACCTGATGAGTCACACTTCCGGCCGCCAAACCCCCTCCAAATAGGCCAAGGTCAGGTCGTTGACCGGAGCACGCGCATCACCTGTCACCGCCTGTATCTGGGTCAGTGTCATGAGTGATTTATTGCCGTGCACTACGTTACATTTGTTTTCATAATGAGTGACGTTTTTTTGGTGTGGGATTTACCTCAGAATGAAGAGGAAACCGTACGTATTTTTATGATAACCCATCCTAACATAACTGCCGCAGCGCGCTGTATATTTGGCGGAGTACATGTGGCGATCGAGTGTGGCTGCTAGCGGCGGCGATGCATTCAACACGATCCTAGCGGACATCGCTGCCTTTTGGGAGGCACAACACAAAGACCGCTCATCAGAATAATGTAAAATTTTTACAGTAAGTCAATAAAAGTACGTTTTTTCAAATTATGTAGTTATCCTTCGTATCCGGTAAAAATTAACCTCCAAAAATAGTGGCATCCGTATAATACCAAAGTACCCATAAAATTTCCAATGTTAATCTTATGGGAAAAAGGTTTTTAGCTTTTCCTCAGATAATTTTACTAAAAACTTCATATTTTGTTTTACCAATAAGTTTAGCTCTATAAAACAATCATTTTGGTGTTTTGATTGTTCTTCTACGTCCAGCCGTTGCAAAGATATTCAAAGTGGTAAACACTGTTCGTTGTCCAATGTTATCCTTATGGAGAATAAATACTATTTTATATCTCGATCATTTATGAATGTATATTGATGAAACTTGGTATGTGGCTTCAAGTAGTTGTGATATATTGATATTTGCACACAAAAAAGTGTTTTTGTTGAGTTTCCTTGTAGCAGCAAACCTGCATACTCGGCCCCCATGTTATTCATTTGGAGAATAAGTAGGTAAAGTTTTGATTAAGTAATAAGTAAAGTGACTGATTACTGATGGATTAGTGGCCCCGGTTCTGCTGTAATTTTACCAACAAAAATTGTATAACCACAGTGTTGTAAGAATTCATTTCATGTACAGATTTTAAGAGTAGGCTACAATTTTATAAAATACAGTCAACTCCCGATTATCCGGGGTAATGACCGGTTGGAGGGTCACGAATAACCCAAAACTACGGTTTGTTGAAAATCTTGAAATGGTGATAAAATCTACAAACAATCAAGATAATAATAGTTAACACTAACAATGGCTGATAGCAGTAAATACTACCCAAAACGCTGAAATTTAATGGGTTGAAGATCTGTAATCACCGAACTCTCTAAACTACACCGAACAGTATGCTAATTAATTCCGCACTGGGGGAAAACCCCGTGAGGGAAGCTGCGGGAAGGCTGATTGTTTTGAAATGTTTCTATTTTAGGCGTCCAACCGTCTGTCCGTCCGTCGCACTGCCTAGCCAGGTGCAGTGTCTAGAGCAGTGTTAAGGTCATCGCTCCCCATCACGCGCCCAAGGCTCATTAGCGAGGTGACAGACTCCCAGATTATGTTGTGTTTACTAAATTGTTTGTATAATATTTATTTTGATAAATTAAGTAAATGAAATACGATTCTAGAGATAATTTAGTATAAAATAAATTGTTATTATTGCTCTAAGCTTATTTATGTTTAGAAGGGGATAAATAAAAATAATAAAAATAAACCTTTCGTGACCCCTGTCAAACCCTCTCCCGATTAACCTGCTCTCGGATAATTGGGAGTTGACTGTATTCACATTTACTTCTCTCTTCTTATAAAACTCATCTATTGAGTGCTGGTCACTTAAGTAAGTCATGTTTTCGGCCCATATATGTTAACTGCAACAACTGTACCTTATGTATGCCAATTAATGCAGGTTTTAGAAGCAAAAAACTTAAATGAGCTTGAACGGAAGGTACAAAATAAACAACGAGTATTCGTTGAAGAAACTGGTTGGTACAACAACAAACAACTTTTCTGGGAGTGGTACTGCATTGGGGGTAGTTAAAGTGGGCACACACCTTAGTTTCCAGTGTCCTGAAAAAATTATTTGAAATATAAAAAAAAACATAAACAAAATTACAATATAGTAATAGAAATAAGGCCTTTTTTCACAAAAGCATAATTTAAAAAAATTAAAGAACAATTTTAAATATTTTTAATAGGCCACAAATTGTATGCACAAGAGGAATATTGAGAAACTTATAAATCCCTTCCTTGATCCCTCCTCCTCCAAGTCAGCGGAGAGTGTTGGAAGATGAAACCTGATTGCCTAGACAATGGAACGTTTGACAGATCCCAGGCCTCGATGAAGTCTTGGAACGCAGAAGTTAATACAAGTCAACAAATTTCCACTCTTCTACTTTTTAAGGAAAAAATATAGTTGGCCAGTTTATTAAGTGTAGTTTCACAATGTTATCCTTTAAATTTTATGAACTCTTTTCCTCCCTAGTACGGAACCCATCCTTTTGTATTATGATGTCCTGATTGGGACCAAAATATTAATGGCCACCCTATTTTTGTCACTCATATAGTAGATAAAATGGTTCTGTTTTTTTATTGCAACTTCAACTTAATCAATATATCTTGTATACCATTCTACTACTCACATTCTATTTCCTTGCCATTGCTCATTCACACAGCGTGTTAGGGCCTGATAGTAGAAATAGAAATTGGTGTGGTAAGGGAACAGAAGCCAGCTATTTGGAATAGGGGTTCAGCTACTACCACTCTTCAGATGGTGCATCAGTAGCTTGCATGTTCTGTTTGAACAGTGCATAGTAGGCCAGCAACTGCCATTGGCACCTGAAACCTCTGCTAGGTAGTATGTAAACCGGGACTAGTTGTTCCTTCAATTTTACAGCCCACCTTATATTTCCTAATTTTCAAACTTACAGCTATAGGCTTACAGTAGAAGCTCTCTTAACCGACCCCTACGGGACCGGGCATTGTTCGGATAACCAAAAAGTTTGGTTAAACGGAATAATACCGGAAACAGTCACAATAAAGTGTTAAAAACAATCAAACTTTTGAAGTATGGTAAATATATTGAGAGCAATTGATTGAATTTGACTTTCTTCGGAAAAATGTATTCTGCCTGTTGTAACCTGAAAGTTATTTGCGGAAGAATAACGTGACATCGGCTACCATGGCGGAAGTTTGTACATATTCTTGGAAGATGGTTGGTCAATCCGACGGACGGTTGATCCGAGGTCGGTTAAGAGAGTAAATACTGTGAGTAATTACCAATACTCACAGTACCAGTAAGTGAAGATGATACTAATTTGGAAAGTCGTCGTATTGATAGGACATCATATTTAATTATTTGCTGTGAGTGGCAGAACTATGAGAAAATCCTCTAGGTAGATTTTCTGCCCAGCCCTAATTTATGTTACTCTAAGTCAATCTTAAGCTGTCAAGACAATAACAAAATCTGCTAGGTAGGGGTTCTGTCTTAGGTATTTCAGTTTTAACATTACTGCCATACCCATACATATTGCTACACCAATACTTAATGCCATATGCAGCACTTTAATCGTATCCAAAACCACGTTTCCCCTACATATATGTCTATAAGCCTATATAAATAAATAAATAAGGTCTTAAATCAGCAATTTTTAAACAGTAATGTTTGTCTTACAAAATAGGGTAACAAGTGATTCATATAAAATAATAGGCCTAACCATGACTGAAGATTGTAATGCAGGAGAGCAGGAATTCCATATTTTACAAAGGACAAAATTTGAATGTGACACCAATGTAATTTTGTCTAGATTTACTTCAATTTAACATTTTAATTTTGTTTTCAGTACCATCAGCTTTGAGTGCACAATGATGAAACATCAGGATAACAATGGTGGTGTGACCATCAAAACCGAACCTGGAATAAAGACTGAACCGGGAACATCTTCCAACCCCGTAATGCAAAGACTACCTTCCCTCCGACCACCGAGAGACCTGTCACTCTCAGCCTATAGCCAGAAAATGCCAAACCTGAACCAGGCTAAAAACAAAAAGGTTTATGTTCCGAATCTCAATGTGCAGCGCAACAAGCCTGCAGAGTAAGTATAATATGGTTTTATGTTTGCCTTTTTATATTTTAAAACATTTTGAGTCTCGTTTTAAATTAAATTCTATTGGAAATGCTAAATTTTGATTAATAACAGATAAAATATTGTTAAGTTCACATTTAAAATTTTAAAGAAATGAGCATTAAAAAACATTTTAATTATATTGCAGTTTAATTGCAATGGGATTGCCAAAGGGCTCTATGTTCTTATTTGGACGCTATATGGTGCCTGGCCATCTAAGATAAGTGGCTGGGTTTATAAGATAGGTGTTTCTACTCGTTTAAACTTAATAATGTAGGTAGTAAAAACTCACCGTCAACAGCAGTCCCAAAGTTCATATGGCGTCAACAATTGTTTCGCCTGTATATCCCAGGGGCATCATCAGCACGGGGTCTTCAAGGTTAAAAGATGTATGATGCATATCAAAAGTTAAAATGAAACATATTTAGGACAAACACAACACTGAAACATTGAAAATTCGTCTGCCACATACAAGAAGTGAGGTTAGGTTAGAGGTGGAAAATTGCAATTTTCAATGTTTCAGTGTCGTGTTTTTGTGTGTGTGTTTGTCCTATATGTTTCATTTCAACTTTTGACATTTTCATCATGTTATAACCTTGAAGACCCCGTGCTGATGATGCTCCTGGCATGTAGGGGCAAAACATTTGTTCACGCCATATGAACTTTAGGATTGCTGTTTACTACATTTTTATCAGCAATTCCTGATTTGCCATTAAACTACAATCAACTTAACATGTAAGAAATGCTATTGTGTGTAGGCTACCTGAATAGAAATATTTGTGGAGCCCAGTTTGGAGAGAAAGTTCGTCAGAATCAGAATCATGTTTATTTTCAGTCATTGATATAACAAAAATAATGTTAAGAATGATTACATTTTTTTATTGTTAACACAATAAATGCAAAAAAACATGCTAGGCCCCTGTTATCGGTGTAGTAATCTAGGATGCAGGGTTAAATATTTCTAGGTAAATATCCTTAAAAAAGCCTTGTTAGTGTTTCAAAGGGCATGTGTTTTCAGGGTAAGGTGAAAAAAGCTTATGTGTTTATGTTTATGTGTTGTTGAAGGGACGGATTCAGAGATCCAAAGATTCAAAGATCCTCACACGTCAACCGAAGCTTATTGTGTGTCCCTAGTACGTTAGTTTGGCAAACCAATGCCCGTACCCTTTACGAGATCCAGGAGTTTTTTACCAATACTAGCGTCCCTTTCATCACCTGGCTGCTTACAACCAAACAGAGCCCTTCTCCTTGCCCCGAGTCTCTCGCAGTCCAGTATGATGTGCTTGGCAGTCTCTTCAGACTGATTGCAAAGCCTACACTCCTGACTTTCATTTCTGAGTCCGAGAGTGTGGAGATGTTTCCTGAAATGGCCGTGTCCAGTTATCAAAGCAATCAACTGCTTAGCCCGACCTCTGCCCAACCTCACCAACCAGTTAGTGAAGTAAGAGCTGGTATCTGCTAGCAGCCTTTTGTCAAGTGCTTGACCAGAGTAACCTTGACATTGCTGGCGATGTAAGTCCCTGGACCATTTGTTTATTGTGTGAAAAGCAGTTGTTTTGCTTATGCCACAGCTTGGCTCTGGACCAAAGAATGACATACCGGAACCTCTTTTAGCAAGCTGATCTGCACACTCATTGCCACCTATGCCTACATGGCCAGGTACCCAACCAAGATGCACCGAGTTGCGAGTTTGCTGAGTGTGTTGTAACATTCCCACACCAGTTTTGACTTGATTTCGTTGGAGTCAAGAGCCTTAAGGGCAGCCTGACAATCTGACAATCTACTATATGCTTGTCGCAATAGCGTCTGGCAATGCCTAGAATGGCACAAACCATGATGCCAAAAATTTCTGCTTGAAAAATAGTACAGTGTTGTCCCAGACTTGCACAGAGTTCTGTTCTAGGTGATTCACTGTACACCCCGTAGCCAGATTTTCCTTCAATGAGAGAGCCGTCCGTGTACCAGACAAGGCTGCCCTTCCTATAATAGGGCCCTTCCTCAGATTTCCACTCTTCTCTGGAGCAGAATCCAACAGAAAAAGGTTTAGTGAAAACCATCTCCGTACTCATGACATCTGATGTCATATCAAGCACAGGGCTTTGAGCAACAGCTTTGGTGATGGTGCAATGACCTGTTCCAGACAGGCCTTCCCTCCATTGGCCTGCGACTTTTAATCGATAGGCTGATTTCCGTGCTTCTGCCTTGATAAAGATATCCAAAGGCAGTAATCCAAGAGCAACTTCGAGAGCTGCTGACGGGCTGCTCCTGAAAGCTCCAGTGACTAGAAGTGTGCCCAACCTTTGTAAACTTGTGAGTTTGGCTATGGCTGTAGTCTGGTTCACCTTTGTCCACCAGACTAGTGATCCATATGTGACTTGAGGCCTTATTACTGCCTTGTACAGCCACAGCGCTACGTGAGGCTTGATCCCCCACGTGGAGCCTACAAATCTCCTGGACGTCATGAGCGCCCATTTCGCCTTATGCAGTGTATTATTCAAATGATCATTCCAAGTCAGCTTAGAATCAATTGTCAGCCCTAGGTATTTGACTGTACCTGATACTTCAAGCCGTGTTGGTCCAAGTCTCAGCCTGGAAAGAGACTCCAGGTTCTTTTTCCTTGTGAACGGAACAACTACTGTCTTTGAGGGGTTTATGCTTAGACCCTCTCCAAAACACCAGACATTGACATATTGAAGATTGACATTCATGACATCAGCAACAATATTCGTGAACCTTCCCTGTACCATTAGGACTATGTCGTCTGCATAGCCCTGGACAAAGACGCCTCTGCTAGTGAGCTCACGAAGGAGACCGTCCACCACCAGGTTCCATAGAAGAGGCGAAAGCACACCTCCCTGCGGACAACCCTTCGTGGGTGCGATCACTATAGATTCACCTTGAAGATCGGCTCTAATCCGCCTGGAGCAGAGCACGGTCTCAATCCAGCAGACTCAAGACCACGCCCACGCACCGCCCGGACCATGGCCGTGTAAGTAACATTGTCAAAGGCACCTTCAATGTCCATGAAGGTGCATAGAGCGATTTCCTTAGCAGCAAGACTGTCCTCCACCCTGCTCACAAGTTGATGCAGGGCGGTTTCGCAGGACTTACCAGACTGATAGGCATGCTGGTTTCGATGAAGAGGAGTACCTGAAAGCACTCCCTTTCTTAGATGTCTTTCTACCAGTCTCTCCAGCGCGGTTGGAAAAGAGCTTAGTCATGACATTACACCTTACAGGTAGACAATTTTTGAGGTACCTATTTAACATTTATTGTGGGATTATTAATGGTAATTTCTGAGGCCCTTTGTTAGTTGTTCTGGTCCTCAGAATGTACTAGCTCGTTTGACTTTTACCACATAATGTAGTTGAAAATTCGCAAAATAGTTACATTTTAATTGGTTTAATGTTTGGAAAGCAAAGAATGTGACATGAATAAAATGTGTTTTTTATGTCTATGTCACAGGTCTGTCTCTGTAAAAAAGGAACACGTTAAGCCAAACTTGTCACAAGCAGCAGAGAGAAGTAGAGGCCGAGGAAAAAGAACACTTATTCAGGTATTACAAGGTTGAATTTGTCCAACTTGTATTTATGACTACGGTAGTTTAAAACAATCAATTGTCAGTTTATTTAGTATTTAAGTCTTAAGTCTTAACATTTTCATACCATAGCCCCACCTTTGGATCTCGTAATTGAAATGGATCATTTTATAATATAGCCGTATTAATCAGGGAGAACTTTATTAGACCAGAAATCTTTTACGGACAATGTTCACTGTTCAGGAATCTGTGAAGCAAATGTGACTGACTTTATCTAATATTAAATGGATAAAAAACATTTTATATATGTATTCGTCAGCCAGTGGAAGCCATTTGTTAACAAAAAGTCCGCCAAAAGCCCTTTTGACTTTAAGGTCTTCCTTTTTGAAGATTGTTTTTAAAAAAACTTGAAAATTTATATTTTACTTAAAGCTAATATTTTTGTTTTACAAGTGTCCATCAACTAGTTCTTGTGGAATATGGAAGCTGATGCTTAAAATAGCTACCAAAAATATTTTGGTCGTAACATTATAATGTTTGCCCCCAAGTGTTTCTAGTTCTAGAGTTCAAATAGCTTAACTACGACATGTATGTTTTTTGTGACAATGTCCTCCAAATCTCATGTTTAGTCTTTCAAAAGTATTCCGTTTCAAGACCTTTGACTTGGTGTTTGAAAATCTGCAATACAAAACTTATAGGTACTTATTATTTCCGAGTATTTATTTAATGTTTTTGTCGAATGTTTCAGCTGAACCAAGGTGTTTTTGCCGAGGGTGTGCCTGGAGTGAAGCGAGGAGGTGGGAGGGGCAGGCCAGGGGGTGGGGGGGACGCCAGTGACAATATCCTCAGGCGGCCCACCCTCAAACTGAAGGTGATGCATACAATCGATTGTAGTTTTCTGTTTTGTTTTACCTAACCCTAAATTACATCGCTTGATGTGACTGACAGACTTGACACAACATCATATGTGCTCCAAAAATGTTGTTTGTGATGAGATATGCTGGTGAACTATCATAATATTTTGCTTTTACCCTTTTTTGTCGTTAGGCCTAGTAAATTTTAACGTCCAGTGCGGATCACTTTAGCAGTTGTATTAAATGACCCTTATGGTTTACTTTACATAGATCATTTCTTCATATACAGGGTGCGGCAAAAGTCAATTAACCGATGCAGACCAGGTGAGCGACATTGTTTATCCCTTGCTTATTTTATCTGGTATTGGACGTAGAATTATTCTAATTTCGAGTTGGCGAGTAAAAGACATTTCTTTTATGTGAGATCTCGAAGTTTGGTTCATTTGAGAGAACTAACTAGTAGCGGATGATTTGAACCATTTATTTACACCACAGTTGTGTAGCAAAATGTGAAAAAAATACTAAGTATAAAAGAGTGTATGAAAACAAAGGTGGCAACTTTGAGCAGTTTCTGTAACAGGTAAATCACAGTTATACTGTTATAATTTAGGAAAATACATGTTACATTTAACTAGCGTTTTCGGTTAACTGACTTTTTTCTCACCCTGTAAAACCTTGTCAGTGAAATAATACACTCTACTCTCAGTTTAAATTGGGATTGATTGCCCATTTCTTAGTTTTAAGTTCCTTTTTGTTTCAATAAATTCGTGAAGATTAAACCTTTCCTAACTGAAAAATTAAGATTTTGACCATGATTCGTCTGGATAATGTACCAGTCCCTATTGAATTTGGTTATTTGATTTTTAAAAATACTGCTGTATAAGTCATCTAATTTGCCAAAGGTAAAACAAGCTTTTCAAGCTAAGCATTATTTGATATCATCAAGCTCACTCGTCTTCATAAAAATGAAAAATTCTAGAGTTAAAGATTATGTTATTCTACACCAAAGAAATTGTTGAACTGAATATCAAACCAAAACAAAACCATTCTTATTTGCAGGAGAATTTGAAGGTGGACAAAAAGGAGGAAGAAGATACGATGAAGCAGTTACTTAAAGATGACTTTATTGATGACCCCACGTTGGAGCCAGACTTTGACAATTGTCCAATCACACTTCCGCTGCTTAACTGTAAGAAGACTATCTCATCAGATTTTTATATAACAAATAAAATAATTATTTTTAATGATTGTTCTACGGATTTTTATGACAATCAAAATTTGTTAAATTGAGTGCTAAAAATGTACTCTGGAGTTAAAAGCAATAATTCTTTGATAATTGTTTAGTCAACAATGTGTCATGCATTTTACTTTTGTATCTTCTTCTCATAACCAAAAGATTTTGCCTTTTGTAAATATTTTTAAAATTTACTTGAGCATATATGATATACAAATTCTCACTCAGTATGTAAAGATGTACTGCAGCCTTCACACTTTGAAATATCATAAAGCATAAATTAAATCAATATTTTTCAAATCTTAACAAAATATTTTATTTACCATTAAACCTTTTTATAATAGGCTGATACTAGTAGGTGTCCGTCGAAATTCGACGGATACAATATTAAGCTTGATTAGTCCGGTACCCTGTAGGAACAATCACCAACAATGAAATACCTGCAGTTTTGATGTACCTACTGACAGTATTATAAATTATGAAAATGCAACTTTATATGTGGGACAATACAGTTAAAAAGTCACACAGTCACAAAACTAAATAAATGGTATCAGGCAACTGACACATACTTTCTCCCTTTTAGCCCAACTTTAATGACTACATTATTTTCTATTTACTAACTATAGAATATAAAGTATGTATAAGAAAGTATAAGTTTCTAGAAAACCTTTTTTCATAAATGTTCACCCAAATCCCAATTTTGGAGTCACTGCAAAATCCTTTGCTACACACAGTGGTTTTAAGAGGGGAATCGCCCCCTTATCCCCCCCCCCAGGGTTAGGGGGATTCATATTTTAAATATCCTTTGTTGGTTAATGCTAACTTTACCTACATATAAAATTGCAAGTAAATTGATCATTAAATAAGAGAGAAATTTATAATATTTGTATTCCCCATAACAATAACATTGGACGACGTACTGTGTTTACCGTTAAATGAAAGTTTAAATTTCCTCAACAACCAGTAACCATAGGATAAAAATTTAAAATACTAAATTGTTTAGTTTATTTAGCTTTCCTTAATGGTGATAAGTAAATTTTATTTATCACTTAATATTGTGGAAAATCCAAAAAACTGAATCTTGGAAATTTTAAGCACTGTAATACTGGAAATGGTTCTGTAATCTCTGAACCAGAATTTTTACAGAACTGCAGGTGGTGTTATTTTGTTGGAAACCTAAAGCTCTAGAAACTATTAAATTTTAATCGAAATCCTTTTGAGCCGTTTTTGAGAAATTTGTTTTTTTTTTCAGTTTTTAACAGTTTTGGGGGGATAATTACCCCTAAAAATAAAAAATTAATCAAAATGCCTGGACATATTGTGGATTAGTAACCTACATACCAAATTTCATCAAAATCGGACCACTGGTGCGGTCTCCAGCTCTGTACACCTCTGGACAAACACACAGATATCACTCCGAAAACAATTTTTTTTATAATCAGGGACCATAAAAATGAATATTTCCACTAATAACTCAAATTCAAAAATTTTGTTGAAAACAATACTTTCTCCATACACTGTGTATCAGAGGAAGAAAGTAAAATGAACTCTTAAAAAAACAAGGTACTTTTTACAGGTTACAATCACCTGCTCATCCTGTGGTCACCCTCCTATCTCATCCATTTTTGAGGGGAGGAGGTGGGTTTAGTGGGTAGTCTTCTCTTGGAGGAGTCCCACACTACCCCCGCGGGAGCTGGGGTGTGCGAAAAACATTCCCACCTTCCAATAAAAATATGTGTACGTTGATGTTTACTACAGATGAAAATAAATCAAAAGCTTGACGACCTGATCAGCTGTCTAATGAAACTTACTGAGTTGGGATTATAATCAGTTGTTTGTTGTAAACAAAACATACTAAAAATCCCACCAGAATGGTTTGTAGGCATGTACGTTTTGTATCATTTGGCAAAAATGATACATCTGACAATTTTGGGGAGTATCAGAATGTTTCAGCTTCAGTTTGGAAATATAAATCCCATGGTCACGCGTTATCTGGTTTTCTCAACCTAAGGCCGAGTTCCTGGTCAAAATTTATCCCATAAGAATAACATGGGGAAATTTCAGATCTTAATGCTTTGTATCATTTAAAGAATTTAAAGGAAGGAAATGGTAAATCTGACAATTTTAGGGAGTATCGGAATTTTTAAGCTTCAAACTAGTATAAATTCCATAACCCCACGTTGCTTGGTATTCTCAAACTAAGGCCGAGTTCCTTCAAAAATAGTGCATTCTGAATTGTTATGTAGGTTTGGATGAGCCTGGTCTGAAGAAGAAATCTGACATGAAACCGGTTGACAAAAAAGAAAATCTCTCCATCAACGATGTATTCTGTGACTCTGCAAAACCAGACCCTGGTTTTATCTTCCTTCAGGTAACAGAAACATATTTTTTACAATTTCTGTAAAACTTCTATTAAATCAGTGAAATCAGAATAACCATGTCAAATCCAAGAGTATAACCAAGCAGTTTTGTGGATGAGGAGCGATTAACAACAGAACATTTACAACTGAATAAGGTCCAGACAGCGCCATTACAAATATATCTCTAGATCGGTTTAGTTAGAATTTCCATTCATGTTTCTGGTATGTTTCAGTTACCTAACACTATGCCTGGTCTGAATCCAGAAAACCAAGGGGACGGGCCAAAACCAAACCCACAACCTTCATCCACAGCTCAGGCCGATCAACCTACAGAAGCTAAGGTACCCAGTTAATATGGTGGATGCATGATATCGTTTTTGTTTGTTGCAAAACTTCGATATAACAACACCACCTCTTTCATTCGAGAAAACTACACTGAAAATGCCTTGTATACAATATAAAACTTTGATTAAAATTCATTGTTGGTGATAGTGAGTTTATGTTATTTATTATTGTTTCAGAGAGGGTAAAATGTACTGTAACAATATCATGTAAAATGTAATTACGAGTAAAAATTTTACATTGATCTTGACATTTCAATGAGAAGTGGATAAATGTTTCTTAGGATTAAACAGTGTTGTATATAGTTTCGGAGTTGTTTTAAAGCTTATTGTTTAAATCTAAATCTTTTCCAAAATTAATATAACAAATTTGGTTCCTTTTGAACTGATAAATAATCCAAATAGTACAAACTTTTCAACCTATATTTTCCTATTTCCACTGGTTAATTTGTATTTATCTGAAATCATGCACTTAGGTAAACAATATATTCAATTTTATTCTCTTCATCAAATGCTACAATCTTATCTTTTGCTTTATTCAATAAGGTTTATTTCAGCCACTATGCAATACAATTGTAGCAATAGGCATAATCATGTAGGCCTACAGTACATCAAGACAACTTACATTTTCTTATGTAATACAGTATTTTCCAACAAATCAGTACAGTAAACCCCGCAGTTGTGGTTAAATGGACTTCGCTAAACCAAAACCCGGGTTAACCGGAAGGATCTACAAGAAATTAAAAATCTAACAGAGGCATATGACTGATGGCGCACCGAGAGATCGCCCGCCGCAGCGGCCACTGAACTTTGGGGTTGTTTTGACGGGTTTTGCTACATACCTGCTCTGCCCGCGAGGTGGTGAGTGGTTGACTCATACTGAATTTTTCGCATTCCCATACCGTACTAAAGAATAGGATCAGTGGACCGTGAACTCTCACACCTGCAGATGATGAAAATGAAGTTACTGTGAGGTTACTTAGTGTCATTTGCCTGTTGATGTGAAGTTTTTTGTGGTTGAATTTGTTTTAGATTACTCAAAGAAATAACCTTTTTAAAATCAAAATCTCTTTATTGCCTTTAAGCCAGTGAGAGCAATCAACATTGTCAACAATACATTTTACCTTATTATTACTAACATTTTGCATATTTTCTTCATGCCGTCCTTTTTCCGTCAAATATTTAGTCTTAATTCTAGTATATAAAGTAAATGGGGAAAATAGTTAAATTACACAAAAATGTATAAAATAAAATAAAACACAATAACATTGTTTCTTTGATTTTGGTTTTAACAATTTATATTAATAACCTCTAAGGACAAGAAATCATCAACTGAATAAAAGGATTTGGATTTCAGCCATGAATCAAGGACAACTTTGAATTTATTAGTTGGAATCGTTGCTGTAGTTGGGGGTAACTTATTAAAAAACTTTATACTGAGATATTTATAGCTATTATGTGTAAGCATAAGTCTTGTTAATGGTAAATTAAGATAATGTCTATTTCTAGTGTAATGAGTGTGTAAATTGGATCTTTGATTATATTGAGTTATGTTTTCTTTAACGTGTAGTAAGCAATTAAAAATATACATACTCGGAAGGGTTACAATTTTAAAATTTTTGAAATATTCTTTGCAAGAGACCCAGGGCTCTATCCCCACAATACACTAATAGCCTTCTTCTGCCATTTAAAAATTGTTTTGGCTCCCACGGAGTTACCCCATAAGAGGTTACCGTATTGCAGATGGGAATGAAAGAATGCCAAATAACAAAAAAGAATGCATTTTTCACTAACAGTACCTTTTAATTTTTTCAACAACAAAAATTGTTTTAGCCAATTTACCACATAGGAAATTAGTATGCTCATTCCAATCCAGCCTCTGATCAATGTAGATCCCTAGCAATTTAACTGATTTATTATCTTGAGCATTTACATTAAAATCAAAATAAATTTTTTTCTGTCTGAGTGGTTTATGTTTAATTAATTTCCTTGAAACCACTCTTCGGCCAACCTTGTAACTTCATCCCTTTTCTCAAGTGCTTTAATTAAATTTGGACCACTTGTGAGGAATGTTGTATCATCACCATAAAGAGTCACCTTACAAGGAATAAAGGAAGGTAAATCATTTATGGAGACAATGAAAAATAAAGGGCCCAGGACTGACCCCTGAGGTATGCCAGTTTTGACTTTCAACAGATTAGATCTTTCATTTTTTACTTGTAGTAATTGAAAGCGGTTTTTAAAATATGAGTTTAAAAGATAAGAGACCTTTCAACTACACCATAAAAAGCTAATTTTTTGATCAGAATTTCTTGAGAAACAGAATCAAAAGCCTTAGTTAAATCAATTAATGTAGACAAGTATTAATTTTGGTGTCACAGCCTTCAAAAATATCTGAAATGAGACTTTCCAAGGCCTTAACTGTTGATAAATTTGATCTAAAACCATACTGACTTTCACAAAATAAGTTATTTGTTTCAAAGTATGAATATGCTTGTTGATGAAGACAGTGTTCAACAATTTTAGAAAGGGTTGGAATGAGAGTTATTGGTCTGTAGTTGTTTGGATCTGTTTTAGTACCTTTTTTGAAAATTGGTATTGTGACTGTTATTTTAAGGCATTCTGGAAATGTTTCTTGTTGAATCATCAAATTGTATAAAATATAAAGTGGATTTACTAAAAGAGGACCTATCTTTTTTATGATCAAATTGGAGAAACCATAATAATCTTCAGCCTTAGAATTACTAAGCTTGTTAATTGATTCAATAGCGTTCTATTGGGAAATATAACCAACCATAATTCAAATATATGATATAGCCATTGAAATTTTGTATCAACATTTTTTGAGGCCGAGAGAAGAGCTATTGGGGTTCCTTGTACTTTTATTACTTACGGTTACACAAGCAGAATTTACAAAGCTGTGATCAATGCATTTAAATTATTTGGAACATCATTTTCCTTTTTGGGTTCATTAATTTAATTTTTAATAATATTCCAAGCTGCCCTGCCTTTGTTCTTTGAGTTAGCAATGTACTCATCATTAATTTTGCACTTTGCCAACTTTGTTTCATGGTTGTAAATCCTTCTTAATTGTAAATATTTTATTCTATTTTGCTCACTTAAGTGGGATCTGACTTTATAAATAAGAAGAATTATATTATTTAATGTACATTTGTAAATATTTCATATTTCATTACACTTACGTTGGGATAACTCCAGGATGTTTGCGTATTTTACCGAAATAAACCTTGAAATACCAACAGTTGATTATTGCAGATGTCACTTTATAGAAATTCTTATACTAAAAATACACATTTGTTTTGTAGCCTGAGAGCAACCGTTGTCTGCTGTCGTCACTGCCGGGTGGTCAGATCGGAAAACTCCAAATCCTCAGATCAGGTCGAGCCAGGCTGGTTTTTGGGGACACAGAAATGTGGCTGGAGATGGGCACGCAGGTTGCTTTTAAACAGGTATTGTTCATTTACTGTAATATCATGTATGTTAATATGTATTCGTAAAGTAGCTAGGCCTACTTTACAAGTTTATTGAACATTTATTCATTTTCAAAATGCCTTCTGAACTGTTGTTTAGAATTTAAAACCAGGTTTACATACCTTTTCCGTCCAAACAGTTCAAAAATGTATGCTGCCACCTACTATGATGACATGTTTCGGAAGCTAGAATTCTATCTTCCGGTCATACAAAAACGTCCATAATCCATACAGATTTTCGTCAAAATTTAAAAATTTTGTAAACATTAATACAGTTCAACATAACACCACAACACGACATTAAACACATATTTCGCACAAATTACAGACACGCACAAGCCGGCCGGCGATTAGACTCAGACCACTAACATTACACTAACGTGGGGTCAGAATTTAATCACCGGCCGGCTTTGCGTGTCTGTAATTTGTGCGAAATATGTGTTTAATGTTGTGTTGTGGTGTTATGTTGAACTGTATTAATGTTTAAAAAAATGTTTAAATTTTGATGAAAATCTGTATGAATTAGGGACGTTTTTGTATGACCGGAAGATGGAATTCTAGATTCCGAAACATATCGTCATAGTAGGTGGCAGCATACATTTTTTAACTGTTTGGACGGAGAAGGTATTAAGTTTTAAGTTGATTAGACTGGTTTTAAGTTTTATTGAACAGTTTATACACTAGGTATTAACACTCATTCCTCGCATTTAAGAATAAATACCCCCGTCGCAGCAAACCTGCGTACTCAGCGAATTTCCAATGCATAATATATGTCTTAATACCATATAAAGCCGCATACCAAGTTTCATAAAAATATTTTCATATATAAGCGATATATACAATTTTACTCCATAAGAATAGCATTGGTGATGAGTACATAGGTTTGCTGAAACAAGGAACACAAACAATTGGTTTTTATGCAAATATAAATATAATTTAACTAGGTGAAGCCACATACCAAGTTTAATCAATATTCAATCATAAGTAAGCACTATATAACATTTTAATTATTCTCCATAAGAATAACATAGGAGATGAGTAAGCAGGTTTGCTGCAACAAGAAACTAAAAAATTGGGTTTTTATGCAAATATCAATATAACTCAACAAGGTGAAGCCACATACCTAGTTTTCTTAATTTATGTTCATAATTAAGGGAGTCATTACATTTTACTTATTCTCCATAAGAATAACATGGGGGCTGAGTACGCAGGTTCGCTGCTACGGGGATAATCAACAAAAAATCAATTTTTTGTGCAAATATCAATATACCAGTACTACGTGACCCCACGTGCCAAGTTTCATCAATATACATTCATTAATAATGGAGATATCAAATTTTATTTATTCTCCATAAGGCTAACATTGGACAACGTACTGTGTTTAGCACTTTGAATATCTCTGCAACGGTTGGACGTAGAATCACAATTTAAACACCATAATGATTGTTTTGTGGAGCTGAGTTGATTGGTAAAAGCAAATGTGAAGTTTACATTAAAATTAACTTAGGAAAATCCAAAAACCTTTTTCCCATAAGATTAATACAGGAGATTTTATTAGCAGGTTTTTTTTGATTTTTTCCGCAACCACTTAACCTAGCTTAATAATTCAAAATACCATATTATTTGTTTTTTAAGCTCTATAACATGGTCTAAACCAAAATTAAGTGTTTTAAAAATTTTAAGGTAAAAAATGCAAAAAACTGATTTTTGGAAAATTTAAAACCCCCATAAACCCCCCTTCCCATGGCCCGATTTTTCTGGTTTTCGAACTTACAGTCATAAATGTCACATTACACATTTGAGCCAAATTTCATCGAAATCGGAAGTTTTTTACTCAAGTTATCGCATTCACGGACACACACACATATATATATATATATATATATATATATATATATATACTGGGTGTCCCAAACCACCCGTCCACCCCATTTAATTTTTTAACGGTTTGATCTAGAATTACCAGAAAAAAATCTTAATCACTAAATCGCATATGGAGAATCCAATAAAAGTAGTTTCAATATGAAATATCTACAGGTGTTCCAGAACTAATGGTCACCGGCTCAAATCTCGAAGATTTTTTATGTAAACATATGACACATTTCACATCGTGTTAAAGGTCTTGTCAAAACAAACACTTTGGTGAAAACAGAAATCAATTATCTCAATCCGTTCTAAAATGGCGGCCATTTAAACATTTTTTTAGAGGTATTTCTGACACCCTGTATCTCGTAATCCACTGAATATTTTTTGTTCTGATTGAAAACATTAATTCCTTTTACACTTAGCAATACTACGATGTGTTACATAGCAACACTTGAAAATGTAAATTTCTTCAAAAAGCAAAAAAAAATTAACGTTTGGAATCCCAAAAATCTAAATTTTTTAACCGTAAATCTAAATTAATTTTTTTGTATTTTCTTGTTTTTTTAAGAAATTTACATTTTGAAGGTTGCTATGTAACACATCGTAGTATTGCTAAGTGTAAGAGGAATTTATGTTTTGAATCAGAACTAAAAATATTCAGTGGATTTCGAGATACAGGGTGTCAGAAATACCTCTAAAAAAATTTTTAAATGACCGCCATTTTAGAACGGATTGAGATAATTGATTTCTGTTTTCACCAAAGTGTTTGTTTTGACAAGACCTTTAAAACGGTGTGAAATGTGTCATATGTTTACATAACAAATCTTCGAGATTTGAGCTCGTGACCATTAGTTCTGGAACACCCTGTAGATATTTCATAATGAAACTACTTTTATTGGATTCTCCATATGCGATTTAGTGATTAAGATTTTTTCTGGTAATTCTAGATCAAACCGTTAAAAAATTAAATGGGGTGGACGGGTGGTTTGGGACACCTGGTATATATAGATATATACCGTCTCATGGTAAGATTTAAGCCCGAGACCATGACAAATTTTTTTTTTAGGTCCCCAGATGACTAAAACACTATTCGTTCATAAATTTGAACGAATAGTGTTTGTCATCTGGGGACCTAAAAAAAAAAATTTGTCATGGTCTCGGGCTTAAATCTTACCATGAGACCTACGGTAATAGCTTCTTCCCTATAGGGGAAATTCGCTAAAAATCATATACAATTTGTATAACAACTTGAAATAAGGGATAGGGGAATAAAAGTAATCTTTCTCCCTGATAGCTCGTGGAACCCTGTACGACAAACAGGGCACGGAATACTTACAAATGCAGAGAGAACTAGATTACTATTTTTCTTTGAATTACAAATATCAAAGATGGTTATTACTACGTTTAATATTAGATTTTGTTACTAACGTCTCATTCTATATAAGCTCAAAATCGACAAGCTAGCTTTCTTGGATATCTAATCAAAGTAAATACTTGTCAACAAAATAAAATACTTATTTGAGGTATTCTTGTTTACTGTTTTCTTGCTACAATTGATAAAACTCTAGATCAAAAATAAAACTGTTGCCACACTACAAACACGCAGGTACTGATACCATAGTACAAACATAATTTGTTGCGGTGCAATGCTGGGTCATAGTGCAACAAATTTTGTTTAGTTCATTTAATTTACACTCGGGGCTGCCTTTAGTTGAATTTAATAATTGCTACTCTTACCTATACACAAAAAAGGTCAGCTTGTTATCTTATAGTAAAACGTGACAATCATTGTTATATGCCTTTTGTAAATTTGTATATGTATCTGCTAGTTTGTAATGTGTGTAATTTGAGAAATAAATTCTTTCTTTCTTTACCTGATCCTTTAGCTCGTCTTGTACTGCTTTGTTGTAATTTTCATGGAACTAGTAAATAAGTAGAGCACATGTAAATTTGGTTTATTTCGCCAAATTAAATTGATTAAAATCTGATTATTAGTATTAGTAATCAGCTATTTAGAAATATCTCAGTACTAGCTGTTACCCGCAGGCTTCACCCCACGAATAATTTATAAAACTATGACAGTTGTGTGTGCTGCACTCTGTGGTTAGCCCGTGGAACTACTAAGAATCAAGATCATAGCTGAAGTTTGTACTATCATCAGCTCAAAGAAAAATAATTATCCATAAGGAATACATAGGGACTTTTTCGGGATCTCTGACAGAGCCCTAAGGTCAGATCAGGATGAAAACCATTTAGTTTTCCTGTTTTATGCCTAAAGAATCAGTGAATGAGTGAGTGAGTGAGGGCTTTGCCTTTTTCTTCTTTTTTAGCGAATTTCCCCTATATGGAAGAAGCTATTTCCGTAGGTCTCATGGTGAGACTTAAGCCCGAGACCATGATAACTTTTTGTTTTGAGGTCCCCAGAAGCCAAAAACACTATTCGTTCAAATTTATATATGTGTATATATATATATATATATATATATATATATGTATATATAGTTTTCTAGGCCCCGTGATTGTGGCCCAGGCGGATACTTTTTACCTGTGATTGTGGCCCACGTGGGCCACAATTGAGGGCCACATTCGGTGTAGCAAAATACCACCAAATGTGGCCCAAGATCGCGCTGTTGCCATGTTGTTCAGTTTTAGTAGTGTGGCGAATTGTATCAGTGCGGAGTGTGTGTTGATAGTGCTCTCCCCACGTGTAGCCACCATTAGGCCAGTCAATAAAGGTTTCGTGTCGCAACTAATTTGGGGAAAGCTGAATTTCAGCAGGATGTTAGTATACTAAAAAAAAACACCAAGTCCCAACCCCCCTCTTGGTCCCCCCCACCATAACCTTACAAGAGCAGTACCCTGGTTAAATGCTTACAGCTCAAAAACTAATGAAGTTACGGACACGTTATTTTAATTATTCTATGCTTAACGATGTTCTAAGCAAATTATCTTATATCCACTTGTAATGTAGACAGCTTAATTTCACCGTAATACTTCAATATATACAAAAAAACTGCCACTGCGAAAAAAAGTAGCTTAAACTAATTGTACATTTTTTCCCTGGAACATGGGATGAAATTTTGTCAACAAAACTTATAGCTTATAGATAATTTAATCAGTTTTGAAATGATGGGTCTAGTGAAGATATTTGTTCAAATGATGGTTTCATAGAGATTGATGAAACAGTAGCGGACATCGCGCTGCCGGGCCTCGAGCCGGCCGATGCCACTCGCTGCTGAGGGGCACCGCTGTATGTACTCGTATCCGTAATCTTGAATAGTTATTCAGTTTGAATGTAGATCAAATAGAACAACTTTTCATTCTAGTTTCATAAAAAAACAGTTTAAGTACACTTTTATCACTGATAAATAATAATAGTATTTTCAATAACTTACTAATCCCTGCACAACAAATAAAATTTATGATTACAATTTTTCTCTTTTTAGTTGTTTATAAAGGTAATTTTCTAATATTTCGTCTGTTTGGTCCGAAGAATTGTTACAATACTTTCTACTGCAGTGCCCACACATAGATGTGCAATCGAACCCAGCTTTATGACAGCTACAGTTTGTAACACACTATGGTTTACAGTTGCAATATATTAGTAGAAAAAGTTCACTTGGAACAGGAGGATTCATCATGGGCTTAGGGATTAATATGTTGTTTTATATATACTGCCAACTGCCCATTCTTCTGCTGCAATTTTACACCCTAACAAGTTTGAATTTGGTGGTAAACCCTCAAAAGATTTTAATGAGCAGCAGTTGGTGGAAGTTTGGTGTCGGGAAAAAAGCGACCAGCGAAATATGCACAATCATTTTTAATTTAAATGTTTTTTCCTTTTGATATTTTATAAATAATACTAGCGGTTTCCGGCACGTTGTTCAGTGAGCTTTATACAATCTGGAGAGACTACTAGCTTGCAGTTTCTGACAGAAAGCGTGCCATATTTGAAAAGCAGCTGGAAGCACAATATCTCCCATCTACAGTAACAACATAAGAAAATGAACAACATGTACCAAGGTACCACTATCGTTTTGTAATGTTTTGGTATATAAAGGGGAAAATTCTGCCAATGGCACGAAAATCCAACTAGCATCAATCTCTCCAGTTATTCATAGAGCTCATTGGTGTTGCTACGCCTAAGAATTGTGTTTAAAAATCTTCATTCATAACATTTAGATTACAGCTCGCTACCTAAATGAGATAACAAATGTTTACAATGATTAAATTCGTTTTCTTTGAAAATCATAACATATCTTTCCTCCGTTAGAATAACATGGTAACTTTGAAGTCCGGTGGGGGAGAGGTAAGGTAAGGTAAGGGAATTTCGGCCGCTTATTTCGCACATACCTTGGTTGACTTACCTCGAAAGGGGGGTGGGCGGGACTCAAGGAAGTTTGGCCGCTTATTTCGCGCATTCCGTGATGGTCGCTTATTTCGCTTGTCGCTTTTTTCTGTTATTTGGAAGTTTTGCTAAATACAAATTTGACAAGAGACATTTTTGTGGTTAATTGGTTAAACTTAAAGTATCATTGAGTTTCATTAGGTTTCATTGAGGGTTTTGAGCTTTGATAAGTTGTACATGCTCAGAATAAACTGTTGAGTGTTACATTCACTGACCCATAGCAGATTAGGTGGATGAATAAAAGGTACTATGTGTTTGAATTTGTTTTCCTTAAAGATATAACATCTGAAAAGTCGTCCATAATAATGCCAGCTACGTCACTTGTTTTTCACTTTACATACGATCGTTTACGAATTTATTCTGCAACCTTAAACGATCCGTCAATTAATCTAGGTATTTCTAAGGTGATGGAGAAATGGGACGATGGAGTGATACATACAATTCCTCCCATATCATGAAATGTATTTAAGCCCCGTCTAATGATTTTACGTTAACGATAGCGTTGATGGAAACATACTGTGTAAAGGAATTATTTTGTAGGACTGGGGGGCCCAGCGTAATTAAATACCTTATGTATCTGTCACTTTAATAGTATGAAGACCATTAATTATACAGCGCATTGCAGAAAGTTCCTTCAGTCAGATGTTGTGACCCATACATTCTATTCCAATATAGAGACAAAGAAGTTTGTATTGACGAAAAGAACGACCTTGGTCTTACAGCTGAAATTATTGTATGGTTAATTACAGGATGTTTTCCATATATGTCAGGGGACGAATTTCCAGCTCTTTCTTTAGTCACTGAACTCGTAAATATTGCCAATGTATCAGGGATAAATCATTTGATACAGTATACTCAGTTCCTTTTCACTTGAGTATTTTCCACAGTCGTAATTAATTTTTTCAATGTCTTCCCTAACGATTTCTGCTGCTGTTTTAATAATTCTTTTACGTTCCTCTCAGTACTTGTTTCTCTGGTTTTGTGCCATGAATGTAATACCTTGTGACTAGTTAATTTATTGAATAAATTTTCTTTTGATTTAAATTATATTTCGTCCAAAAGTCAACAAAAAACTGTGATAATGTTCATCGGGCTCCAATGAACAAACAAAAAACTTCAAAAATTTCAATGCCATAATAATCTTAAAAATACCATACCGTCGTTGGTAAATAAATCATTACCTTTTCTTGATTGACATCTGTTGGCTGGCTTTGATTTGTTTCAACCTGGACTGTTGGATCGATGATAAATCCTTTATTTCTTCTTCTGTTTATGGAAATGATGTCCACTCTTCTGGTTGAATCATTTTCTGCTATGCCATTTACTTCTTCATAAACTTCAAAGCTTTTTTTAGTTTTTCTACGACCTATCCTATTTTGTGGTGATGGGCATTCCTCATGAGTTCTCCAAAATGGCACTGTCCAAGAGCATGGGGCAAACTTTCAATAATTTAATTCTTGGTAGTACAACATCGTCTACACCGGTGCCCGTCCCGGCCGTCCCTAGACCTGCATTGGATGCCTCGCACAGAAGCCACATCACCAACCATACATATTCACGTAATATTTATACTCACTCTCCGTTAATGAAACCATTTGACTTAATAATTTATCGGTTTTCTGGCAAATAACAATATAAAATAAAATAAATACAATATCAAATCACGGCACGGCAAAGGAACATTGGGTAGGGAACACATAAGCCATTGCAACATGGTATTTAACATTTTAATTTAAACAAATATGACCGTTATTAGTTAAAATGGACAGATTGAACACGCATTTGTTAGGAAGATAGTTAATATTTTAGAATAAAACCACGACTTTTGCCTACCCTTGTTCCAAAACTGCGTTAGGGCCCTCCAAATTTTGGTACTATCAAATTTGTGAGTAAAGGAATAAGTTCTAATCAGGCCTCATCCTCAGGAAGAAATAGTTATATATAAAAAGTTGTTTTAAAAAAAAACATTGGGTTAGGGTTAAGATTTGTAAATAAAAACACAAGAATCTTATCAGCTGTTCAAAAACAACCACTCAGTTGTAAAAATAACATCCACTTGGTAAAAAATCAGTATGTGATTTTTGTGAGAATAGTGATTAGAACCAATGTATACATAAATTTAATGTATATATTATTAGGTTAGGTATATATTTCTAGAAACATTACAAATTAAGATAGAATAATTGAATATAAAGCGGAAATGTCCAAAATAAAACGAAACTAGCAAATGAACAAAGTAAATATGTTCGTCTTGGAGAGGAACCTTGAAGATAGTCATTCGTAAAACAATTGCCTGCTTTTCAAGCAAAGCTTCGCCTCCCAGGTGCTGACGAAGTGCTTTACGAAATATATTTAACATTTAAAATATAATATTGCAGTTTGATCGTGAGCGAAGCCGTGACGGGCTACTAGTAAGATGATATTATTAGTGAAAATTGGCAGTATTCAACAATCACTGTAGAGAGGGCAGTAAAAACAAGTATCAATGTGCAGTCCGACTCACGTAGACAGCCAAGCGCCAGAGTACGCAATACGCTGTGCTGCTAGGCCCGGCGGTGTTGTGTCCGCTACTGTTCATTGCTCTCTCTGAAACTATCACGTTAACAAATATCTTTAAGACCCATCATTTTAAAGCTGATTCAATTATCTATAAGTTTTGTTGAAAACATCTCATCCCATGATGCAAGAATAAACATGTACAATTAGTTGAAGTTACTTCTTGTTTTTCGCTGTTAGTATATATTAAAGTCCTACGGCGAAATTAAGCTATCTACATAAAAAGTGCATGTAAGATAATTTTCTTAGAATATTGTCAGGCATAAAATAATGAAAAAAAACACGTCCGTAACTTCATTAGATTTTGAGCTGTAAGGAGTTAACCAGATTACTGCTTTGGTAAGGTTGGGGCGGGGGTGGGGGAAAAGCAAGAGGGGTGGGTGTCGGGACTTTGTGTTTTAAAGTTTATATTTTGTATACTAACATCCTGCAAAAAAATAGTTTTCCCCTAATTAGTTGTGACAAAGCGTTTCTTTTACCTTTATTGACTGGGTTACAGTACAGCAGGGCGAGAACAATGTTTCAGCTGATACCTGCTAACTTAAGTGTCAATTTATACTGTTCTTACTTTATAAGGCAAGAAAACCCTTAATGTGGCCATCAATTGTGTCGTCACTATTTTTCTTATTAATAACATTCAACAGATTTGTGCAATAATAACTATTGTTGTAATGGCTATTATTAAAGTAACATTTTTAGGCATAAAGGACAGGCCAATGTTATCAGTAGCAGAAACTTTGAAACCATTTCTGAACAAGGTATTTTCAGTCAGGGTAAATTAGGTAGCTCTTATAGGTTATACGTCTGAGAACGATTCAAATTTTTAAATGCTGCTTATCAAATCATCTGTAGGTCTGTGTGTAATCGTGGCCTACAGAAGGAAACTGTAAAACAGCCCACCCTTGTCAATTGGCCATACAGCAAGAACCAAAAGATACTTAATAAAATATGTAATAGTCATGCCACTCATTGAAATAACTTCATTCAGGGGTTTTACACAATTTTTATCGTACTAATACACCTCCCCTCATGCTAAGATTATACAGGGTGTTGAAAAAAAGGTGCACTGGCTATATATTTTCGGATTCTATATTCAAAATTAAGCAAGACATGTAGTGTGACATTTTTTGAAATTCCGCTCCGTTTAGCGTCAGTTGGTCTGTTTGTGATTTTTAATAAATTTGGTGTATCTTTTGAAAATATAAAAGTACTGTTTTGAAACTTGGCATACGTAATGCCTAAACGTAATTATGTTTTGGTATTGAATTTAAAGTTTCTATCTTTCACAGTTTCAAAATGGTGGCCATTTTGTTTCTCAAAGCTAAATATCTTATAAACCTTAATAATTAGCAAAAACCGTAATAAACAAAAAGATTTTGTCTCTTTCTCAAAATCAATGGTATAAATATTTTGATTATCAGATGGTAAATAACTGAGTTGTTATGATTTGTATTAGTTAAAAAATGCTTTTTTGGCATTTGTGGGCTGAAAAAGCATGTTTTAACAAATAAAAATCCCAACAACTCAGTTATTTATTATCTGATGATCAAAATCTTTAAACTATAATTTTAGGGACAGAAATGAAAAACCTTTTGGATCCTTACGGTGTTTTGCTAATTATTAAGGTTTTTAAGATATTTAGCTTTTAAAAACAAATATGGTCGCCATTTTGAATCAGTGAAAGATATAAACTTTAAATTCAATACCGAAACCATTAAATATAGGCATGAAGTATGCCAAGTTTCAAAACAGCACCTATTACGGTTAGAAAGATATACTAAATTTAGAACAAATTACAAACAGACCGACTGACGCTAAACGGAGTGGAATTTAAAAAAATGTCAATCAATATTTCTTGCTTAATTTTGAGTGTAGAATCTGAAAATATACAGCCAGTGCATTTTTTTTGTCACAACCTGTAAATTAAACAATTTATTTCGTATAATCTTTTTATGTATTTACAATTATGCATACAACAATAATTATAAATTTAATAAATTGTTTAGTAAATTACCATTTTATTTAAAAGTTTACCCTAAATGAAATAAATCATTTTGGCCTTAAATGTTCAGTTCAGTAAAATCAGAGTAGCTAATTTCCAGCCTTGGAGGATGGAAGTTTGGTTATAAGAAGAAAAATAAATCTGGCAACACCGCAATTGGGCTACAATTGGTGGATTTTGTAACTTGGGCCACAATCGAATGTAAAATGATACCCATGTGGGCCACAATAGGGGGGTTTAGATACCTTAGTATAAATGGGCCACAATTGAATGTGAATTAGCGCACTTTATAGTAGCTAAACCACTGGATGTATATACATTTACAAATAAAATGTTGTTACGAAAACCATTTTGGAGTATGTACACAAAATTTCATAGGCACTGATTGTCTAGTTATGAAAATATATCCGTTTTTAGAGTGGGCTACAAACGATGGTTATTTGTCACCCGGGCCACAATCAAGGGATCTAGGTGAATATATATATATGTATATATATGTATATATATATATGTATATATATATATGTATATATATATATATATATATGTGTCCGTGAATGCAATAACTTGAGTAAAAACCGTCCGATTTCGGTGAAATGTGGCTCGAATGTGTAAAGTGGCATTTATGACTTTAAGTTCGAAAACCAGAAAAAACGGACCATGGGAAGGAGGGTTTATGGGGATTTTCAATTTTCCAAAAATCAGTTTTTTGCATTTTTCACCCTAAAATTTTTAAAACACTTAATTTTGGTTTTGACCATGTTATAGAGCTTAAAAAAACAAATAATGTAGTATTTTGAATTATTAACCTAGGTTAAGTGGTTGCGGAAAAAATCCAAAAACCTGCCCATAAAATCTCCCATGTTAATCTTATGGGAAAAAGGTTTTTGGCTTTTCCTCAGTTAATTTTACTTTAATCTTAACATTTGCTTTTACCAATCACTTCAGCTCCACAAAACAATCATTTTGGTGTTTAAATTGTGATTCTACGTCCAACCGTTGCAGAGATATTCAAAGTGCTAAACACAGTACGTTGTCAATGTTATCCTTATGTAAAATTTGATATCTTGATTATTTATGAATGTATATTGATGAAACTTGGTATGTGGCTTCACGTTGTACTGGTATATTGATATTTGCACAAAAAATAAATTTGTTGTTGATTATCCCCATAGCAGCTAGCCTGCATACTCATCCCTAATGTTATTCTTATGGAGAATATGTAAAGTTTTATATCTCCCTTAATTATGAACATAAATTAATAAAACTTGGTAATGTAGCTTCACCTGGTTCAGTTGTATTGATAATTGCATAAAAACTCATTTCTTATCTTCCTCGTAGCAGCAAACCTGCGTACTCAGTCCTAATGTTATTTTTATGGAGAATAAATAAAATGTTATAAATCACTCATTTATAAATGTATTTTGGTGAAACTTGGTAAGTGGCTTTATGTAGGAGTGAGAAACATAAATGCATTGGAAATTCGCTGAGTACGCAGGTTTGCTGCGACGGGGGTATTTTGCTTTTTTGGGGGGTGGGTTTTTTTGTTTGGTGGCAATACTAACAAGCCTTGCCTAGCACTCAGGTTTTAACATTGGTGCTTTTTCCACAGCAAATGTTATAGGTCTAGCGGGTTTGTGTAACAGTTGAGTTAGATTTTTTTCTGTTCAAAGCAAGAAGCAGTGCTGTCACACTTCTAAACATCAGAAGGTGTACTTTTGATGTAAGTTAGTAGCATTAAACAACCAAATTGCAATTTTTACCGTAATTTTGCAGGAAGTTGTGTCTGCCCAGCTGGACAAAGAATCCCATTCCGGTCACATGATCAGCCTTGGTCCCCTGAACGTGCGGATGGTCGCCATGCCAGACTGGGAGGGGATGATGGCTAAGCTGAACGTCACAGCAGCAACATCCTCGGCCAAGACGTAGCGAAGCGGTTGCTGATAGGACGTGTGGGCCAGAGATGTGTAGAGAGCCCCTGATTTGTTTTACACGGGCAGAATCGGGTTTGAAGTCGGAAGTAACTGAAGAATTTACGGAAAAGTTACTAATTGCTATGTTAGGTATATGAAGTTGAAACAAAATGTGGTTTAGTCTACAATGTGCTCTGTAAAGAAGACAGATGCGAAAGGAGACATGTTGGTAAGATATGCGCAGATCAGTAATGTAATGACTGCATGGATGTCTGTTGGAAAGCAATAGACAGCTCTTTAGCTTCAGCAGTTGTATATTTTTCTGTGTGTTCTTTTGCGTTGTCAAATTTTGTTGTGAAATTCTTATGGCATAAGATTTTAATTAGAATAGAATTCCATCTACCCTATTTTACTGTAGGGTGAACACCCATCCATGTTTTGCTATAGCATCTGTTTAAAATATTTGTAACACTTATTTTTCATGGAACATCAAAATGAAGAAAATTCAGAAACATGTTACAATAATGCCGCCACAGTTTTAACTAGATGTATTGATTTAATTTATTATCAATAAAACAAATTTCAGTTATGGAATTATATTTTGTGAGTTTTATTAGTTTTAACAATTATAACCCATTGTGAGCAGTAAAAACCTTGATGCAAGGCACCTATCGGCCAAAAGATTTAACCCTAGCAGTGGCCAACCAGCGTAATACGCTGGTTTCACGTGTCGCCTGAAATGGCCAACAGCGTAATACGCTGGTACGGGTCGAAATTTTTGTAACGGTAAAAAAATCATTAATAGTCAACTCAGAAGTGAACAATATTTATACCATTCGAAAGATCACATTCTGAACTTTCATTTTATTACATAAATGAACCGTTTACAAGTTCTATAACAATGTCACGACGATTATAATTACTATGAAATTTTGCCACTACGCCATTCCTGCAGTCGACGCTCGGAAAATGTAAAAACACGACTTCTTTGGAATTACCCTGCTCGGGTAATTTTTGTCTTAGGATGTTGCGGGTGGTACCACTGCATAGCCAAAGAGTTTAGTTTCACTGTAGTATTGATTTTTAGAACAAAATATTGATTGCACAACAGTTACGATTTTATGAAAACACCTGTTTTCTGAATTCGTAACAAATGGCCAACCAGCGTAATACGCTGGTATGGGAAATGCGAATTACATCCAGTGCAAGTTATAAATACTAGTCATATAATATTTCATTTTGAAGAGGAAGAAATTTGGCGTTTGAGATTGGCAGCCTTGCGCATGGTAATTTTATGCATTTTATTATGCATAAATATTACTGAAGTGTGTGAAATAGTGTTTCTAAAAAGTTGTTTTTCTTTAGTACAATGTCTCGTATGTTCGAGTGTGATATAAGCCAACAGGATAACATAATAATGGGAAGGGGGTGAGTAATTATATTTATTTTTATTACTTTTACAATTGTAAGGTAGGATGTATTTATTGAGTAGATTATTGAGTAGGCCTAATATAAAAAATATTAATTTTGTAATTTTTCCTACATGGTGACCGCAATTTTCAAATTTTGCGGTTTTCCGTATATACTTACATAATACTTACAAATAAAATTCTTTCCCCAACATATTATACATTTCTATGTAGGGAATTGAATGTCCTACTAAATGTATATATAGTATTTGGAGGAATAAATTTCTAAAAAAAGTTATATACTAAATATCGTAGAATTTTTTTTCCGAATACCCTAAAATTTTCAAAATTCATCTAATCATAAGTGATAACAATTTTTTACCATCAACTTTATGACTTTTTTACATTCCCTACTTTATTAGCTTTACAAAAATATACATATTATTATTAGCATATACATATTTACATATCCCTTTTACAGTACTAACTAACACTGTACAATTTTCACATTTTGCGGTTTTCCGTATATACTTACATAATACCTACAAATAAAATATTTTCCCCAACATATTATACATTTCTATGTAGGGAATTGAATTGTCTACAAAATGTATATAATGAATTTTCCATAAAAAATCTGACAAAAAAGTTTTACCGAGGCTGCTTTTGAAATTTCAAAAATAAATTTCAATTTTTTTTTATTTTTTTTACTTCGCTGAAATAATTATCCCTTAGATCTTTTTTATTTGACTATAACATGATGCTCCTGTTCTTTCTGAACAAAATGAGTATGTGGTTGGCTATGTTTAGTTCTCATTTCAATTTTATACGAATTTTCAAAAAAAGGTCTGCAAAATCGCCAAAATTGGTTGGCCATTCTACAGTTTTTGGCTGGCCACTGCTAGGGTTAACCACTTGTTTCTTGTTGTTATCTTATCATAACTGTTGATTATGCACAAGTATTTGGGGATAAACCGAATATTGGTGACTGACCAACATTTTCACATTACTCAAATACCCCCGTTGCAGCAAACCTGCGTACTCAGCGAATTTCCAATGCATAATGTATGTCTTAATACCACATAAAGCCGCATACCAAGTTTCATAAAAATATATTCACAAATAAGCGATATATACAATTTGAATTATTCTCTGTAAGAATAACATTGGGGATGAGTATGCAGGTTTGCTGCAACAAGGAGCAAAAATATGGGTTTTCATGTAAATATCAATATTACTCAACTAGGTGAAGCCACATACCAGGTGTTATTAATTTATGTTCATAATTAAGAGTGACATTACATTTTACTTACTCTCCATAAGAATAACATGGGGGTGGAGTATGCAGGTTCGCTGCTCCGGGAATCATCGGTAAAATTGCTTTTTTTGTAAAAATAGCAATAGACCACAACCAGATGAAGCCGTATACCAAGTTTCATCAGTATACATTCATAAATAAGCGTTATATACCATTTTGATTATTCTCCATAAGAATAACATGGGAGATGAGTACGTAGGTTTGCTGCAAAAAGGAACACAAAAATGGGTTTCTATGCAATTATCAATATAACTCAACAAGGTGAAGCCACATACCAAGTGTTATTAATTGATGTTCATAATTAAGAGTGACATTACATTTTACTTACTCTCCATAAGAATAACATGGGGGCAGAGTATGCAGGTTTGCTGCTGTGGGAATCATCCGTAAAAATTGCTTTTTTTGTAAAAATAGCAATAGACAACCAAATGAAGCCGTATACCAAGTTTCGTTAGTATACCTTTGTAAATAAGCGAGATATAATTTTTTTTCTTATTCTCCATAAGAACAGCATTAGACAAAGTACACTGTGTTTAGCACTTTCTATATCTCTGTAACCAATATACGTAAAGAAATGATCAAAACACCAAATTGTGTTTTTTTCAAAGCTGAATCCAATGGTGAAAACTAAAATTTTACTTTTTAAAATATTACGAGTAACAACTTCAAAAAACCCATTTTTGGGGTACAAAACGCCCCCTAAATACCACTTCGGATGGGTCCATCTGTCTGGTTTTCGAACTTATAAGTCATAATTTTTGCTTTACACTTTTGTACCAAATTTTAACAAAATCGGACCTTTTTTACGAGAGTTGTCGCAAATATCGCTATATATACAGTTTCGAACGAATGGTGTTTTTGGGGTCTGGGGACTTTTATTTAATATCATAAGTAGGAATGAGTCGACTCTCGATACCGATTCTCGATACCACCGATTCTTGGACATTGGTATCGGTATCGAGATTCATTCGTTTAATTTCGATCCTGATACCATCGATACCCCCGCCGTTTACCCGCGCTACATAAGGCACGGGGAGTGTTTGGGACGGCGGCAAAAACTCTTACTTTGGAGATAAGGAAGGAAGAGGGGTGGGGTCCGGTTGAAAGCAATAAATCAGTCGGCTGACTAAAATCATTTCTTTGAGTCATTATCTTAAATCAAGTTTTCCCCATTATGAATTTATAATATATAGTTTTTGTTTGTCTACATTACTTCAGCATACTAGTGAAATTAAAATTAAATCATGCAACAAATTGCATTATAAAATTTTTTTGATAATTAAATACAAAATTCTACTAAATAATTTTAAATGGTAACATAAATTTGTAACTGTTTTTAATAATAGTTATAACAACTATAGGTACTGAAAAATCGTAGGTATCGATGGTATTGGGATCGAGAACCGAGAATCGATTTTCCTGGTATTGGTATCGGTATCGAGAATCGAACAATTTCGGAATCGACTCATCCCTAATCATAAGTAATGCACTGATTTTTACAACCAAAACTTTATATTAGGTGAAAAAAAACTTATGACAATAACAGAGAAAAAATATTTAGAGTCTAACCAGCCTAGAAAACTGAAGTGAGTGTTTTTCATAATACAATAATATTGTAGAAAGCAGACTAGTATGATTATTTAAATGTACTTAAGAACCTTTAAAAACACCAGTTCTCAGTCTACGTCAGTTGAGGCAGAGTATTGGAGCAAGGTTAGGGGCTACAAGCCACTAGTATAAATCTATATATATAATTCCATAAGCGAATCGGTCCCCAAGAGATATCTCGAGCTAGGAAGAAGTTAAGTTAGGTTATGACGATTTATTTTAAAGCTTGAGGGCCAAGACGGTAGGAAAAATATCAGAAATTTAAAAAATTATGTGGGCTACGCCCCACTGGACTTCAAAGATCCAATGATTTTTGTAGTATTAAATTACATCTCATTCAACATTAATATTAATTTCCCCATAATTTTGTCTGTTTCTCCCTATATAAATACCACTATCCCCCATAGCATAATCATAGTTATCATACCCTAGTTCATATTTTAGCTATCTGCCCTCATAATGTTTGTCCTTGTCTCATAATAATGTATTTTACCTTTCATTTAATATGTTCCCCTTCTTACTATGTATTATTTTGTGTTAATTAATTCGTTATTTTATGTTAATTAATTCATTATTTTATGTTATTTCATTTAATTTGTTGAATATTAAATAATTGTCCCCTCACCCCGAAAAAATTATCTCCCCTTGATTTTCAATTTAATTTTAGTTATTTATGCCAATGTTCACCATATTTACCTTGTACTAATTAATAATTAATCATTTTCCACAGTTTATTCATAATTTAATACTTTCAAGTGATTCTAGAATAATTTAAACATAGCCTACTTTTGATATATAATATTTGTAAGAAAATTGCAATATTTATATATAATTCTGTAAGCGAAATTTTTAAGTCAAAATTGTGAGTTTGGCAAATCACAGGATAATGGGAGATGGCTCTAATTAAAGGTCTTGATCCCAGGGACTCGGGAAAAATAGCAGTATTTCTAAAACGTTACCAGCGAACGAGAAATAACGTAAAACATCCCCCATAAGAAAAGCATGGGGATTTAAAAACGTCTGCTTTGTTTAAAATGTGATTAAGTGTCTACTTTGTTTACGAACTGGCATGTATTAAAATCAGATTAGGTTGAGTATTGGAGCCAGTTAGGGGCTTTAGCCCCTTCAAGCCACTAGTATAATAATATTTTACATAGTACTACTTTTCAAAATTAGTCCTTAGAAAATAAAAATTATTGTGTCAAGTGCATTTACAACATGTGATTTCTCCACCTGTACTACTCAACAACGGAACTATGATCTTTAAGACCTACAACCCTGTTGTCTTCCTTCTTGTTTCTGCCTACCTTCAAATGTGTTAACATCATTTTTTTAGGACAAGTTCCTATTAATTAATTTCCCAAGTATGGCCTAAGAATTGCCTTGCTTAGTGCCTAAAAGTAGGGACTTTCACTGCTCAAAAGAGTATATAGTTAAATTCAACCCCACTTGCCTAAATTCCCTTCATTTGTAATACTCTGGGTGAAGAACTTTGATTTCTGTGTGGTAACCATCATCCATTTTGATATGCTCATTAAGGACATTTTAAAGAGTTATCATGAACAATTTCTGAACAAGCCTAATGTTCCAATAATTTAAATCAAAGTAAATCAACAAATAATTAATTGAAATTGAACTATTATTCCAAATTTAATATCAAACATCATTTAACAATTTATAAATTCAGTGAAAACCATTTGGCAGTTTTCTTTGGACTTTTTCCAATTGCATTTTTGCATCTAGTAAACAAACCTATCACATTAAATGAAGTTCATCTCTTCAAAATAATATTTCATTCGAGCCGGCACGACACCTCTCCCTGAGAATAAAAGAGTATTAAAAAATGAGAATAAAGTATTAGACATGAACTGCTAAAAACATTAATTAAAAAGCTTATAAGCCTAGATGATCTAGACCATTTTTAAAGATCCCCATATTGTATTATTGTTGTTAGACCCAGTTAAATTCATTTGCTATCATTCCCTTTTGTAATTTAAATAATAAATGTTATATTGTGAACCTATGTAAAACAAATTTTCATTATTTAGGTAATAAAGGTAAAAGGTATTCATTTAAAAGCTAAAACTTACCTTGAAGGTGGTAATCCAGACTAAGACACATTTATTTAACACAACAAAATCTACAAATAAAGAAATACCCCCGTCGCAGCAAACCTGTGTACTCAGCGAATTTACGATGCACATTTTTGTCTTAATACCATATAAAGTCGCTTACCAAGTTTCATGAAAATACATTCACAAATAAGCGATATTTTAATTATTCTACATAAGAATAACATTGGGGATGAGTATGTAGGTTTGCTGACACAAGGAACACAAACAATTGATTTTGATGCAAATATCAATAGAATTCAACGAGGTGAAGCCACATACCAAGTTTTATCAATATTCATTCATGAATAAGTGATACCTATATAACATTTGAATCTTTCTCCATAAGAATTAAAATGGGGGCTGAGTAAGCAGGTTTGCTGCAAAATGAACGAAAAATATGGGTTTTCATTCAAATATCAATATAACTGAACTAGGTGAAGTACCAAGTTTCATCAATCTACATTCATAGATAAGCGATGTATACCATATTTTAATTATTCTCCATAAGAATAACAAGGGGGATGAGTAAGCAGGTTTGCTGCAACAAGGAGCACAACAAATGGGTTTTTATGCAAGTATCAGTATAACTCAACAAGAGGTGAAACTACATACCAAATTTTATTTATTTATGTTCATAATTAAGGGAGACATCAGATTTGACTTATTCCTCCATAAGAATAACATGGGGGCTGAGTACGCAGGTATGCTGCTACGGGAAGTATCGGTACAAATTGCTTTTTTGTGCAAATAAGAATAGACCATAACCATATGAAGCCACATACCAAGTTTCATTAATATTTGTTCATTAATAAGCGAGATATAAAATTTTACTTATTCTCCATAAGATTTACATTGGACAACGTACTTTGTTTAGCTCTTTTAATATCTCGGTAACCAATTGACGTAGAGCAATAATGATCAATGCAATGATGATTGTTTGTTTTTTAAGCTAAATTGAATGGTCTAAACAAAAGTTTGTGTTTAAAAAGAATTACATGTAAAAAGTAAAAAAAAAACATTTTTGGGGTACAAAACCCCCTTTAAAATAGATCTACCTGTCTGATTCTTGAACTCATGAAAATAGATCCTGCCTTACACGTTTGCACCGAATTTCATCAAAATCGGACCATTTTTATGAAAGTTATCGTGCCTACGGACACACACACACACACACACACACACATATATATATATATGAATACATATATATGAATTTGAACAAATGGTGTTTTTTGCATCTGGGGCCTCAAAACGAAAAGTTATCACTGTCCCGGGCCTAGGTCTAACCATGCCGACTACGGTAATAGGTTCTTCCCTATAGGGGAAATTCGCTAAAAGCAGGTAAAGAAGAGTATTTACTTAAAAAGGTTTGTTAATCGTGGGCTAAAAGTGTTAGCCAAGGTAATTTTGTTAACACTATGTTAATTTTCCACCAAGAAGCTTCACCTATGTGTATGGAAGCCAATTGCATGACGCTTAAAGACGGCGTCACTAGAACCAACGATTTTCCCTCAATTGAAAGTGTTTAAAAAGTCAGTAACCTAGTCCTAACGGGGATGAGTGTTGTGACTGGTAGCATTGATTATACATCCTAATTCCGTAGGATGTATAATCAATGCTGGTAGCGATGAAGACTCAAGTCTTTCCACAACACTCATCATGGCTGCCAACTGGAAGGACCCAGAATATATAACAAAATGTACTGACTAAACAGAAGAACTTCTGTGTTGCCCGCTCTGCAGGGTTAAGAAATTCTACAGGTTGTGGTAAACATACCGTACAATTAAAAAACAGTGTCTGCGTCTTTTTGCCTCTGGTTGATCAGATGGGAAGACGACAGAGCTGCGTCTTTCTGCAATGGCTTAGTGAGAAGGGTTTGCATACCAGTAAAAAAAATCTGTAATAGTAAACTGGGTTTGAATAATATCAAAAAAATGTATTTGCTTGCAAATCCTGATACCCAGCATATTGTACAAGCTATAATATCAAAGTTTCCTTACTCAATAGCTAAAGGTTATTTTAACTTTCAAATTAACATATAGCTTATTTATATGTACGATTAAATTTTAGGAATTTATTAGATCAATTTATACCATGTTTGGAAATGTATAAATTTAAAATGCTTTATATCTGTTTAATACATAAAAGCGAATATCCAACCCCCCCCCCGTAAGCTTAAGTTGTAAAATTGAGTACACTGAATCTCCAGGCCTAATATGGTAAAAGTTTAGGATTTTAATTCATTTTTTATTATAGGGCTCAGCCCCATGGGTCATCAAAATTCCAGTGTTATTACTATAGGTGTTAAAATTAATTGGACAAATGATAGTATAAAACGATGTTCATTAATCGAAATATTTCAAAAGGCTAACCACAGAATGCAGGACTCACACTGTTATTTCCTGGGTGAAACTGGGTACAACAGCAGTTACTAATGTATATATATATATTTATATTGTTTTGTATTTATTTACAAATAATATATCACCTTTGTTGGTTGTGTATTTAAGACCTAATGAACTATTTAGAAAAATTCATTTAAAACAAATCAGTGTTTTATAAAATACTGTGTTAAAAATGAAATAATATTAAAAATTGCTTTGAATTTTTCTTACCTTCTACTCTTAAATAGGTACTCTTAAAAATATTGTAAGTATAAATGTATCTTTAATGATTTTTGTTCTTAGCAGGGACAAGGTTACTGCAATTTAGCTTGTTGGACTCATTATTGCCCAGCTGCATTCAGTCAAACATGCAGCAGTAGCATGTAACTGCTGGGTTGGATCAATTGTTATTATAGGGCACAATCTCTGAAATTAAGGTTCAATGGATCATTTTAAAAATAAAAAAGTTTTAAGCCCTCTCTCGTCATTCTAGCATAAATATTTACCGAGTTATAAAAGAAAATGTGTATCGACTAAACACAATACGTAGTTGTCTTATGGGGGTTTTACACTAGAAAAGCCTGTTATTCCTTTGTTAGAGTACTTTTATCATCCCCAGCAACCTCACGCATACTTTCAAGCCTGTCTGGACCTTCTCCTAACCTTATAATGCGCAAAATTGTATTCCCAGCTTTGCAAGTAAATGAAACCAGGAGTATCAGAACAGCCAAAAAATCAATGTTTTCAGATTTCAATAAAAATTGGACAAATGTATGTTTTACACTGATTTTGAGTTTTAAAAGTTTTTTTATGTGGAAATTCACTTCCCTCACGTCAGCGTGCTGCATGCCAACTCGTTTACAACTGAAGAGTTTTGAACCAAAACTTAATTACTCATCGCACATTTGGATCTTTTATTTAAATACTCTTGATACTTTTTAAAGATATTCTCATGCCCCTTTAATCAAATAGTATTATAGCTTTATGATTAGAATTTTGTGAAATATAATAAAACTCTTACACATTCTTGCCCTTTCTTTTGTTTGAGAATCATATCCAGATATCTAAACATTTGATTAAAATTTTTTTAATGGAAAATGCGTTACTTTGATAATTGTTGTCTTGCCTAGAATTATTTAATTATAAATCTTGTGTCAAACGATGACAGTGGACACAGGTGACTTATCGTCACCTAACGCTGGTAGACACTTTGTCATTTCTATATGATATTACATATTTTGATTTTGGCTTAGATTATAATTCTGGTTTAAAATTAAGACCTACTTATCAAATATTTAACAATTTAGGTGTTTTTAGAAAGCAATTTTAATATAACTACACACAAGAATTCACTAGTTGATGAATTTTGTCTATTTGTCAAAATGGTCGTTGTTAAAGGCGGTCCCAAACTTCTCGCGAACAGCCCGAACATTGGGCCAATCTCCGAATGTTCGGAGTATTCGCGAGAAGTGTGGGAGCTACACGAACTTTTGAATACATACGGGACGGAATGTTCAGTGAACATTCTGGAGAATGTTACTTTGATCATTTTTGATTGCTTTGATTATTTCCATAAGAGTAGTAATGTTCGCAGCAAACATGTCTTACGAGGGTGTCCAGCTGATGCTTAAATCAACAACATACTATAAAGTGTAGCCAACCTTAAGGGTATAATAATGGTACAGCTATTTTTAAATTGTCACTAGACATGCAGAAAGAAAATTTAAACCCTTAATTCATTAATCTAATAATACAGATAAATCAAAATAATCTATTAGTATCATAAAATAACAGCTGATCATAGAATGTAAGCAGTTAAATGTTCTTAATTTGAGTTACAATGATGTAGAAAATATGGTTCGCATACAATAAATAAGAAAGGTGATAAAACAAAGTGTCAGAATTATCGCCCAATTTCAATTGTGCCTATTTTCTCAAAGGTTTTCGAATCTCTCATTTTAAGACAGCTTAATACATTTTTTGAAGGTAATAAACTGATTACAGACTCCCAAGTTGGGTTCAGGGCTGGTAGGTCCACCACTATGGCTGTCTCTGGTATAGTGGATTCAATTATTAATGCTTTTGAAAATAGAGTCTGTCTCTATGCTCCTTTTTGACCTTACAAAAGCATTTGACTGCATACCCTTTGATATACTGCTAAAGAAACTTGAATTTTATGGAATAAAAAACAACTCAATTGAGATTTTAAAATCATATTTGACCAATAGAGAACAGTTTGTAAGTGTTAAGGGTTCAAATTCCTCAGTGACACCAGTTAAGGCAGGCGTTCCGCAGGGCTCGGTTCTTGGTCCCTTTCTCTTCATCATTGCAATAAATGATCTTCCTCGTAATTTGCCTGTAGATTGCGTAATTTATGCTGATGATACAACAATTTTTACAAACAGTAATGATCCAGTCACTCTTTCACATGTCATTAAAAATTCTCAAAACCTTGTTTTAGAATGGTTTTCAGCTAATAAATTAATCTGTAATGACACAAAAACACAAAGTATTAACTTCTCTCTTTCACAAAAAAAGGCCGACCAAGTAGTCAAACTTTTGGGTATCCATCTGGATTGTAAATTAAACTGGAAAATACATGTGGACAATCTTAGCAAAAAATTGTCAAGGGTAATTTATCTCTTTTGGAAGTTAAAACCCCTTGTTAACTCTGAATATCTGAGATTAGCCTATTTTGGACTTTTTCAATCCCACATGCAATATGGACTAATCACATGGGGTCACTCGTCCCATACTCAGTCAATTCTTTTGCTACAGAAACGTATTGTTCGTACTATGGCTGGGGTTGGCCCTGTGGAACACTGCAAGCCACTCTTTGTTCAGTTTCAAATATGTACAGTCATTAATGTTTACATTTATACAGTATTAGTTTACTCAAAAACTAACCTACACCATTTTCATACCAGGCAGGAATTTCATACACATAATACTAGAGGCAAGGGTACACTGGACATTCCGCACCACAGGCTGGCAATTACAGATAACTCTTTCAAGATTTATTGTGTGAAATTTTATAATAAGCTGCCTGTTTCTCTTGGTCAATTAACAAACCTTGATAGTTTTAAGGTTAAGGTTTACTTATGGCTTGTGAACAACCCATTTTACTCTATAACAGAATTTTTAGGATCAGTAGTTGTCGAGCAAACTGCTGCCTAATTGGCTAGACTGTGTTAAAGATAATTAGCTTTAAGTAACTGACTATGCCCATTTCATGTCTTGTATTTTGATCAACGGCAATAAATACTCTTGATTCTTGAATATCGTGTTTCCAGCAACACCGCAGATTGGATTTGGGATCACGTGACCTTACAGCTGTTTTTATGAGGTCTCTTCCGGTTAGGTAGAAAAACTTAAATAAATCGACTCAGCAAACCTGTACAAAGTATGTATGGACCTTGGTTGTTTATTGCCACCATTTTTAATGCAAGATATAAGGAACGCAAATTGCTACTCGCGATTTCCTAATAAGTTATTCTAGAATGTAAAATGTTTGACATTTATTTAATGTCAAACTGATGTTAAATTTTTGTCATTCAAGTTGTAATTGTTTTACATAAATAAGGCTAAATACTTTATAACTAACTAGCAGTTACCCGCGGGCTTCGCCCCGTTTGAATTTATACGATCAGATGCTGTTCCCTCTACACCAAAGCTCTGGAGTAAATGACCATCATGGTACACTCTGAATATGCAGTGGAAGAGCTCAGATGCGGCAATCAACTCACATGCTGATCCGTAAGTTGATGGTTTCAACATCTCGCGACGGTAGTGTTCAGGGGAGATGTAATTATCCCCTTTAACATCATGAGTTAAAATTTGGAATTTTGACCAATTAGTCGATACATAGTTAACAATTTCCTCTCTTACTTGATCGCTGCAGAAATTATTTCCGTAAACTGAATAGCATATAGAATGAAAGAGGCACGAACCATCTGGAGGCATGTGAATATAATGTGAAGTTAACTAAACTGTTAACACATTACACTGTAATGTGTAACTGTAACTGTTGTGTACTAAACTGTGAGTCTGTTTGTCCAAATAGTGTTAATTTTGTATCCATATCAAAAATTCAAAAAAAAAATATATAAAAGAAACCAATAAAAATAAAAATATTACTAAAATTGTGTATTCGTGACAAAAACAAAAAAAATATCATAAAATTCAATAAATTAGCTTTTGACCTGTCACACCACAACACAAAATAATGATCATAAACATAAACAAACCAATGAATAATAACAGCTGTTTATAATTAAAGAAACAGGTGGTAATGTAGAGTTTGAAAGACACTCGCCCATTTTTACCATTATTGGCTTACTCCAGTTCAAAAGAATTATAAATCAACGTTCTACCGTGGTTTTACTGTTTGTGTAGAATAGCAACAGCTGTTTACAATATTTGTAATTAGTCATCTGATATCATCAAAACAAATCTTTCTTCCATAAGAATAACATGGTAACTTTGAAGGTCTGTGGGGCGGAGCCCTATGGAGATACCGGCGTGTAAACTGCTTAGTTGTCCTATTTAAGACCTAAAGAATCAGTGTACAAAATGTCAGCTCTCTATACCTACATGGGAAGGTGGAGAATTCTTGATGAGTGAGTCAGTGAGGGCTTTGCCTTTTATAGGTATAGATTAACTTTTTCTAATTAACTAATTAAAATATTTTTAATGAAATGACATTTGGCATTTATATTAGACGTCAAATTTCTTACATTCACCATAAAAAGTATTATTAAAATAAAATATATATTTTTGTAAAAGTCATTACTTAAAAAAAATTATAGAGCCGTGAATCCTTAAACCGAAGTCCAAGGCGCTATTCTTTGGGCTAGCAAGACACTCCAAAAAACCCATCAAATTATAGAAAAAGCAGTGTTTTTATTCGATGCTATATCGATTGATAAATTTATTTTCAAAGCCTTCCTTTTTCCATGAATCACGTTTTGAAAATTATTCGAGACTAGGGTTCAGATGCACTTTCATTCAATGAATAGTGAAAACGTAAGGTTTGGTATGGTTTGTGTGAGTTTGAAGAATGAGAGGAAGGCGAATAGGTAGTGTGGAATCAAGGTTCGTAGAGCTTTCAGACCAAGTGTGCTTATTTACATAAGAGTAATGTTCGCAGCAAATATGTCTTACGAGGGCGTCCAGCTGATTCATAAATCAACAACATACCATAAAGTGTTGCCAATCTTAAGGGTATAATAATGGTACAGCTATTTTTAAATTGTCACTGGACATGCAAAAAGAAAATTTAAACCCTTAATCGATTGATCTAATAATACAAATACATCAAAACAATATATTAGTTTCATAAAATAACAGCTTATAGAATGTAAGCAGTTAAACAATGTTAATTATAATTACACTGATGAGGAAAATATGGTACTCATACGATAAATATCGTGTTTGCAGCAACACTGCAGATTAGATTGGTGATCACGTGACCTTCCAGCAGTTTTTACGAGGTCCCTTCTGGCTGATTAGAAAACCTTAAATAGATCGACTCAGCACACCTGGTCTGAAAGCTCTACGAACCTTGGTGTGGAATGAGTGAGGAATTGAGAAGGAACCAGAAGTTAGCTGGGTCTTAATCCTACGAGGCTCAGCTCACGAAAAAAGGCGGAAATAAACGAGTGCTACCGAACGTTTAGAGCCTATATTTAATTCTTAGCACATTATTGAATATTCGCCATGTGTTCAGTGTCGAGTGTGAATGCAGAATTAATTATGTGAGTTTTTAGGAGAATTATCTTTGGTTTAAATCTAAAGGAACTATTTAATTCTGTTACTAAGTACTCATATTTTTGCTTATTTTAAATATCCACATTAATACTCAGTTTTATTGTGTTTTAATTTTTTTTCCTGTTTTTAAGTTACATAACCTTACTCTGGTTTTATTCTTCTGTTTGTTTATCTTTTTGTTTACAATCCCTAATCTTTGTTAAAAAGAAATTTACTATGACTGGCTGTTCCAGTAATATGTCTGACCATGACTATTGTTCGTTTTCTAATCCTAAACAACAACAAAATGTTAACGAAAGCGTTGACAATCAGAGCCAATTAAAGATAATTCCTAAATTTGATTTTGGCGCGGATAAACAACTTGATGGTGTCTGGCAGACTGTGCCTGGTACTAAAAGAAATCAACTAACTGTCAACCCTCCAATTTCAAAGAAAGCCCGTCAATTATCTTCTGCTAACACAGTTGAAACACAAAATATGTTCCAACCCCTCAATGAGACACAAAACATGGATGAATCTGATCCTGATCTATCGGATAAAAAGGAGGTTAAGCCTCCACCGATATTTATACCTGATATTACAAATATTAAACAAATGATCTCATCAATCGAATCTGTAATTTCAAAGAACGAGTACACATATAAATGCCTTAGTGAAAATAAAGTAAAAATCTGTCCTTCGACTATAAGCTCATACCGACTTTTAGTTCACAAACTGACTGAACTTAAAGTTAGTTTTCATACTTTCCAAGTCAAGCAAGACAGAGCTTATAGAGTTGTTCTTAAAAATATGCATTTTTCGACGGACTTGAATGACTTAAAACTGTCTATAGAGGAAAGTGGTCATAAAGTGCGTAACATTGCAAACATTAAGCACTTTAAAACCAAAGCCCCTCTGTCAATGTTTTTTGTGGATCTTGAACCTAGTGACAACAACAAAGAGATATATAAGACCCAATACCTATTAAACGCCAAGATTGTCTTTGAACCCCCTAGGAAAAAATCTGAAATCGTCCAGTGCAAAAAATGTCAAAAGTATGGACACACGAAATCTTATTGCTGGTATCAGTTTCGATGTGTAAAATGCGGCCAGAATCATGACACGCTGGCCTGTAAAAAATCCCCTTCGGAACCGCCAAAATGTGCCTTATGTGAGGGAAATCACCCCGCAAACTATAAGGGATGTGTCGTATATAAAGAAATAAAAATCAAATCGTACCCTCCCTTGCGTCAAAAATCTTTTGACAATCCAGAATCAAGTCTTACTGAGAATGTCCGAGATAGACGTTCATCTGTACCTGGCTCTCGTTATCCCGATGGCCCTAAGGAAGAAAACAACACAATGTACCCTCCTTTGTATCAGAAATCACTTAACAAGTCAGCTCCTACTGAATGTGTCCAAAGTGAACGTCTGACCATACGTACCCCATGTGATCAAAATGACAGACCTCAAACATACGCTCAAGCTACAACTCGCAGAAATCACACACAAACGACGGACAATTGTAATCCAAGCAACCTAGAACAAACAATACAATGTTTCATCGATAAATTTGAAAAATTGTTGCTACAACAGACTCAACAAATAGGTACTCTGATGAACCTACTAACCACTGTTATAAATAAATTAACATGAACTCTTTTCTAAGAATAGCTCTTTGGAATGCCAACGGCTTGGTAAATCATTGCCAAGAACTTAAATTGTTTATTGCTCAACAGAAAATAGATGTATGCCTAATTTCCGAGACTCATTTCACTGATAGAAGTTTTTTCAATATTTCAGATTTTAATGTTTACTGTTCTAACCACCCTGGTAATAGGGGGCATGGAGGTACAGCTGTGTTGGTTCACAAAAAAATCAAACAATATGAACTTCCTAAAATCCAAAATAACTTTTTGCAAGCTAGCTCTGTTGTTTTAGAAGATGAAAATAACAGTTCTCTGACATTGTCGGCGGTCTACTGTCCTCCACCCCATATCATTGATAAAGATCAATTCAAAGATTATTTTTCGTCTCTCGGCTCAAAGTTTATCGCAGGGGGTGATTACAATGCTAAACATACGTATTGGGGCTCAAGGCTAATAAATCCTAGAGGAAGGACGCTTTTAAGAGCCGTATCAGAAGGTGGACTCGATTGTATTTCATCAGGACAACCTACATATTGGCCTACAGACCGAAACAAGATTCCAGATTTATTGGACTTCTTCGTTTTAAAAGGTATTTCACAAAACTATGTTCATGTTGAATCTTCTCTTGACCTCTCGTCTGATCACTCTCCTGTACTCATGACATTCAGTAGTTCAGTTTGCTTAAAAGAAAAGCCCCCATCTCTTTATAACAAATTCACTGATTGGGAATGCTTTAGGAGAACAATTAGCAACAACGTTGACTTAAAAATACCACTAAAATCCCCAAATGACTTGGAGGAATCAATTAACTACTTTAACATTACTATTCAGACAGCAGCTTGGGAGGCAACTCCGAAATCGGAGGCTTTCAAGACAAAATGTTTCAACTATCCTATCTTCATAAAAAAGAAAATTGCAGAAAAGCGAAGACTACGGAGGATTTGGCAAAATACCAGAAGTCCAATCGACAAGAATAGATTTAACAATGCAGCTCAAACATTAAAAAGGAGTTTGATGAAGCTAAAAAACGAATGGTTTGATGATTATACTAAAAACCTGTCTCCTACCGAAGCCACTGATTATTCGCTGTGGAAGTCTACAAAGTATTTGAAACGCCCTATACAACATATTCCACCTTTACAAGCAGGAAATGGTGCTTGGGCTAAGACAAACACTGAAAAGGCATCTATCTTTTCAGATTATTTCTCCGAAGTATTTCAGCCTTTAACGCCAAATCCCCCAAATGATGATAGTGAAATTCTTGAGTTTTTGGACTCACCTCTTCAATTATCTCTACCAATTGCGTCATTTACCCCCACTGAAGTTTCAAATACAATAACTAAAGAAGTAAGCTTAAATAAAGCTCCGGGTTACGATCTCATTACTGGGAAGATTCTTAAGGAATTACCAAGAAAGGGTATATTATTACTAACATTTATATTAAATGCAATATTACGTCTACAATACTTTCCAATACAACTTAAAGTAGCACAAATAATTGTTATTCCCAAACCAGGAAAGCCACCAAATGAAGCTTCATCATATAGGCCTATTAGTCTGCTACCCATGGTATCTAAATTGTTTGAAAAGTTGATTCTAAAAAGATTAAATACTGCTATTAGTGAGCAAAATTTGATTCCTGATCATCAGTTTGGTTTCCGCAAGCAACACTCTACCATTGAACAAACTCATAGACTTGTAGATAAGATAAAAAATACATTTGAGTCCAAAAATGTCTGTTCTGCCGCTTTTCTGGATGTACAACAAGCGTTTGACAAAGTTTGGCACACAGGACTTTTTTATAAATTGAAGAAGGTTCTTCCTCATTCTTATTTTAGTTTGTTACAATCATATTTATCTGAAAGGTTTTTCCAAATTAAATTTGATAATGTATTGACCGAACTAAAGCCAATTCAATCTGGAGTTCCCCAAGGTAGTGTTCTTGGCCCTATCTTGTATTTGATATATACTTCTGATATTCCCTCAGGTGAAGACGTCACAGTCGCTACATTTGCGGATGATACTGCAATATTGTGTAGCCATGAAAACCCCCAAACTGCCTCAGATAATTTACAAAATTATCTGAATGACTTTCAAGCTTGGCTAAAGATCTGGAGGGTTCGGGTTAACGAAGCTAAATCCACCCATATCACCTTTACTCTTAGACGAGTAGACTGTCCCCCTGTATTTATAAACAACGTTGCCTTGACTGAAGTTGAAAGTGTTAAATATTTAGGAATTCACATTGATAAAAGACTAAATTGGAAAAATCATATATGGTGTAAAAGACAACAAATGGAACTACAAATTAGAAAACTCAATTGGCTAATCTGTGGAAAATCTAAATTATCATTGACTAACAAAATTACATTGTACAAAAGTATGATAAAGCCTATGTGGACATATGGTATACAGCTGTGGGGAACAGCAAGCCAATCTAATATTGAAATTTTGCAAAGATTCCAGTCAAAAACATTGAGAAAAATTATCTGTGCTCCTTGGTTCGTTTCAAATAAGACTATTCATGAAGATCTGAAAATTCCAACCATAAAAGAAGAAATTACACGATACAGCCAGATTTACCAAAGAAAATTAGAACAACATCCAAATTATTTAGCTGTTAACCTCCTTGACAATAGCGAGTTTACTAACAGGCTCAAGAAAAATGTTAAAGTGCTTGAACTGCCATACAGATTTACTTAATATTTTAAATTGGAAGAATGTTTGATGCAAGATCTGTTATTGAACAGCAACTTGCCCATGTTATGTAATTTATTTTATCTTTTTTGCTGATTGTTCCATCCTTTTTGAACAGATTGTAAAATATCAAATAAAGTTATAAAAAAAAAAAAAAAAAAAAAAAATTTAATTCTTAAAACTTCTGCTCTCAGCTCTCAGCTCTGGCTCTAAACTGGCAATTAATTATCTTGAGACATTTTAAATCACCATAATCAATGCTGTAAGTTGCAAGCAAGGAGTTCTATTGGTAATACTGGAGGAAACAATGAACAAAATTGCGAGCCGTTCTTTCCAAATTTTTGTGAGGCAAAGAACTACTCGCTGAAATCGGACGAGTCTACAAAGTGTCTCAAATAAATACCTACTCATGATTTTAACTTTAATAAACTTGTAATTGTTTATTTGCTCATAATTTATCATATTTCATGACAAGACTAGATGCATAAATCAAACGAAAAAAATAATTTGTTCCAACTTTATTACTATACTTGTATTCCAGTGATTTTCACGAGTAGATTCACATGTAGGAGTAAAATAACCAATCAGGATAGTTCAAAGAACAAAGAACGAGAAATTTGCCTCGCCAGTGTACCAACCTGACAAATTCACCGGCTTGTTTTTTCGACAAAAATAGTGAAGTAGTGTCACCTCCAGTTATACAATAAACCTCCTTGGTTGCAGTCACATAACAAGTAAAACATTTAGCATTAATTAGGAATAAAACTAACTTAGGGCGATATATTAGGGTTGGGTTTAATTACTGTACATCTTGCTCTGACACAACTCTGAACAGTTGATACCATCATAGATTAGGAATACATGTTTAATCTATGATACTACATTATTATGCTATTTATTTAAGTTTTGATTAGGTTAGTTCTTCTTTTTTCAATCAGGCAGTTACAAACAAGTTTTCATGTAGATTATTTTATGAGCAATATATATCAATTTCAAAGGTTCGAATTTGTTTGAAGTTTCTTTATGACATAGTAAACATTAAATCAAAGGACAGCAATTTGGAATTAGCTAGCTAGAATGCAATTTTGGTTCGCTTTAATCGTGCGCTTTAATGATAATGTGGGTTTTCACTCTGGGCGACACGACACCGACACGACAACGATACAAGGTGCCGTCCCGGTGTCGTGGGTGATAAGATTCAATGCTAACCAATGGAACCGTTTACACACATCGACTTGTAACTTGTAACCGTTGCCGGCACCGACTTGTCGTGGACAGCATCGCTCCCGCCGGTGCCGCTGATGTGTCGTCGCGTTTAATTGTGTTTGTAGTGCTCAAGTTTACAATGTATAGAATAGCCAAAGGTATCTTTGCTCATACGGAAAAAAATATTCATAACTCATATGAGAAATGTATTATAGACAAAGGTTTATTTACTCATACGAAAAAAGGTACTTTGGTATTATACGGATGCCACCCTTATGCAGCGCGCTGCGGCAGTTATGTTAGGATGGGTTATCATAAAAATGATTGTAGGACTTTCCTTGTTTTGTTACGAATCGAATGATACCTGATGAGTCATACTTCCGGCCGCCAAACCCCCTCCAAATAGGCCAAGGTCAGGTCGTTGACCGGAGCGCGCGCATCACCTGTCACCGCCTGTAATCTGGGTCCTGGGTCAGTGTCATGAGTGATTTATTGCCGTGCACTACGTTACATTTGTTTTCATATTGAGTGACGTTCTTTTCGTGTGGGATTTACCTCGAAATGAAGAGGAAACCGTACGTATTTTTATGATAACCCATCCTAACATAACTGCCACAGCGCGATGTATATTTGGCGGCGTACCTGTGGCGATCGGGTCTGCCTGCTAGCGGCGGCGACGCATTCAACACGATCCTAGCGGACATCGCTGCCTTTTGGGAGGCACAACACAAAGACCGCTCATCAGAATGGTGTAAAATTTGTACAGTAAGTCAATAAAAGTACGTTTTTTCGAATTATGTAGTTATCCTTTGTATCCGGTAAAAATTTAACCTCCAAAAATAGTGGCATCCGTATAATACCAAAGTACCCGAAAAAATATGCATAACTCATATGAGAAATGTATTATAGCTAAAGGTTTCTTTACTCATACGAACAAAATATTCATAAATCATATGAGAAATGTATTTGGGTTTGTCACTATGTCAGTGTCATAAGATTGCAAGCTTGGATTTTCCGCCAATGTTGCCAATTTGTTTTCTTATATTTGAGTAGCAAATCCCGTAAACAACTATTTTAATACAGACAGCAGGAATACTAACGGTAACATCTATTCTATTCATCGGAAGATAAGGGGGTATAGGGGAGCAGAAGGTATACTTGGCGTTGAAGCTTGCAATGATATGTGACACTGACTAGCTTATCAAATAATAAAGGTATAATACACAGCCATTCAAATAGCGAACTTTTATTATTGGGTCAGTCCAAACTTGCCTATACCGGCTGCGCCTCTTATGCAAACACTATGTAAACACTCTTATGTCTATAATAAATACAGCCTCCTGATGTAATCAGCTATCATGTACTACTGAAAACATGAGGTGAGTTCTCCACCGACTTACAATCGTGTCGTCACCGTGACGGTAAGTGTGAAATGCCTTAACAATTTTTCGTGTCGGTGTCGGCACCGTGTCGTTGTCGGTACCGTGTCGTTGTCGGTACCGTGTCGTTGTCGGCACTGTGTCATTGTCGGCACCGTGTTGTTGTCGTGACGGTGTCGTGTCGCTTAGTGTGAAAACGCCCAATACAGTAGAGAAACCTAGACTAATATTGTGGTGGACGGCCAGTCCGGATTTCCCGGAGGTGGGCATGAATCATCAATTCCACCTCTATAGTTAACAATTATGACAATAAGTAAACTCTTATAAAAGTAAACACGTTTATGTGCTAATATACAAGAGAGTGAGCTTCCAGAAGAAAGTTATAAACACTCCGAAATACAGTATATCCTCGTTTAATCCATCAAACGGGGCCGAGCATGGTCGGAATAAAAAAAGGTCGGTTTATCAGAGTAACACCATAGACGAACTACAATACTATAGCACTATACTGCACTGCCGGATTTAGGAGCCGTAGCTCCCTAGGCTCAACCTGTGGTAAGGGCCCGTGTAGCCTATGCTTAAATCCGTCCCTGACGCCTGTGGTAATTTCTAATGATTTCAAATCGAATCGTCCAAACCCTGGTCTTAAGGTGACTTTTTCATATACACCATCAACATCCCAATGACAAATGGGTCCAATTGAACCTTCACAAAATGTTCATATTTTGCTCAGGATTGAGCGAACCTCGGATTGCAAGGCAAGCACTCTAACCATAAAGCTACGCACCACATTGATATTAAACTTAAATTAGATACGTTTCGAATCACCGAATTGTTTAACTAACATCACTTCAACCATTGATTATGCATCAATCTGTAAATATATTCAATGGCTACAATCTACGATTAATTTCCGAATCAAAAATGGCTTCGGTACTACTCGTTTACTTCCGCCTATCCTCGCAATTTAAGGCTCTCAAGATTGAGATACAGGACACAGGTGCAGACTGCAGAAGTCGACTTCGGCTTTTAGCTTGGTTTCGGATTGGTTTGCATCTTGCATCGTCTGCCAGTGTTTGGTTGTTTGGTGTTAAGTGTTTGGCAATTGTTAGAGAATGAATACAAGGTTGATACTTTGTGAACATTTTAGTAAAAACCGATGCTATAAAATAAAAGTTTATCTTTAAATCAATTTTATATTTCTTATAAAAAATATAGGCCTAGTTTAATTATGAGTGTAATAACATTAAATGATAGAATTCACAGAAGAAGTGGCCATGTTGCTGTTCCATATAAAAACTGTATGCTCGTTTGGGGTGGATATATGGTGAGATATTTTTAAACAAGTTTTTTTTTTGTTTGGATCTCATACACCAATGTATTACAGTTGGTTTTTTTAATTCCAAATTCATAAACATAAACGCCATAGGCCTAACAATACCATTTTCCTAGTAAATTTTGATTTCAACTTTAGAAGTGACTTTTTTGTCTGATTTTATTTTGTTTGTATCTGAAATCTCTTATTAGGCTGTTAAACATTATTGAACCATTGACTCTATATAGATGGTCTCAGATCTGCATTTTTCATAAGAGCAATGTCACGTCCCGTAAGATGTTCCTTTCGGACGTCATCCAACTGTTTAGTCGTAGCAAGCAAGATAATTTCCAGAAACATGTTAACGTAAGTCAGTGCTTTTCCAAGTTTGTAAATTTGCCCAATCTGTGTGTCACTTGCAGATTGCAGGAAATGGCTTACAGCTACAAACAGCTAAAATAATCAATCAAAATGATTTCCCATAATGTGTTACAAACTGGATCACTGCTTTATTTAATCAGATCTCAAAATTTCCAAATGTAAATAGATTTGTTGTTGTTTTTAAAATCTGTTGAGAGAAACAACTTGATTTTAGGTCTATTATTTTCATTATCGTCCAACAATATATTTTGTCTTGATTACTTTAACTAACCAAACATTAACCTACGGTAGGCCCTACAGTAAGTTTACTGTGGGTAGCATTAAATAGTGATGATAGTAATATAAGACCTTATGAGCTAGGTAATGGAGTTGTGGTCATGTATACTCTAGACACATAGATTTTAGATTAAGTTATTTATACATAATTATATTATTATCAAAAATCAATATTGTCTAGTTTAGCTTTTTCTTCATTTTTAGGAGCAAATGCTTGATGCAGACGTAGAAATTGCCTACAGTACTTACCATCCCACCGATGAGATATGGGTGTATAACTGTCTCACAGAAGTATGGTAAGCTAATTATTTAATTTATTAAAAACTAATATAACTTACTGCCTTTTGCCTGATAGAACCACAGATGTGGTTAGGCATATTTAAAGCCTTGTTCAAGTTAATAGCACTCGTTCGTGTGCAAAAATCAATATGTGAGGCGGAAAACAAAAAGGGACCTCATTGCCGCAAAGTGAAAATTTCAATACAAGCAGTTTCATCGAATGAGGTCAAAAATATTGATTTTCGGTTGTTTGCAGTTTAATATGCTTCATTTCATCCTTTACCAGTTGTAATTGATTACAAAACTTTTGTAAACAGATGAAACACTCAAAATAATCATTAAAGTAGTCTTTGTTCAGCATGGGAAAAGGGACCTCTTCGCGCTTATGGGAAAATAACGTGGGCCACGAACAGGTCCCTTTTCTCAAACACATCAGATAACTAGGCAATACCTTAAAAACCACTCTCTGATTAATTCTAGCGGTGACAAAGTGAACTAAGTTACTACGAGTTTATTGTAAAATGAGAACGTTGTCTGGTTACAAAAATCCCTGTCCCAACTTCAAATACCTTTTCTTTAAAGGTTTAAAAACCATCTACTAGAGTAGATGTACTAACACACCTAAACTATGAATTTAAAACTATGATTTTTGTACGAGGGTCATCCAGAAAATAAAGAACGTTTGCTTACTGCACCTAGCGCAGCTCCCCCATCACCGCCATTGCCTGTGTGGCAGTCCACTCACCTCCCCACCAAAGTATGAGCCGAGTCTCGTTGCTGTGCGGTCACCTGTCTTATTTCTACAGCTATTCAAAATGGAGGCTGCAATCGAAAATCCCGCCAAATATGAAATACGCAGTATTATTCAATTTCTGAATTTAAAAATTTTCGGGAATATATAATTTTTTTAGAAAAACACCAAAGAAAGATTATCGTGAAAGTGCAAACAAGTCTTCAAGTCGAATATTCAGGGGAAACAATGATGCAACCGGTTTAATGAAAGAGAATCCATCGTGAACGACGAGGATCGGCGTGGCAGGTCATTGCTCGTTAAAGATGATTTGAAAGAAAGACTTGAGGAAAATTTGAGGAAAACAGCTGATAAAATCTTAGCACATTACATCAATTTAAGTTCTTGTTTTTTTGCTCTTTCACCATAAAATTTCTTTGGTGTTTTCAAAAAATGTCTAGGTCTGGGCATTTCTTAACTCAGAAACAGAATAACACTGCGTATCTCATATTTGGCGGGATTTTCGTTTACCGCCGCTAATTTAAATCGCTGTAGAAATAAAACGTGTGACCGCACAGCAACGAGACTCGGCTCATACTTTGGTGGGGAGGTGAGTGGACTGCCACACTCGCAATCGTGGTGATGGGAGAGCTGCGCTAGGTGCAGTAAGAAAACGTTCTTTACTTTTTGGATGACCCTCGTATTATTAACTATTGATAACTATTATTAATTATTACACTTATTTAATTTGTGATAAGTTAATGTATTGTCCAAACAATAAATGTTGGGGTATAGAAAGAAGTACAGGTGGCAGCCCTGCAAACCGCTGTCAGCTGAACCACAGCGATGCAGACAGCTTTGTTGTTGTTTACGTTTAATTTTACTCATTTTGTTTTTATTGCCCCTGAACTGGTAGAACTATTATAGTGGTTTTAAATTAAAGAGACTTTTTTATGTAATTTTTAGAAGACATTTTAAGCTAATTTATATACAAATTTCATTTTTTAAATGATATAAATAGAGATTTTGTGTTACTTTGAATATTTTATTTGCGTTTTTATCAATACCGGTATGCCCATTTTCACTATATAAGAAATTTAAAAATTCGTAACCTAAACAACAAAAATCATAGATATATGATTTTTGTACTGAATTGTTTGTTATAGCTTAATTCAAAAATATCAAAAACTAAAAACCGCAAATTGCCGCGATGAGGTCCCTTTTTGCTTTCCGCCTCGCATATATTAGGTCTTGGTTCTTTGCACTTGAGTTTTGTTTTATATTACAGGAACTTATGTAACAGACCTTGGATAATTAATTTGATAAATATAGCTCCTAGACCAGAGGTAATTTAACCTTGTGTGGAGTGAGGGAAGAGGAAGGAACTGAATATATTCATTAGTTGTGTGTTGTGAGTAGAAGGAAGAGAGTCAGCTGGCTGCCTTGTTTCCCTGTTATTCCACCTTCTACTCACAACAAAAACTTACCCTCACCTCACACTAGATTAAAATATTTATTGAACAGGCTGTATATTACACGTAACAACCTCTTCATCGCAATTTTAACAATAAACAACAGTAGTTTACTTAAAAGTCTCATAAATTACCAAAGAAGATTAAGAAAGATTAGTTTTCATACAGTTTAGGAAAGATTAGAGATGATCAGGGAGTAATAATAATATATCCATATACTTCTTAGCCCTTACCTTCAGTTTTTTTATTGGTTTAGCATAGTTCAGAGGTGCAGTAAATGTTTGGACCCCTAAAATTTCCCCCAATCCTACTGTTACAAATCAAAAATTTCCCCCAAAATTCGCTACATAGGGTATGTATATATATATGCATAAAAATTTACCAGATTTGCATAAGGCAAATCAGTAATAATCAAGTAAATGATTTACTTAAATTTCTTAAAGTTAAATTCCACAAAAAAATTTTGTCACTTTATAAGTGTATCTCTTACATTGTGATAAAATTATGTTATCGGTACTAATAAAATAAACTTAAAAAAATAATAAGAAAGACTAAGAAAATCTTAGTTTGATTATAATTTCAAACTTTAATTTATTTAAATTCAGTAACAACATTGTGCCATTAGCCTATTATAAAATTACCTCTAACATTGTAGTAAAATAATGTTACTAATAAAAACCGTAAAATAAACTTGCAAAAGGAGATAATGTAAAAAAATCTCTGTTGAATTTCATTTTTTTCTATATGGTACAATTTCTTGAGGAATGGAGGGATGTAGTCAGAATTATTTATTTATTTATTTATTAAAAAAATACTACAAAACAGGCATGTGCCCAATTACAATGTAGCATTCAATTAATTATAAAAGAATATATGGGAGAGTTCATGCCGGTCCTTTTTCACTTTCTTCATGCACACAACAATGCAACACATATGAGAGATTACGTACTAAACCTACTTACAAAAATAGCAAAAATTCATTAAGACAAATAAATAGTTATTCGTTACAAAATACAATACATAACATGCACAAAAAAAAAATACAAAATACAGTTTCATAAAAATACAAATAGTTAGGACGTAACAATATTTAATCAGGTAATACACTAGATATGTTCTTACGAAACCTTTTACTAGAGCAATCAAATAAATCAATATTCACATTTTGAGCAATGGAATTAAAACTGCGAGACATAACATTGAGTGGGGAGTAAGCCCCAAGGTTTGTGCGAGAGTAGTGAGGGGAGAGCAGGAAACGACAACGAGAATTGTGCCTTGGCACATTAAATCGTAGTTTGGACAAGAGAGCCCCGCTGTCTATTGCACCGCTCGCCAGCCCTAGGTTGGAATTTGGTTCTGTGGTGTGGAATCCACATCAACATTACCTAACTGTCGCAATTGAGGGTGTACAGAGGAGGTTTCTAAGGTTTTTGTACTATAGAAGGCTTGGTCACTACACGACGGACGTTCCTTATTCAGAGCTTTTATCGCTGTTTGAACTTGACTCCCTAGATAAGCGGCGGCGAGTGTCAGCGTTGGTATGCCTGCACGGGCTGGCGAGCGGTGCAATAGACAGCGGGGCTCTCTTGTCCAAACTACGATTTAATGTGCCAAGGCACAATTCTCGGTGTTGTTTCCTGCTCTCCCCTCACTACTCTCGCACAAACCTTGGGGCTTACTCCCCACTCAATGTTATGTCTCACACTTTTAATTCCATTGCTCAAAATGTGAATATTGATTTATTTGATTGCTCTAGTAAAAGGTTTCGTAAGAACATATCTAGTGTATTACCTGATTAAATATTGCTGCATCCTAACTACCTATTTGTATTTTTATGAAACTGTATTTTGTATTTTTTTTTTTTTTTTTTTGCACGTTATGTATTGTATTTTGTAACGAATAACTATTTATTTGTCTTTATCAAATAACAAACCCAAGATCTCACCAAAGAACAATAAAGAAGCTTAAGGACACCGATGTTTTTTAAGAAAATTGCTTGACCTGCAAACAAAACCCATTACAGAAAATGCTGATTTACAAATTGAAGTAATGTGGTTTATAAAATAAAACTTGGAGTCAAAAGTAATACCGAGATCTTGAATTGATGACTTAACAGAAATTGCATTGCCTTTCATTGAGTAAGTGAAAATCAATCTACTTGCTTCAGATTTTCTTGTAAAAGACATAACAAAACACTTATTGACATGAAACTTTAAATGACGATCACTCCAGGATATTAGCCGGTCAATATCTTCTTGTATTTTTAGGCAATCAGAAATATTATTAACGAGCCGAAAAATCTTTAGGTCGGCTGCATAAAGAAGGAAGTTACAGTTAAATATACAATCTGAAATGTCATTAATGAAGATAGTGAAAAGAAGAGGACCAAGATTTGAGCCTTGAGGAACCCCAGATAACGAACAGAAATCAGATGACAAACATTCATTACATGAAACATATTGAAATCTATTAAATAGATAAGAAGAAAAAAACTTAATAAGAGGATTGGAAAGACCAAAGTAATTTAGCTTAGAAAGCAATGTCAAATGACTCTATCGAAAGCCTTTTCAAAGTCTGTATAAATAACATCAACTTGAGCACCTGAATCCAAAGCAGATATGCAGTACTCAGAAAAATTCAACAGATTAGAAGTAATTGATCTCCCCGGAAAGAAACCCAAAATCAATCAAAATTTATCAAATGTCGGGAAAGAAGGAAATCAGCATACGGTAGAAAACTTTGAACAGTCGGTAAAATTCATAAACTGATAAACAGTGATTGTATTTATTCATATCTCTCGAACACAAATCACACAAATTTTGATTGACATTTTATTGAATTCGTGATAGAAGAAAAAATGAGCCATCATTTGACTTTGTACGACAGTTAGTTTAGGTTTTAGCACTTTGTAGTACGTTAGGAAACCTTATCTCTTGAATAAATTACCGCGACCGGATGCCAAACAATAGACCAGCCTTTAAGAATGAGACAAAAAATACAGTATAGGATCGCTCAACTGACTTTTGAGGTAAACAAACCAACACAGTTATAATCATCTATTTATTTATTTCCGTAAGCGAATAGGTCCCCACGAAATATCTCGAGTTAGGAAGAAGTTAAGTTAGGTTATGACGATTCATAAAGCTTAAAGCTTGAGGGCCAAGGACAGTGGGAAAAATATCAGAAATGTCAAAAATTACATGGGCTACGCCCCACTGGACTTAGAAGATCCAATGATTTTCTTATGGAAATATCACTAAAGTGTTTTTATTAATAAGCAAAATTAACTAATGATCAGCTGTGATTATAAACTTAAGGCGCACACTTATCACACTTCTCACGAACAGGCCTGAACATTCGGCCGAACATTCTCCCGAATGTTCACTTAACATTCTCCCGAATGTTCACTTAACATTCTCCCGAATGTTCACTTAACATTCCGTCCCGTATGTTCCCGTATGTATCCAAAAGTTTTTGCAGCTCCCACGTCTCGCGAATACTACTAACATTCAGAATTCGGCCGAATGTTTGGGCCTGTTCGCGAGAAGTGTGGGACACCACCTTTACACAAAAACCATAAGTTAGGGGCTATAGCCCCTGTAAGCTACTAGTTATACTTTATTGCAAATCGTTTAAGCAGTCTTGTGTTATCTAATTAAGAGTTGTAATTTTCCAGGAAATTAATTTGCAACTAAATTTATTTTGTTTGTTTGCCCTAAATTTCCCCCGAGCCTTGCTAGACGGATCGGACATATTCTGCACCCCTGGTATAGTTTAGTTGTTGTAGCTTAGTTTTATATTAGGCTTAATATTATACTGTGGAATTCTTATTTTTTTTACAATATAAGAATTTAATTGATTGTGGTTGTTAATTGGTTGTTTGTAAATTCTGACTTTAATATACACTTTTACTTAACTTAAATGTGCTCTGATGGGGTCGGGGAATGGAGGTACAAAAGGACGCTATCTGGTCTGTGGGCAATGGCCGCCGGGGAACGAGCCTAACTTTGGCTTTATAACACAAATGGTGTTACCTACAAAATTCACTAGGCTATTCAAATATAGCTCACAAATACGTTTCTTTGATTTACAAATAAATATACTTCTGCAATTGTCTTCCTTTTTCTTGTAGTGAGTAGAACTGTGTACTGTAGTTAGTCTTGGATGCCATACAGAAGATAGGTGTATATCATAAAATACCTTTTATCTATTTGAATAAAATTCAATATATAGGTGAACAATATAATATTTATTTATTTGAAGGACAAATAATTTGATTTCGGAAAGCTATTAAACAAAGGGATTCACAAATGATTTACAATTACAGGGGAAAGTTACTCTGGCCTAGACTATCAAATAGTCACAACAATAAATACATGCTGAAGATTAAAATGTTCATAGTTCTTCAATAAATGGGGTTCTTAAATAAATGAGGGCTCTTATCTCAGAGGGGAAGTGTCGTGTTGACTTGAATAACGTTGAATTATGAGTGAAAGAATATTTGAGGCTAAATTGGGTTGTTTACAAATTACAACAATGACAAAAATTTGTATGTTGTTCAAAAGGAAAGTCCAATAGTTTCACTGAATTTACTGATAATTAAAAGATACTCAAATTAAATTTATAAAAGACAGTTCAATCTTATATTAGATTATTCTTGATGATACTTAAATTTCAGAACATTGGTGTTATGCTTATCAAATGTCTGTATTCTTTCAATGTCCCTAATAGAATACAAGATGGAGATGGTTTACCAAACAGCTTACAAATGTTCTTCGCTCTATATCAAATTTCTGGGATTAAACAAATAAAAAGGGAATTAAATTAAAGTGTTATCAATAAAGTCCCTAAACAATGGACATTAAGCAATTTAAAACTTAGGCCATAGTGGGTTTGAATTTACCAGGAACAATGTCCTGCACAAATTTTTATGTCTTAACACTATGGCATCTGGAACAGAAAGGGAGAGTCTAACCAAGGTGAAGGTCTGGAAGCATGGTCCTATTGTTGGAGGTACAGGGTTCACAAACGTATGGTAAAAAACTGGTCACTTTAATTTAGATTCCTTAAGGACTAATTTTGAAAAGTATATTATATTAAATTATAATTGTATTGCAATTCTCTTACATAAATTATATCTAAAATATTATTATTAGCAAACATATTAAATTAAGTGAGTAGGCTATTAGGTGTGGATAGGCTGTGAGTGATTATTGGTGATTAATTAATGAAACACATATTATTTTAAAATTACACAGATAAATAAATGTTACAATACATAGAGGGGGAATGATTTTCTGAGGAGTGGTGATAAGGATGATTATTATTGGGGCATGAACACAGGGCTATTAACACAAATTAACACATTTATGGGAGCAAATTAATTATATGACACATTGATAAGGTAAATTACTTATAAAATAGCCCATTATAGGAAATTATTGGTGATTATGGGGAAATTAACACTAAATAATGAATGGATGGCATGTAATACTATAGAATAATGCTTGAATTTCAGGTGTCGAGTTCTAACATCAGGTGATATTCCGCCCAAGGTCTCAGGTTGCTGTGCTCTTTTACACAGTGATGATCTCTATACTTTCGGAGGTAAGTTTTCTATCAAAATCAGTTTTTTATTTTTACTTATAAGAAAAAGGCTTTTACTATAAATACCGTGGTTGCATGTTAGATTAATAGATTAGGAGACACTAGTATTTAGCCAACTTCTTTTTTTTTAATACTGTATAGCCATTGGAAGGAAGAAAACTGAAAGATGGGACACGTTATAATAGTAACCCACATCACCCGAAGGGAAAGTGAATCACTCCTCACCCCTGTGTAGCACCTGGGGTCCAATCTGGGCAACTCAGGGAGACATTCCCTGATTGGGATGAAGCTCCAACCCATCTGACTTCTAGAATCTGTTGAAAGGTCTTTCCCCCAGGTCGGTTCAGCCTCTAGTACATAAGAGTCTCAAGTGTTTGCCCTTAAGATCACTCCCCCCAGGAACCTCTCCACCCCCCAGGTGACATAGTATATTCCCTTGACTATTTCTGATTTGACAGATCCGCGATTGTCATATAGCTGTAAATCGGACTATATTATTCACAACAAATGTTTGACTAATATATATATATATATATATATATATATATAATATAATATAATATATATATAATATTTATAATAATATAATATAATAATATTATTATATTATAGAAAGAAGAAATTAATTTCCTAGATGTAACAATTTCTAAAGAAGACAGAAAACCATCATTTAATATTTTTAGAAAACCCACAACATCAGACACAATCATTCCATTTCACTCAAATCATCCATGGTCCCATAAAATGGCAACTTTCCATTCCCTAATTCATAGATTAATAAACATCCCACTGAAAAAGAATAATTTTGTAAAAGAAACCAATGTGATCAAATATTTAGCCGAAAAAAATGGATATAAAAGAAAAATGATTGACAACATGATTAAGAAAAAACTTAAAAAACAAAGAGAAGAAAGACTACAAGGAAATATAGAAACCAGAGAGAAAAATAAATATATGTGCATACCGTACAACAATTGTATGAACAAAGCTATAAGAAACACATTTAAAAATTCTCAAATTAGTCTAAGCTATAAAACCAAGAACAATATTTTTAAAATGTTAAGCAACAAAATAGCAAATCATCAAGATAATAAAGACGACACATATAACAGATCTGGAATATATAAAATAAACTGCAACGAGTGTAATAGTTATTATATCGGACAAACTTCTCGAAACTTCAAACTTAGATTCAATGAACATCTACAAGCTTTTAAATCGAATAACAAAACAACGATGAAATCTAACTTTGCAGAACACTTGATAAAGTCGAAACACAAATTTACAGATCTAAAAGAACATCTAACAATATTAGAGTTTGAACGAGAAAGAGAGAAGCTATTTGTCAAAGAAGAAATGAATATTTACTTTAATTTTAAAAAAGACCCTACAAACATATTAAATACAGTTTTACCTAAACAATCAAACCCGATGTTTGATAAAATCGAAAAAATAAGAACAAGAATGTGTTCAAATCATGTTATATAGTATTTAAAGAAAATAACAGGAGAAAATAAAATATATTATGGATTATAACAACAACAACAATTCATATGCAACTTTAAAATACTTAATTTTAACATATGATTAATATTTATTTTATTTTAAATGTGAGGTTATATTTTTATAGACTTTGATAATGGCCTAAGTGCACGAAACATGTCAGTCTGAAATAAAAATGTTTTTATAAAAAAGGGTACTTTGTTAAAATATGAAGATACATCTTATAATATTAGTAGCCCTACTCAATCATTATAACATAATATAATAATAATATAAATATTATATATATATATATAGGGACCTACTAGGACTCTTAATTTGCAACATGCAAGCACACCGTGAATATGTAACACACATATGTTAAAACGTGTAACACACATATGTTAAAACGTGTAAACATAGTTTAATAATTAATTAATTAGTTTGATTACTTAATGAATCTGATCCATGGCTCAATATTGAAACATAAGATTTTCTAGTTTAAACATGTTTATCCCAGCAAATTAATATGTTTATCAGTTATTTTTGATAAAAAATAAATAAACAGGCCCCTAAAAAATGTACAAAAAGTAACATATTTTATCATGGGAGTGAACATAATTTACCTTATTTGTCAAATGAAAGTTGAAAACCAAGTTACAACAAAATAATTACACAGTAAAGTAGGGCTTCACCTCTTGGTCGCCGCTCGGAAAAGGTTAAGAAACCTGCTTCTGAAGAAACCATAAGGTATCAAGGTGAACAAACGCCAGTCACACTAAACAACCAAAACTACTTGTAAATTGTGACTTTTCTATCCCCAATGTTGACCTCTGAACTAGCTTACGTCAGTTCTAAGCCAAACTCCTTCAAGAAAGTCAAAGTAATAAATGCTGTAAACATAATAAAAAAATAGGTATTATTAATTAAGACTATTATTTCTCTCACCATAACAATGATGATTGAAAACGGTAATGAAGATAGTATTTTGTTTTCTGACTTATGATAAAGATAATAGTGAGCACAATTAAGATTAGCATGGGGATACTCCATTATAAATATAATACAATTTTATTTCTTGAGCTTTTAAACGATAGTCATTTTTAAAATCTTACGATACTTTCTGTACTTAGAGAAATAGTTACAGACAAAAATCAGAGTTTTTTTGCAACTCTTGCAAAGATCAACATCTTTCTCCTATGAAGATGAGATTATCATAACCTGGCTGTTAACTTAGAGTGGAGCATTTTGTTTACAACACTGTTGCGTGAAATGTGCAAGTGTGTATGACGTACCGGGCAATCAATCACTTACATTCCCCATATGACAGTCTGTGATACTCATGTTTGTCTGCCTGTAGTTTATTCAGATTTGAATTTATTCAAAATTCAGATCATGCACATTTTTCCCTTTTACGGATTAGTTACTAAAGTTTGTTTGAACCATGGAATTTGTCTTTGTTTAATATGTAACTTATGTCATGAAAAATAAAATAAAATAAAGGCAAACTTTTCTATCAATGTCCTAAAACATCTGTATTATTAAAAGAATTTCTTGATTTTTGTTCGGCAATTTTAGACCCCTAAAACTGTCATTTGTTTGGTATCAATGAAAAGCTCTTACTATAGATTAAACATACTCCTTAGTAGATAGTTCATCGGCAATCTAACAGATAAAGATGGCTAAAATGGGTGAACGGTGGCACGCTCTATCGGGGTTTTCTAGTACTAGCGCTCCGGCGGCATCAGTGCAGTGGCGCAACCTCGTGGCCACGTGAGGAACCAACGATAAGCGGGGTAGGAGGGGATACAGCATTCGTGTGTGAGAGAGAGCGGCAGGACTTGTAGGAGAGAGAGGATGTGAGAGAGAACGGCCTGGGCCAAAGTAGGCCCCGGAAAGGCACTGCTGACACCGACGGCGCCGTTGCTTCCAGCACGTCCGCCAGCCCAGCCCCAATGCCTTCCTATCGTCATCGTCAAATCAAAGCGGCTTCTCCCTTGTTACATTTTCTACGATCACACGCGAAAATGGTCTTACTGTTATATACAAATTACGAAAGAAGCGCTCAGTCAGTGTAGTTAAAAGTGTATGGTATTTATAACCGATAATTCATTACCAATGAATCAGTTAATAACAACCAATATTTCCTTATTGAAATCCTATTTAATACTTTTCCCAATTACATATTTTTTCCTTTTAGCGAGTTCCCCCTATAGGGAAGAAGCTATTACCGTAGGTCTCATGGTAAAACTTAAGCCCGAGACCATGATAACTTTTTGTTTTGAGGTCCCCAGATGCGATTCATTCATACATATATATATATATATATATATATATATAATTCAAATTGATGTATAGGGCTGCTAATAGTATTATTCTAATAAACATACTAAATCATAGCACCCTTTTAGCGAATTTCCCCTATAGGGAAGAAGCTATTACCGTAGGTGGCATGGTAAGACTTAAGCCCTAGACCATTAAAACTTTTTGTTTTGAGGTCCCCAGATGCCAAAAACACTATTCGTTCAAATTTATATATATATATATCTACCGCGTTACCGCGTATATAGTTACCGCGATAACTTTTGAAAGAAGCGCCCGATTTTTATGAAATTTGGCACAAATGTGGAGAGTAACATTTATGACTTTAAGTTCGAAAACCAGATCGATCGGTCTATGGGAAGGGGGTTTTATGGGGGTTTAAATTTTTCCAAAAATCAGTTTTTTGAACTTTTTACCCTAAAATTTTGGAAACACTAGATTTTGGTTATAACCATTTTGTAGACCTTAAAAAAGCAAACAATTTAGTATTTTGAATCATTAAGCTAGGTTTAGTGGTTGTGGAGAAAAGTCAAAAAATGTGTCTATAAAATTTCCCATGTTAATCTTATGGCAATACGGTTTTGAGATTTTCCTCAGATAATTTCACTAAAAACTCCACATTTCTTTCTACCAATCAGTTTAGCTCAACAAAACAATCATTTTGGCGTTTTAATTGTTGTTTTACGTCCAACCGTTGCAGTGATATTCAAAGTGCTAAACACAGTACATTGTCCAATGTTATCCTTATGGAGAATAAATAAAATGTTATATTTAGATTATTTATGTATGTATATTGATGAAACTTGGTATGTGGCTTCAACTAGTTGTGGTATATTGATAATAGTACAAAAAAAGTTCTTTGTTGATTTTTCCCGGTAGCAGCAAACCTGCATACTTGGCCCCCATGTTATTCATATAGAGAATAAGTAAAGTTTTATATCTCCCTTAGTTATGAACCTAAATTAATAAAACTTGGTATGTAGCTTCACCTGGTTGAATTATGTTGATAATTGCAAAAAAACACCCTAACTTATCTTCCTTGTTGCAGCAAACCTGCGTACTCATTTATAATGTTATTCCTATGGAGAATAAATAAAATGCTATATATAACTTATTAATGAATGTATTTTTGTGAAACTTGGTAAGTGGCTCTAGGTAGTAGTGATACCCATATATTTGCATTGGAAATTCGCTGAGTACGTAGGTTTGCTGCGACGGGGTATTTTATTTTTTATATAATACTATAATTCGCATTTGTCTGTGGCTCCGAGCGTTCATCCTTCCGCGGCTGTTTCTCGAGCTGTACTGGCTCCCAAGCTATGAAAATATATTTTTTAGGGGTAATCGAGGTCGGGGAAGCTGCACGTGTCATTTGTTTTTCTTGAAAAGCAACCTTATTTGAGCTATGGTAGCTTTAAGCTGTTTTTAGGCCATTTCAGCATATATTAGCGGAGCTGGGAGTATTCAGGTGTGGAAACAGTATTCCTAAAACAGCTGATTATTTCCTGCGGTCGCGATAGCGGCCGCCAATACTAGTTTTTGATATAATTTTAATTTAGTCATGGTTTGCTGTTTTAACATGTTTATTAGAATAATATATATCTAAAACCCCATAAAAAAAGAGAGGGTTTGTTTTGGTTGCATGGTTTTTGGATGTGTCCGTGAATGCGATATCTTGAGTAAAATACGTTCGATTTCGATGAAATTAAGCTCAGATGTGTAAAGTGACATTTATGACTTTAAGTTTGAAAACTAGAAAAATCAGACCACGGGAAGGAGGTTTACAGTTTTCCAAAAATCAGTGTTTTGCATGTTTTACTCAACAATTTTAAAAGCACTCAATTTTGGTTTTCACGATTTGATGGACCTTAAAAAGCAAACAGTATATTATTTTGAATCATTGACCTAGGTTAAGTGGTTGCGGAAAAAATATACAAAAAACGTGTTCATAAAATCTCCTATGCTAATCTTATGGGAAAAATGTTTCTAGCTTTTCCTCAGTTAATTTTACTGTAAAGTTCATATTTTATTTTACCAATCAGTTCAGCTCTACAAAGCAATCATTATGGTGTTATGTTTTGTCCAATATTATTCTTATGGAGAATAATTAAAATTTGATATCTCGATTATTTATGAATGTATATTGATGAAACTTGGCATGTAGCTTCACCTAGTACTTTTGTATGTTGATATTTGGACAGAAAATGATTTTTTTATGTTTGTTCCCGTAGCAGCAAACCTGCATAACTCAGCCCTAATGTTATTCTTATGGAGAATAAATAAAGTTTTATAGCTCCCTTAATTTTGAACATAAATTAATAAAACTTGGTATGTAGCTTCACCTGGTTAAGATATATTCATAATTACATAAAACATATTTCTTGTCTTTCTTATTGCAGCAAACCTGCGAACTCAGCCTTCAATGTTATTCTTATAGAGAATAAATAAAATGCTATATTGCTACATATCACTTTTTTATTCATGTATTTTTATAAACTTGGTAAGTGGCTTTATGTGGTACTGAGAAACATGTACATTCATTGGAAATTCGCCGAGTACGCAGGTTTGCTGCGACGGGGATATTAATTTTGTCGGGCGGAGAGACAAACCTCATGGGCACTCAAAAATCCGTATTCGAGAGTACTGCCAGAATTTAACCAGCTAAATACCTCCGCGAAAAATGAAACATTTAAAAAAATAAATAAAGTTATTTCTGTGAGTTGAGAAATCAATTTTGAAACCCTTTATGAAGATCAAAAACAATTTTTGGTAAATCTATCGATCAACTCGATGCAAATCTAAACATTTTTTTCAAAATATTGGAAATTTGACGCTGACTATGGAAACGATATTTTTTTCGCAGAAAAGTCGTTAACACGTTAACTGCTAAGGAGGTCCGATCGGACCTAAACATGGGGTACGTTTCGAGTGACACTTAGGTCCGTTCGGACCTAAGAAGTTGCAAATGCTATGTTTTTCTAAACTGGTTCAAGTTAGTCACCAGAGCGACCTAGCAGCAAAAAATTGAACTTCCAGCATACTAGATAGACCACGCCTACTGGCCGTTCATTGGTTTGGTTCATTGCTTCAACCAGGGCTACAAACTTATCGACTCAAAGTAGAAGAAAATATTTACAGTTTATTAGGTCCGTTCGGACCTAATGAGTAATTTTCAAAATATAAGGAATAGTGTGTAAATACTAAACACTGCATTTATAAGTAATAATTTTGTAAATGTTTTTTTAATTATTAAATTATTAAAACAGAGCATGAAATTACTGGCTTAGTCTAATTTTTGAGTTAAGAATATTTAAAAATACTTGTAATAGGCGAAAGCACAACAAGCGGTAAAAAAGAGAAATATATTACATACTTTGAAATAAAAGAAATATAAATGAGTAATTACGATTATAAAAATATTATACATAGGTAATTGTTAGAAATATTGCCTTACTTATAAAATTTATGAACAAGTCAAAGTTCTTCATGTGTTCGTAACGTTACTTGTGTAGATCTTCCGAAATTGATTGCAAATAAATTTCAGGATGTCTAGCAGACGGAAAAGTCAGGAATTTGAATAGGAAATAATAAATTGTCGGGGAAGGAGGAAATCAACATTAAAAATTTTAAATGGGAAAATTAATAAAACTGATAAACGGTTAGGGCCTATTGTATTCGTATCTCTTGAACGGAGCGTCACACAACTTTGGTTGACATTTTATTTAATTTTTGGTAGTTAGGCGAAAGAAATTAGCCATCATTTTTCTTTTTATGACCATTAATTTCAGTTTTAGCATTTTGTATCAGGACGTAGATTTCTTGAATAAATTACATCAACCCTCAACCGGATGCCAAACAATAGACGAGCCATTAAGAATGAGAAAAAAAGTATAGGATCACTCGTCGACTGACTTTTGAAGTAAACAAACACAGTTAGTTGTCTAATGTAACCGTGAGACCATCAAAATAATTTGGATATTTAAAAATGGATAATACGCTGTGGTCTATTATTTGACTTGACCACGACTATGGAGTTATATTTTATTGTAAATCGCTTATGAAAAGCCGTTGTTTTTGTGATATCTAAGAAAAATGTAATTAAATTTACAATAATTGGAGTAAAGTACCTTTGGTCCTTTCAGACCTAAGTGCAAAAGTACAAGGAAAAAAATACCGTAAATCTGCATTTTGGTCCTAACGGACCTAAGACTTTTTAATGATTATTTACAAATAAAAACTGTTTAAATGGTAAATATGGACTATATTTTAAATGTTTTTGAAGAGATTTTGGAAATTAGTCCATTAGTTCCATATCCGTGTGGCAATATGGGAGGAATGTGATATTTTGGGCTCGGCAGCTAACGTGTTAAAACCCCAGAAAATCGGAAAATAATTGTTTTCTTATAATACTATCGGATTTCAAAATGTGCGCTCTGATCACGTACATGCAATTATTTTCCCGATCACACTTTTTTCTTCGTGGAAAAGGCGGGAAAATGTCATTAAATCGGAAAAAACATTGTTCTTATACTCTCATGTGGCTATTCAAAATTGTGTGGAAATTCACCCTGACTACAAACCTGCAATTACTTATGCGATCACATGTGTTTCCGCAGAATAGTCGTTAAAACCCCGGAATATCGGAAAATGTTCTTTATCTTATAATTCTGTCATGTGGGTATTTCAATTGTGCAGATTTTCACCCTGATTACGTATGCGCAATTTTTGCCGATCGAACTATTAGTAAGCAAGAAATTGCCAATAAAGTTTTACAATCTAATTAACACAGAGCGGGCCCCCCGCCTTGGTTTTTACAGCGGCCACATCACTGGTTTCCGGTGGTTTTCATCCGCATTTAATAACGAGGTTAGGTTATAATAATATATCCATCATAACCTAATCTATCCTAACTCCGCAGAGCGCAATTATCAATATAAATGAACCAGGTGAAGCTACATTACCAAGTTTTATTAATTTATGTTAATAATTAAGGGAGATATAAAACTTTACATATTCTCCATAAGAAAAACCTTAGGCCTGAGTATGCAGGTTAGTTGCCACGGGGATAATCAACAACAAATTTATTGTTTGTGCAAATATCAATATACCAGTACAACATGAAGCCACAAACCAAGTTTCATCATTACACATTCATAAATAATCGAGATATCAAATTTGATTTATTCTCCATAAGGATAACATTGGACAACGTACTGTGTTTAGCACTTTGAATATCTCTGCAATGGTTGGACGTAGAATCACAATTTAAACACCAAAATGATTGTTTTGTGGAGCTGAAATGATTGGTAAAAGCAAATGTTAAGATTAAAGTAAAATTAACTGAAGAAAAGCCAAAAACCTTTTTCCCATAAGATTAACATGGGAAATTTTATGAGCAGGATTTTTGGATTTTTTCCGCAACCACTTAACCTAGGTTAATAATTCAAAATACTATATTATTTGTTTTTTTTAAGCTCTATAACATGGTCAAAACCAAAATTAAGTGTTTTAAAAATTTTAGGGTGAAAAATGCAAAAAACTGATTTTTGGAAAATTTAAAACCCCTATAAACACCCCTTCCCATGGTCCGATTTTTCTGGTTTTCGAACTTAAAGTCATAAATGTCACTTTACACATTTGAGCCAAATTTCATCGAAATCGGACGTTTTTTACTCAAGTTATCGCATTCACGGACACACACACACACACACACACAGATATATATATATATATATATATATATATATATATATATATATATATATATATATATATATATATATATATAGAGAGAGAGAGAGAGAGAGATTTACATATATATAAATTTGAACCAATAGTGTTTTTGGCTACTGGGGTCCTCAAAACAAGAAGTTATCATGGTCTCGGGCTTAAGTCTCACCATGAGACCTACGGTAATAGCTTCTTCCCTATAGGGGAAATTCGCTAAAACTAAATTAAAATATATAAATTATGAAAATCCAGAATTTACAAGAAGTTTAAAATAGGTGTGTTAGATATTTTGTGAAGGTGGAATGTCATATTTGTTTAATGTTTTAAAATTGTTAAAATCAATTTCACCTTGAAAATCCCTTTAATTTCATCGGTTGAAACGGTTTACAATACAAGATACTTCCTTCGTATATATTTTTAAATTGTAAATGCTGTACTACCGACAACGCTGCGTTTATCTCAGTGCCATAGTGGGGTCTTGGCTCACATCGCGATTCAGTCAGCCGGCGCGGGGCGTGCGGATGCGCGTGTGTAAGCGGCTGGGCGAGAGTGTTCTGTGTGTGCTGGCGCGGGCGTGCGGATGCGCGTGTGTGAGCGGCTGGGTGAGTGTGTGTGTGTGACTGAACGGCGAGATCTCTAGCGCCCCTAGCCTAACCGTACAGAACTACGTGGGCCAGCAAGTTAGTAGTTAGTAAGCTGATTATAATGTAAATACATTTTTAAAAAGATCGGTTCTACGCCTCCTAGATACCCGTGCGGAGAACGGGACATCAGCTAGTATGTATTTCATATTATAAAGAGTTTCTCATTTTCTTTAATATAAAACATACAGTTTGTTTAAGACGTGTAGGATATTTATAAACCATAAAACCTTGTACTTTCAGTATTAGATGTTAGATTGGTGGATAAAGAAACTCCGGCAGAGCCACTAGGCACGATTTCCACACGGGAATTTTGCCCAGGTCATTGGAAGGAAACAAACTAGCAGGGGGAAAATGTGGGATGGGTTGAGTAGCCATTAAGTCTTTTAGAGGACAAACTCCCGTGACTCCTGCGACAGCTGTAATTCTGGGGAACATATTCCATCTCCTGTTTTCTACAAACACCGAGGGACCAACGTGAAAGGGAATGTTTTCATAATGGTTAGGTTAGCCAAAAGACAAACCACATGCTATGTCATTTTCATTTGCTGTGCCCAATGTCGACAACTGGTACAGACCAGTGAGAAGTTTGTCCTGGGACTACTTGCTTTGTGGCATTTTTTACAACATAAAATCTTAAAAAGTGAAATAAGAATACAAATTTGTTTTCTTCCCAGCGTAGTTTTATTAGTCATGCTGCAGTGTTTAATTAGGTCCAAAACATTGAAAATGTTGACAAAATGATGAATAAAAATAAGTAGTTGACAGTTTTACCATGGACCTTTGCCAAACCCTGGACCTCAGCTGAGTTAATGGGGAACTACGCAACTGTTATTGTTTAGTTGGCCACAGTCAACTTGTAACACCAATCAATTTTTAAAACTACTCTCTCCTATTGACATAATCTTTGGTATAACTTATCATCCAACCAGAAGAAAATTAACTATTGCCAAGTTCTTATCTGAAAATGTTTCAGATTTTTCAAATTAATTACAAAATTAGTTTAAATGTTATGTAAAGAATGGTTAACATGTTTTGATATTACAGTTCCTAATTATTGCTCAAGACTTTATAACAAGAGTTTATCTAATGTTAAGATGTGTGGTCTCAGGTCTCATCATGTACAAAGTTAAAAATAATACATATCATACTTAGAAATAACACAACAGTACAGATATTGACATTGGGTACAACAAAATGAAGCTGTCACAGTGTTGGTAAGTATTTTGGCTATCCAGTGTGACCAACTTCCCTTTCACCTTGGTTCCTCCTGGTCTCTTCTGGGGGCTTGACTCCCGGTTGAGCCTGGCTACCCAGTCTAGTCCGAGTCCTTGAAGGGAGTATTGGATCTTCCCGTTTATGAAAATCCTCTCTTTCTGGTGGCTGCATAACACCCCAAAGACATGCCTAGCCGGCTTTGCAGGGGCCTCCTAATCCTCCCAAAAACAAATAAAACAAACAGAAATAATATTGAACATTGAATGTAAAGTGAGTTGTTCCAAAATAATATATTTTTATTTATTTAAAATTCAAATTTTTTTACACAATTTAAAGTTCCAAATTGACAAAGAATACTAAATAAAAAAAAGTTTAAAAATAACAACCTTAGGCTACACTAGAGAGTTAAAAATTAAAGCCAAAGCCGTTTAGGCTGGACCATAATTTATTTACAGATTTTACACACTAAAAATGAAATTTGTTTCAAATTTGTTTAAATTTTCATCTAATTTAGTAGTTTAAAACAAATTGTGAATTGATATCTGTAATACATCTAAACCAGCTTCCTTGAGTACGGCATTCTTATTTTTCCTAGGAATCGAGTTTATTGGTAGGTTCAGGTGTTCAAGATAAACTTTGTTCAGACTGTCTTACTAAAGGTCAACTCCACAAATTTGATTTTTGTAGAAATGTTCATTCACATTGTACTGGGAACGGAGATGAAATAAACGTCGCCCAATGTAACCTTAGCATATATGCAAAAAAATCATCTCATATGTGGTCAATAGGTAGTGTTTTAGAAACATGTTGAAGGTTGTTGTTCACTGGAAGAGTTCTTTTGTACACTAAGTTAACTAAACAAGGTGTATCAAAGCCTAATATTTAAAGAACTTTATTGTAACCCTTGATATTTAATCTCAACAATTTAAGACTTTAATTTATTTTTAATTTTAATGTATTTTTATAATTATTTGTATTATTGTACATAATATTAGTTTTAAAGATTTTTACTTGGACTAACTAAAACTGTTAATACATATTTGCAATTTGTTAGTAAATTATTCCTTACACTTTCACTGCGGCAAACGTGTTTAAACATGAAAATTCCATGTGTTTCTTCAATGTTAAGTCATGTGGTTCATGTACCGCATCTGCATGGAACGTGTTAACGTCTGTTTTGTATTGACATTTTAAACTTGTTGATACTATTCATGTATGTATGTACAGAATGAATACAAATTGTTGAAAATATTAGCTAACTTTTTTATAACCTTGAGTGTTGTGTTCCTTATACTTTAATCATTAAATTATTTTCTAAGACGCCGACGCAACTAGGGCGTATTTTCAGGTGAATATGAATGAATGATGAGTGTAGAATAGGTGAGATGCCTTGTTACTTCTTTAGCCAGGGTCATTAATAGCCCAATGACCAATGGCAGCTGGATCCAGTACGGTATCAAACCTTCACAACATTTTCTCAGGATTTTGCTCAGGATTGACCTTGTGTAAGGAGTACCAAATTTAAATTTGTCAACCCAGAATGTAGTTCCCAAGGGCTATTAGCAAGAGGATAACCTACTTCCTTATCAAGACGTAAACACGAAACACTTATAAACATGTTTGTATGTTTACATAAAGAAGTGTTGTTTTGAAAGAGTCCATAGAGTTTGTTGAGAGTTTGTAGCATTTGCTATCTTGTGAGTATTCGACTTATCTTATTTATATAGCCTGCAATAGTGGTAGTAAAATAGAATAAGATTGGATTGAGTAAGTGGCTTGGCTTATTACACAACATTTTGCAGTTTTCTGAGGGTAAAATGTTCAATCAATAATCAAAAATAAGTATGTAATAATCAATCAATAAATCAATAAGAATGTGTCAGGCTTGCTGGCTATAATTAAAATAATATTACTGAGAAATCCTGCATTTTTAGCGAATTTCCCCTATAGGGAAGAAGCTATTACCGTAGTCGGCATGGTAAGACCTAGACCCGGGACCATGATAACTTTTCGTTTTGAGGTCCCCAGACCCCAAAAACACCATTCGTTTGAAACTGTGTATATATATATATATATACATATATACATATTATACATATGTGTGTCCGTGAGCACGATAACTCTCGTAAAACGATCCGATTTTGATGAAACTTGGTATAAACGTGTAAAGCAACATTTATCACTTAAGTTAGTAAATCAGCCAGATCGCTCTATCCGAAGGGGTATTTTGGGGGGGTTTTGTACCCCAAAAATGGGTTATTTGAATTTTTTACATATAATTTCTGAAATAGTCAAATTTTAGTTTTCACCGTTGGATTCAGCCTAAAAAAACACACAATTTGGTATTTTGATCATTCCTCCACATCAATTGGTTACCGAGATATTGAAAGTGCTAAACACAGTACGTTGTCTAATGTTATTCTTATGGAGGAAAAGAAAATTTTTATATCTCGATTATTTATGAACTTATACTGACGAAACTTGGTATACAGCTTCATCTCGTTGTGGTATATTGATATTTCCTCAAACAAAATTTTGCTAAAGGCTCCCGTAGCAGCAAACCCCCATGCCTCAGCCCCATGTTATTCTTATGGAGAATAATGAAATGCTCTGTCTCCCTTAATTATGAACACAAATGAATAAAAACTGGTATACGACTTCACGTAGTTGAGTTATATTGATATTAGCATAAAAACCCATTTTTAGTCTTCCTTGTTGCAGCAAACCTGCGTACTCAGCCCCAATGTTATTCTTATGGAGTATAATTAAAATTGTATATATCGCTTATTCGTGAATATATTTTTATGAAATTTGGTAAGTGGCTTTATGTAGTATTAAGACATTTATATCTCCATTGGTAATTCGCTGAGTATGCAGGTTTGCTGCGACGGGGGTATTTTAAATTCTTGTGGCATGATTTTAGTAAAAGTGAGTTTATATTACACAGCTGTTAGTTATTTGTACATGTGTACACATCTTACCCTGATCAATCTGGTTGAGTCTACAGGGTTTAGATCATGCATGTGTCGCAGTAATGGATACATAATGAAACCTGTATACACCTGTGTTGTTGGCCAATTAGGTATATGAATTTTAATTTTTATATAGCTTTACAGTTAGCTTGGCAATGTGGTTAGGAAGTCAAATAATATATGAAATCCAACATTTCAAATCACAAATATATATTTAACAAATTTCAAAATAATAAAATCCTTTGGGCTAGGAACATATATTACAAGTGGTTTATCGACTCTATTAATTATTTTCTAATCAGAGTATGGTACCTTACTGACTTTTCTGAGGGCGTACGGGCACTGGCATCTAATTACTGGAACTCGTCTTTTCACGAGTAGTAATTTACGTTAGTGCTGCCCTTTCTATACTAATAACTGTCGTTTTCGAATTTCTATTAGCTAATTTACAGGTATACCAACCGAACAAAATGAAATCTCTCTGGACTTAACCTAAGGTAGTTTATCATATACATATATATATATTTTTTATAAATACAAATCGGTACAAATTCTCCCTTACTTGGGGTAAAAAATATATATATTTCGTATAAACTATACATTTAAAGTTTTAAACTTCCTTATGTTTCTTTATATCAATTAAATAGTGCTGTACGTGATTTTAAAAGATAATTACTTCCTTACAAATGAATAAAATAACGTTTAGTAGTTATATAAATCAAAATAAACTAACATTAATCTCCGTACATTTGAAGTTGGCGCGTATCGAGTAATTTCTGTCAAAGACAAGTGTAATTTAAGTAGTTCGAACTTTCTCCGCTAGAGTTCACTACCAGATGGATTACCGACTTCATATATTTTATATCATCAAAATCAATTATTTTGCGTACAATAATTAAGTATTTAATAAATATTACATTTACAACTAAATAAATCCCTTGGTACATGCATAACTTAACTAATTCAACCGATATTATATTTACATTTTTCTTTTCGTTATAGTTTTAAGTCTGCAAAATGAACAGCAACATATGTGCATTGTTATCGGTTCCAAGCGGAAATCCCGAATTCCTACTTTCCCTTTTAAGATAACTGCTGTCTCAGATTTATTCATGTTCAGTCGTTCTCGAGATTTAAACGTGTTTGCATGTTGTGTTCGTGTGTCGTGTTCAATTGTTCGTCCGTGTGTGTGTTCGTGCGTGTGCGTGTGTAATTAATGTTTAATGTGTTACAGTGTTTGCGATCGCGTGTGTTTAATAGTGTTGTGAATTGTGAAGTGTACTCGAGTATCCTTTTCCTAAAGATTCATTCACCATCCGTACACACTTTCAGAGGGCCCTTACATTTATTCCCAGATACATACTCATTCACTCCATTTATTTACTTAGTCATTCACTCTTCTTTCGCTAATAAATTTGAGACAAGATTATTATTTTTTTACATAACTAATATTTTATAACAAAAACATTTTCCCTTTTTGTTAATAATCTTCCGCTCATTTTGCCGATATAAAACTATCTCAAAATTGTACCTTTAAATCACATTATTTCATATTTTAACACATTTTGAATCAAAACTGATTTAATAAAATTAATAATTTTATTTAAATTTGGCAATTATAAAACTAAATAAACCTCTTCTTTGTTCTTCGGATAAATACTAATTAGTTAAAACCTTTTTTCATTGTTTGTGCAGTTTTAAATCAATAATATGAACCTTTTTGACGTCAGATAAATTATTTACATGCTGGATCAAAACGCTGACATCCGTAATAAACCATAATATCTTGTAGGGTCCGCAGAATTTTGTTGCAAGTTTTCTTGAAAACTTCTTCGCCTTGTCGCTTAAGTAGTGGGTCTTGTAGAAAACAATAGAATTCTTCCTAAAGGGATGTCGTCTTTTGGCAGGCGAATATCTCTCACGTTTCCGGTTTCTAAAAACACTCCTCTTGACGTTATTTACAGCTCGTTGAAGTTGAATTTTTTTCTCATCGTTTGATAAATCGTGGGATATTAAATCATGTAGATTCCAAGTGTTTGATAGTGCATTATTTGCTTCGTGATTGAACATCAGCTGGAATGCCGTATATCCGGTCGAACTATTTTTTGCGGTATTCAAGCTCATTTGGACTGCATCTAAGTCCTGGTCCCAATTTGTTTGATTATCGTGATAAAAACATCTCAATAGTGTTGACACATCGCGGATAGTCCTTTCGCTTCTATTTCCTGAGGCACGGTAAATGGGAATTTTTCGGCCTTGTATACAATTTCTAAATAGATATGCTTGAAATTCATTCGAAGTAAAACATTTTGCATTATCTGATACAATAATCCGGGGTATAGAGAAGTTTGCAAATGTAAGCTTTAATTTGTTTATTATTTGTTTCGATGTGGCTTCTCTCAATGCGTGTAACCATATATAACGGCTAAATCCATCTACCATAACCAAAATATATTTATTGCCGGTTTTTGATAACGGCAATGGACCAAATAGATCGATAAATATGGTATTCATGCTTTTTTCGATCGGAATAGAAATTAATTTACCTTCATATTTCCGCTGAGCTGATTTGGACATAGCGCAAGTTTGACATTCTTTAACCTTTTCTTTTATCTTGCGTTCCAGGTCGGGATGAAAAAAATATATTTATTCTGGCGATAGTGCGAGCAATACCTAAGTGGCCGCCAATTAAACTATTATGATAAAATGTGAATACAAGATTTATCAGCAGTGATGGCAAATAAATTCTGGCTTTTCCTTGTTGTTTTTTATACATTAGAATTTCGTTATTTAGATAAAAACATTGTTGGTTGCTCTTGGTTTTTATGCTCTCAATTATTTCAATACATTCTTTATCTTGTTTCTGATGCTTTTTAATATCGTCCATGGCCATTGGAATTTCTGAGATCACATTATACAAATATTTGGTATTTCTTTCGTCCAATTTAAGTTTACTATTTACATTTTTTACATTTTCCTGTTGGGATTTTATCAGATTAATTTTAATCTCCTTTATTTCCCGATTTAAATCATCGGATTCCGCCTTATCCTGGTCTTCAATTGGCTCCTGGTCATATAATCTGGATAGGGCGTCTGCAACCAAATTTTCGGATCCTTTTTTGTGAATTACATTGAATGGTAGATTTAATAACCGTTCAACCCATTTGGCAAGACGACCCAGTTTTCGGCCAGACTGTAATATAAAATAAAGACTTTTGTTGTCTGTTACTAATGTAAATGGCTGAACTTCCAAGAATTGATGCCATTTTTCTATAGCTAAAATTGCGCTATATGCCTCTTTTTCATAGATACTATACTTTAATTCCGCATCTGTGAATTTTTTTGAGTAGAAGGCTGTTGGCATTAAATCACCCTTATCGTTGTATTGCAATAAAGTTGACCCACAGCCATATTGGGATGCGTCACATTCAACGACAAAAGGTTTCTTAAAGTCTGCCAGTTGTAGTACGGGCGGATTTCCTATCTTAGCCTTTAGAGTGTCGAAGGCTGCCTGGCAATCGGGTGTCCACTTAAATTTAGCCCCTTTTTTCTTCAAGGCGTGAAGAGGTCTACAGATGTCGGCATAGTTAGGGATATATTTAGACCAATAACCGCACATACCAGTAAATTGCCTAACTTGCTTAACGTTTTTCGGCTCCGGGAATTTCATCACACTTACAGTTCTTTCAGGGTCTATGGTAATACTATTATTCTTTATCAGGTGTCCTAAGAAACTTATTTCCTTACAGAAAAATTTCGCTTTTTGGACATTTACGGTCAATCTATTTTTGGCTAACCGGTGAATGACTTCCTTAACATGTTCTAGGTGCGCTTTCTTATCAGGGCTGTATATAACGATGTCGTCGCAAAAATTTATAACAAACTTGAATTTTATGTCGTGGAAAATTTTGTCCAAGTAGCTCGACAATACAGAGCTGCCAACTTGTAGTCCAAAGCAAACTCTCTTCATGCGATATTTTCCAAATATTGTGCTGAATGACGTCATGTCCCTAGATTCAGGTGCTAATTTACATTGTAGGAAGGCTTTATTTAAATCTATGATAGAGTAATAGGAGGCTCCTTGGAGATGTTGATGCATGTTTTGCAGGTCACCAATAGGGTAGTCCATCTTCACAATTTTCTTATTTAACTCTGAATAGTTAACGACTAAGCGGTCCTTGTTGGTGAGAAACGCAAGGCTGCTATAACAACTTGTGGACGGCTCGATGATGTCCTGTTCCAGCCACTCGTCGATAATCTTCTTCATTTTGGTTATACCTGGAGGGCTCAAGTAATAAGGTCGAATGCAGACTGGAGTAGGGTCGTTTAGTTCTAACTTAACTTCCAAATCGAGAGCTTCCCCTATTCTATCAGTAAATACACCAGGGTATTGTTTTACGAGCTTTTCAATTTCTTTGGACATTTCAGGGCTATCAGTTTTTATATCTTTTATCACTGAAATTTGCTTGCTGTAGTCCCCACATAATTTTATCTTATTTTCAGGTTTGAATTTAAAATGACAAGTTTTATGGGCGAAATCAATAGTAAAACCCTTTTTGTGAAGGAATGGTATTCCTAGAATCATATCATAACATCTCTCCTTTATGACTAAGAAATTTTCAGTCCATGAATATGCGTCAACTTTTATATTTAATTTACATTCACATAAAATTTCAATTTCCCCTTCATTTGCCGCCTTAATTATACCTTCCCATTTTCTGGTCCGTTTAACTACTTTTAGTTCCTTTAGTCTCTCATATAGATGTAGACTAATAAAATTTTGACAGGATCCAGTATCAATCAGTGAGTTTACCTTTATCTTATCATGTAATTTTACTTCTATACAAGGTAAAGTTTCAGTAATTTTCCCTTTGATTTTCATAAGGTTAGGCGTGTTTATCTTATTCCATTGTCTCGTTATTTTCCTATACTCCTTTTTAAATTCAGGACTATGATTTGTTTCGTATTGACACTTAACATTTTTCCCTGATAGGTTAGGTTGAGTTGGAGTAGTTTTTTCAGTTTTCCCGGGAGCATGAGGGTGATATTTAGAGTGGCTCAAAACTCCCGTGTTTACCAGTTTTTTTGAGGTCTATAACAGTTTTGGGCTACATGTCCGGGTTTATTGCAATTATAGCAACGTTTTTCATAGTAATTTTGATTTCTGTTTGGTGTGTGGTTTTGTGTGTTTTTTCTAGCATAGGTTAGGTTAGGTTCTGTTGTTTTAGTTTGGTTTGATCCGTGTGCTGTTGAAAACATTGTTGTTCTTAAGTAGTCATTATAACGAACATTGTTTACATTTATACATAGCTGCTCTAGGTCTTGAAAAGTGGAGGGGTTATTTTCGAAAATGAGTTTGTTGCGGATTTCTGGATTTAAGCCATTTTTTATGAAGGTCACCACTTCTTTTTCGGTTAATGGAGTTTTCAGAATTTCATGGTGCATTCTTATTTCACTAATGTAAATCGATAGGGGTTCTTCTGGTTTCTGTGGGCGGTATACTAGGTCTTGTTTAAGTTTTTCTCTCAATGTTATCGGTATAAATGTGTTCAGGATTTCAGTGTGCAATTCTTCCAGGGATCTAGATGTTTTCTTAAAGTCAAGAATTTTGTTTATTAATGGAGGGGTTGCGTATCCCGGCAAAATTTGATATATTTCATCTGGTGTCAGGTTAGTCTCATGCTGAATTTGAATAAAGTTTCCTAGGAATTTCAAGAGTGGGTTTATTTCTAATCCACTGCAGGTAGGAAACTTTTCAAGGCATTTTTCTATGGGATTTTGCAATTTGTTAAAAATAGTAAGCTTTGAGGTGTCAGGCAATTGCATTTGCATCTGTCTAGCTGTTGAAGTAGGAAGATACGTTTTCTGGAGCTCGGTTACTGGATTTAGGGGAACTGGCATATGAGTTTCTGGATCAGGGATTTTGCTAGGCGTAGACGTATGTAGGGTTTTCTCTTGTAGTCTCTGTTCTGTTAGGAGATTTTCCTCGTCCTCTTGGATTAGCGATTTGTTTAACTTTTCTTCAAATTTGTTTAATTCATCGGGTGATATTCCTGTCTTAATTTCTTCATATCCGGTAGCAAGAGTATCTACTAGCTCCTTAATTACCTTTACATTTTCCTCGTAAGTTTGAGTAAGTTCACATTTGCATAAATTGTCTAGTCTTAACTGTAAATGACTGAATTTTGCATTTATCTTAGCTATAAGTAAAGGGGTTGGGTTTTCTTTACAGTTGTCGATTTGAACTTGTAAAACATCGACTTTCTCCTGTAATAATTCAAGTTCAGATTTTAGGCTGATTTTCCCCGTTAGGTATTTCACCTGAGGAGTTACATTTATACAGGACCTAAGTTGTTTTCTTAAAGCTTCGACATTTGAATTTGTGATTTCCAGATTTCTGTTTAGTAGTTCGTATGTTAGTTCTTCTTTATTTAAATAATTTATATTGAACTTAGTCATTTTGGATAGCTGTCACTAACTGGTAGGAAATTTTAATTTTACATACACTTTGGTTTAGTCACCATATAATAAAATTAGGTTATTTCCAAGTAATTTTAATTTCAGCTAATTGAATCGTATTTAACTTCACATAACCACTTAATGTTGCCATAGGCTATTTGATGATGGTGATAGCCTTGATTTATGAATGGATACAGTTGGTTAAAACTTTTGATGTGCTGTACTGATGTTTGCTATACTAGCAGAGTCGCGCAGATATTCTATACACCTGTGTTGTTGGCCAATTAGGTATATGAATTTTAATTTTATATAGCTTTACAGTTAGCTTGGCAATGTTGTTAGGAAGTCAAATAATATATGAAATCCAACATTTCAAATCACAAATATATATTTAACAAATTTCAAAATAATAAAATACTTTGGGCTAGGAACATATATTACAAGTGGTTTATCGACTCTATTAATTATTTTCTAATCAGAGTATGGTACCTTACTGACTTTTCTGAGGGCGTACGGGCACTGGCATCTAATTACTGGAACTCGTCTTTTCACGAGTAGTAATTTACGTTAGTGCCGCCCTTTCTATACTAATAACTGTCGTTTTCGAATTTCTATTAGCTAATTTACAGGTATACCAACCGAACAAAATGAAATCTCTCTGGACTTAACCTAAGGTAGTTTATCATATACATATATATATTTTTTATAAATACAAATCGGTACACCTGAATTCAAAGTTTGTATAATATTGAATTGTCAGTTCTTCAGATAACGTTGTGCTCACTGTGACATATCAGTTGATGATCTTGCTAAGAACTTGTTGGTGTAATAATAGTATTAATTTAATTTAATTAATTTGGACTTGAAACAGTGTGTGTGCATTTTGTCTGGTTATGACTAATCAGACGAGTAGTTATGACTTGTAGGGAAAGTACACTTCTCCACTCTAGTTGGCCAACTACGGAACTATTGACCTGTTGGATCCCATCGCCACACAGTTACGGCCCTGTCCTGTCACCACACAGTTGTGGTGGCCGGCATGCCAATTTATTTTATGTCTGTGTGTTATAATATTTTATCTCGTACCAGCTGCTGTTTTTTATAAATTTCTGAATATTTTTTTATGGTTGTTTGTGTATTTAAATAACATATATGATATACAATAAGTAGGATATTGTGTGTAAACTAATAAATTAATTAATGGGCGTAAACAGTTTGGCTACAAATAATTCCTGTAGTAGGCCTAAGCTGTATGAGCAGCCTAAAACCTTGGTTGCCAGAGGTGCTATGGGAGGCAAAAGTCTGGACCCAACAGGTTGACATCCAGGTACAGAACTTCAAGATTCTCTATTATTTATACTTAGTAATTTGGCTGTTTCAAGTCGTCAAGGTTCTTATTTACAATGTTTTTAATTTAGCTGTTTCAGAAAGTCAAGGTACAGAACGTAAAGGTTCTATAAATTCATTAGATATAAAACCACTAGTTTCAAAAAGTAAAGCTTCACAACATCCAGATCAGTAACTCACTCGCTTTCAGTCCACTTGGAGGCAAAAAAATATTTTAAACCAGATGATCCGTAAGCCATGTTTTAGTTCTGATGCAGAGTACACAACGTTAAGTTTCAAAAAGTCAAGTACAGTAGAACTCCAATTATCCGAATTAATTGGGGATCGGGCCAATTCGGATATGCAGAAATTCGGATAATCAGGTATACCTCGGGAATTAAGCAAAAAACATCACCATACATAAAAAATCAGAATTTTATCGACAAAGTTATTATAAATGTAGTGAACAGAAAGTGAGCGAACTGTATCAAGAATATACGTCATAAAAATTAAATTACATGAGTTAAATTGAATAAAGTATATACAGTTGCTCTTTTCAATACATACTGTACGTATTTCACTGTTTAATGTTGGTTATTTCACTTGAACATCTCGAGCAAAGTGAGTTTATCACTTAGCGAAAGGACAACACGTTTACGTTTTGTACTCATTTCGAACGATAATCTCGGTGAAAGAACAGTAGCGACTGATGATGAGCAGGGCGGAAAGGGGGTATGACTCATTGTTCCCTGCGAAAATATCGTCCGGAAGGTAACAGCGCGGGCTTTTATTTTAGCGCTCACGGCGCATTATCGCTACACGCGCTCCCGCTGTTATTTTCTTGATTTTTATATTTCTATTATTTCACTCAAAATCGATTCGGATAATTGGATATTCGGATAATTGGGGTTCGGATAATTGGATTTCTACTGTACAGTCTGATCTGTACAGTACAATCTGAGGTTGCCTGTACTTTACGTTCTGTACCTTGACGTGAAACAGATGTTTTTACAAGCAGTTTGAAAGGAGTAGATCCAGATTTGCCCAACAAGTTAGCTTCAAAGTAAACTAAACAATTTTCAAAGTATTCTGAATTATTTTGTAGCTTCCACATAGTAAATATTACTCATAATTAATTGTAAAGTTGTGGTACGTGTTCACAGGTTACCAGCACAAGTCAGAGACGGGTACTACCAACCACCTGTACAGGCTTAACCTCAAGACAATGGTGTGGACGCGACTCACACCTAGAGGGGACTGGCCTGTCTGCTGTGATAAGATGGCGGGATGGGTTTACCAGGACAAGTGAGTTCAAACTGTGGAGCTGCTGTCTATGTTAGGTTAGGATAAGCTTGGGAGAGATTAACTTTGGATAGTATAGGTTAAAATGGACAGTATGGATTAGGGAAGGGTACAAAAACTTTCAGTGTACAAAACTATATTTTCTAGTGCATGTTTCTTCTTTGTTGTGTTTCATCCAAGAAGTATGAAGGAATGAATTTAGACTCTGTGAATTAAATTAGTTGTATCGTAAGGCTCGGTTGTTCTTTTCAAAAACTGATGGTTATCTTTGATTGCTCATAGAAGTAAGGGAGACTATGATATGTTATTCCATAACACTTAGGGATGCCGATGAAACTTAATTCTGATTTTTATCCCTTTAAATTCCCACCTGCCCTGGCACTTTTCGGGTAAAATGGGTAAAAAATAGATCTTTTCATAAGGAACTACTTAAATCCTTAGCTCTGAAAGGGTTAAGGTAGTCTGGAATAGCTCAGGTAAGAATTTTTTTGTGGTTTTTACTAATGATCGGCATGATTTAAAGCACAGTTCTCTTCATGGATTCAAATTAAAAACTTACTGTATAAGTCGTTGATGTAACTAGGGCGTATTTTAAGGCGAATATGAATGAATGATGAGTGTAGAATGGATCAGATGCCTTGTGTAGCCTTTTTAGTGACTAAAATCGACTGATTCTTTAGCCAGGATCATTAATTAATTGCCAAATGACTAATACAAATTTTATAACTTTCGTTTTTTGATTACTTCGTGAATATTGACTTTTGTGAGTTAAAAGGTATCAAAAAAATTTGCAACATAATTCTACAGCAAAAATCCAGGTACTGCTTGCATTGCCATTATAAGATAATCTAAATGGTACTATCTTATCCAAAATAGAACGTATGGCTCCATATTCATACAGTAAACAAATGTATTTATAGAAACAGTAATGCCAGGTAAAACATTATTTGCTGGAGGTGTTTTTTAGTACAAGTTATTGCACGATGGAAAATCACCTTGAAGTGTTCAAGTGAAGTAGTGGTGTGATCTAATTTAAGTGTAGATGACAAATGCTTCACTTGAGATATACAGACTTAAAGTGCATCACACCTTAATTCGATAAGTGTCTATTTTTGTTATATGGAAAATTATTCCTTAACCCTTTCAGTGCTATGGCCCGATATATCGTCTTTTGAATCTGTTATCAATAAACACTGTTACTGCTTCATAAGCGATTGTACCGTTAGGCGCTCAGTCTGCAGTCTGAGTCTGACATGTGGTGAAACCTGGTAGACACGAAGTGAACTACCTCGTCCAGCGCCTAGTCTCTATAATACCAACTGATCCACTGCAGCTGCTAGCCTGACCAGTGGCTGTGCGGTCTAAGGCGTTACCTTCCCGGCCGGGGGTAACACTTGGATCGAGGGTTCGAATCCCGTCACAGTCGGTGGTTTTTATGTGCAACTCATGGAGAGTTCACCTGTCTGTGGCAGAGTTGAAGGGGAGGGCGGACCTTAAGTAAACGGTGGACGGCTCGGGTCCAAGCTGACGGGATGGGTGGATTCTTTGTGAGTTGCACATCTGATCAGGTGTTTTGCTACTTTTTACCTATCCTTTACTGTGTGTGTCCAGCGGAAGCACGTTTTTATTAATTTTAACTGTTCAGGCGTTCAATATATTAAAAAAATCAACAAAACATCACGGATTCAACTACTCCTTTCAGAAGCTTAGCAGTCAAAGGGTTAAGCACAGAATGAAAGGGAATATTATTTGAGCACCAGAGAGATTATTGGAAGAGAAAAATTTCAAATACATCCGTAGCAGCAAACCTGCGTACTCAGCGAATTTCTATATATCTTAATACCACATAAAGCCACATACCAAGTTTCATCCATAAGAATAACATGGCGGCTGACTATGCAGGTTTGCTGAAATAAGGAACACAAAAAATGGGTTTTAATACAAATATCAATATAACTCAACGTGGTAAAGCTACATACCAAGTTGTATTAACTTATGTTCATAATTAACGGAGATAACCTTTTACTTATTCTCCCCATAAGAATAACAAGGGGGTGAGTACGCAGGTTTGTTGCTACGGAAACTATCGGAAAAATAATTGTTTTTGTGCAAATATCAATAGACCACAATAATATGAAGCAGTGGACCAAGTTTCGTCAGGATAAGTTGATAAATAAGCGAGATATACAATTTTTCTTATTCTCCATTAGAATAACATTGGACAACGTACTGTGTCAATATCTCTGTAATAAATTGACGTAGAGCAATGATCAAAACACCAAATTGTTTTTTTTTAAGCTGAATTCAATGGTGAAAAGTAAAATTTGATTTACTAAAATATTATATGTAAAAAACTCTAAAAAAAAAATTTTTGGGGTACAAAACCCCCCAAAATGTCCCTTAGGATGGAGCGATCTGGCTGGTTTTCGAACTTTATGTCATAAATGTTGTTTTAGATGTTTGTACTAAGTTTCATCTAAATCGGACCATTTTTATGAGAGTTATCACACCCATGGACATATATATAAAATACAGTTTTGAACGGATGGTGTTTTTTACATCTGGGGACCTCGAAATGAAAAGTTGTCACTGTCCCGGGCCTAGGTCTTACCATGCCGACTACGGTAATAGCTTTTTCCCTATAGGGGAAATTCGATAGAAATCGCTTAACTATATAAAGGTTATATAATAAATAATAAAGTGCTTGTGTTTAAATTTCTTCATGAATTAGTTCTTAAAATGGTAATTTTTGTGATGTGTTTCAAACAACTGTCTATCCTATTTTTAAGTAAAAAAGTGGAATAAAACATATTTAATTTTATCTAGGTTAGTTCTAAACATAACTACTTGGCAATACAGGGTGCCCCGGAACCCTCTGGAACATTTCATAAAAAATTGTTCCTTAGGTCGATACAAACATATTTCACAATATAAACATGGGTTTCCGATGACTAGTTTTCCGTCTGTTGGTCTGTATGTGTTTTTTTTACTGAATACGTTATACCTTAGGAATATCTGAAGATAACGACTTCAAACTTGGTACATGTATCAAGCACTAATAACCCATTAATAAGACCCACTAATAAGACCCATTTTGGTATGAAATATCAAGTTTATACTTTTTACCATTTAAAAATGGCGGCCATTTTTGTTTTTCAAAGCTAAATATGTTAAAACCCGTAAAATTTACGAAAGAACTGTAAGAATTAGAAAAGTTGTGGCATTTTGTCCTAAAAGTAATGATATGAAGATATTAACTATAGAACAATAAATAACTGAGTTGTTGTGATTTGTATAAGTTAAAAAATGATTTTTTGTCATTTCTAGGCTGAAACATCACGTTTTATCTTGTGTTGATGATTGGGTATTGTATCCTCTTCCTCTCTGCAGGTTTTGTCTTTTTACATTGTAACGCTGATTCCACAAACACCACTTCCAGTTTTATTGCAAAAGCATCATAACTGGGTGAGGAAATGGCTTCTTTGTTGGAAGGGCCATAACACAAAAACTTTTAAATTGATTGGCTAGAGGATGAACCAAGCTTGGGGAAGAACCTTCCAGTGGATTCTGGATATCTATTTTATATTTCAATTCAAGCACTGATCAAGGACACTTGGAACCATGATATGAAACCTTCTCCCTCTCTGAGGGACCAGAAATCATTCAATACTAAAGATAACCTCTAATTACTTGGATTAGAAGACCACATCTAGTATCATCATGTATCTAGTGTTCAAATTCATAATCACTTTGGGCAGTTAGCTGAAACACAAAAACTTAGTGAATCAACCAATTTTTTAAAGCTGTAACGCTAGTTTTTTAAAACTCATTTGATCCACCCGACACAAGATTTGATCACATGGTGATGGTTACCGTGTTTATAGATTATACTTCTTTGGAGGGTTTGGGCCAGTGGCGAGATGCCGCTGCGAGTTCCAGATCGTCCTAGAGCCGACGTCAGAACTCTCCCCTTGGCCAACGGGGTGGAACAACCAGCTGGCAGTGTACAACATACAAACGTTAGTAACTGAAGTAGCGGCTTTGCTCTTTGCGACCTTTACAACAAGGCTAGGCTTTAAATTAGTTTGTCTAAAGTGTACAGTACACTCACACCTCATACTTTTATACAAGGAAAATGTAGCTAGCTAGTTTTTTTTTTACATTTTGATCCCATATGGTTAGCTGTTGTAATTAATTCACCTTAAAAATTGTTTAAAACTCAATTAACTTTGTTTTTTTTTAGTAGATCTCTCACTTGTTGGATGGTTATTGTTTTATAATAAAATCTTTTTAATTATATGTCGCTACGATATAAATACTACTTTGTAAAAATGTACCATGTACTATGTAAAAATGTGTTTAGTTAAATTTCATTTCAGAAGTTCCCTTAAATATGATCAAGTTGAGTATGTGTTATATATATATGTAGATTAGGTACATAATTTCTGGAAAATCTCAACAACAAAGAAAAGACGAAAGAAAGTTTCAAAAAAAATTATAAATCAAAATAATCTTTATTGCAGCAACTTCTGAGAACTTCAGGAGCATTACAAACATAAATTTGTCTTAAGCAGTCTAACAATAGTTTACATATCACAGCACTTATGATAGAAACAATTATATATATATAACAATTAATATGACAATACAAAATATATGACTAGTCCATAACATAATTACACTTGATAAAATAATGTAATAGTTATTATGAACATAACATTGTCTTGGAAATTCATGTGTTCTTATCATGTACTCATAAAAACACTGATAACAGTCACAGTCCGGCCGTGGCTCCGTGCTCCGTGGCTCCGGTGGCATGTGACCTTGACAGTCTTATTCCAGATTTGTTGTACACAACTCAAACATCAAGAATCATTTATTGTTGTCCCACAATATACATTGTATTGACAAAGTCAGCATGGTATAACAGATTATTAAGATACATTCACTCCCCACATATAATCAAGACAATACTCTAGCGGTACTTCAATTCCAGGGTTTAACATGTATAATATTATAAAGAAGGGGTTTCTGTCTGTCTGTCTGTCTGTCTGTCTGATGTTCCGGGTAAACATGAAAACTACTGAACCGACTGGGTTGAAACTTTGAACAAAAGTAGATCTTGAACCCATGCAACACATCGGCCTAATCACTTCCTTAAAATCCCCTCGGGCTATGCTTTAGTTTCTAACGTCCTAAGTTTCAATGTTTACATTTCAAAAGAAAGTAAACATTCAAAAACTGTAATTCGAACAGCTGAGGACACTTTGATTTGACAGCTTAAAGAGCAGAAGCAAGAACAGCTGTTTCAAGCTAACTTACCTTTCTAATCCATGCGAAGAACGGGTACATTCTACTAGTAAATTCTAAAAGAAAGAAATTACAAGTTCTACAAACACATTCAAAATAGGCATACGTAACAATAAATCAGAAAAGCAAAAGAAGTATCATCATGAAAAAACAAAGTATATTTGAGGATTATCTAGAAGTTAAAAGTCATTTATCTTTAGCTAATAAGTTAAGTATCTTTAGTATCTAAGTATTTCATTTTTAGTAATTTTAAATTTAATCCATTGAATAAAAACATAATTCTTCTTCAGCCATTTATTAAAATTTAAAGTGAACTGTAATTTGTAACTGTTACTCAAATTTTCAATTGAAATTGGTTTAATTTGGTTATTTCTCATTCAAATGACTTGTAGAGGTTTCCGTTGTCTGCATGTTAAATCTCCTTTCCTACCCTAAGTAGATTTAGGAATTTCACAAGCCCAATGTATTTCAGTTATATCAAGTGGGTGTTATCCATACAAACATTTTACAGTAACATGTGTAAAATGTAGCCAGCCTGTAATGTCGGCAGTACTTATGACCCCTCAGTGACTCTTTTGTCTCTTTGATTAAAAAGTGGTCAGTTACCAATCATGTTTTATGTTATTGTGTATTTTATTTTTTTGTCCATGGCGTAGACTGGATCTGTTTAAGCTAAGCCTGCTCCCTGTTAAACCTTCATACCAACCCGGCCTAGACCCTTTAAAGTACCCATCTTGACTTTTTGAATTATTCCAAATTTTGTTATATTAAAACATATAATTGTACTGCCGATAAATTGAATCGGTTGAGAAACACATTTCAATGTATTTTGTTAGCCAAAATGACCTGATTTTACTCCATTACTATCTATGATTCTTAACCTGTTTGAACCCTGTTTTTGCTACAGAGACAGTTGGGAGTGGCCTAGGTGTAGAGGAAGTATTCCAGCTCCCCGAGCTGCCCACGCAGCTGCCATATCAAACAACAAGGTAGGCCCACTGCTTGTTTCATGACCAATTTGGGTTTTAGTTTTGTCATACACAATCGGTTAAGCCTTAGATTTGGATTAGGAAACCCTCAGCAGAGTTGGTAGGCACGTCTTTCACAGCTAGAATTTTGTGCAGATCACCGAAAGAAACTTACAGGGATGGGAAAGGTGAGCTGGAGTCGATTTTAATTTTATAGCATTTAAAAATTATAAACAAATGATAAATTGTAAAAGACCCAAGACTCCATACAAGACCCAATTGAACAAATCACATATTAAGGTAATGAAGAGAAACAAAGAGTACAAAACACTGGAAAGTTTAAACACTGAACATTCTGGCCAGTGTCGGTCGAGGTCTGTGAGCGCCCGAACATAACTGGAAACAGGGGATTTGTGAGTGGCTCATGGGGTTCGTAGAATGCTGGATAACAGTCCGTTCACTCTAATATTTTGTGTGTATCTTGTAAATTGGTTTATCATTTAATTCTGAGGAGATCAAAAATAACGTAGGGAATTCGTATCTGCCTACTTACAATATTGTTTAATGGGGTATGTTATTTAAGACACCTTCACGAACGATGAATTTTAAACATAAACTAATGGGATGGTCGGCTCATGATCAGCCGCATGGAGTCACGTGAATTCAATTGAAGGAGGGAGTGTGCAGGCCCGATAGTTATCGTAGGCCCTGGGTGGAGTAGCCAATTAGCCTTTTTAAAAACTCCTGTGACTATTGTGATGACCGGCGTGTCACCCCTCAAACAGGTGGTCTGCCCTTAAAGAGGCGGTTGGCCCTACCGGCTTAGACTTATCTTGGATACATATCCATGTTCTATGGAAAGGGACCTCGGTCTAATACCACAGCATTCTAAAAACATGGAGGGACAAATGAGAAAGGTAAGCTAATTACATTTTATGAATTCACTGGTTGTTTTTTATTCCTGTTGTAATTTCACCGTGAAATCCATTCTAGCAATCTCAGTGTAAAAATATTAATTTTTATATCTATATCCTGTCTAAATGAAATTTTCCTTAAATCTTTGTTATTTGCAAAAATTACAGAACAGCTTTAGCAATTTTTGCTGTCATTGTGGAAAGTAACCATCACAAATAAAAGAGCAAATAAACATTGGTCATGGATTACACAGTGTGTTATTGGAAATGTTATTTATGTATAAGTGATTATTTACAATTTGTAGGTTTATGTTTTCGGCGGCCGCCTAAGACTGATTAGGAACAATGAGTTGCACTGCCTAGACCTGGACACCCTGACTTGGAGTGGCAAGTGAGTAACAAATTAACATCCTCTGTTATTTCCCATAAAGGTCAGATGAAGTGACGCACAATCATATGTTCCAGCCTTGTTTGCCTGGCTAAGAAAACACTTTGAGTTAGATTAAACTTATTGAATGCACTTGTTTTCTATGATAGTCACTGTCACTTTTTGTTTGGGAAAAAATTGTGGTAACAGAAAATTACTTTTCTAATCTTATGTGCCTTGTAACTAGTAATGGAATGATAAAAGGCAAAATAATAGTAGGCCTAATAATATTTTATTCCATGACAATGTTAGCAATGTATCGGAATTTACAAAATTAATGTTTTGGGGATATCTTTTAACCAGGTTAGGTTGGCCTGAGCCCTATCTTATCCATCTTGGTGGGGTTTGGCCCTTTTTGGGAACCATTCCAGCATTCGCCTAAGTGAGACGAGAAACTGTACAAACTCATCTCAGAATGGTCGGAATGAAACACTGGGATGAATACCAAGACTTCCCTAACGTGAGGTGCAATTTCATTAACTGCTACTTTACTCGGATGCAATTTTTTACCTTTTAACATTGTTACACTGTTTATGTAATCTTCATCCGTGGATTTTGTTGTCTTCTTCACAACATGTTACTCTTGCTTAACTATCACAGTTTCTTCTTCTCCACGACACAAATATTTTGAATATTTAACTTCTTGAAAGATTCTGTTAATTTGTACTCTAGCACTTTTAGTATTGTTTGTCTACAAATGTCCTCTACAATAATTATTCAAATATTAATCTCTTACATCTTTTTAATCTTTATTTTTTCATATATTGACTTTTTACGTATATGATCTATATTTAAATTTGTCTTCTATTCTATTGTTCTACTTCCAATAATATATGAACCAATAGCTATATGAACAAATATCGTTAGGGATAATATTACAAAATTCTACGTAAAATTAAAGTTTCAATGTTAGGGTTTGATGATTTTAATTCAGAACACCAACCAATATACCAACACTAAAAACTGAACTGCTACCAACCTACCTGATGGATTGCCTTCAGCAAGAAATTTCCCTCTCTTTTTGAACTGGTTACTTTTTTTGACAGAATTAGATTGAAATCAAAGCTTTTATATTATTTTTGGAAATAAAATATTTACAGTTTTCTTCAAATATTACAATAATAAAAATCTTATTTAGTATCGATATAAATTTCAAAATAAAGAAACAAAATATCCACATTTACTAATATTGATAATTTTACAATATTCCCAAGCATATTTATTGAGCTCCTTCCGATAAAAGCTTGGAATTTGGCATATAGTGTCCTTTTACATCCATTTATAGACCTTTTATATTTAGATATTTATAAATGTGTCATATATACTACTAGCTGTTAACCCACAGGCTTCGCCCCGCGAATTATTTATAAAAACTATGATAGTTTTGTGTGCTGCATTCTGTGGTTAGCCTGTGGAACTGCTACGAATCAAGATCAGCTGTTTGTATTTTCATCAGCTCAAACAAAAATTAATGTCCATAAGGAATACATGGAAACTTTGAACCCCCGTGGGGCGTGGGGCCCTATAGGATTTTCACAACCTTAATATGCCTATATGTTACTCAGGACTATCAAGTACCTCTCTGCAAAATTTCAGCTCAATTGGTCCAGTAGTTTTCATGTGATAGAACTTCAGAGTTACGCACAAACATCCATACTTTCATATTTATAAAATCATATATATATATATATACACTATGTAATAATTAAAGCCCTAAAACCAATGCAAATAAAAGTGCCAACAGTTTTTGAGTCCATTCGTAGCATCCCGTCATACGTACTTTCCGAGATATAAAACTGATGTTAAATTCACTTCCCTCATGTCAGCGTACTGCGTGCGAACTCGTTTTACATGGTCACGGTCATTTTGAGTTTGGTTATAGTCTGGAACATAACTTCACTGTATATTTGTACGTTATATTTGTAAATTTGTATATTTTGATGATAAAAGTAAAAAATGTAAACATGACACTTATGAATTTTATTTGATGGATAGAAAGGATTATTCTAAATTGTTAGTGGCCGATCCCACCTCTGATAGTAGATTCAAGACTTTAGATGGAGGGGCATACCTACCAGAAAACTGTGTATATAAAATAATGAGTGATAATGTATTAATTGATGGTAATGGTAAAACTTTTAAAAACAGAAAGTAGTGATCAAATTGTAAAAAGAAAGAATAAAAAGGAATGGAAGAGATTGCTTATGAGTTACATAAGCCTGTGAGAAAGAATTTTGTCAGAAGGTATTTTAAAGTTTTGGGTATAAACGAAACTGCACAAATATATTTAATAGAAAATGCTAGAGAGAATTCTGGGAATGAATATGTTTTAACTTTAATAGAAATATTTTCGAAAAAAGGCTTATGCCGCTCCGCTAAAGAATAAAACCGGATTTGTGGTCACAGAAGCTATAAAGACTATTCTCCCAAAGGGAGTTAAAAATATTCAATCTGATAGCAAAAAATAATTTTTTAATGAACATTTTACCAAACTAATGGAAAAACAAAACATGTATTACTATCACACTTGCTCTAAAACTAAGGCAGCTATTGTGGAAAGATTTCAGAGAACTTTAAAGAATTGGTTATATAGAGAGTCTAGTGCACAAGGAGGTTACAAATGGTTGGATTTACTTCCAAAGTTAATCAGGAAATATAATAATAAAGTAGATAGACCAATAGGGATGAAGCCTAACCAAGTAAATGCTAAAAACTCAAAGATGTACACGAAAGGTTGACATCTAAAGTACAAGTTAAAAAGCCAAAATATAAGTCGGAGGATAGTATAAGGATTTCCAAGTATAAACATGTATTTAGTAAAGGCTATACCCCTAACTGGACTTGGGAGCTTTTTACAATAGCGAAAGTAAGGAAGACAAAGCCAGTGACTTATATTTTGAAAGATGGGAATGGCAATATAATCAGAGGAGGGTTTTATGAACAAGAATCGTTAAAGACGAAATATTAAGACATGTATTTAGTTGAGAAGGTAATTAGGAGGAAGGGTGATTTATTATATGTCAAATGGCTCAGTTTCCCAAGTAGCCAGGACTCATGGACATCTGCAAAATATGTATTAAAGTAAACTTTGTGAATTAGACATATACACCAGCCTAGAGCAATAAAAATTGAACCATAAAAATTCTAATATTTTATTTACCTTCTTATTGATTTTCTAATTGTTCTTAATTACTTATGATTCTAAATTGCTTACTCTTAACTAATTGTTTGCTCGGATGTGCTCAGGAAAAGTGGATATAAAAAGTGATGTTATCGGGATTTGAGGGCAATGGCTGCCATGTGCTAAACCTAGCTTTCTTTACAAAATCAGTGTTATTACTTACAAAATTCCCTAGGCTATTTAAATATAGCTCACAAATGATCTTCTTTGACTTGATAATAAATATACTTGTACTTGTGGTCTCCTTTACTTTATTGTAGTGAGTAGAATGTATTTTGTATTTACTCTGGATGTCAACAAAAGGTAGGTGTACAATTTCTAAGATTTCTTTAACTATTTGAATAAAATACAAAGTTACAGAGGAATAATACAATATTTATTTATCTATTAGTACAATTATGTTTCAAAAAGGTTCTCAATTAAAGGGATTTACAATAATATACAACTCAGGGGGAATAGTTACAATGTGTGGCCTAGCCTAGAAGGTAAATGACAAACAAACTTGTAGGCCTAAAACTAAATGTTCATATTTTGGGTTCTAAATGGGGTTTCTTTACAAATGAGGGCTCTTTTTCTCAGGGGGGAAGTATCGTGCTGACTTGAATAACGTTGGGATGATATTTGAAAGAATATTAAGTCCAATTAAGCTGATGTGTTGAAAAATTACAACAATGGAAATTTTGGTGTTGTCCAAAAGGAGAGTCCAATGGTTTCACTGACTTTATGAATGGTTAAAATACTCAAAATTAAATTTGGAAAGATAGTTCAATATAAAAATACTCTCTTGAGGTTACTTTAACTTTCAGAACATTAGGCTTGTTCTATTTAAATGTCTGTATTCTTTCCAGTCCCTAAATAGAATACAATGGAAGGAGTTTACCAATCTGCTTACAAATGTTCTTCGCTCAAATACCAGTTTTTGGGGAAAATCAAATAAAAAGGAGTGAATTTAAAGATGGTATTAATTGAGCAGTAAGTCCCTAATAAAATGAGCACTAAGCAATGCAAAACTTAGGCCATACTGGGAAATTTAAAATAGGAACTGTGTCCTCCACAGATTTTAGGTCTTAACACAATGGCATCTGGAGCAAGAAGAAAGATCTAGTAGAGATGAGGTCTGGAAGCATGGTCCATTGTTGAGAAGCACATGGTCACACAATTGTTAACACTGGTCACTGTAATTTAGATTCCTTAAGGACTATTTTTGAAAAGTATATTATATTAACTTTTAATTCTATTGCAATCCTCTCACATAACTTATATCTAAAATATTATTATTAACAAACATATTAAATTAAGTGAGTAGGCTATTATATGGGGATAGGCTATGAATAATTATTGGTGATTAAATTAATGAAATACATATTATTATACAATTGCATAGATAAATAAACATTAAATATATAGAGGGGAATGCTTTCTGAGGAGTGATAATAAATGATGATTATTATTAGGCACAAACATGGGACAATTAACACAAATAACACATTTAGAGGAAATTAATTAATTAGTACATTTATAGGGAAACTTAAATATAAAATAACACATAATAAGAAAATTATCACTAAATGATGAATGAATGACATGTAATACTATAACCTATTTAATTATATATATATATATATATATATATATATATATATATATAATTATATATATATATACATTTTTGAAATGCTTATAATACGCATACACATACTGGACAAATTGATTGATATGTGTATTATATATTTTGATAAATACAATTTTTTATTTAAGTTTTGAGTTGTGTGGTTTTTGTCAAAAAAATTTAGTGGTGCGGAATATTGGAAACGGAGTACATTTCCAGGACAATAATGTTTGAAATCAAGATTTTTAATTACACAAATCTCTGAGCTGAATATTTTCCATAGCTTGTCATTTCAGATGATCAGTATCACACTGAACCATAAACAACTCAAATGCAACAATAAGTGATGGAGCGAGGCGCGCAAGTTCAGTCTTATCTTAGAGCTGTGAGGGGGGAGGAGGTTTTGGTTGATGTGTAGGAAGGCAGGGGGCGGCAAGTTTGGTCTTTGCACAGGCGCTGAAAAACTGATGGGCCGCCCCTGCTTAGGGAACATGCGTGCGACTCAAGATACATGACGAATGTGTAGCTAGACGAGGTACTTTGGGCTTCCATTGTAAGACGTCACTGACTACCTCATAATATATCATTATGAGATACATGTAAAACATCAGCATAGTATGCTTTGTACTGTGTAAGGTGGCTTTGCCAAAAAACTGATGAATGCCTATAGTTATTGACTGTTCAGCAACAAATTGACATATCTATCATAGGTCAAGCAGAAATTTGCATAAAGCAGTATGTAGGTAAATTCCGTGGTTCAAGAGTACACGAATACAAGGTTAGGCAAAGTGTGGATACCCTCGGTTAACATTTCAACGGATCGTAATAGGAAAACAAAATTTTGCACACACCGATAGTAAAGAAAAATTCACTTTTTGGTCAGTGTAACAACTTTGTCCATGACCCCAACATGTAGAATTTTGAGGGCAACACAATTTTTTAAAATATAAAACACCGTTGGGCGAGACCTCATTTTGGTGAACTCATGATGCTCAAAGGACCATTGCTATCATTCAACCATCATGTAACTGACAAAAGTATCTTTGAGACTTAGGGCTGGCCAACTTCACGCTAGAATACCCAACCCTATAATGGTCTTAAAACTGTATGTGTTCTGTGTTAGTTCCCGATAGTTCCGTCGAAATATTTGTTAGTTCCATCATCATACACAATTTTATTGGCAAAAAAATAAGGAAAGAAAATATTATAGTGCACTATATTATTAAGTAATACAGTAATAATAATAGAGAATTAATTTTAAAAAATACACGGTTTAAAGCCTTCAAGAATACTCACGCAACATGCAATGCTTCTATTGTTGGATACTATGCAACAGTATTATAAAAACTCATCATTTATTTGGGAATGTTGCATAGTATCCAAAGAGCACAATATCCAAAGGTACAATCTGGTTCAGGATTTTTTTCTGATCATTCTACTTTTGAAATAGAGTGTACGTTTGGATATATATATTTAGACCATATGCAACACATAATAATATTTAATTTTTGGATTCTGTGCAACAGAATAACTGATTTGGATACTATGCAACACTTAATAATATTTAATTTTTTGGATACTGTGCAACAGAATAACTGATTTTGATACTATGCAACAGTATTTAAAATAATAATAATTATAAAATTTTGGCCTGTTGCATAGTATCCAAATAGCACAAGATCCAAAATTACAGTCTAAATAAGAAATATTCATTCTTCCTCGGCATTCCACTTCTTAAACAGAGTGTACCTTTGGACACTGTGCTCTTTGGATACTATGCAACATCAAATAATACGTATTTTTTTTGATACTAAGCAATTGGACATTATGCAACATTCCCCTTTTCCTTGCTATCTCGTTATCTTTTCCTAACCATCTTTTCTTTAACATTTTCCTTACTTTTCTTTTGTATCATACAGTCCTTACCTCTACTACATCTTACCTTCCACTCCTTCTCTCCATTCTCCTTGAATAAAGAACAAAAATAAAGAATTTACACAGATTTTCTTATTTAATTTTGAATTTGTAAATATTTGTTTTAAATGAATTATATTTAAATACCATGTACTTATATATCTTGCCACACAGGTTCCCTCTTGTTTAATGTGTTCTGCTGTTGGTACTCTTTATTCAGAAGTATGTCCTTAGAAGACACAGGAGGCAAATCGATGGTTGCCTTCGCTTTTAACACAGACTCAATGAAGTAGGTAGTTGTTGTTTTTTCTTCTGAAATCCCTGGCTGCTTTTATGTAGTTGGGTTTGTTGATTTTTTTAAATTTTGGACCACACAGCTTGACATTTATTGTTGATAGTTATCTGTGTTTTAGTTTTTTAAAATTGCTCATATGTATTGTAAACACAACTCTATTCCCCAGTTTGACTGATGCGTCCAAGAGTGAGTGCGGGGTGCCGGAAGGTCGCACCTGGCACACGCTAACGTTCATATCCGATGACAGAGCCGTCCTGTATGGAGGTCTCAGCCAATATAACGCTGTACTGAGTAAGTATTTCACTCTCGCCACAGGTACTTCAATATTTTGGTGAACTATTTACGTGTTACCAAAGTTTACTGGGGGAAAGTTATTGAAAGGGGCCTACAGATAGAGAAAATACTAAAAGAACGCTGATAGCTTAGTAAAATGTTGCAGAAAGCTGTCCATTGTTCAGCTTGTGGATATATTGTAAATCTTAAACGAGTTTGCACGCAGCACGCTGACGTGAGGGGAGTGAATTTCCACATAAAAACTTTCAAAACTCAAAATCAGTGTAAAAACATACATTTGTCCAATTTTTATTGAAATCTGAAAACATTGATTTTTTGGCTGTTCTGATACTCCTGGTTTCATTTACTTGCAAAGCTGGGAGTACAATTTTGCTCATTATAAGGTAAGGAGAAGGTCCAGACAGGCTTAAAAGTAGGTGTGAGGTTGCTGGGGATGATAAAAGTACTCTAACAAAGGAATAACAGGCTTTTCAAATGTAAAACCCCCAAAGACAATGTACTGTGTTTAGTCGATACATATTTTCTTTAATAACTCAGTAAATATTTATGCTAGAATGACGAGAGAGAGGGCTTAAAACTTTTTCCTCACTAATTCCCATCTTTTTTCATGCATTAATTTTACATCTGGGGCTTTTCTGACCCTTTTTGGGCCCAAAAACTCAAAATTTGAAAGATTAATCCCCAAAAAATGGGTTTAGAGTTTTCCGATTCTCTTGCCCAACGAACTTGTCCAACTGATTACAGAAAGGAACGTCCCTACCAAATTTGAAGTAAATCGGACAAAAAATGTGACTGCTAGAGTTCAAACATATATATAATATATGTCTATATATATACATATATATCTATATATAAAATTTTGAACGGCCCCCCAAAACGTGTTCAAGGGGGTCGCGTTAGGAACTTCTATGGTGGTCCCGGGCTTAAGTTTCACCTTGCGGGTCATGCTAATAGTTCAATTTCCAAAGGAAATTCACTAAAAAAGATGTTCACTAAAACATGTGATCAGTTCCCCTGGGCTGCTGGGCATAGTCAGGGGATTTTATTCAACTACAAAAGTAATGGGTTCTCAATACAAATAAACTAGTGTTCAAAGATGACGTGATGGCTAGCTAGTAAGGGAAAGTTACTCCCTCCACTGTTCTTGCCCTGTTTATTGACACAGTCAATCAAGAAACTATCAGTGAAATGTAATGTATGGGTAATGTAAATGTAATGAAAATAGTTCGTATGGGGACCGTATGTTCGGACTTAAAGTACACATTATGGTGTATTTATTTAACATTTTTGTGAATGATTTTCAAAAGTACTGGAGGTATGGCCCCGACTCAACACTGCCTTCAATTTGACCTTTGGGTCCACTGAACCATCCTTTTATAGCCATCAGTTGTGGCTATCACCCTTTTTTGTTGAGGTTTTAGAAGTCTTCCTGATTTCAGTAAATATCAAAAGTCAAAGAATCTGGAAAAATTACAGAATTTATTAAGTGTATAGAATTAGAAACATCTTGTGAAATATGTTGGTTTGCTATCACTATTATTTAGGGACTATTTATTACTTTAAAGTTAGATTGTGTATACTCTGCTACTGTTTTAGTTTATAATGTTATGTGAATTTACTCCTACTCCTAGCGTAATGTAAATTAAAATTACACTAACATTTTAAATTTAGTAAATAAATAGCTAATACAAATCAAAAAGGAACTATGTTTTTTACTGGAGGATAAAATTTCCAGTTCTCCAGTAAAATTTGTAATCCTGAATTTTTTCCAAAATTTATTAAAATATCCGAATAACTCTTTGAGCTTCTGATGTAAAAAAATTTTTGACATATTTATAAATTGATACATTCTTATGACACCTGAGACGATGAACTACTTTGAGTACATAAATGGCATCCATTTGATCATATCCAATACACTTTAAAATACTCATGTTCAAGATAGTTTTTCATAATCATCCAATTCACACAATCCTAATCTTTCCACTGTGGCAGTTTGTGACAATAAGTCTAACACCTGACACATCGCACCGTAGGTGACTGCTGGACTCTGGACGTGAGCAGTACGATGGCGCGATGGCACAAACGGAGCGACTGTCGTCCGCTGCTGTGGCACCGCGCGATCTTCTCGCGCGACACAAATGAACTGCTGATACAGGGCGGGCTGAAACGATCCATAGTTGCCACGGTCACATGGAGAGTGAGTTGGAGCATTTGTCTCGTCAGAGGGAAAACCGAAGGCTCAGTTTGTAAAGAAGTTTGGGGGGTTGATCCGTGGGTCAAAACTATGTAGCACATGGGTTGATACAATTTGCCTCCATCTGCACCAACTGTATCATATAGATGATGGTTTTGTCTGTATTGCTGAACAAAAAGGTTATTTGTTAGTGCTCCTCCTGTTTTTTTTTTTTTTTTTTCAATTTTGATGCCCAAAGGAAGGTCGTAACCATTAATTTGTTGTAGGGCTTGTGGTTACTTGAGGGTTCTAATGTTCTTAACAATGTGGTGTTGTTTATCGCAAATAATTTAAAACACTATTTAGGACATGACTGGATCTGCAGTTTTATTGTGTTGGAGACATAACTGGATGTCCAGTTTTATTGAAAGAGGTGTTTACCAAAGTCCGTTTCCTATTTTACACTTGTGTTAATGTTATTCTGTCTTGTCGATTCAACAAATTTGGTTGAGTGTTCTTCATATGGTATTGTCTGCAGGGCCGTAGACAGGCCGGTTTTCTCGGACAATTTGTCCGGGGGCCCGCGCCGACGCTGGGCCCTGGACTAGGTCACACTCAAATATGCCTAAACACAAATTATTTAAAAATATAAATACACAAATTAATATACGGATACTTAATGTGCCTAATTTTGTAATGCAATATACACACATTCGATGATTTTATTTCACGTTCTGTGCTCTTTGCTTTGGTTTCTGATTGCACAATGTACAACCCAGTCTTTGTGACACGACGTGACGTGCCGAACTCTACTGCTCCTGCTGTGTAGAGGGTGGCGAGAAAAGCCACTTAGAAAGTAAAACCCAAAAAATCCCCGGAATTTTATCCGGACACTACTTAAATTCCCCGGAAATTGTCAACGCACAAGTCACATGCCGTGCATGACAACACTGACGCACTGCTAAAAGTGCCAGGCTTTGACTGGGCGTGCGCGTCTCTAACCTCCCTTGCTCTTAATACGGCACTGACAGTGTTCACCTGTTGTATCTCGACTCAGTTTATTTGTTATTTGCGGTTCGGAGTACTTGTAATGTAGGCTAGTAGCCATTTTGATTCATTGCGTGATGTGAATTGTTTCTATTAGTTAACAGTTTGTTGGGGGAAGGAAGGTTTTTGTAATTTTGTTGGTGATTTTTAGTTTAAAACGTAACGCCGGCATGAATACTGCCTGTACTTATAAATCAAGGTGCCAAAAGATAAAATCAAAATAAGCTTGTGAGATGGAGACTTCCAGAGGCCAAACACCTCTGAAAAGAAAACAAAATTCTAATGATATTAAAAGTACAACAGAACGCTTATCATCACCGTATAAATATTTTCTTTCTTTGAATGAAGATAAAACTGAGACATGAGTGCCTGGGTCCGATCCCTTTTACCGTCGCTCAAACGTCAGCCTACTTTAAATGAAACTGAAAGAACTTGTTCTGATCCCGTAACATTGTATTCTACAATCACAATCCACATCTTCAAGGACTGAGGAAGCAGGGCCCACACCCGAAACTTTGCTGCCAACTAGGCTACCTGGTTTTATGATTGATAATGGAAGGTCCTTCTCGCTCTTGTCACCCCTCCCCAACCTATAAGTTGTTGATTCTCTTTAAATATATTTTTTCTATTATGCTGAGTAACCTTAGTATTGTATTATATTTTTTAAATTATTTACAACTTTATATCAGGACGTTACGAGAAGCAGAGAAATATGATTTTAAGCTTAACAGTTAGCTCCTTATTTAGTTTTTACAATATTTTAAAATTTATTTCGGACCCTTTCTTTCACCTAGATATTTGTTTGCACTTTGTAATTTGTGTGTTGTACATTTAGTTTAGTATAAATACAGATCCTACTTTCACATGTGATAAAATTTTTGTATATTTGACGTTTAAAGAGGGCTGGCTAACTGTCGAATGCTGTTTAGTCAATGTAGCCTACTGATAGCAAGAGATGGCAGAGGGGGGTGGGGCCCGGCCAAGTCATTTTGTCCGGGGCCCGTCAAAGCTGTCTACGGCCCTGATTGTCTGGTTTTTTAAAGTCCCTGAATCTGATAGTTATTACTAGTTCATCATTTCATTAGCTTACAATATCCTTCCTAAAGCTTAAATCATCAAATATTTGATTAGTTTTTCCTGTTGTACCAATTTTTTTAATAAGTTAATTTTGGTTGTTGAAAGTTTTGCATCATGTAAATGGAATTTGAACTCTTTAACATAAATTGCCTGTTCCACTTTTTTACACTTGAACAAGCATTGTCAGTATTTGTACAATAGGCCTCCATCTACACCAACTGTTCAACTCAACCAACTGTTCGTGCAGCCTCAACTCAAAGACAATGTTACTCATGGTTTTGTCTGCATCAGCATTGACATATCTAGCTGGCATTCTTCAAATTCTAGCGTTGGACGTTGTGTAATTAGTCAACATTTTTTCCCACACCAACTCATTAATGACAATTGACAAATCTTCTGGTAAAACTAGTAATGAATCGAAACAGTCAAACCCTAATTACATACAAATTATTTTACAGTACAGTTAGTCTTACTGATATAGTGGACCAAAAACCAATCATACAATAACTCTACTTTAAAAAGTTGCCATTTTTGTTTATGGTATATAGCAGATAAAAAAGTAATGAACGTTGAAAAACCATTTGTGTGTTGTTAACACATTACCAATGTGTGTTTCACAGTTAGTTGTATTACACTGAAAGCTTTCTGTTGTCTAGATGATTGTTGGATATTGTTTATCGAGAACGATCGAGTTCGCTGGGCCGAATACGAGCTTCCGTACGATCATGGAGAGCCTCGTTGCGACCACGTCGCGTGTTTCTTTGAGCCAAATCTTATTCTTCACTCGGGCCTCACCCAGCCATTTTACAAGACACGACTTTTCCTTGCAGTAAACTGAGCCTTTGGTTTTCCTTTTTTTACCTTACTAACAGCATGTTACCTGTAATTGTCAGTTGTGCTTAGATTTATGTTGAATTAATCACTAATATTTTATGGATTTTTCCTAAATAACAAATTTAACAAAGTTTAATCTATTGGTGCAATCTTATGTTAGCGACTGTTTTTTTGTTAGAGTTTTATCTTTGTTAACTTTTAACTTACTAAATCCTTATTAACATGAACTAACCATGATGATTCTAACTAGGGATGAGTTGATTCCAAATGTCGATTCTTGATTCCACCTATTCTAAAGTTTAGAGTCGGTATCTGTATTCCGATTCTATTGATTCCTGTAAACTGAATAAAAAAAAGTTCTAGACAAGGGGATATTGGGATATTGTTATTCTACGATATGATAAATTATCTGAAACAGTACAATTGTGGGTTGAAAAAATTGTAGTAACACTGTTTTAGCCTGTTTAAGTAATGTATGCATGCAACTGGTACTTCCAACTTGCTGTGAGTAATAATACTTCGCTCTTTGCCGGAAAATAGAAACGTCTATTTTTAAATTTATGTTTATTTCATGTTATGTTTAAGAACAAAGCTAGTTTGTGTCCTACTGACAATGCTTTCAATGTGCGGAAGTATTCTTGAATAATTGGTCTATGCAACTGGTCCATCTAGTTAACATTACTATGCTTAATCACTTGTTAAAAGGAATTTTTGGAATCAGAATTGAGAATTTCTAAGAATTGGAATTTAAAAAAGTAGAATCGACTCATCTAATTATATTACTATTTAGACATAATGGTTTTTATTGTTAGTGTATGTTTACTAAAAGTATTAATACATAAAATATGTCTTCTTAACCCATTAAGGACTCTAAAAACTGAATTAAGACAGTATTTTAATGAAAATAAACCATTAATCCATTTAAAAACACAAATTTATATTCCAATTCATATGTTAAAAAAATTACAAGTAAGGAACGAGACCAGCTCGTATGTCTATGCCAATGGGTTAAAGTTTTTGTGGTTTCTTCTCTCAGCATCACAAATATGCTAATCTGAATTATCATTAGATGCTGGTGAATTATCATCTGAATTACATTGTCCCAATTTTGGCTTGATGAAAACTAACAACCACTTTTTCAGCAACATTTTATAGGATTAGTAGTTTTTAAGAATCAAAATCAGATAAAACATTAGCAATACTCTGTAACAATTGGACAGTAGCAGTTCCTGAATCATTACCTGTTTACAAATTTCTGAGGACGATACCATTAAAAGCAGCTTTACAGGTATCTTTTCTTGTTCACCTTTACCCCTAGAAGACTAATGAGGTCTGGTAATAGTCTTGCTGATTATTGTAATGAAATAATTGGCCAACAAATGTTTGTATTATAATAATTTAAAGAATCATTAGTTTATAGGTCTGAATTGTTTGTACAGTTAATTTAGAAAATATCCCTATTTTTATTTTAGTAAAACAGAAGAAGAGGAGTCAAACCTAGATGTCCATCTTGTTTGGCCTTAATCACTTGTTGTTATCACTCTTTTTTGTCTTTGACAACTATCTTCGTCTCAATATCTTATGACAATAAACAGTGTCATCATTATTTTTGTTTGCAAATCATGCAAGATACAATACTTATAATTTGCTTGTAAAATTGCAGTTTTAAGCTTGTTGGAATAATCTTGATCATTAGTAATGTATATTTAATCAGGCATTTTTTATTCCAGGACCACGCCTATGAACTGTTGATACTACCTTTCGCACCAAAATCACTTTTTAGGTATGTTTAAAAAGAATTATTAAGTTTTGGTTTTACACATTTTCGTTTTGAGTTTAAATTTTATGTATGGATACCCCTAGAGGGCCAGTAGAACAGCTGAGTTCCATAATTGTAATTAAACCTTTTTTTAGGAAAACAGTGGAAGTAATTTAGGAAAATTAGGTAAAATAATGTAGACTAAATGAACTTCCCCATCAAGTTCTGAACTACCACTGCACATCAAAAAATAAATTGTTAGGCCTAAAACATTTTATAACTGTCATAAGATCACAACTTTTTGTTATGAGCTGTCTACACAAAAATATTTCAATTTTTCAGATTTTAATAATACACCTTCTTTTGTACGTCGCTTTCTGTCAATATAACAGCTGTTCCTTCATTTTGTGTCTATGAAAGGACACTCTTTTATAAAAGTGGTGTTCTTTATCTTTTTAGTAGTTTAATTTAGACTATGAAACACTTTTATCATCATACAGTTTCTCAATGAAGCAGACTAATTCCAATTGTCAATTGTCAATTGTGTTCAAATTGTCAATAGTCAAATATTTTGATTCATTTGTAATGTACATAAATGGTACAAAGAACAGCGTCTTGTAAAATAATTACTTTAACATAAAACTATTCTACCGCACATATTCTTTAGTTAAAACGTTAAGACATAAGAATCTTCTTTATTCATTAACTGCAAAAGTTGTGGCATTACAAAATTGAACATATAAATTTAATCTCTTCTATAACATCTAACAAAATATTATATTTCCCTATACTTATTGTTTAATGACATTTTCTAACACTAAGAATATATAATTGCACTTCAATTCAATTCAAAAATTCCTTTATTTCCATAAACTTATATAATTACAAGCATTGGTTGCATCAAATAGTACACATAAAATCATACATTTCACCTTCAACATAAAACTAGGCAAGTACATTCAGATTACAGATATAAAACAAAAGGAAATGGTACATTTCACAATAACACATTATATGCAAGACAAGACTCTTAAACAAATTACTTTATACAGAAAATTCCTGCGTTGAACATTTGTTCCGTTGCAGACTGAGCCTAGACGTAGTGTGCCAGTACCCAGACTACCTGCAGGCAGAGTTTCCGTCGCTGCCGCTCCACCTTCAATCTGTGATCGCGTCTCGCCTCAGCAATCCGTCCTAGAGCACCGCAGAACTACGGACTGATCCTTTGCACTTCATCAATTTACCAATTCGTACTGATAGTTTTATATTAGCTGTTGTCTATTTCGAGGTTTCACCATAACTCAATCGCTTTCAAAAACTCAGGCCGCATCACATGTGGCTGTTAAGTTTTGTTGATTAATTGCTTCAAGCGATGTAAAAAATTAAAGTTTTTACATTTTAGATAATTTTATTAAATTTATATGATCTAAAAGGTGTGTTGATAATATTAGTTTTATTGTTGATTTTAGTTTTACTCTCTGATGACGGCGTGTAAACTGTTTGAGTTAACTAGCTAATTCGCTTTTATAGTTTTACCAAAGTAACATTTTATTTACGAGTTTTAAATGTTGGTTGTTAACGGATGACCTCACTCTGTGATTTCCTGTTCTCGTAAGTTAGAAGTAGTAATGTTACGATAAGGGATGTGCGAGTGTTCTTTTTTATGATTTGGACTGAGTCTAGTTTAATTTTTCCAGTAATCTTTTAAATTTCAAGATCTTTCAAGCTATTTATTTAACTGCATTATTAATGACATCAAATGGTTTCAGGCATTATAATGTGATGTGACATCCACTTTGGAAAGTATAAATTGTTCAGTAGTAAAGGGATATTACTGTCGAAATAATTCAAAGAAAGAAATACTATTTTGTGGTTATTTGTGTATTAAGGGAGTAAAGTGCAACTTTGTCTCCCTGAGAGAAATTGTTTGGCGCCCAACGCCGTAGGCGAGGGCGACAATTTTCCCGAGGTAGACAATGTACTTTACTCCCGTAGTATACACATTTTTCCCACACAATACCTAACCTCGGAACTTGAAATGTTAATTGCAGCTTGAGCGGTAAATCAATCAGCTGATCCGATTCCGTTATAGGTGCAGCGTTAATTATCGTAGCGAAATATCAGCTGATTCTGTTCTGCATGTTATAGCTGTAGCTATAACAGCTGTAGCGTTGCCAGTTTTCCACTGAACTGTGTTGCCAGATTGTCAATGTTATTCTTGTGGGAGACAAAGTAGCACTGTATTCGTTCATTACAAGGAGTAAAATTCGACTTTACACAACAGTAGGTGGGAGAAAACTTATTTATTCTGTTATTACTCTGAAGGTGAACATTCTAGAATAATTTAAAAATACAATAAACAGCTGATTGCTTTTCATTTACTTTTCCTTTAACAGTTTCTAATCAAATCAACCAATCAAATCAACCAATTTTTCTCAGTTGCCAGTTAACAGCTTGACCTATAAAGCATGGTCTCTGTTACTCCTTTTGGCAATGAATCTTTTATTGTTTCTTGTGGTAACACATGGAATAATCGTTGTTTATTGCTGGTTAAATGTTGTTCAAATGTTGTTTAGACCTATTTAAATTGGTCACGAGGTTGTTTACAGGAAAAATAATGCTGTCTCGTCAGTTTTTGCACATGGTTTAAATGGTCTGGTCTTATTTCAGCAAATATTACCTGGTTAAGTGATTAGGCCTGATAATACACAGAGCATCCAATCATAATTTATGGCTGAAAGATTGTCTCCTGTCGTAATGTACACCATTATAAATGGCCTGATAAACATTTATGTCTTATATCACATACTCCAATTGTTGTTCACAATTATTGTTACACAATTCAGCAGTATTATTGTTTCTATACTTTCAGACAGCAGGAAATATTTCCTCGGTTATCACCTAATTTTGTAACTTTGACTCGAGTTTTAGTTCTCTAGTTCTCGCACACCCCTGGTTACACCTCTGGATGTTGTGAGGGCTCATGTGAGCTTTGTTGGATGTTGTTACTACTCTGTATTCTGTGTTGCAGCCAACTGAGTTACTCCATCGGTGCTGTGTGGTCTGGTTAAGGCTCGGTTTTAATTGTTTACCTAATTTGGTTAGAAGAGAATTTTTTATCGCAGTGGTTACTGTAGCAAATAAGGTCAAAGACCTTATCATAACAAAGTTTGATAGCGTGGAATGTTTGGTGTGGTTGATGAAATTAATATATTTAAAACATTTTGTTATATTCAATTACTATCATATTTTTACTAAGTTTGTTTTCTATTTAAAATTGTCTAATTTGTTATATTTAACTTAAACTTTTAAGCCAGATGTTATTTAAGAAATTATTGTGGTCATTTTCCATAACTGATTATAGAAAAGCAAGTTTTGCGACATTTTGGGATCTGGAATAAGATGCCAATTTCAGATTAGTTGCAATTTGGCTGCTCTTACAGTTTCCTGTTTTAGTTTTTTGCGATTTTTTCAGCTTAGCCTGGATTCTGCCTCTAATTGTGTTAATTTCTTCTCGCCTGAATATGGAATTAGATTAATCAGTGATGGAAAATGTCAGCAATAATAAAGATCATTATGTTTCTTGATTTTTTTAACTTTCCATCACCAACAATGAATTGTAAAGAAAGAATTTAAGTCAGATATTTACTTGTTATGCTCATCTTGTTATGTGAGGTACCATGGGATATTAGTTACAGTAAGTACCCTTGTTGCATCATAGCATTACATTGTCCATATCTGATCGCAGTGTTTTATCTGTTAAGGTAAGGTTATGTATTTTGGTCAAACACTGGTAGTCTGGTATACAAGGCAGTTCATAAAAATTAATCTAAATCATAATAATCTTCTTTACTGTGTCAACATGAAAATAATTCCAACACTGAACTTGTGAATTTGATGGGAACATTTGGACAAAGTTAAATAGAAAAACTTTCAGGCAGACCTATTGACTGTTTCATGTACAATGGATTCTCAGTAAGTCAGATCTCAAAGAGCCAAAACAAGTTTGAACAGTCAAGTATTTAGAAATATTGTAGTGTGATTTATCATGATGATCTTAGATTTGTAGAGGTTGATAACAACAAAATCTGAGAGACACAGAATCATAGGGCCCGAAGGTTTTGCAGTATACAGTATGCAGTGTCATATCTACAGTTAGGAGATGACTTTATGGCCATCTGCTCCAGCTGGCAAACAAAGGGTTGAGGGAAACATTGACCTCTCCTCTATTCGTGCACATTTTACCGACAAACAACCAAGAAACTCAATGAAACGTAGTGGTGTTCATTTCATTAATTGTTGTTGCTGGATTAGGAAACCCCAGCATAGCTGCTAGGCATGTCTTCCACAAACAGGAATTTTACGCAGGTCACCGGAAGGATAGGATATAGCAGGAAAGGAAAGGGTGGGATGGGACAGGCAGCCAAATTGACATTTCAGAGGGTTAACTCCCGTGCTCCTGTGACAGCTGTGATCAAGCTCAAACAGGCAGATTCGCTCTAGCCTCCAACTGTTCAATTCAACTGACAGGGTATCTATGTAAAACAGCCAGGGACCATACATTCCCAGGTTGGGGACCAAATTCGGAGTTTCCGTCCCCAGCTGCTGCAAATGGAGGGGCCAAAGTTGAAAGGGAAGATTGTCATACTGGACAGCCAAAAGACCATAGGTAATGACGACTTCATTTGCTGCCCAATGTCAGGCTCATAAGTCAGGAAGAGTTCTGGTGGAAGTAACTTTCCCTTCAATCCTTGGTTTACTAGCTAGGAAGTCTTATCTTCAAACCACCCCTACGAACAGTCTCCCAGTTGAGAACAACAAACTTCTGTTCGCAGGCTGACTGGATCTTTAACCTCAAATTTTTTTTACTAAATTTTTAGTACGTTTACTCTTTTTTCCCTCTTGGGAATCTTTCAACGGTCGGAATAGCTTCCTAATATCCTTCAGCGGTTGGTGGAATGTACCTTCCTGGGAAGCAGTGGGCTTTACTCAATCGCTTTTTCAATGGAGTGGGAAGGTGCAATCATTGGACATTTTAATGGGGTATGACACACCATCAGTCTTGTAACTGTGGGGCAGAGCGTCAAACTATGGACCACGTCCATAGCCTCCTGAGTTTTTTTTTTGAATGACTGCCTCCTGAGTATTTTTCTTGAAGGTTTGGCTGGCTTTCATGGAACAAGTGAGGCTGGATTGCAATGGCTTTGCGCCCTGGATGGGAGATCGTTTATTTATTTTATGAACTTAATTAACGCAGGTAGATCATACCAACGGTTTTGTTGTTGTTGTAAACTCCTAACAGAAGGCAGTTGTATTAGCCATATGATATATATATATATATATATATATATATATATATATATATATATATATATATATATTTATATTTATTTATTTATTTATTTATTTATAGGGTGTTGACAAATATTGTTCCAAGAATTTGATATATGACTAGTTATGAAAAAATAAACAAAAAAGTTCCGATGAAGGTCTGTCCTAAAATATTTTGTTTTCCGTCTGTGTGACTAAACGTGATCATACTAATATTGTAAACAAACCAAATTTGTAGATGTTTTCCAGCCAAAACATTGATTTCTTCTTGTTGTACCGTTAATGTGCCAAACAATGAAAATTCAGATTAATATTTCCTACCAATCTATACATTTTTATAGAAGTAAATTAATACATTAGTAGATAAGCAAATACAAGGAGAATGGAAGGACACACTATAATTCTTAAAAGAACTAGCCGTTACCCGTTGCTGCTTCGCCCGCATTTAATACTTAGCATTAGTAAGATATATGTTAACTGACTAAGAGTCGCGTCGTATTCCAAGGCAGCAATTTCAAAGACGCCCAACGTATTTCTGGAAATAGCTCGTCTGCGAGCTTCATCTTCCTCAACAATTTCTGTAGATCACTGCTCTGCTATAGTGCCATTTCAGTTGCTCTCAACCTATCCTGCTGCTGAGCTTGCGCTTCACATCGAAGTTGCTGTTCTTCTGGAGATTCTTCTGCTCTGTGTGCTACTAGCCGAAGAGCTTGTTGAAGTCTTCTAATTTCTATTTCTACTGAAGTTTCTTGACTTCTATCCACTTTATTAAATCAGACTTTTTCAAACTTTGAGACAAATTTGGTTTATGTTTCTCCGGCATTATTCTGCAAAAAAAGGTTAATCCTTCGTGGTTAAACATGCAGCAAAAGTATAAACCAAAATATAAACAAATAAATAAACCCAAAATCTGGCTGAAAATCTCAAATGCTGAACACCTTTTTTTGTTATCATCTGATCTAGTAAATCAGATTAATCTGATTAATCAGATTAAATCTTTTGCCCATAAGATTAACATGGGTAGTATAGAGGTCACTGGGGCAAAGCCCTACATAAATTTTAAAATGTGAGTAGGCATATATATTACTTTAGGATATTAGCTACCTTCGTCCCAAATATTAGCTCAATCGGTTCAGTAGTTGGAGCGTGATTGAGCCACAAACAAACTCACAAACTTACAGCTTTATATAATATTAGTATGATATGAAGTATGATTTGTTATACTAATGGTCAAACTATTAAGGTATAATGGTGTATTTACATCAAGTATCTTGATACTGGAACCAGCTGTCATTTGTCATTGCGCTTTTAACTAATTATGCTTTCTAAGATCAGGTCAACCTTAGGTAGTAACAAGACCTGGGTTTGACCGTTTCCTTTGAAACATAAAAAGATGCAACAGGCGTATCCACAACACAAAAATTACTTATTATTTTGTTCCGTTTCATTTTATTTACAAAATGTATTTTATTTATTACATATATATATATATCTGTTGCTATTGATTTTATGAAATGTTTATTTTTATTTCAGGCTCTGCGTATTTGAGCCTGTTGAGATTGACTCTGAGTGCACTCATTTGTTGTACTTAACTGTCTATTATTTTGGTTGATCTCATATGTTTAGATAATTTATAACAAACCACAACACAAAGTAACAGTTTCATTAGTTTAGCCTCATCTCAGACCATACATTTAGAGTTTGTTCCTTTAAACTAAGTAATGTAATTTCTCTCTTTTTAAAGTTCCTTGTTATAAATAAATCAATTTCTTATTATTAGTATATCGATGTTATTGGGTTAGCTAAATGTTTACTGTTATTATAAATGGTTTGTAATTTTGTTTGATGTATTTAAAGTTTTATCTAATGAAATACAATTTGTCACTGAACACTGAATCTGGTTGATGTTTTTCCATTTTTAAATAGCTAATTATAACATTTTGAATATCGGAATCCTAAGAAATGTGAAACCAACTAAAGCATTTTCTTTTACAGAAACATTTATAGGGGCAAGTTTTATATAACTTGCCCCTATAAATTGTTATTCAAAATATAATAGTTTCATGGAACCGTGATGATCAAGGCATTAAATATCTAGATACGAAATTAACGTGGAACTTACACGTAAACACAAAATTGACTCAGCATGTATGCAGTAAGCACGTTTATCCGTTCTATTTTTATAATAGAAAGTCAACTTTGAAACCATTTATTATGCACACTTCTAATATATAAAACAATTCTATGACCTTTAATCATGTATGCTTGTCCAGTTTGGGGAATGTGTAAATCCTCAAGTAAATTAATTAAATACAAATTTTCCAAAATAAGGTATTAAGAATTGCAGTAATTGTTCATGATACTATATATTCACAATCCACCCACACATAATGAATTTGGACTTGACAACTGAAGATTTTATAAAAATAAGTATCAGAAAATGTGGGTCGCATTTGTAACTTGTTCCCAGAATGGTAGCCTTCAACATCGGAGAGCCAACCTTGCAGTGTTTGAAAGCATCTATCAGATCATTGCCTAAACATACGTTTGTTAAGTTAACCAAGATAGATGAGTTTGTTTGCCGAAGAATAATGCAGCAAACATACAGTTCTTTTGTTTTTGGGTGTTTATGTAATTATGAGAAATCTAGTTTTACAGTTAGTACGGTGCTGGGAATAGCTGCTACATCAGCGAAATGGCACAATATTCATGAGTGATGAGTTATTTTAATGGAAATTTCCTTTAACAGTGTGCTTTTAACATTGAGGCCCATCGTGGTTCCAGATGTAGGAAACTGAAAATGTCATGATTATAGCGTTCTAAAAGCACATGCATGATCATCATATTCCTCATATTCTTTAATTTTGAATCTAGGGAAGATGGTATTACCGCAGGTGACAAGGTAAGAATAAAGCACGGGACCATGAACTTTTAATTTTTAAGACATCACATGTCAAAAACACCATTCGTTAACGTTTTTTATATATGTATATGTTTTATATATGTGTCCGTTAATTCACAACTCTTGTAAAAAAGGTCCAATATTAATGAGATTTGGTAAAATAGCATTTATTTCAGACGTGATATATGATGGTTCGCTGGACCCCTGAAAAACTTGCCGTGTTAATCTTTATGTCTTTTGCGTGATTTTAGTCAATTTCCATTGATTACAAAATTTGCGGATACTTTTTTAACCCCGAACTTAGGGTTCCGACCCACTGGCCTTAACTTTTATGTTGTTCTTACGGAGAAAAGATATTTCTAGAAGTTCCGAAAGGTGCTCAGCCTAGGTACTAGTTTATAAAAATACAAAAGCCACAAGAGGTTTGTCTGTGCTAAATGGACCTCATGGATATACCTACATGAACCTACATGAACAGAACAAAACAAAATATTCATTTGAGTCTTAAAACTATTCTTTGGTGGAATTTGTCCATATTGTCTAACTGTGTGTTTAGAACACTCAAATGTTTACACTTGTGTAATACATGTGCAAACTTATCAAAGGTGTTTATAACTTTGTGCTATAGAGAAGGTATAAAAAAAACATCCAACCAACGGAGAAGGTGTTAGTGTTTTGGCTTTGAATAGAGATACGAGACCTCGCAACATTTACAGTCATACACTTCATTCTCAGGACTACGTGACTGGTAATATTTTACATTCATAATACGTACTATTAAAATGGTATGTTAGAATTGAAATCTATACTTTGAGATTAATACAAAAATGTATTATTTTACAAAATTATCTAAAAAATATATAAAATAATTATATTGATTTGGCAATTTTAGATGGGTTACCACATTTAATCTGTTTGTATTTTTCAGACAAAATGATGAGTGCCCTTGAGTTCCATCTTGTAGCACTATTGGCTCTAGTGTTGATCTCAGGTAACCTGCGTTGATCATCTGTACTATATATAACTATAGCAACCACCAAACATAGTTAATGACAACAGATGACTTCATCTGTTTTAAGATATTTTTAGTTATTATAAAAAGAATAATATTATTAATCTATAAAATTCTTACTTTAGATGGGGACATTTTTCTACCATAGAAGGAGCTAACTCAGATTTACAGTTTGATGTCAAAGTTTTATTTGAGTAAACCTGCTGATCATATTAAAGAAATTGATAATTTAACAGAGAGAGAGACTCCATGCATGGTGGCATTCAGCTGAAAATTTTGATACCAGTTGAGCGCCAAAGTTTTTCAGTGGTTATATACAAGAGTGCCATAGGTTTTTGCTAGATGTATCCCAAAAGGGCCATCGTTGTCTCGCGCCATAGAGGTATGGTGGGAAAAAATTATACCCATCTAAATCAACGATTCTGTTGTTGAAATCACCACACAATAATATATCATTGCAATTTATTATGAATAAAATTAATCAATTATATTTATAATAAAATGTATGGACTAAAATCATACAGCATGTGTCATGCTATGGTATGTAGCATGTAGCACGCAGTGAGCTCTATGTGATATCTGGAGTCTTTACTCTTTGATTAAATATTTCCCAAAAGCGTGCCGTCTAGTTCAGCTTTTTGCTCTTTTGTGTTGTCACCATGGCGTTAGCTGGACCAATCAAAATTCATTGGGTGGACGCTGTCAAAATTCAAAATCGCAACCGGTTGTCTCTGTAGTGTTTATTGTCAACAGTTAACATTGACATTGGATTTGAATTTAATATTGGACTTATCCATTAGTTATTAATGTTATTATTCCAACATGGTTTGTATTCTTGATTTGTTGTGTAAGTCAAATAAATAATTAAATTAACCACCCAAGATTTTTCAATATCAATCACCAAAGACCCTAAACCTAGAAACAAAACTATTTTTATAATACCTAAATCATAACTTAACTTCAAGATGATTGGTTACTTTTTATTTAAACAAATTTGCAAGGTTTCAAAGCTAATTTTAACACTAGGTTTTAACTGGTAATGTACTTTAAAACAATGATAATCGTTTTGAAAAATCACTAAATTAACATTGATTTAAATGGGAAATAAGATTACTAAACTACCAAAACTTCAAAAACTCCCACAATGCATCAGTAAACATATTGGCCAACATAACGACCGAAAAACACAGCGGCACCCTTTTCAGACATAGAGTGGTGACCTCAGATATAACATAGAGCTCAGTGGTAGCACGTAGCACAGTACTTTTTGGAAAGAAGATGCACAACAGTGCATAAAGGTTAAATGCATGGAACATAGCTGTAACTGCAAAACCAGATATTGTTTTTGAACAGTTTTATGAAATCTTTTGCAATGCTTATCTGATGACATATTGCTCAATTTTTCAATTCTGAGGAGGCAGTTTAATAGCAGGGATAGTTTTTAAGATTACCAAATTTATTTTTTATTTTTAAGACATTTTGATCCACTAACTTACTCATACTTTCTTACTCCTATATAAATAGCTAGGCGGCATTGTTACCAAATTAAGTCTATATAATTTTTCTGCCTCAGGCATTATAAGTCTACGAGCGCTGTTTGAAAAGTAACCTCCGTTTGCTCATTACACAGTTTGAAGTTAGGGGAGTGCCAGGGCTGGTGCAAGAGGTTTTGGCGCCCTAGGCAAAACTATTGGGAGGCGCCCCCACCCCCAAAAATCATTTAATACAAAATAGTCTGTGAAGTTATCACTAAAATGTTTTTCTGCTTGCATCCGACATAAAATGTTGCACGTTGACCTGCCATCAGCTATCAAAATCCACCGAAAGACACTCCCTGAGGTCCCTCGCCCCCTGTGATAACATACATCATAGGGTCATCAAAATGGCAGACAAAATAAGTTGCAGTGTTTTGTTTAAACATTAAGAACTCTTATATCTGTGGACAATTTTGGATTTTTATTGTTTCATTTTAAAGAAATCAGCTTTCACCGCTAATATAAATATTGTAAAGGGTTTTTATGTCCAGAGTGCTGTAATTTTTGCACAGAAATGCACGTGTCGGAATCTAGCTGTGTCAGCAGGATTATAACACCTGCATGATGTCCTTGTGTTCCTAATGTCCTTATGTTGTTTTGTTCCTGATGCTGTCCTGATGTTCTTGTGGTCCTTATATATGCTGTACTGATGTTATTGTGTTCCTTATACTGTCCTGATGTTCTTGTGTTCCTGATGCTGTCCTGATGTTTTGTTATCCTTATATATGATGTCCTGATATTCCTATGTTCCTTATACTGTCCTGATTTTCCTAAGTTCCTGATGCTGTCCTGATGTTTTTGTGATCCTGATGTATGTTATTGTGAACCTCATATATGCTGTCCTGATGTTCTTCTATTCCTTATACTGTCCTGATGTTCTTGTGATCCTTGTATATACTGTCCTGATGTTCTGGTGTTCCACATGTTGTCCTGAGATCTCTTCCTGTAGCCCATAAGTCTCAACTGCAATCCAAAGTCCCAACTGCAACCAAATTTCCCACCAAACTGCAAATAGTGTTTCATGCAGATCATTTCAAAATATGTTACCTTGTCAATTTTCTGTACTCAACCGCTGAAGGGGGACTTGGAGAATTGGTATTCACCATCCCTCTCGCACTATCTTTCCTACTCACCACAGACCTTGATAAGATATGTATTCAATTTTTCACAACCAAACAGTACAACAAATATTCAAATTTCTGACTTAACAATGCACACAGAACTTACAGAAGTCTCTGTTCTAGATCTTTAAACGTAAAGTTAGGCTATCAAAAGTTATATATTTGATAGGTCTTGAATTTTGTTGAGATTACTACCAAACACAACAAAAGACATCTGCTCATGCTCTAAACCTTTTTTACACTTCTTTCATCAGATGTGATGTTGGTTTTTCTCCTGCTACGTTTGAACAAACCCATTTTCAAACAAACACTGTGTACACCTTTGGTCTATTCAAAGTGAAAAATCTGGGTCAATTGCTGTCTCAAAAATATTGGTCAGATGTGAAAAACCTAATACCTGAACACAAAGTGCATTTGTTGAAAATTCTGGTTATAAGATACAATTTTGTGAGATACATAAAAACTCTAGTGATTTGATAGTCACCCAGTTGTCATGGCTTGATCACTGAATACCAACTGACTTAAAGTGCATTTCTGTGCAAGAAATGTGGTCACATCCCCAATATTACATGTCGCTTGCGCAAATAAAGGTGACTTTTTGAACAGCCCTCTCGGAGTGCTTCTCAATTAACCCCAAAATGTACTAAATAACTATTGTACACTGTATTCAAATGTGAGAATTATGTTGTAGTAATAATAACAAAATAATTAAATGTCTAATACTAGATATCATCATTGAAGTTGAATGATAAAACTAAAATTTTCTGAAAATAATTATGGTTGCAGTTTTCTCTATGCCTATGGCGGATGATTTGGAATCGGAAGATCAAGATGATTCGAGTGCCATATCGTTGGATTATATATATACCCAGTAATAAACCAGTTGGAATCGGAAGATCAAGATGATTCGAGCGCCATATCGTTGGATTATATATATACACCCAGTAATAAACCAGATGCTGTCTTTTCTAGCTTACTTTTGTTGACACATTGAGTAAATTGTTAATAAAGAAATCCAATTAAAAATTTGTATTTATTAATGTTGCTATTTTTAAAGATATTATATTACACCAAAGATATTATTGCAACTTTGCAGCATCAAGTCGTCGTCTAATGAAGAAGAAGCACCGCTAGTAATTATTTGTAGGTCTTAATTTCAGAACGTTAACATTTATATGCTATTCATCTGCAATAAGAGGTGATTTGAGTCCTTGGCAAAAATAAAGAAGGTTTTAAAATCACTTCCTTGCACTTTTAATGGTCTTTTTTCCAAGGTCTGATCAAGAGAAAGTTGGATTTGCCCACTTTGTATCCGATTTCTGGTCAGGAGGCGAATCTTAGCAGTTTAAATAACAAAATCAATACATATTTGGATGACCATAACATTAGATTAAATAAAAATACTAGAAAGGTCTAGTTTGCGGCATTCATTTTATTTTTTTAACCTCTTTAAAATTATAAGCAACTTGTGAGGGGTTACTCCTTACAAAAAATAAAAACTACCCCCAGCAACCCCTATTTAGGGGTGAGGGTTGAAACCCTTAACCACATAACAAAAATACTTGTACTTGTGCTAGTAACATTTACCAAAGATTGTTTGAAAATTTACAGTCGTTCAAAAATTAACAGGGGAGGGGGATCTTTATGGGAAACCCGGTATACTCAAGTTACAGATAGCTAATAATGAGCAATGATACAAAATAAAATGTTATTATTATTATTATATAAGTTGATTTGTGTGTCCATTAAAGATTACAAAAATGTAGATTTTTCCAGTTACCAGTTTTGAGTCATATGTAACCATTACATTTGATTTGCGTTATAAACATAAGTTAACATAATATAGATAAACCGTTAACTTTTGGAAATAGTAAAGCTTGATTGCGGTAAACCCTAAATAAAATTACCCCCAATGTTTGAATAATCTACCTATATTATTGAAATATCTTGATGGACAGTATTTCTTATTTTACTTACCTGAAACTCAACATTTTTTCCCGATCTCCTCCCATACCCGATGCTTCTTCCTTATATTCTTGTAATCCATGTTAATATCCACATAAATAATATATCCAGAAGTATATCAGTTACACACGACATTTTGCAAGTACGGCGTGGAGTCAACTGATTAGTTCATCTACTGAGAGCAAATGAACGAAGAGGCGGGACGCGCACCGCGCGGGAGACCACTGCACGCCCGCCATCGCGCCAAATCGAGCTCGTGCCCGCTTCGCCGGTGTGACTGTGCTCATATCCCACCATGGTACACATTTCTCGCGCGGGAAATTTTGAGAAAGAAAAACGCCCCCGCTCCCATCCTCATGAGATACCCCCCATAGAACTCTATTAATACACCTGGAATGCTAGTGCAGTGTAGTTTTTGAAGGGAAAAACGGTCCTTCCCCCTCAAATGTATGGGCAACTTCGTCAACTGAGAGATCTCTGCCGGAAAATATGTTGATGCGCGCAATCATTAACAGGCTCCTCCGTCGCACAGAGATCATCCGATTATAATGAAACTTGTATATTTATTATCTGGAAGAACTGAGGATTCTAACAGAGTAAACTATTTACAGGTCAGTCAGTTAACAGAATTATAAAAATAAAAAATATAATTAGCTAAACAAATTGGAACATGAAAAAGGTAGTAAGCGTAAATCTTTTTTATTTTTGGGGTAGAAACAAACTTCAAGCGAGAAAAATGTTGGAAATGAGTTGAATAAAAACTTTTATATGAAACATTTTTCTAAGAAACATTTGTTTATATAGTCTTTAGTTTTCTCACATTTAAAGGGTAAACACGAGCTTTAGATATCGCCGTCGCGTCGCGTTACTGTCCCGCGCCGGAAACAACCTTTATTCCATAATATCCTATTTTTAGCGAATTTCCGCTATAGGGAAGAAGCTATTACCGTAGGTGGCATGGTAAGACTTAAGCCCGAGACCATGATAACTTTTCGTTTTGAGGTCCCCAGATGCCAAAAACACTATTCGTTCAAATTTATATATATGTATATATATATATGTGTGTGTGTCTGTCCGTTACCGCGATAACTTTTGAAAGAAACTCCCGATTTTGATGAAATTTGGCACAAATGTGGAGAGTAGCATTTATGACTTTAAGTTCGAAAACCACATTGATCGCACTATAGGAAGGGGGTTTTATGGGGGTTTACAATTTTCCAAAAATCGGTTTTTTGCAAATTTGACCCCAAAATGTTAAAAACACTCAATTTTGGTTCAAGCCATTTTATAGAGCTTACAAAAAACAAATAATTTAGTATTTTGAATCATTAACCTAGGTTAAGTGGTTGCGGAGAAAATCCAAAAAACGTGTCCCATGTTAATCTTATGGGAAAAAGGTTTTTAGATTTTTCTCAGATAGTTTAACTAAAAACTTCACAATTCTGTTTATTAATGTGTTTAGCTCAACAAAACAAACTTTTTGGTGTTTTAATCGTTGTTATACGTCCAACCGTTGCAGAGATATTCAAAGTGCTAAACACAGTACGTTGTCCGATGTTATCCTTATGGAGAATAAATAAAATTCTATATCTCGATTATTTATGAATGTATATTGATGAAATTCGGCTTTTCCGAACTTTTTAGGGCCCAAAAACTCGAAATTTTAAAGATTAATCCCCAAAAAAGGTGGAAAGGGTGGAAAACCAAAAGTAGTACCAAATTAGCCCTAAACAAGTAGAGTACACATGCCAAGCTTCAAGTTATTGCCCAAGAGGTTCCTAAGATATGATTCATTGATTAAAAATCACACACAGGCAGACAGATGGAAAACGAAGCGATTTAGAAAAAGTTTATATTGCGTTTTTTGCTCCTTTCGATGAGTTCTACCAAATCGCATTTGTGCGATACTCTAACGGGACACCCTGTATATTGCGGTAATTTTCTAAGATGGCCGGGAAATCATGACGCTGGCCCGGAAACACAAAAACTTAATTAACTCCTATTTGTGTGAGGTACTAATTTGATAAACGGCGGTACTAAATATTACGAAATAGGTACTACATGGTGACATATTTTTATATGGAAATTACGACATAGCCGGGCCAGCTACTCTGACATTCAAATAACACGTAAAGATACTCAATGAATATGCTATTTAAAATTAAAAATCCGAATAGAATTTTGAAAACATACTATTGTAAGCACACTATTGTACCTACACAGCTGATTCTGGTTTCAAATTGTAGTACAGTAAATATAATCTACTTTAAAAACGTGAATAACCTGTTTTGTGAAAAATTCATAGTTTAGGAGATATAGTGAAACAAACGAAAAACGTGAAAAATACGTAATTTACGAAGTTAGCACAGGTCTTTCGATACTGCAGACTTATTGCAGGTACTGCAGGTCCGAATTTTGTGTCGCTTGAGTTTTTTTACAGTAACTTTAGAGACTCATGCGGACAGTTAAATTTTAATGTTAAATTTGAATAGTCGTATTAATTTGTTTTATTTGCATTTTACAAAATCTGTATAGTAACTTGATAACCAGTTAAGACAACACCCCCGTTTCACTAACAACATGTCAATTTGCTACAATTTGACGTTATTTTCTTAAGAATCCATTTTTAGGGCCTACTTGGTAATTCAAATAAACGAAAAACAATCTTCAATGGTCCTAAAAAAATCCTGACGACTGGCCTACATACAACTTACACAACCTGGCTTATAGACATTGGTTGCAAAGAAGATACCTCGTCTGTGACAGGGTGACGGGGGCCGGCAGGCCGATGAGGGGTAGCAAGAGGGAGAGAGAGAGAGAGAGGTAAGACGTGTGAGAGAGTAAAGGGATGTGCGAGTGACAGAGAAATATGGTGCGCGGGTGCCTGCACGTGCGAGTCGGGGCGCTATGGGCGGCTCAGGGGTAGTTTGGTGTCTGGCGTGCGGCTGTGGGCTAAAATTAAAAAGTTTATTGTACACAACATTGTTATGAAAATGTATTTTTACATATACTTGTGTAAAACTGCCATTGTACACCCTTGGCTTGGGTTAGCTGAAGTTTTAAACCACTTGAATAAAAAAACAACCGAGATAAAAAAATTATCTCCTGAAATAATTAAAATTTTACTAAAATCAATTTAGGTAACCCTTAAGTATATTTTTTGAAAATACATAAACCAATTTTGAAAGATTTATGATTGGCCGTTTTTAACTAGTGTAGAATTCAAAATACCTTTAAAACGGTACTTCAAAGGTGGAAAACCCCAATATAACGGAAATATTTTTTTTCAAAAAAATGGGTGTTTACGATTTGTATAATCGTAATACACCAAAAACCGTGAGAAAAAGTATTAAACATTTTTTGACTGCACAGCCTTAAAGACCGATTTCTTGACACAGCCCGAGCGTTCCAGGTGTATTAATAGTCTATGGTACTGACAAAAGAACAAATAGACCAGTAAATGTGTTGACAAACCTCAAACTAACGGTAATAGAAATTAAAGCCATGTTATGGCATTATGACAGAAAAAGTGTCCTCAATATCATATCAAAAATGAGCCAGAATAAACTTGGTTGAAATTTGGGGAAAGCCCCATTTTGGAAAAAAACGTCCGCCATATTGGATTTAGGTAAGCTTTTCGTAAAATAGTAATACGATGACACCTTGACGTAGAGCCCTAATAATAGCTCCGCTCATTTTGTAATCAAATTTACTTTAATAAAATAATAACTTATGTAATAATTAGATCGTTTCTAATTGGGTTTATTAGGCTAAAACTAAAAACATTTTAAACTCTGTAACACTTAATTGAGAATTTGTCTACATTAAAGCGCACAGTTTAATTATCCTACACACTTGGTGTAGCGCTTAAAAGATTCTACATAGAATAGTGTACAGAATTACAAACACATACATTTTGATTACGTCTGGTAGGTGAGATATAGGGGCAATGATAAGTGAAGTAGAGGTGACGTTTGAACGTGGGCTAGCAGCAGTGGCACTGGCCGCGGCGCCGCTGCGGCTACGATGCGTTGTGAGCCACGCTCCTACAAGGGTATCGGTTGGTTATTATTTTATTGTGAAGTAATTATCTAGTCTTCTTATTAGCTCACACGTAACGATAAAGGTTTATAGGGGTGTATGCTGCAACGAGCTTAGGTTTTTTTGTAATTTTTATATGTTGTATTTATATTTGCATAACTATATCAATATGAGTTTACTGACAAAAGTTCGATATTATATTTTATGATTAATTAAAATATCTAGTTGCGTTTTATTATGAGGTCAATGTGTGTGGTATTTATTCACTTTGATTATTAATAATGACTTGAAAACATGCTACTGTTAATATTAGATTATTTGTAACGTACTCCTTATTTTTTTATCTTACCTCTGTAGTAATTTGATTTTGTTAATAGTGTATAATAAATTGCAGTAAACCTGCTAATCGTACAGGGTAGTAATACTTTTATTTCTTCGACTTTAAATTTACAATGATGCATTTTGTATTCGAAATATATTATTTGAAATTAGGAGAGAAATAACATGATAAAGACAATTGTGAATGTTCGATTTTAACTATTTATTTATATACCGCTATACACACTGTGCAATAATTAATGCCTGAATATTTTTTCACACTTGGTCATTATCGTGGGTCAACATTTAATACGATGAAATTTACTACATCAGCAGCTTTTTGAAAGTGAAGCCTACATGGTGGCGCCATTTTCCCCTCTGCAATCTCCGTTCCTACGGCAAAACAACTAACCACGGACCATAAAATAACGTAATCTGCAATTTATGACTACCGTGTTCCATCAAGCAATAAAAAGGTTTTCCTGAATACCATATTTTAAAATTAGTGTGTTTAGCATTAAATTATTTGAATCGTTAATGAATATGGAACACAATTAAGGATAAAAACATTTACTTTTCAAATACAACACACGTTCTTAATGGTGTGGTCTTATATGACCACTTTAGTTAGTGGACAATCAAGTGCTCTAAAGGAAAGCTATAAACTGATCATCGGGTTCTGTAATTTTGTTTTGTATTTTTATATAGTTGTTTTTATTCGGTTGTTTTCGATGCTTTAAATTGTTGGCTACCATGCAATTTTAAATAACTCTGTTCCCCGTGACTTCGTTTGCGTCGTATTTCTTGGTTCCCGAGGATTTTTTTCTATTCTCAGTAATACAAATATTATTACCATGACAACTAAAATAAAATATTTACTTCTCAAAGTTTAGACTTCTATTAAAGATTTGAAACCTTTATAAGCTGAATGACCATGCAAAGTTTCATTGCAACTGGATGGGATGAATTGTATAGGAACTCATAAAATACATAGAAATCAAGATGCAACAGGATAAAAATGCATTGATATAAAAATATCAATGGTTTCTTCGTTTATTTGTGTTGTTGTCCTTTGCCTTCCTAGACTATTCATCTAATAAAGATGAACCTTCGTATACAGATTAATCCAAGGAAGATTTAAAGTCTGTAACCAAAGTCCTGTCCTGACTCTTAGAGCCCGATCCAACTTGGACTTTGCAATTTTCAGGCCCTGGTTTCAGCCCAGTCGCCGGTTCCGTAGTTTTTGAGTTTACCCGGAACAGCAGACATACAGACTCTTCTTTATAATATTATAGGTAGATATCATTCACTAGAGATTCTTCTAGTGAGAATATTGTGACGTGAGGCATCAACAGGGAGTTTAGAAGACAGTTTAAGGACATTTGATTAATCTATTGTTTTAATGTTTGTTGCTTTAAGTTGAAAGAATTTTTAGTCAACTCAGCTTTTGTATCTCACGCACTGCCGTGTAGGGGTGTACGGCTGGAGTAAGCTAGTGGCTAGTTCATTAAGGGGTTCGCCCTACCTGCCTTCCGCACGCTAAAGTAAGGGGTTTGCACCTCCCACATTGTAGGCTCAATTGTTAACCAATTAAAAATAATTTGTTGTTATTTCATTCACTAAATGTTCATCTATGTATCATACGATTTAGAAATCGAGATTTCAATTCAAAATAAGTGGTAAGCCATTAGTAAAGTTTTCAAATTAAGCGTTTTTCTAAAGCTTCCTAGCGTAAGGAGAAAAATTATTTTGGAAAAAAGGAACCGTACAACACTTAGATTGGAATCTTAAAATTGTGAAACTGCAAATAGTTTGGTATAAATCTGTAAAATAACAGTTTGATTCAGGAGAACAAAAAGGTCTTCAAGCGTAAATATGCATGACCCTGCTTGGTGGTGGAATGTGCGGATCATTTAATCTGGGGTAGGGCGCACCCTTAAGATTAGTGAATGTAATAATTGTACACAATCTTATATGCAAGAATATACAAATTAGATGTTTATAGAAACCTCTAACTTTTAATTATGGCGTGATTTGTCTATAATTATACTTATTACTTGTGTAAACCTACTTCCTTTACCATCAACACGTCATTTCGTACCACCGCACCGCACCGTCTGGGAACCCCCCTACAGAGGCGGAAAAGACTATCATTTTATCATTTCGCGGGAATCAAACGAGTCAACAGAGTGAATCAAACAAATAGCTATTCATGATTTGAAAATTAATAAACTTGTATTTGTTTATATGCTCATAATTAATCATATTTCACGGCAAGACTATATACATAAATCAAACTAAAACATTAATTTGTTCCAACTTTTATTACTTTTATTCCAGTGACTTGCGAGACTAGATTCGCTTATAGGATAAAACAACCAGTTAGGATAGTTTAAAGAACGAGAAATTTGCCTGGCCAGTGTACCAACCTGACAAAATCACCGACTCGCTCTTTCGACAAAAATAGTGAAGCAGTGTTACCTGCCGATTTGCGTCAAAAACGTCAGTCAGTGATTTGGTTAGGTTAGTACCACCATTGATTTTGAATACCACTGAGCTCTATGTTATATCTGGAGTCACCACTCTATGTTAGAAAAGCGTGCCGCTGTGTTTTTGGTCGTTGCGTTGGCCAATGTGTTTACTGATGCATTGTGGGAGTTTTTGACAGTTTGGTGGTATAGTCATTTTATTCCCTTTTTAAATCAATGTTAATTCAGTGATTTTCAAAACCATTATCATTGTTTTAAGGTACATAACAAGTTGAAACCTATTGTTAAACTGAACTTTGGAATCTTGGGAAATGTTTTAAATAAAAAGTAACAAATTTAATGATTTATGTAACATGAAAATAGTCTTGTTTCTAGGTTTAGGGTACCGGTAGTTGGTGAAATACGTTGAAAAACGGGAAATTTAATTATTTATTTTGCCTACATATCATCATAATAACATTAATAAATAATGGATGATTCCAATATAAATTAAAATCCAATGTCATTGTTAACTGTTGTCAATGTTAAACACTACAGTAGACAACCGGTCGGCGACTTTTTGACAGCGTCCACCCAATGAATTATGATTGGTCCAGCTAACTCCAAGGTGACAACAAAGTAAAAAGCTGAACTAGACGGCACGCTTTTGGGAAATATTTCGTCAGTGACTCCAGATATAACATAGAGCTCAGTGGTTAGTACATCTGTGAGAAATAAAGTAAATAATCTCGTTCTTTGAACTGCAGTAATGGATTCTTTTAAACGAGTCTGGTCACACAAATCAGTATAATAAAAGTAATCAAAACTGAAGCTAATTAATTTTGTTTTGCTTCACGTAACTATTCTTGTAATTAAATTGAATAACTATGAACAAATCAACAAATGCAATGTTACTAACCAATAGACTTCCTTGGCTATTGGTATATTTAATTTGTTATTTGGAGATTTTAGGTTAACACCTGACTTGCAACAATGCGAGAGCTAGCGTCACAATGGTCTTTCAGTGATCATTGGCATCAAAGACATCAATTGGTATTTTTCACTCATGAAGTACTAAAAACTGTAATAGTGTTCCAAAAACGAACAACTGATGAAATGTAATTACCTTTTAGGTGAACAATGGGTAAAACATGTGAAGGTCTGAGGCTTTTTTTGGGGGGGTCATGACCCCCATGACCCCCCCCCCCCCCCTTAAATCCGCGCCTGCCCTCCACCAGGAATAGACTACAGCATGGAAACGGCTCAAATTTCTCCAGGTTGTGCTGTCATAACTTGAACTGGCTTGTATAGTGTGTCTGGTCGTCTGGTACTCGTGAAAAATACCTCAAACTTTTGATTAAGTTTAGCCGCTTCTTGGGCGTATGGGTAACATCAGTAGGAGATTTATCCGAAGGCGAATGACCAACTTCAAATCCTTGTAGAACACACAAGTGGCGGCTAGATATCCGTCATTGTAATTATAAATTCAACTACAGAAATATTATTTTAGCCCAATTAGAGTAATATTGGTTTTGTTTCAAAAGGTGTTTTTATACGAAAACTTGTGATTTAGGTGCGAAATAAAATAGTTGTTACTCTGATATTTTATGATTATTGATTGTTTGGCCAAATTGTTATGTGAAAAATATAATCACTAAAACGGCCTACAACTTTAATACATGAAATTAAAATGTTGTAAGATAATTGATTAAAGTAGTCGATATACGGGTAAATCTATTCCTACTGAAGGGGAGGAATCTAAACCCACCGTTTGGTACGCGAGAAAAATACCTCAAACTGTTGATACAGTTTAAGACTGTGCAGTCCAAAAATGTTTAATACTTTTTCTCACGGTTTTTGGTGTATTACGATTATACAAATCGTAAACACCCATTTTTTTGAAAAATATTTCCGTTATATTGGGGTTTTCCACCTTTGAATTACCGTTTTAGGGGTATTTTGAATTCTACACTAGTTAAAAACGGCCAATCATAAATCTTTCAAAATTGGTTTATGTATTTTCAAAAAATATACTTAAGGGTTGCCTAAATTGATTTTAGTACAATTTTAATTATTTCAGGAGATAATTTTTTTACCTCGGTTGTTTTTTTATTCAAGTGGTTTAAAACTTCAGCTAACCCAAGCCAAGGGTGTACAAAGGCAGTTTTACACAAGTATATGTACAAATACATTTCCATAACAATGTTATGTACGATAAACTTTTTAATTTCAGCCCACAGCCGCACGCCAGACACCAACTTACCCCTGAGCCACCTATAGCGCCCGGACTCGCACGTGCAGGCACCCGCGCACCATATTTCTCTCTCACTTGCACATCCCTTTACTCACTCGCACATCCCTTTACTCTCTCACACGTCTTACCTTTCTCTCTCTCCCTCTTGCTACCCCTCATCGGCCTGCCGGCCCCCGTCACCCTATCACATATCACAGATGAGGTATCTTCTTTGCAACCAATGTCTATAAGCCAGGTTGTGTAAGTTGTATGTAGGCCAGTCGTCAGGATTTTTTAGGACCATTGAAGATTGTTTTTCGTTTATTTGAATTACCAAGTAGTCCCTAAAAATGGATTCTTAAGAAAATAACTGCAAATTGTAGCCTAACAAATTGATATGTTGTTAGTGAAACGGAGGTGTTGTCTTAACTGGTTATCAAGTTACTATACAGATTTTGTAAAATGCAAATAAAACAAATTAATACGACTATTCAAATCTAACATTAAAATTTAACTGTCCGCACGAGTCTCTAAAGTTACTGTAAAAAAACTCAAGCGACACAAAATTCGGACACCTGCAGTACCTGCAGTAAGTTTGCAGTATCGGAACACCTGTCCTAACTTCGTAAATTACGTATTTTTCACGTTTTTCGTTTGTTTCACTATATCTCCTAAACTATGAATTTTTCACAAAACAGGTTATTCACGTTTTTAAAGTAGATTATATTTACTGTACTACAATTTGAAACCAGAATCAGCTGTGTAGGTACAATAGTGTGCTTACAATAGTATGTTTTCAAAATTCTATTCGGATTTTTAATTTTAAATAGCATATTCATTGAGTATCTTTACGTGTTATTTGAATGTCAGAGTAGCTGGCCCGGCTATCTCGTAATTTCCATATAAAAATATGTCACCATTTAGTACCGCCGTTAATCAAATTAGTACCTCACACAAATAGGAGTTAATTAAGTTTTTGTGTTTCCGGGCCAGCGTCATCATTTCCCGGCCATCTTAGAAAATTACCGCAATATACAGGGTGTCCCGTTAGAGTATCGCACAAATACGATTTGGTAGAACTCATAGAAAGGAGCAAAAAACGCAATATAAACTTGTTCTAAATCGCTTCGTTTTCCATCTGTCTGCCTGTGTGTGATTTTTAATCAATGCATCATATCTTAGGAACCTCTTGGACAATAACTTGAAACTTGGCATGTGTATTCTACCTGTTTAGGGCTAATTTGGCACTACTTTTGGTTTACCACCCTTTCCACCTTTTTTGGGGATTAATCTTGTAAATTTCGAGTTTTTAGGCCCAAAAAAGGTCAGAAAAGCCCCAGATTTAAATTAATGCATATAAAAATATAGGAATTAGTGAGGCGAAAGTTTTAAGCCCTACCTAGCATCTAGCATTTAAGTCATTCTAGCATAAATATTTCCTGAGTTATTGAAGAAAATGTGTTTCGACTAAACACAGTACGTTGTTTTATGGGGGTTTTTACACTAGAAAAGCCTGTTATTCCTTTGTTACAGTACTTAACCATTCTTCCGTATATTCAATGATACAACGGATTAGCAAAGTACAGTCTGTATAGGACATATATTTAATACCTTTTTTTTATTTAGACATTTTTTATCTGATAATTTCAATGTTCAATGATCATGATTGTGTTTGCCAGTTTTGTCTAAATATTTTAAAATTTATAATTTGGCTGATTTACTATTAAGCCAAAACTTGCTTACTACTAAGCCCGGCTTCCATTAAACATTGTTGGAGGCCGTTTCCATTCTTCCAACTCGTGCCAACATTTCCCGCGAAAAGCCGTCTCCTCTCCACGTGCTTTACTTCATACGTTTAAATGTAGACCCACTTGTGTTGCTAGATAGGTATGTTAATACAATGCAACGCAAAAACTGTTACAGCGTTTGTTAAACCTGTAAAAAAATGTCATACTTACATCGTTTTCCAATAAACTCTCCTTGTATTTTTTTCATGTAAAACCAAACAGAAATTGTATAGGCCCTAATTTACAAAAAAAATCATCAACATGTGTTGGCTATAGCCAAGTTAAGTATTTATCTGTCTCTGTAATAAATCAGTTACATGGCGTTTTCTTTCGAATTTAGTGTGTCAATATGTTTCAAGAAACCAAAATAGTATAAGATTTTATTTGCTGGTATAGGCCTACTTATAATTTTTTACACACATAACTAAGGCAAAATAAAAACGATATTAACGATTAGATGTCGAAATTTTAAACCAGTTATTTAGTTTATGAATCTAATGGATATGAACTGATAAGGGGTGGCGTGGCGTCGGCTGCTATCGCTCACTACGCATGCGCGAACTCTGTTCACAACAGTGACGGGTGTTGGGACACCGTTTCCATTATGTTTTGAGCTCTCCTCAATACATTGCTGTCAGCTGCATCGGCTCAAAACACATTTTGTTGGCCAACAAAGTTCAAAACCGTTTGCGAGCGTTTCCATTTTCCATTTTACTTGAACTTTGTTTTGAGTTTAGTTCAAAACAATGTTTTGAGCAGAAACTGTTATAATGGAAACGGGGCTTTAGGAATACTTTGTATATTTCATTTTAAATATTATTCAATGGTTTACTGATCCTAAGACTTTGTTTTAAATTTAATATTTGTGCTTGATTGTTATCAGATATTTTATCCGTGCTACAATCGTATTTTATACTGAATCTCGTTAAAAACCGTCAACACATGAATCAATTATCATTAATCAATCAATCAATCAATCAATCAATCAATGTGTAAGACGCAACTAAAGTGAATATGAATGAAGATGAATGTAGAATGGGTGAGATGCGTTGTGTAGCCTTGTTACTGACTAAGACTGACTTATTCTTTAGCCAGGATCATTAATTAGCCCAATTAATTTATGTTACGTTACTCGTTTCTGATATATATATTTCATCGACTTCATTTAAACAATGCTAACTCTTCGCGACAGCTTCGCTTGTTCACCTCATTTCAGTTTTACTGTAAAATCAAATAACACAGCTGATCAAATTCCAATACAATGGAACTTATAATTCGAAATCTTCTTTAATTATAATGTTTTGCTTGGTTCGTAGTACTATATAAACAATGTTAAAAAAATTATTAATTCGAATTTGTAAAAAAAGATTTGAGAAGAATTGTATGTCGTCATTCAAAAAGAAAATACTCTTTCCAGTTTCTTTAAAGTGATCATATTTTAGCGAAACTTTGGTATGTGACTTCAACTAGTTGTGGCCTACTTAATCTTTGAACAAAAACAATTGATTTTATTTCCCCCGAAGCAGCAAACCTGCATACTCAGCTCTAGTGTTATTCTTATGGAGAATAGTTAATGTTTGATGTCTCCCTAAGTTATGAACCTAAATTGATAAATCTTGGTATGAAGATTCACCTTATTGAGTTATTTTGATAATTTCATAAAAACAAGTTTATTATCTCCCTTTTTTTCAGCGAAAACCTGCGTTCTCAGCTCTAATGTTATTCTTAAGGAGAATAAATACAATGTTATATATCACTTATTTATGAGGAACGTATTATTATGTAACTTGGTAAGTGGCTTTTTGTGGTAGTGAGACAAATATTTACGCATTGTAAATTCGCTGGGTACGTAGGTTTGCTGCGAAGGGGGTATATATTAGTAGCTTGTTGGATATAGGCTTGAGAGCTAAAACCATACTAAATCTTGTAAGGAAAATTAAATACAACATTTTTATTTTGTAAATTTTCAAAGTTTTCATAACAAATTGAAATTTGTTAATTATTTGTATATTTTGTGTATTTATTACAGACTAGACAATTAAAATTAACAAAGTTATATTACGTAATACCTACATACATGCTTGTATTTATGTTAACTTGTTAAAAACCGTTATCATATGAACAGTATTAATTCGATATTTGAAAACAAATATTTGATTAAAATTATCTAACGTTTAATTCAAATAAAAAATACTCTTTCCAGTTTCTTTGAAGTGATAATATTTTAGCGAAACTTTGGTATGTGACTTGACCAAGTTCTTGTCTATTTATATGCTTTGCATAAAAAACATTTTTTTGTATTTTCCCCGAAGCAGCAAACCTGCATACTCAGCCCTACTGTTATTCTTATGCAGAATAGTTAATGTTTGATAGGGCCTACCTACCTTAGTTATGAACCAAAATTAAATTAATAAAGGTATAAAGCTTCACCTTCATGAGTTATTTTTATAATTAATTGCATAAAAAAAGTTTCTCATCTTCCTTGTTTCAGCGAAAACCTGCGTACTCAGCCCTAAAATAAAATGTTATACTGTATGTTTGAAACTCATAATAGCGATGGATTTGAATTTATTATCGATTTATTTGGGCTTTACTTATCGCTTCTAGTGTTTAAACACTATTGTTTCTAGTGTTTAAAACACTAGAAGTGATAGGTAAAGTCCAAATAAATCGATAATAAAAATGGTATATATCACTTAATTATGTATGTATTGTTATGTAACTTGGTAAGTGGCTTTATGTGGTAGCGAGACACATATTTATGCATTGGAAATTCGCTGAGCACGCAGGTTTGCTGCGACGGGGTTATTTGTATGTTAGTAGAGCGTTTCAAACTTGTTAAAATACGTTTTATAATTAATTTTATCAGTGATATCTTAGATTTGAGACACTTAAACAAATAATCTTTAAGACTGAATTCATTAAATATGACATTTTTAAATGGTATATTAACCGCTGAAAAGTGTATAACAAATAAACACATGCGGAGAGGCTGGTTGAGTCGAGTTGCCGCTGTGCTGCTTGCTATTTGCCATTTCTGAATCTTGGTGCCCGACGACGACGGTTCAGGGCAGGTGGGTAGCAAGCCCAGCTGAGTGAAAGTGGTTTGACCACTTGGGGAAGTTGGGGGTTGGGGGTAGTTGAGGGGAGGGTTCTGCGTGTGTGTGAGTGAGCAGCGACTGACCTGACCTCTAGGCGGAATAGTTTGTCATTAGAGGTGACTGCACCACCGCTTCTTGGGCGTATGGGTAACAAACATCAGTTGGAGATTTACCCGAAGGCGACGATATCTAACTTCAAATTCATTAAAACACACCAGTGGATTAACCCATTGTTGATGTACGGATGTTTTTTGCTGTACTATTAACCTGCGTTTTGACGTTGTATTCTCCACTAAATCTGTTTGACGAAAGAATAATAATTGAAATGTATATGTTTTTAACATTTAATTTAGTATATTGAAAACATCAGTGATTTTTTGAATAATTTAAATCAACATGATTCTTTAGTTTTGACGATCGTAATCTAAATAAACTAACCTACGCAATAATATGACTGGGGTGCCCACCTTAGACAAAATAGAAAATTTTAAAAAAATATAATATAAATAAATTGTGATGAACTCATTTTGAAAAACTTTTACAAAAACAGAACAACTGCTTTATCTGAAAATAAAAACGAGTTCGCACGCAGCACGCTGACGTGAGGGAAGTGAATTTCCGCATTCAAAACTACACAAAATTTAGTCAAGGGTATAAAATAACACTGGTGACATTTTTTTACCAAACAAATATTTGGCTGTTCTGATGCTCCTGATTCTATTTAAATTCAATATCAGACTGACAATTGTACATTATAAGATTATGAGAAGTTATTCTCAGGATCAAAAGTTGGTATAGGGATATTTGGGGTGATACAATTACATCAATATACAACCTTTTCCAATGTAAAATCCCTATAAGACAACGTACATAGGGATAGGTGTAATACGTATAATATGTTTCATGTTTCATGTTTTTTGTTATGAATAGCTTAACATGCTATGTTAATATATTCAGTCAACTCGGTATATACTTGAGCTATAATAATGAGAGAGGGCTTAAAATTTTCGGTTTTTGACGAAAGATAATTTATTATGCAATAACGATTTTTAATTCGGGACTTTTCTGACCGCATCGTGAATCTGACAACATATCCACTGGGCTTCTTGGCTAAATTCATTCGATAGAACAAACAATCGGTTGATGACATTTTCTTATATCGTAACAAACGATATTCACGATATTGATGCTCCCGTGTAGGTGATAATGTGCTCACCATGGTTTTTAACAGCTGATTTATATAAACCTCATAGTGAGCAAATTATCGCCTACACGAGAGGTTTATTTAAATTAGATGATACAAACATGTGGTATTAGGGGCCATGCCTAAATTACGTCACGCTATATTCAGCCCTTTCCCCCCCCCCCCTGTGTCACGCTCTGTCATGCTGCTCATTACTCCCCCCTCCTCCCTGTCATGTCACACTTAAGAGGGCTCTAAACCTTCGCCAAACGGCTGAAAAACACACCTTCGTATTACTCAAATTCTGAGGTTATTAAAGCACCTAGCGACCTCCAGTGAACGATAAAATGTTTCTCATGAAATTAACTAGGTTAACAAAGTTATTTTAAGGTTTTAAGTTATTGTTATACATATTTTATTCGGGGTTAAACTCAGTAAAAATTGACCATTTTCTACTACGTAAATGTCAAACAGTTAAGTTCAAATTAGAAAGTTTTTCTGTTTTAAAACCCTTATTAGTTATTCAAGATCATTTCCCGCTAGGCAGGATTTCATAAAAACCAATATTTATCTCATAAATCAAGTAATTTGTGAGGGTTGTTTCTGAAAAGCGCTTCGCAAAACACCCCCGTACAGAGGACGCTCTGGCGAGCGGCGATGGAACTACCACCGCCAATGAGACATTCGTCAGTGTCGCCAACCTCTGTTTCTCTACTTATTGGGACATCGGACGGACGTAATTCCCCAGAAAGGTCCTCTGTGTCCTTGCTTCAAACTACTCTAAAGACACAATATTTGCCCGTCGTACCATACCGTCCTTCTTGATGATATAGCTAAATCAAATTTCAAATGACATTATCTGGGCTTTTTACCGTTCAAGAATGTGATCAATATCATTCAATATAATTAAATGATTAAACCTAATATACTTTAATACACCAACAATTTGAATAAAATTAATCCTTCCTTAAACAATATTTTTTCTACAAAAATTAAGATTGTTCTAGTTATTAATGTTTACAGTTGATACAAATAGTAACAATTACATTTAACGTTACCAAGTGCAACCCGTTTTATATTGGTTTTTGTTAACCGTATAGTAAGAAGTTTCTCATTAACAATCATAATTGTAACTCGGCGTAGGTACAACGTGGCTTTAGCCAACTTCATCACAATCTGTTTCATGTCATTTTCAAAGTGTGTGTGGTTTTAAAATACTTGTATAACGCGGCGCGGCGGCCGCGCCGATTTCCAAGAGCACTGAGCCGAGAAGTGACGAGGCGCCCCTCGACCAAGGGTGGGAGTGCATCACCTCACTTCCTGGAAGATCATCCCCTACAGCATTTTCCTTGTCCGCAAACCTTCAGTTCATCAGTTGATCTTTGTGACAGTGAAAATACCCCCAGTGTGTAAAAAGGCAGAAATATTGCCGTTTCGTCATGTGGAAACCTCAAGGAATGAGGATGGAAGCGTTTGGATCATGATTATTATAACAGATGATAATAATAAGTCTGTTATCATACTCAAGATGTTTCATTTCTGTTTACTAGTGATAATAATGCGGAAGCGGATTGCAGACGATGATATGAATCATATTCTGTCATTTTTTAAATGACTCATGCCAATGCTTGTACAAGTTTTAAGGCAATAAAGGAATTAATGACTGATTGATTGATTGATTGATTATTGTCATACTTTATCCCTTTTATCATATTATCTATGTTTTACTTTCTCCCCTCGCATGTATAGACATAGTGTAATACGAAAAAAGAGTCCCTGGACAAAAAATACTAAATAATTTTGTCTGGTCAAAAGAATGTTTTTTCATTATCGCAAAACCGTAGACCTTACAAGTAACGATCGAAAGGGGCGCCAAAATCGGATGGGGGCGCATCATATTTTCTCCCTTATTACATATAATAGCAATATTAAACTCGAATCATTAAACTTCAATTAAAGATGAAACCCCAGTTGAATACTCTCCAATACTCTCTTAAATATAATGAAGGTGCAACATGGTGAATACACAACTTTCTTCCCAATACGGTAATGCCTTTCAACAACTTAAAAATACTAATATAAAATCAGCCGGGTTAATATTACATATTTACAATTTATTTATTTTACAACTACGGATTACGCACTCCACCCGCACCCCGCGACCCGTCATGAGCGCCTAGCGTACCCCACCCCCCGAAAAATGTGCCGCGCCGTGCTGGAGCACGGCTCGCACTGCCCTAAAGCCGGTACTGATTATTACCATTTTATTTTAATTGATATAATTTTCCTTTTTATTACTGAAATGTCTTTAATTCCAAACGAAGTATTTTGTATCTTAGTGCCAATTTTTATCTTTAAAACCATAAACTATAACCAATTCAATGTTTATTAGTGATTGTTACATCGGGCTACTTTTCATGTTTTTTATTAACAGTTAAAATGTTGCAGTCTAACCTAATCCCAGAAATTCTGTAGCATATTACAGTACACTGTATACAATACCTATGTGCAATACAGTCGGGTTCTTACTTTACAACTTGTTTTTCTTCATCCCTTATACAACGTGATTGATAACTATTTATCTGAGTAATGATTCCATAATATTACACAATTGCAACGTTACTATTCCGAAATTAAGTTATATAATATCTTAAGTTTTTACAACTATTATTTATATAATCTAATTTCACAATTATTATTTGTTCTTGGATCTATTCTTAATCTTTAAATAATCTCACATGTTTTATCATAGAGGGTACATTTTATATCCTACGGACATTTTTATTGACAACTACGTGAGAACTACATGAATTTTCTATGCATTCATACATTTTAATGTTTATACATTTGTTATTCATGCAAAATGGTCGAGACAAACATTTTGAGTTCGGGGCTCAATCCAAAGTGAGATTCTCAAAGAGAATTTTAAAAGAATATAGAAGCAGTGAGGTGACAGCCAAGACATCAGCCTGCCTCCTGCCACTGGCGGCATCGGGAGTTACGTTGTTCGTTCAACTTCCCCACGAATCCATGGATTCCCTTTCGGTTGGCAGTAATGCGAAAAACCGGTTTAGAGGGTGGCTCGCCTAGCGCGGCCACTTGTGAAAATTGAAACTACGTGGAGCTTTGTGGGACACAGATCGTTGTACTCCACTGTGGCCACGGACCTTTAGAGCCACCTTAAGTATTGGGTTTTGGAATACGGTATTTCGTCACTATAACTGACGATTTCACAGGCTTTAACTCCATAAATCGTGACGCGTCACGCAGCCCTTAACCCCCCCCCCTACCCCGTGTCACGATCTGTCACGATGTGCCGCACTCCCTCTCCCCCCGGGGTGGTGTGACATAATATATGCACGGCCCCTTAGCCAAAGATAGTGTTCTTTCATAAAAAAAGCTTTCCAAAACGTTGTACACATTTAAATGGGTCAAAATACTCAAAAGTACTCCTCTTTATGAATAGCGGCTAAACGGATGATCATATCTTAAATCTGACGGGAATTCGTTCGTTGGAATTAAATGTTCTAAAAATTTTGTTTTTAATCTTTCTTGTCATCTCTTACCGTTTTTGTACAAAACTCGTTCAAAGTGGACAAATTGAAAAAGTGGAATTTTCCCCGCCCAAAAAGTACCTCCAAAACTCAAAAATGTTAACTTTTGGCAATTTATCGAGAGTTTCTTGGCAAGAGCTTTAATTCAAGTTTTGGGTCGAGGGGAGCTCGACTATGGGAAGGGTTCGACTAGTGAGTGAACCCGTCTAGCTTTATATAAGTAGATAAAGTTGTTAGGGACCCCTCAAAAACTTTTTAGGGGGTCACGTTAGGAACTTCTATGGTGGTCCCGGGCTTAAGTTTTACCGTGCAGGTCATGCTAATAGTTCACTTTTCCATAGGAAATTCACTAATAATTGTCCATGGTATGTTTAGTTATGTTAGTTCGTACAAAACAAATATTTGCTGGGCTTATAGAGTGCTTCAGTGTTATTACTCTCTCATCAACCGTAGTTGTTTCCACTTTGAACGCAGTCTGCCTCCTCTCAGAGTAAAATATTAACAAAATAAAATAAAATCAACCATTAAATGTTAATATTCTAAAAATTCTATTAAATGGTTGGTTTATTTTGTACTGAATTACAATTTGTATTGCAGTATATTTTTATTTACAAAGTATATACTATTTTCTTTTATATATACTATTAAACATTCATTGGAAAAAGTTACTATCGAAACTACATCCAAGTTTTAATTTAATATACGAATATTCAGTACTTATGGGTCCACATAATATCGGCGTGACGCACTGTGGGAAAATGACCTATCATTGATTGTACCGCTCTTAGGGAATCCAATCCCGGATGATATTTTCAATCCCGGGATTTCGGGATTATCTTGAACAATCCCGGGATCCCGGGACTAATCCTGGGATTAACATTATTTGCGTACAAATAACAGTGGCAAACTTATTTTTAGGTTTTCATGTTTAACGTTAATAAGTTATAACATTGTAATCTATCTAGACAATTTTGTACACATTTTGAATATATTTAAGCAGATAGCTGCTACGAAAAATTATTTTTTAGATCGTTCAAAATGTTAAGAAGTTTATTTTTGTGTAAGTATGACCCAGGATCTGAATACTTAACGGTTTAAATTGTCGTTTTCCGTCAGTGATCCTATTCGTCCTCAATAGGCACACAACCGCCCACGCCACGTCATCGTGATTTAGTTTGGCCAAACATCAATGCCAATGTGCAGTTTTTTTATTCCTGTTAGTTCGTGGGTCCGTGTCATGTTTGTTTAATGTATTGCGTTTTTAACATTCGACGATCTTTTGTGAGTGAACGACATACACGAATTGAAGCCTGAAGACGAGTTAATAAACAATCTCGAAACCGGTCGCCTATATTGAGGACGAATAGAATCACTGACGGAAAAAGTAATTTAAACCACTTGTCACAATGCATGCAGTCGGCCTGCAAAGTGTAGTTTTGAGTGTCTGACATTTGCTATGTTAAATTCTTGTACCACGAACACACGTTAGCCCCAGGGCCCAGGGCCGTATTTCCCTAAGGGCGCACGAGGCGAGCGCCCGGGGCCCCGGGCCCGAGGGGGGCCCCCAGGCCACGAAAGTGGGACTCCACGCGAGGCAGTGTTTTAATTATGTTCTGAAAAATATTGTTTATTTCTCAAATGACAATAACACAGATAATTTTAAGCTGTAAAGGGTGCTGTACGTTCAAACTAAGTCTCAAACCCAAAATTATCCACTAATGATTATTATTGTGGATACCGTGTGCGGATTTGATAAATTTGCCCTAATCCAGTCACAGGAATAGACCAGGTATTAGTTGAAATACAACTACTGACGCTTGTAGAAAATCTTATTTTGCTGAGTATAAGTTGTAGATATTTTATTTTTGCAATAGATGATCTTGTTCTTGAGCAATTTGTGCCTCCCAACCCCATAAACTATTTATTAATATCCGCCATGCTTTGCCGTCCTTGGAAGTTTCAGATTCCGTACAAGCTGATGTAAGTTAATTTTGCTGTTCTTGTTGCACACATGCACAGACCTCAGTATGACATATTATAAAATATTAGGAACAAACAGCCAATCAGAAAGTAATTAAATAATAGTATAAAAATTATTATTGGTTATGAAAGTCAACTAACGTGTAGAACACGTTAGAGTAGTCTTAAGTGTTTGAGGTTATCCTAGATATTATAATACAATTAATAATAAAGATGATAATAATAATGATAGGATAGCTTGTCTTTTTTTGTTTTCCGTATTATATTTAAAGAATTTATAACAGTTTGAAGGTAAAGATGTTTGTTTTGAATCAATTTAGGCCTATACTCAATACGATCAGCACTGCCCCGTCGGTGAGGGTTACGGGATGTATGCTTATAATTGTTGTTGCCAACACTGAATTCCCGATTACCCCCACACAATAGTGTGTTATTTTAAACAGTTAAAATAACGCAGGAAGAGACGAGAGGCCAATGATGAAGATACCACTTCCTTGTGTCATCACGTAAACTTTAAATCTATATAATGTACAAACGTCTACAATATAACTGACTTTTTACCACATTTAAGAACATTTGTGTGTTGTAATAATAGACTATCAAATGCATCCGCAAAACTGTTTTTTTTTAGTTTAAACTTAAAAAGTTGTCTTTGAATTAGCATTAAATCAGAGTAATTAAAAGCTTTAGAATCTTGAGTATAGAAAACGATACTCTGCGTTGTCTTTACTTTGAACATATAATTAATGATTTGTCAGCCAAAAACTGCGGAAAGAAGGAATTTTTACTGTCTATGCTGCATTAAATGTTATTTAATAAAGCCTATCCAGCAGTATTTTGATAAAAAAAACTATCAAAGAGTTCCTAATTAATGTGTATCGAATTCAAACATACTTCTTTCATATATGCTATGTTTGTTTTTAGCGAATTTCCCCTATAGGGAAGAAGCTATTACCGTAGTCGGCATGGTAAGACCTAGGCCCGGGACCATGATAACTTTTCGTTTTGAGGTCCCCAGATGTCAAAAACAGCATTCGTTCAAAACTGTGTCCGTGAGTACGATAACTCTGGTAAAAATAATCCGATTTTGACGAAATCTGGTATAAACGTGTAAAGCAGCATTTATGATTTTAAGTTCGAAAAACAGACAGATCGACCTATCCGAAGGAGTATTTTTTACCCCAAAATCTTTTTTTGAGTTTTTTACATGTAATTTTTGAAAAAGTCAAATATTGGTTTTTCCAATGCAATCAGCTTAAAAAGACGTACAATTTGGTGTTTTTATTATTGCTCTACGTTAAATGGTCACAGAGACATTGAAAGTGCTAAACACAGCAAACCTGCGTACTCATTCCCATGTTATTCTTATGGAGAATAAGTAAGTGTTATCTCCCTTAATTATGAACATAAATTAATAAAATTTGGTATGTGGCTTTACCTACTTGAGTTATATTGATATTTGTATAAAACCCAATTTTTTTGTTCCTTGCTTCAGCAAACCTGCGTACTCAGCCGCCATGTTATTCTTATGGAGAATAATTAAAATGTCATAAATCGTTTATGTATGAATGTACATTGATGAAACTTGGTATGTGGCTTGATGTGGTATTAAGTTATATATATATATATGCATTGGAAATTCGCTGAGCACGCAGGTTTGCTGCTACGGGGTATTATTATTATAATTTCGCTGAAGATGACTCATTCGTTTTTGGCGGGAAGTGAGTTTGAGGTTATCCCGATCAGCTGGAGGGCGGTGCGGCGGGATGAGATCAGCTGTTGGTACAGCGGCAGGGAGGCTGCTGTATTGATCAGGACCAAGCCAGCCAAGCCCAGTCTGAGTGTAGTGCGGCCCGCGATCACACCCTCCCGGCTACCCGACCATCCGGCGATGTAGTGAACGACAGTGCACGCCCGAACTGCCGCTGGATAAATGTGAGTGGGCGATAAGTTGTAGCGAGTCGGTTACTGGCCGGTGGGAATAATAGAGAGGAATCAGAAGTAACCAGAACTCGGTGCACCGCCCGAGAAAACGAGCGTGCTCGCACACATGTCGGAGCTTGTGATAGTGGAATAATACTGGATAGTTGTAATTGTATTATCGTAATAATTGCTTGTGCTTGAACCGGATTAATTGTTCAATATTAAACTGCGCGTCTTAAGCATGTTTGTAAAATACTAATGGTTATTTGACGAGAATTGCAAATCCTTTGAGACCGTATACGGCCGTAATGGTTCGGTTATTACAAATCTAACTGATATGTTTGTAAGATCACAATATTGAAATTTGTATGAGTATTTGCTTTTCGGTACTACAGTTCGTATTAAATTAACCTATGGTTCTGTAATCAAACATTTATTATATTTTAATCAAGCTTACATTTTTTTAAATAGTCTAAAAGGTTTCATTTGACGATGTGGTTGAAAAATATATATAAATGGTCCATTTTAAGGAACAATAATACACGTATTGTACAGTATGAACAATAACTGTTCACCAATCAAAATTGCGTTTAGTAGTTTGTAAGGACGTCAAAAACTGCAATAAAGATTAAATAACAACAAGTTTATAATCAAAATAATTTCATTATTTTAAGGGCGAAAATAATAACAAATTTGGGTTAAATAAACACTTCTAAAGGGAATTAGGAATTTGGGGTCGCCTTTCTGTTGTACCGCGTTTTTTAAATCGTGTAGCACGAATGTCACATCAATCGAATTATTAATACAGCTCGTTGATTGTAACTGCGTTAATTGAATCTAACATAATTGTACTTTGAATAGCTCGAGCGTGTATCTTATCGTCCATAACTTCCAAATTCGTCTATGTGCTAATCGTTAGTAAATCAAATAGTGCCAGTGGTGATAAAATGCGCACAGAGCTAATTTAAAATCAGCAATAAAGAGGAAATACGACCATATTGTACTTAAATGAATTATACAGTATTATTACTCAACTTGCTTGTCGCAGCCTTGCCCGCATGAACCAAAACTATTAGCACGCGTTGTTTACTTTATATCCTTATATTTACAAACCATCCTCACTTTACTTCTATTCCATTGATCAAGGCTTCGACATTCCTCGTTACTCAAAATTTCCTTCGTTTCAAAAGAAGAATGAGTAAAATCCGTCAAGTGGTTGCCTCAGAATCTTCCCGGGAGATAACATAAAATTATGTGGAGATATAATTTCAAAGAAACTCATTATAGCTACAGTAAGACATAAATATCTAGGTTATTAAGTTATAGCATATTAAGTAGTTGTTAGGTTATAAGTTATAGTAAATTATATAATCGTTTGTTTGCAATGCGAATTTTATTAAAAGTTTTATTTAGACCACCAGATAAAATCAGGTGTAAATTTCATTTATTCTGACAAAATAATCGTTAAATTCAGCTATTGAGCCAATCTAATCAATATTATTCTATCAACACCATTTAACATAAAATAGTCAGTAAAATCTGTTACGATGAAGAATGCAAAAGCAATAATTAATCATGCAAACTCATTCATTACTCTTAATGATCTGATCATTCTCGCATTAACGATCTCACAAAAACTACTGCTGAAGAACGGGGCGCCAACTATTGTTATAAACAAAAGTTGTAATATGAGTAGAAAACTTTGCTGAGCGGAACCAATCGTGGAACTACAACTTTTAAAGAGGTCACTAAAAATCCTGAAAATATAACAAGTGGATACAAAATATCCTACGGTAACGATTGTAATCATAATTAAGACGTAAAAAAAACTCCTTAACGAAAACTATATTTTAATAGCAACAAATTTTGTAAGCAATATTTTTCTAAACAAAAACTTACCAATACCTTAACACTTGTTAAATTAGAAATAACACTAGTATAAAAATTCACTAGTAGTTTTACGCTTACACATTTACAGTGATGTATTATCGAACAATGTGTAATTAAACACTAACTCATCAGATGACCTCTTATAAAAACAAATTGTATACACGCTAATATTCCCCATTTTAATAATATATACAATTTGTAGCCTACTTTAAGTTTAAAAATGGGCGATCTTATGTTATACATGAAATTGTACAGCATACAGCCATGCAACTGTTTGTCCAAAAATAATTAGTAATCCTAAGGAAGAATGTTTTTTGCTGTGTGTTAAGTGATCTTTCCATACCACATCACAGTAGATTCGTGAACAAAAAATATGGTTTCATTGACTGAACAACCAAAACTCACTTTGTCTAAAACAAAACTTAGGCTAAGTACAGAAAATACTGTATTAAAGAGCAATGAAGGACACATTGGTACAAATTATTAAAATGAAGTAAGTTTTGCTGAGTCTTGATACAATGTATAAATCAAAAGTTATATTCATTCAATCAATACTGAGCAAGATTTTTCAAAGCCTTATTAAACCAAAGTAGGCGTACAATGTTTTTCATAAAGTAACATTGTACATGCATACTTTATACATTTGGGTTTAGACCAAGTAAGTGATGACTGATGTTTAGGCAATAATACCGGGGAGACCGAGCCATACTCGGTGATGCTTGATGCCATACTCGGTGATACTTGATTCGTTTCGTGGGTGAAAAATACGTTCACTCTATATGCAATCTTTATTCAATGGTTCTTGACACTGTTTTCAAGAAATCATTTATTGATCCTTTACCTTGTGTACGTGCTACTTTTCACAGGTTAATTCATTCATAGCTGATATAACTCTTTTTTTGACTAAAAAAATTTTAAAATTTCAAATTTGTATAGGTCCCAAAGACTCAATTCCAAAGTTTTAACACAATCGTTCAGCTGGAGTCCGAGATAAATTTTGCAAACAAAAAACAAGCAGACAGATTTTCTGCGTATTACAGAATTGTCATGTTATTTATTCACGAATCTGTTGTTATGAGGTTTGGAAAGATCACATCTCACAGGGAAAAATCTTATATTATTTAACACAATTCTACGCCATTTCCTAGGTTGACAAAACATCTCTTGAACATTGTTCAACTATAAATTTAATGTTAAAAAAATTTTGTTGAATACGGTGAAAAAATGAAATAATCTTTACAGACATGTTAGTTTTGCGTAACACTGTTTGTGTTCTGTTGATCAATGTGTAATCTATTATTTGTTTTAATAATAGTAATTATTCATAAAGTTTTCATCACGTTTCCACTAACTATCCAGTATGCAGGCGATTCTACTCATTGCATTAGCACACAACTAACATCTAAGGTTTTGAGAGGTAAAAACAAATGACGATTTAAATTCATGCAGGGGCTCTCAAACAGGGGCACGACCTCCGAGGCGATTAGGCGATAAGGGAGCGCGGTCAGTTGACGTGACTTTTGAGCCCATGGAAGTAGTAAAATTAATTATTTTTAAAACAACGCCCTATATTTTAGAATGACTACTACACCTTTTGTTAAACAAGCTTTATACATATATGATGAGATAAATAAAATTAGAGTTTTGTCTGTAAATTGCTTGGAATTATGAAATGTTTGCATATTTTTACGTTCATACCATAGGAAAGCAGAAACGCGTCTTATCTCAATTTCTGTGAGTCTGTCTGTCTGTCTATCTGTCGGTGACTCTCGAGGACGGGTTTTTGTTCGCTTTTCACGGGAAAACGGGTATAGTGACATTGATGAAACTTTGTTTCTTTGTTCTATACATGCGTGAGAAGGTTTTAGGCCACTTTAACCGGCATACACCTTTTGGAAAAATAATGGCGGCCGCTCAAAAACGTGATTTCGTGCGATTTTGGACACGTTTTGTTCGCTTTTCAGGGTGCACTGATTTCGATGAAACTTTTTTTCTATCTTCTGTATGTGCGTTAGAAGGTTTTAGGTTAGTTGGATTTTTGGAAATCACCTTAGGAATCTACCCCACGGGGTTTTAAAGATCCTATGCGATTCTTATGGACAAAGTTTTTATTTGTATTAAACCAGATGATGACTTACCAGATGATAGTTATTCTATAAACAAATGGCGTGGTTCTTATTTAAAACGTTGAGTGAAGATTGGTAATAAATGACCCGCTTGGTAATAAAAGTATTCACTTATATAGAGAGGATATCTATGTAAAAAAATTAATCGTTCGTCTGTACATTGCTTGGAATTATGACATTATGACAATTATGACATTATTATTATGTATTACACTCTGCTCTACGTGGGTTTAAATATCCTATGTTATTCTTATGGACAAAATATTTATTTATATTGAACCAGATGATGTCTAAATAGTTATATCTACTGTATAACTTAAAATATTGTACACAGCTGTTTATCATTATGGAAATAAAAACCTACTTGAATAGCGACTCTCATAATGGAAATAAAAAACTACTTGAATGGCAACTCAAACTCTTTTTTCGATAGGCGAGAGTAGGGGGTATTGAGGAACTTTGTGGGCTCCCCCCCCCCGATTTAATGACCCCCCCGATTTTATATCTTTGTCCCCCCCACTTTGATTTTATATTTTTGCCCCCCACGATTTTATATTTGTTTGCCCCCCCGATTTTATATTTTGCTCCCCCCCTCTTCGATTTTTTATTTTTATTTCATGTCCCCCCCATTTTATATTTTGCCCCCCCGATTTTTTATTTGTTTGCCCCCCCCCGATTTTATATTTTGCTCCCCCCCCCCGATTCTATATTTATGCCCCCTCCCCGATTTTTTTTGTACTTGAGTACTTTTATTTCTAAAAGCGAGTCCAAAGTGTTACGTGTACCGATTTGGAGTCACAAACCACACGCCGTTTACTACCCGATAGAGTTCCTCGACTTAGCAACAGTACCCGAACTATCTGCCTGTATATTTCGTTAACTTCGATTTAATTTTACACTAAACGTGTAAAATTTAATTTTAATATTGTAAAATCATGTGGATTGTTATTTGCTTTAGTTAATCTACCATTTATATACAACCCGTACGAAGGACGGGTACACAGCTAGTAATTATTAAAACAATTAAGTTTTCAATGCTTCTTCTTCATAATTTTACATTTTAAGTACAGTAAAACTAGTTTTCTATGGTAGTGATAATATTGGAGCTGAATTTAGTGAAATTCTATCCGTTAGCAGGAAAGAATTATATTTATTGAACTGGTTGATTTAGATGTGAGATTTTCTCATTCTTATATGAGAGTGAGAATGCTTAGGCTGAACTTTAACGAGAGTTTAAACTCGCCTATGAAAAGTATTTTGAATTGCATATCCCCCTTCAAAATCAAAAACAAAAAGCGACTATTGAGAAGAATATTAGATTAAATTACCTTTACTGAGAATCACATAAAATATTTAATAATAAATACAAACGGTTTTTTATCAAAGTTTGAAAATAAAGTCACTCTAATGAAGATCCTTGCTTGCCTTAATATAGTCTGGAAAGTGGGTTGACTTAAAACAGTTAAAGTAATTGTCTTAATTTCTAAACTGATTGGGGGTGCAGCAACTTTTTAAATCTTAACATTGGGTCTTGGCCAACAAGTTTGAGAATCGTTGAATTTATGCGTTTCACATGATTAGTAAATCAAGAATTCTTGAGCAACACTTCAATACAAAAAATGCTTACAATGTAAACAGCAGGCTGGACAATTTTTGGAATAAACGTTAATTCATTAATTTGTTCATTCAAAACTCATGTGAATTCCGGTAAAATCTCTAAATAAAAGCCAGTAGACCTCTGGGCGTCGTTTCGTCTATAAATGGTCTCCTCAGTAAAGGACCATTGTCGATTACAGTTGTTCTCTGCAAAATGATTCTGAATGGTATTCTGAATTCATAAATGAATGATAAATTATTGATCTGAATGAATTTTGTAAATCTAGAACTAATCTGTTAGAATGCGTCTCTTGAAGAAGCGGTGGGGAAAATAACACATTTAATAATGTAGAAGTATAAACACCCCAAAAGTTCTAAAGTCCTTTAAATACAGCTAGTTTCATATAGCCTAGTGACAAAATGCCTTAAAAATTACAAATTTGCAAACAGAAATATTTTTGTTGGAAAATATGCACTCATGTCGTATGCCTCTAATATCAAGTTTTACGCTTCTGGCTAGGTGGTTTTTGCAGCCATTTTGGAAAATTGCGGACATGTTTTTTTAATGTTTTTTTACATAAAAAGTTAACCTTTCATCGGGGGAAAAATGTAAAACTATATCTTGGACTTGATGAACTATTCACATTTAATATATTTTTCAATATTATTGCCTTTATGCCGTAAATCTTAACAAACTAACTTGAATCAGGTTTTAAATTGAATGGTTCTGAGGAAAAGAAGAAAACATAAGAAATAAGAAATTGTTAAGAGCACATATCAAACAAAATCACAGTCTGCAACAGATAAAGATTAAACTTTAAAGGCTAAAAGATCAAAACTTTACGGTTTTCGAATATGTCCTGAATCTTTCCGCACACTTTGATATATTATAGGATAGGCGTTTTCACGATACACCTTCATTTTATCACGATGGATTTCCCATTTCATTACAGGCATTCCAAAATTGGCGTTTTAAATATAGATATGTATGTACTACCTAGGTCAACAATTTTGATTTGGTTATTATAGGATGGTTTAAAAAATATTGCACTAGACTTGTCCCTAAAATGAAACATCGACCTATGTTTGAATTAATAACATCAAACATAAATTATCTGCGCCCCTCGCGATAACAATGTCTCCACCCCAAATGGACATTGTGTACACACACCGTTTTGTACCTTTTTTGACTAATTGATAAAAGCTATTTTTCTATAAAATCATTATTAATTAATAGTTATGAATTATAAAATATATATTTGTTCACAATATTATTCTAACTCATAATTTTCGAGAGATTAAGCGACACAAGCCTTATATTGTGAGTGTTAAGCGTAGGACGACTTAATTAACAAACAAAAAGCGAGAATAAATTAACTAACAAAATATAGAGCGATTTTATTTTATGAGCCTAACATTTTGTAAAGATAGTTAAATAAAAAGAATAAGCAGTTTTAGGCTACACAGCAGCAGTCGTAAATTTACTATGATCAAAATTAGACTGTGCTATTTTTGTGAGGCTAATGATATGGCTTTACAGGGTACGAATTGTAACTGTCGTCAACAGAACGAAAGTGGAGTGAACGAGGAACGAGTTGTAGGCCCTAATCCGTCAACGTCGCAAAGAGTTTGAAAACTAATTTAAGGGACAGACTGAATGGAATATTGGTGTCATAAAAAACCAATACGAAAAGATTTTGAATGGTAAAATTCAAAAATTGCACAATTACATTGTTCTTGCAGTAGCAAATAAGAGATTTCAGCCAACATTGAAAGTGAAGTTACCTTATTTAAGATAATAATGTCAAACATGAACTTTTATAGGTAAACAGCAAACATTCTTGGTTTTTAGACAACTCCGAAGACAAAAACATAAAAATCAAGACACTCAGTGAACAGTTCCAATCAAGAAAGTGTAATGTTTGTGTGACATTTCAATTTCTCAATTTTACACATTATACAATTTTACTGAACCATTTGATTAGTTTTGCAGTATGACAACTTTGCTAAATTTTATCTCTGCATTTATATTCTTCAAATGAACTATGAATATGTTTATAAGCATGTAAATACGTTTTATTTTTTACTTTACTCCCTATACTGTATAAAGAGGAAACATTGTTTTCGTCTAAATTTTTGAATTCGAGTTGTCGGTGCAAATCTTTGTTTTAGTGCTGAACCCTAAAATGTTTTTTCTACGGTAATATCTGTCTGTCCGTCTATCCTGTCTGGACAAACAGAAACCACATACCAGTAGGCCGAATTTCATGAAATTTGGCATGTAGGTATTATGAGATGTTTCTAATTTTTTATTTTAAGGTTGTTTATTTCGATGACATTTGGCACGAACGTGTAAAGCAACATTTATGACTTCGAATTTATGAAGTTCGAAAACCAGAAAGATCAGACTATGGGAAGAGGGTTTTATGGGGGATCAAAGATTCCAAAATCAGTTTTAGCGAATTTCCCCTATAGGGAAGAAGCTATTACCGTAGACGGCATGGTAAGACCTAGGCCCGGGACAGTGATAACTTTTCGTTTTGAGGTCCCCAGATGCCAAAAACACCATCCGTTCAAAACTGTGTGTGTATATATATATATATATATATATATATATATATATATATATATGTGTATGTCGTAAAAATGGTTAAATGATTAAATTTTGTACAAACATGTAAAGCAACATTTATGACTTTAAGTTCGAAAACCAGCCAGATCGCTCCATCCTAAGGGGTATTTCGGGGATTTTGTACCCCAAAAATGGGTTTTTTGAGTTTGTTACATATAATACTTTAGTAAATCAAATTTTACTTTTCACCGTTGAATTTAGCTTAAAAAGACAAACAATTTGGTGTTTTGATTATTGCTCTACGTCAATTGGTTACAGAGATTTAAAAGTAATAAACACAGTCCGTTGTCCAATGTTATTCTAATGGAGAATAAGACACATTGTATATCTCGATTATTTATCAACTTAACCTGACGAAACTTGGTATATTGCTTCATATCGTTGTGCTCTATTGATATTTGCACTAAAAACGATTCATTGGGTGATAGTTTCCGTAGCAGCAAACCTGCGTACTCAGCCCCCATGTTATTCTTATGGAGAATAAGTAAAAGGTTATCTCCGTTAATTATGAACATAAATTAATCAAACTTGGTATGGGGCTTTACCTAGTTGAGTTATATTAATATTTGTATTAAAACCCATTTTTTGTGTTCCTTGTTTCAGCAAACCTGCATACTCATACCTGCCATGTTATTCTTATGGAGAATAATTAAAATGTCATAAATCGTTTATTTATGGATGTATATTGATGAAACTTGGTATGTGGCTTTATGTGGTATTAAGATATATATATATATATATATATATATATATATATATATATATGCATTGGAAATTCGCTGAGTACGCAAGTTTGCTGCTACGGGGGTATTTTGCATTTTCTCCCTTAAAATTTTAAAACACTCAATTGGTTTTGACAATTTTATAGAGCTTAAAAAAGCAAAAAATGTAGTATTTTTAATCAGTGGTTGCGGAGAAAATCCAAAAAATGTGTTCATAACATTTCCCATATGTTAATCGCAAGGGAAAAAGGTTTTTAGCTTTTCCTCAGTTAATTTGACTGAAACTTCAAATTTGTTTTTACCGATAAATTCAGCTCTACAAAAAAATCATTTTGGTGTTTAAATTGTGATTCTACGTCCAACCGTTGCAGAGATATTCAAAGTGCTAAACACAGTACGTTGTCCAATGTTATCTTTATGGGGAATAAATAAAATTTGATATTTCAATTATTTAAGAATTATATTGATGAAACTTGGTATGTGGCTTCAACTAGTACTGGTATATTGATATTTGCGTAAAACATGATTTTTTGTTGATGTCCCATAGCAGCAAACCTGCATAATCAGTCATAATATTATTCTTATTGAGAATTAGTAGAGTTGTATATCTCCCTTAATTATAAACATAAATTAATAGAACTTGGTATGTAGGTTAACCTACACACCTACACACCTTGGTAAACCTGGTTGAGTTATATTGATAATTACATAAAACACATTTCTTATCTTTCTTATTGCAGCAAACCTGCGTACTCAGCCCTAATGTTATTCTTATGGATAATAAATACAATTATATATATATCACTAATTTATGAATGTATTTTTATAAAAATTGGTAAGTGGCTTTATGTGGTTATGAGAAACATATTCATGCATTGAATGGAAATTCGCTGAGTACACAGGTTTGCTGCGTCGGGGGTATTTTTAAAATACAAGATAACACACGCCAGGTAGGCCAAGGCAATTCGTTTTCTTCTAAGGGAGCAGATCTTCTAAATTTAACAATCGGTCTTACTTTGTATTTTACTAGATAAAAAACAGTATTCTTTGGGAATGTTTTTAACTAACAAAAATAAGATATTGTGAATAATTACTAGTGATAACAAAATATAATAAAACAAATTCTTACGGCTTTATTGTACCTTGTTCAGAGCAGTATTTTAATAACTTTATCAATATATTTTGCTGAACCAATGTTAGATGATGTATAGGTGAGGTATATATTTGCATTGTAAATTCACTGAATACGCAGGTTTGCTTGACGGGAGTCTTTTTTTACTAGTTTACATCATATACCTAAAATAAGCCCTAATATGTGTCAATACATATCTACAAACTGTAGAAAGAAATTATAAGTAAATCATTTAGTTGTAATAAATGTACAAAAAAGAAGTTAATAAATCAAACACAAACACCTTATGCATCTGGTACCTATTCCTTTCGGATGGTATTGCCAATCAAATTAGCCGGAAGGACGTAGAGAGCCAACAATGCTGTTTCAGTGGCCCTCCAGCCGGGGGCGTGTCCTTGTCCATTGAACCACATTTTATTACCTTAAGATACGATTACGACCCTCCAGCTTATTTCCATTCTTTCACTTGAATGTTACAGATCTGTCAATTAGGTTATTTAGGTCCTAGGGATATTTAGGCCTGAGTATAAAGCCTTGAACATCTGGCAGAATGTTGTTATAAACTCAGTGTTAAATAAAATTGATTGTTTGGAGCGGAAATTAGGTGTCAACTTGATTAATGAACCAATTTGTTCAATAATTATGCATTCCAGTAGAATATATGATATATTTTTAGTTTTGTATTACAAGAAAACTAATCTTAAATAATAAACTATTGAAGTGTTTACAATTGTCTTAAAATCCATATTAAATTATGAGAAAAACACCGACTTACACGAAGTAATTTTATTTTTGTCCCAGGGTATGGGAAGCTTTAGGGTGAGTTTTCTATATTTTTTTAAAATATTCATTTTTATTTTGTAATGATTACAAAAATAATGAACTATAATATATTACCATTGAGAGTGCCTGAAATGTTCTGCCTAGCAATAACAGCAGTACGTCGATGGGTTGAAAATGCAGATCAACTCTTGAAGGCGCTTGGCCTGAGAGCTCTTGAATTATCAGCGGTTTAAATTCATTGAAAAACAGTTTCTTTTACAATTTTTCAGTTATCCTACTAAACAAAATCTGTACTAGGAATATGATACTTTAGGGTTGATAATTTCAGATAAATCTAGTGACAATAGCTTATGTTAATAATATTCACCTTCTAAATTTGAAATGATCAAAAAACTCTTCTAAAGAATAGACACTCTTAACAATATACAAAGAGCAATATACATTGCTATTAATGTGACATAATCATGTGTTTATTGTATTTTGAATAACAGATGTTTTCGTTTTAGCGAATTTCCCCTATAGGGAAGAAGCTATTACCGTAGTCGGCATGGTAAGACCTAGGCCCGGGACCATGATAACTTTTCGTTTTGAGGTCCCCAGACCCCAAAAACACCATTCGTTCGAAACTGTATATATATATATATATGTGTGTGTCCGTGGGTGCGATAACTCTCGTAAAAAAGGTCCGATTTTGATGAAATTTGGTACAAACATGTAAAGCAGCATTTATGACTTTAAGTTCGAAAACCAGACGGATCTACCTATCCGAAGGGGTAGTTTGGGGGGGTTTTGTACCCCAAAAATGGGTTTTTTAAGTTTTTTACATACAATTTTTGAAAAAGTAAAATTTTATTTTTTCCCATCGGAATCAGCTTAAAAAGACGCACAATTTGATGTTTTAATCATTGCTCTACGTCAATTGGTTACTGAGATATTGAAAGTGCTAAACACAGTACGTTGTCCAATGTTATTCTTATGGAGGATAAGAAAAATTGTATATCTCGCTTATTTACCAACTTATCCTGACGAAACTTGGTATATTGCTTCATTTCATTGTGGTCTATTGATATTTGCACAAAAACCCATTTTTTGCCCGATAGTTCCCGTAGCAGCAAACCTGCATACTCAGCCCCATGTTATTTTTATGGAGAATAATTAACGTGTTGTCTGCTTTAATTATGAACATAAATTAATAGAACTTGGTATGTAGCTTTACCTAGTTGAGTTATATTGATATTTGTATAAAAGCCCATTTTTAGTGTTCCTTATTTCAGCAAACCTGCATACTCAGCCGCCATGTTATTCTTATGGAGAATAATTAAAATGTCATAAATCGTTTATTTATGAATGTATATGATGAAACTTGGTATGTGGCTTTATGTAGTATTAAGATAAATTAATATGCATTGGAAATTCGCTGAGTATGCAGGATTGCTGCTACGGGGGTATTTAAATAAGTTTTCAGTGATAAAATCTTAATAAAAGCATGTTTGTTGTAAGTAGCATTTCTTTATTTAAATTCACTATCTCACATGGTGTCAGAAATTCAGAAAATTATTTAAGTTATGTATAATAAATATCATATTAAGAGGGGGCTGGACCTAGCTCCGCCAGCCGCCGGTTCCGGTCGTCTTTTAACATGGGGCGCTACTATAAATATTTTATTTTATTGAATGCCCGCCTTTAAATGCAAAAATGATCGCAGGCTAACCAATCTGATAGTTGTTAGCCGTATGACCTTATAATCAAAATGAATTATTAGTGAATTTCCTTTGGAAAGTGAACTATTAGCATGACCCGCACGGTGAAACTTAAGCCCGGGACCACCATAGAAGTTCCTAACGTGACCCCCTGAACACGTTTTGAGGGGTCGTTCAAAATTGTATATATATATATATATAGGCATATATATATATATATATATATATATATATGTGTGTGTGTGTGTGTGTGTGTGTGTGTGTGTGTGTGTGTGTGTGTGTGTTTGCACTCTAGCGGTCGCATTTTTTGTCCGATTTACTTCAAATTTGGTAGGGACATTCCTTTTTGTAATCAGTTGGACAAGTTCGTTAGGCAAAACAATAGGAAAACTCCAAACCCTTTTTTGGGGATTAATCTTTCAAATTTTGAGTTTTCGGGCCCAAAAGGGTCAAAAATGCCCCGTATGTAAGATTAATGCATGTAAAAATATGGGAATTAGTGAGGCAAAAGTTTTAAGCCCTCTCTCGTCATTCTAGCATACATATTTGCCGAGTTATTAAAGATAATGTGTATTGACTAAACACAGTACGTTGTCTTATGGGGGTTTTTCACTAGAAAAGCCAGTTATTCCTTTGTTAGAGTACTTATATCAACCCCAGCAACCTCACGCCTACGTTAAAGCCTGTCTGGACCTTCTCCTAACATTATAATGCGCAAAATTGCGGCGACCGAACATTCTATTTCATAACCTCGTGGAAACGTAAAACACATGGGTAGAAATCTCCGATAAACGTTATTAAAATTGCCAGTAAAACACGTTTAGAGCAGTTTTTTTAAATATTTTTTATTTCATTCGGATGAGTTTATATGGATAGTTATATTTTAAAAAGCATGAATTTAAATTTAAAATTTCTCAGTGTTTAAAAAAATAAAACTATCAATATAAACTCATCAGAATAAGGTGAGAAATCTTTGACAAATTTACTACAAAGGTGTTTAACTGGCTATTTAAATATCGTTTACTAGCTGTGTACCCGTCCTTCGTACGGGTTGTATATAGATGGTAGATTAACTAAAAAAATTAACAACCCACATAATTTTACAATATTAAAATTACATTTTACACTTTTAAAGTAGAATTAAATTAAAGTTAACGAAATATACTATGGCAGATAGTTCGGGTACTGTTGCCAAGTCGAGGAACTCTGTCGGGTAATGAACGGTGTGGTTTTTGCGACTCCAAATCGGTACACGTAAAACTTTGGATTCGATTTTATAAATAAAAGAACTCAAGTACAACAAAATATTAACCCTGTTTAATTTAACATTTTAAATACTTTGATACATTAATCTTTACATTCCAATAAATTAATAGTAATGTAACGAAACATTAAACTTTAAAAACATTGACAAACCACTTTTAAAATCACCATTCTTGCCAGGTCCTGTTTTCATTATAATTGTAAATAAAAAATTTAAACTTAAAAAAATCATATGTTTTAAAAACATATGACTACTTGATTTTATTTAAATAAATGTAAATCAATATATACGAACTGTTCTAACAGCGGTCATGGTGAAATGAACGGTATTAAATATTGTATATGTTTGTTTATCCCTTTGGAATAGACCTACATTTCTGTTGATCTGCGTTGCTTGTTCATTTGTGGACGTGGGGATGGCACAATCACAGAGCCAGGCACTTTTCAGATTAAACTGTTTATGAACCTCGGTGTAACAAACCGTCAATCAATAAATCCTGTGAGTTTGCCGCACGGCCGCTCTGCCAGTCACTTTCTTTCGATAATCGTAGAGCTTATTAGGAATAACTTAGCTCGGTTTGTAGCAAAAGGAGTCATTATTAATTAATTTTCCAGTAAACCGTCGATAAAATACAGGCTAAACAGAAGGTTAGAAGTTATAGCCTCTACAAGCCAGTAGTGTTTTATATCCTAACTATAGCAACAAAGTCCATTGTAACATAAAATACAACGGTCTCTAGAAAATAGATCACAAATTATGTTAATGAAAATTGCTAAACTCGACTATAATAGTGAAAAGTGATATTCTTAAAGCGTATGAAATTGTCTTACGGGATATAATAAAAGACGTCTTACAACACTTAAGAATATATTTACACTTTCTTTAAAATTTTTTCTTTAAATCGATATAAGGCGGTGGCTACAAAACTGATACCCAAGGACAAATTTTGACCAGAGAAATTAATAAATGTCTAATGTATTTCTTATAACTTAATTTTTTGCTAGTAATTTTTATCAGACATAAGATTTAGAAGTTGCTTCATATTTGATCAGCCTTTACACCAAACAGTCTTGACAAGAATTTTGGGTTTAGTCCCTTGTATGCGGGGCGTGCGAGAAGCCGCCAGTGACAGCGAACCCGTCATTCTAGGTGTTGTAAATCACACTAGACAATACCGATCCTTTGACTGAAGGCCGAGCCTACGCACGCTGCCGGTCGGTAAGGAAGAATTATTTGAAAAACCGCTCTAGTGGCCAAACTCCAAACGAAAAGGCGGAATTCTATCTGACTCCTGCCCCCTCTTAACCATTAGAAGAATGTCAGTCAACCCCCCAAAACCTTTCACAATATCAGAGGATGGATTCAAAAAGATTGGGAAATATGGAAGCAAAGTTTTGAGTTCTATGAAAAGGCAACTGGATTGGATGAGAAAGATGTTGAAGTACAGGTACCGTAGCAACTTTCATGTCTGTTTTAGGCTATGAGTCATTCCAATTTGTAATAGTTTTTCGTTGTAAAAAAGAGATAAAAAGGATCTGAAATTAGTTTTAAAACACTTTGATGACTACTTTTCGTCCCAGAAAAATGTTACATTTCTCAGATAAATTTTTAATAGCGCACTCCAAGGCGAAACAGAAAGTATCAATGAATTTATCTCTAGATTAAAAAACTTAGCTAAGGAGTGTGAGTTTGGTTTGCTTAGAGACAAACTAATTAGAGACAAATTAATAGTTGGATTGAGGGACTGTCCTCTTAGAGAAAAACTTCTTCTAGAGTCAAAACTCACCCTCAGTAAAGCTATAGAGATAGCATGTCTCACTGAACAAACAAAGAAACAGTTAAAATATTTACAAAATACTCAGCACAGTATTAACAAGGTGACTGAGCCCGATTCAGAAAATGGCGATAGAAAAAAAGACACAGATTATGGTAAAAACGTTACTTTCAAATATAGAAATTGTGGAAATCAACATGGTTCAAGACAGCTTTTGGCAAGGTTTGCATGAGATGTTCTAAACTTAACCATTTTGCTAACTATTGTAGGTCTAGAATTAAATCTTCAATACCACCAGTTTCCTCAGTCGATGAAAAACCTGACGGAGAAGTTGAACAGCATATAAGTTTGTTGGAGATTGCTTGTGGTGAAGCGCACGATCGTTGGAATGTCAATGTAAAAACAGGTAATTTTCAGTTTAAAGTCAATATTGATTCTGGAGCAGCCTGCAATGTACTTCCCAGGTCTAATATTTTCAAGTGTCTAAATAAACAGATAACAACATCTAGTACTAAACATTTGGTTTCTTACAGCACACAGTACATCAACGTGTTAAGTGAAATTGAATTGGACTGTTTAGTTGGCAATCGATTAAAAGAAACCAAGATTAAATTTTTGGTTACAGATAGTGACAAAGTGTCTCCGATTTTAGGGGCTAAAACGAGCAAAGAAATAGGATTGATAAAAAGGATTGAAAATACAGATAGTTCTAAAGAACAAATGAGCGCAATTAAAGATTTTGTATATTGACTTAGTTGAAAATCCAGTGTTGAAAATTCATGCAGCCAGAAGGATACCATTTGCGATACGAGATGAAGTTAAAAGTGAGATAGACAAAATGGTAAATCTAGGAGTTATTAAATCTGTTGATAAGCTAACCCCAGCTCTGTCACCATTAGTCCGGCAAAATGGAAAGATACGCCTTTGTCTAGACCCTAGAGATGTAAATGAAAGCTTTGAAGAAGACATTTTCATTTAAAAACATTGGACGAGATATTGGCAAAACTAAATGATGCAAAGTACTTTACAAATTTGGACGTGAAAAAGGGATTTTGGCAAATACATGTCACAGAACTCAAGATTACTTGACGTTCGCCACCCCTTGGTGAAGATATACTTTTACACGATTACCCTTTGGGTTAGCTTCAGCGCCTGAAGTTTTCCAAAAGTTGATCTGTGAAATTCTGAAGGATGTACCAAATACAGTGTGCCATGGATGATATCATAATTTATGCAAATTCTGTGGGTGAACTTAGGAAAGTAACTGGAATTGTCCAGAAAAGGCTCAAAAAAGCAGGCCTCAAACTAAATGAAAAAAATGTGAGTGTGAAATGACGAAAATTAAATTTTTAGGTCATTTTATAAGTGCTAATGGAATTGAAATTGACAAAGGTAAAATAGAAGCCATAAATCAACTGCAGCCCCCAACCAACATTAAAAGAGCTTAGACGTTTCACGGGGTTAAATTATCTCTCAAGATTCATTCCCAATTACTCTGATCTGGTTTATCCGTTAAGATTACTTTTGAAGAAAGACAGTGAATTTACCTGGACCGTCGATCAACAAACATCTTTTGAAAATGTTAAAAAGGCAATTACAACAGCGATTTTATGATGTAAGGAAGTCTATCAGACTGTCAGTTGATTCAAGCCAGCACTTGATTGGAGCGGTCCTTTTGCAAGATCGTCCAAATGCTTATGCTACCAGAGCATTATCAGCAACCGAACAAACTCTTCCACAGATTGTGAAAGAAGCCCTTGCAGTACAGTTTGGATGTAAACAGTTTCATTGTTTTATTTACGGTAAAGCATTAACTATAGAAACTGATCATCAACCACTCAAAACAATATTCAAGAAGACATTTGGCGAAGCACCAGTTCGTCTTCAAAAGATAATTTTGGAAGTAATTCCATGCAATCCTAAAATAGTCTACATCAAAGGAAAAAATATGCACTTCGCTGATGTTCTAAGTAGAGACTGCAAAGCATCTGAAGATTCTACCATGAGTGATAACAACAACAACTTTGAAGTGCTATCGATTTTCACAGTGCACCCTAACAATCCACTTTTTCGCGTTGAAGAAGAAACTTCAAAAAGTTCCTCCTTACAAGATCTTATAAAAGTAATTCATGAAGGTTGGCGTGTATCTAAAATAGAGTTACCAAGAAGTCTGCATTTGTTCTGGAATTTCAGAAATCAGTTAATGTTTGAAGATGGAGTGATATTCAAAGGGACTAAAATTGTGATTCCAAAAAATATGAATATGGATGTCATGAAAATAGTTCATACGGGGCATCAAGGAATTCAATCGTGTTACCAGAGAGCTAAAGAATCACTATATTGGCCTAACATGTTTGAAGATTTTACACACTACGTTCGATCGTGTACTGTATGCCAAAGTCAAAGCAGAGCAGAGGTTAAAGAACCTAACAAAAGTAAACATGTCCCAAAAAGACCATGGGAAGTCACTGCGGCAGATCACTTTGATTTCAAAGGTAAAACTTACCTTGTTCTGGGGGACAGCTATTCCGGTTATTTTGAGCTTGCTGAAGTGATATCAACATCAAATTTTGCAACTATCAGTCAATTAAAGTCTTGGTTTGCAGTACATGGTGTTCCTGCTATAGTCAAATCAGATAACATGCCTTTTAATTCTGCAGACTTCAAGAACTTTTCTAGACGATGGGGATTTGAGCAATCTATTTCTTCTCCGCATTTTCCAAGGGCTAATGGATCAGCAGAGAGGTTTGTTCAAACTGCCAAAAACTTACCAAGACGATGTCATCAAGATGGGATTGATATGTTTGAAGCCCTGCTCAACTACAGAAACACACCACGCTCACCTGATCTAGGTTCTCCTGTGCAAAGACTTATGTCTCGAAGAACACAAATATTAATCCCAATCTCTGACGAGCTCCTCTTACCATCTGTCATTGATCCTACAGAAGTTCATATAAGCTATTGAGGGCAAGAGAAAATGTACACTGGCCGTGGGTCTAAAACAAAGCCTGAGTTAAAAATCTGAGAAAATGTTAGAATACAACAAGGCCAAGTAGTGGGGGTTTGCCGGTGCTGGCTCACTTGATTAATTGCTTCCGGAAGAGCTGCGTCATTAAATACGTCATCTGAGGCTGAGCCAGTGACGTAGGCGGTTTTGTGACGTAATGAGTGAAAGGTTAAAGTTCAAGGTCACGGGGAGGTAATTTTAAAAAAGTACTACCTCGCACGCGTAAAATCCGATTGTGATTCGATAGTTAATCGATAATAAATATCGAATAAATATCGAATGAAACAATCGAATGATACGAGTGCGAGGTAGTACTATTACAAATATTACTTTATTTACAATAATTCATGTTTACAATAGTTCCCCGTTGTTCGTTGTCATCGATGTTGTTGATCCGGACAAGTTGCGGCCATCACTTCGCTTTCTGAAGAAAGACGGTAGATACTTCGATCCCTGCGCAGAGTCCATGTTGTGTTTTTGACACCTATCTGTTCTGTTAGGTGTTTGCATTTCATTGCTGTCAGGAGGAAAGAATACGTGACGGCAATGAAATAGAAACATCTATCAGACCTTGAGTGAAATGATATTGTTATTTTGTGAAGAGCGTCTCGGAGAGCTCGATGTTCACCGGTCGAGAGCCAGAGGTGTACTGACTATTCGCTAGCTAGCGTTTTTGGTATCAAACAAAATGGTGGGGGTAAAAGTGTAGTAGAACGAAGCAGATGGTGGACAGCAGATGGGCGGCGGCAGGTGGCAGGCGGCAGGTGGCAAGTGTGCGGCAGATGGTAGTCCCCCACTACACCAGTCCCCCACTACACCAGTCTCCCCACCAAGTTTTACATCGCACAATAACTAGTTTACATGTGTTAGTTAGGGTTTAGCTCTTAGACTGTCAAGACCTTACCTCCGTAACTAAAAACCTCAATAATGTTTGCGCTTCAACGCTGTATAAGTATAACAGCTACTATGATCTAAACCGGTGCATGTATTCATATGGTTCTTTTTGCGTAGCAAACAACTGGTTAAAAGTGTTTCAACCTCAATTATTCTTCGACGAAACCGCTCATTGTCCACTAAAAGTGTAGACCTTCTGTCTTCATCGTCAGGGAAGTAGAAAGTAGTGTCAAGGGGACTACTGAAGGTCACCTTCCTCATGTTCCTGTAAAACTGCGACATTTTTCAGACCGTCTAGGTAGATGTTCATACGACAAGAGCTGGAAGAATAATGATGTACCGTTATCGTGTATAATAGGCATCTACCCCCACCACAACGTTACCTTGTCCTTCAAACCATCGTTTTTACGCCACGGATGCTATACTGTTGGTTAGATTTAAATTTAAATTGCACCTACTTGTTCGCCTTGTCAAGCTGCGTAATTGAAGTACCCACATGTTAGACCTTGAACCAAAAACAAAGAAGTTATTTAGGTTTGTCCTTGAAAATAGTTGTTTTTTCGCTGTTGCTGCTATACCCTTTGTTGGATCTGAATTCTGTTTGCACCAACTTGTTCGTCTGATCAATCCGCGTAATTTGAGTACCCACTTAATATATTTTAAACCGTAAATAAAGAAGTTATTTAGGCTTGCCCTTGAAAATAGTTGTTTTTCGCTGTTGCTGCTATACCCTTTGTCGGATCTGAATTCTGTTTGCGCCAACTTGTTCGTCTGATCAATCCGCGTAATTTGAGTACCCACATGACATACTTTGCACAAACTGTGTCCCCCCCCCTTTTTTTGGGTCATGTTCAAGGTCAAGGTCAAGGTCAAGGACCTTGGGACTTAGAAATTTTCACAAAGTGGGCTGCACACAAACATAAGACTAATAGTCTCCTGCCTATGTACAGGCCAAGTCCCTAACTTGAAATGCTTAGGGTGGTCCTGAAAAGGACCGTTTGTGTTTGAAGGAGATGGTGGATAAGGAGCGGTGAGCGGTAGTCAGTGTTTATTTTTCCTTTGTAACCCACTTTACTTGTCCCTTCTGCCGTACTAAAATCAAGTCGCACTTGGTCTCAGGAGGTGGCAGAGTGGACCTTGGAAGGTGGACCTTGACGTAACGGCCGCCGCCAAAGAGGTGTTGGAGTAGGTACTCATCATCGCTGATCTTCCCCACAAGTAGATACTCCACGTTTAATTTCAACTGCGCAAACTTGACGGCGACAGACTCCAGCGGCGTTACCAACTCGGTAAGTTTCACCGTAGCCGTCCTCTTCATTATCTCCTCAACAGTTGGTGGCGGCGATGAAGGTCGAAGCGATGAAGGGCGAGGTGATAGCGATGGTGAAGATGCAGTGGACGTCGAAGGCCGTTGGTCGAAGTAAAGTGGGTGGTTTCGAAAATTCTTCCGTATGCAAGATTTAAAAGAACTAGGTCTTTTGAATCCGCTCCTTTTTTCCGAAGACTTCTTCAAAGTCTCCTTCAAACGTTGCAGTTTCTCGGGTGTAATGGGAGAAGACATAGCGCAGAGGTGTATTCAGTTCGCAAGGCAAAGCTGGAATGAGGTACCAGACGGAGCAAAGCGGGTCGCCAAGTGTAACCGTGACATTTCCATATACGGGTAGAAAGCTAAAAACCGGTCTACATCCGGTTCCCCTTCCCCCGTGACGACACAACCTCCCCCCCCCTTGGGTCATGTTCAAGGTCACCCCCCCCTTTTTGGGGTCATGTTCAAGGTCACCCCCCCCCCTTTTGGGGTCATGTTCAAGGTCACCCCCCCCCCCACCCGTGACGTAACATCCCCCCTTCCGCTTCGGTGACGTCACTTTGCCTTTATAAGCGGGAGCAGTCCGCAGTCTCGTCGCAGTAGCTTGCCGCCCGCTGTTTGGGTATACGTCCCAGTGGGTTGCACTCTGCTGCAGCGTAGGTCTGTTAAGTGTGCGTTGGGCCCGACGCGCAATTAAGAGATCCGCGCCCTTGCATGTTTAGTTAGTTTGTTAAGCATGTTAGATAACGCTTGTAGTTTGCTGCTAGGTAATGTAGTTAGTCTAATATATGTTAGTGTTTGGTATCGGTTTGAAGTGTCTTATTTACTAATGAAATATGTACTCCCGGCCCTACAGGTCCCTCAACAACCTTGGTCAAAACTTGGGTTCGCAGCAGCCTGACGCCGGGTGTTTGGGTCTACGTACCACCGGGTTTCAGTGATACTGTTGACCTTTGCAAAACCGACCTTGGTTGTTCTTGTAAAAGTAACGTTAACTGATTAATTTTGTTTACATAGTTGATGGTAAAGTCTTTATTTTCAAAGTAATGTATCTTGCTTCTCATCCTTTTCCTAACCCCTCTAAGGTATGGCGCGCAAACCGACCTTGTGTCAATACGGCGCGTAAACCGGTTGACATTTCCCATCTTAGCCTGAGAAAACTGTGTAAAATATAAAGTCAGTCTCTTGTTTAAAATCAGTCTCTTGTTTGTTGTCTTTTGTCCCCTTCCCAAATACAGAGCGGGGAATAGAGCAGTATGTTATGCTCTATTCCCCGCTTTGGCTTCATGTTCAGATGACCTTGGGACTTAGAAAATTCACGTACAAAGCGGGGAATAGATCGGTTTGTGGTCCAAGTGAGAATCAATTACTGCTCTATTCCCCGTTTCAATAATATGACCAAACGACCTTGACCCACTTCGGGACTTAGAAAATCCTCGTATTGTAATATATCCCCCCCCCTGACGTAACATCCCCCCTTCCGCTTTGGTGACGTCACTTTGCCTTTATAAGCGGGAGCAGTCCGCAGTCTCGTCGCAGTAGCTTGCCGCCCGCTGTTTGGGTATACGTCCCAGTGGGTTGCACTCTGCTGCAGCGTAGGTCTGTTAAGTGTGCGTTGGGCCCGACGCGCAATTAAGAGATCCGCGCCCTTGCATGTTTAGTTAGTTTGTTAAGCATGTTAGATAACGCTTGTAGTTTGCTGCTAGGTAATGTAGTTAGTCTAATATATGTTAATGTTTGGTATCGGTTTGAAGTGTCTTATTTACTAATGAAATATGTACTCCCGGCCCTACAGGTCCCTCAACAACCTTGGTCAAAACTTGGGTTCGCAGCAGCCTGACGCCGGGTGTTTGGGTCTACGTCCCACCGGGTTTCAGTGATACTGTTGACCTTTGCAAAACCGACCTTGGCTGTTCTTGTAAAAGTAACGTTAACTGATTAATTTTTGTTTACATAGTTGCTGGCAAAGTCTTTATTTTCAAAGTAATGTATCTTGCTTCTCATCCTTTTCCTAACCCCTCTAAGGTATGGCGCGCAAACTGACCTTGTGTCAATACGGCGCGTAAACCGGTTGACATTACCCATCTTAGCCTGAGAAAACCTTGTAAAATATAAAGTCAGTCTCTTGTTTAAAATCAGTCTCTTGTTTGTTGTCTTTTGTCCCCTTCCCAAATACAGAGCGGGGAATAGAGCAGTATGTTATGCTCTATTCCCCGCTTTGGCTTCATGTTCAGATGACCTTGGGACTTAGAAAATTCACGTACAAAGCGGGGAATAGATCGGTTTGTGGTCCAAGTGAGAATCACTTACTGCTCTATTTCCCGTTTTAATAATATGATCAAACGACCTTGACCCACTTCGGGACTTAGAAAATCCCCGTATTGTAATATATATTTACTCGTTACAACATTATTACCCCCACCGTATAACACTTGCACTCCCCACCACTATCAGTATGTATAAAAGAGGGTCCCCCAGCACTAGTAAAATCATTCTTCCTCTTGTGCTGTTATACCTCACACCATGGCACACATTAGGAAGCAGACACAACCTCTCAAATTGAAACCTTCTGCTTCGTCTTCGCCCGCCTCTACCACTCCGTCTTCTGCGGTTCCATCCATCCTTCGGACAGCCCTGATGTTAGCTAACATCGTCCCGGAGAACTGTCCACCACTACCTGCTGCGTCAACGACTTACACAAGTCCTTCACCTCTTCCGTCAACTTCTCGTGCTGTTTCTCCAAGTCCTTCACCTCTTCCGTCAACTTCTCGTGCTGTTTCTCCAAGTCCTTTGTCAACGTCTCGTGCTGTTTCTCCAAGTCCTTCTACATCTTCAAGTTGTTCTACATGTTCATCAAAGTCTTCCAAATCGTCTGCTTCTTCATCCTCATCAACATCAAGTTCGAGACCAAGCCAACCAGCCACCCAATCATCTTCTCCAACCAGACCTTCAGTAATCTGCACATATACTTCATCTCCTTCAGAGAAATTTAAACAACTTAAATCTGTACAAAGGATGTGCATGCTTCCTGCACAACAATGTAATTATATATTCAAAAAAGGTGCTAAGAAAGGTGAACGCTGTGTTAAACGTTGTATTTTAAATGAAGAAACGTGCAGTCTTCATTTAAAATTAAACCATGGCGCATCTCCTTCTTCACCACGTGCAACAGTGGTGCCAATTAAAATTCGAATTAACAGGCTTTGTAAAAACAAACGCTACTTCTTTGTTAAAATAAAGGACTTTGCAAAGGTGTTGGTTCAATGTGAAGGTAAACTGTACTATGTAGAGTTACCTAGAGCCATGGACCTCCACGTCAAAAAACCTACCCACAAGGACTATTTAATTCGAAATGATACAGGTATCACTGTGTGGAAATCATTAAAATAATAATATAAATAAAAAGACCAAAAGTTTATTCCAAATTAAATAAAGCATTTTTTCCAAATTAAAAAAAAAGTGTGGACAACCTATTTACAATTTGTAGCATATGCTGCAGAGTGTAAATAAGTTGTCCACACTTTTTTTTGCAATGTTACAACGACCTTGACCTAGATAACGGACTTCGATAATTTACACTAAGTCAAAGATAAACTTAAAAGGAAAAAGGAGAAATATTATACTAAAGTCATTATTCAACAGTAAAGAGGGGAGGGGGTAAGCGGGTATTTAAGCGAGCGATTCGGAATATAATTATTAGTTGTATCATCATGAGCGTCAACAGCAACACATGGGGAAAGGAAATTAACGAAGAGGAGTTGTACGCAATTGCTGAGGCTGCAGAAATGACTGAAGTTTTTAAGATTAATAAGGTTGCGGAGAATGATGCTCAGTCACATCCGCAACAAACTACATCATCGATGCAGTCTACAACGCAGCAACCAAGACCCTATCATGTTATCCTGGAGGAGTATAATGAGGCAATGAGGTACGCCTTTACAAAGTGGTGTGCACAACCGCGTTCTCCTGAACAATGGGAGGAGCACGATGCAGACTTTCGCCTGGTTGGAGACTTAGAACTTGAGCTTCAAAGAGCAAAGGTTGCTCAATAGTGAGAAGATTTATTGTTTACTTTAGAATACAGAGCGGGGAATAGATCAGTTTGCGGTCCAAGTGAGAACCACTTACTGCTCTATTCCCCGTTTTGGTAATTTGTTCAGATGACCTTGGGACTTAGAAAATTTTTGTTTGGTAAAAAACAACATTAAAATATATATATCTCCTCCCTAAAACTTGCACTCCCCACCACTTCCATTGGGTATAAAAGAGACACCTTATCGATGATAAAATCAGTCTGCTGCTTGTGTTCGTTCACCTCAGACACCATGGAGCACATCAGAAAACCAACTTCTGCCACCTCTTCTTGTACTGTTTCATCCTCTGCTGTCCCATCGATACTTGTCCAGGCTATGATTTTATCTCACATTCTTCCAGAAACAGGTAGTACGTCACCAAACTCCAACTCGAGATCTCTCAAAGCCAAAAGAAGCAATGCTAGTTCTCGGAAATTGAGAGCGAGAATCGCTGATCGATATAAAATATTAAAAACCATATTACCATCCTCCAATCCGTATGATTCTAAATTATCCACTATAAAAAATACAATAAAGTACATTGCAAACCTTCAATCGCAGCTCCAAGATCCGCTTTCAATTCGCGAAGAAATCTCGAATACCCCTCTACCTTTTGAAGCAGTTTTCCTTAAAGAGGATGAGTTGGCGGATGAACATTTCTTCGCTGAAAACCCTTCAGCCTACAAACAAATCTTCCTCATGGATGAAGATCAGGATGCGTAAGCTTAACAAATTAAAGACTTTTAAAATACAAAGCGGGGAATAGATCAGTTTGCGGACAAAGTGAGATCCGCTTACTGCTCTATTCCCCGTTTTGGCAACAGGATCAAACGACCTTGAGGACTTAGAAAATAATCAATTGGTACAAAAAGAAAAATATTAAAAATCATTATTATTTCTTTACAACAAAATACCTTCCCTAACCCTATTACTCCCACCACCTACAGCGAGTATAAAGGGGGTCTCCATTGCCGGTAAAGATCATTCTGCTGAAAATGACTGCATCGGCTCCTTCTATCTCTGTAGCAACTCTAGTAGTTAGCAGAAGAGTTGAAAACATCGATCAGCTGCTTGCTGTAAGAAGATTACTGCACAAGTATCTTGTCATAGAGGTTGGTTGTGAACTGTACATGTGGAGGCCAACAGGTGAAGTGTATAGTAATGAAAATGAAGCATACAAAACAAACGATAGTAAGAAGTTATTTAAAATTTTTGCTAATATGATTAGGTTAATCGAAAAGGGATGGATAATCAACATAACGTTCTATATCAAACCAAACCTTTAACTGAATAAAAAAAAAGTAAAAAATTTAAATACAGAGCGGGGAATAGATCAGTTTGCGGTTTAAGTGAGAATCGCCTACTGCTCTATTCCCCGTTTTGGTAATATAATCAGACGGCCTTGACCCACTTACATGATGGGTATTAAAGCGCGATGTTGCAGAGACCGATTATTACACTACACGTTAGGTTAGCGACTTTTTCCCAAACAAGACATTGAACCAGCTATATTCATTGTAAAAGGGTGGGGGTAAACATATATATATAAGGCAGTCGGCTTCGGAGTATAGTTATTGTTCAGCTATGGATAGCCCAGGAGGATCGTCTAACTTCGATGTTAAAGGAAAGGAGGAGAATGATAGAGAGAAAAGAAGGTGTGCTAGAGAGAGAAAAAGGATTGCAATATTGAATGAAGCCTATAATTTATTACGAACAAAATTACCTTTTCTCGAACCGAACGCTTCAAGACTTTCTACTATAAAACACGCCATAAAATATATTGATATGTTGGAAATGTTATCACAAAATACATCGTTTCAACTGCCTGAAGAATTGCTAACGATGGAAATTGATCAACTTTCTTCAACTAACTAAGAGACTTTGGAAATACTGAACAGCGGAAGACAGAACGGGGAATAGATCAGTTTGTGGTTAAAGTAAGAATCACTTACTGCTCTATTCCCCGTTCTGGTAATAGGTTAAGGTGACCTTGACCTACTTACAGGACTTAATCATTTGTGTTACAATAATACCTCTTCCCTATTACTTTTTCCTACCACTTGCACTTTCATCACTTACCCCCACCACCACCGGAATCGGGGTATAAAAGGTGGTTTTGTATTAGTGGTAACATCAGTCTGCTACTTGGAATCATGTCGCCCAGAGATAACATTTTCCCTTCTAAGAAGACTATACTGGAAATGATTAAAAATATTCCAGTAAATATAAACGAAGATGAAGACGAAGACGATTCAGAAATGGAAGATGAACTGTTTAGTGATCTTGAACTACTAAGTGAGTTTGCTAGCAGTGAACCATATGCTGGAGAGATGGAGCTGTTGGAGTTGTTGACTGACGACGACGACGATGATGATAATGAACCAGAATGTCATCATCAGTTGCTCTGTTTGGAGGAAATGGACCTTGTTGATAGTGGAACCCCTCCAAGCAGTATTAATATCGATGACGTAGTTTTAGATCCGGTCACAGGGAACTTTTGTGTTCGTCGTCGGTTATTTAGTGATATGAGCTCATCGGAAGAATCTGAATAAATTTTTGTTGTCTTCAAATAGTTTACTTTAAATACAAAGCGGGGAATAGATCAGTTTGTGGTTATAGTGAGAATCACTTACTGCTCTATTCCCCGTTTTGGTAATATCGTTGTATGACCTTGACCCATTTACATGATTGAAAAAGTGGGGTAACTTATACATTTAATGGTGGGGGAACGTCTATTTAAAGACGATGCAACAGTGTATATTTATCATATCGGCATGATGAACCCACCAGGAAACTCCGTTTGCTACAGCTTTCCCCTCATCGATATCGATGATGTGATAAAACTTACATCAATAACAAAACGGTTTGAACTCGAAAGGCGACTCATAAAAGTCGACGTAATTCCACAAGATCTTCGTTCGGCAATGTTGACTATTGAATATGTTAAAGATGAATCTACAACTGAAGATCCCTATTGTTTTATGAAATTTTTAGTTGATCGAGATGCAATATGTACAATCCAACTTCACATCCGAGTTTAAAATTTATCAAATGTTCCTGTTGGAGAAAATTGTCTTAGTTAAATACAGAGCGGGGAATAGATCAGTTTATGGTTTAATATGAAATCATTTACTGCTCTATTCCCCGTTTTGGCAAATTTGTTCAATGACCTTGACCTAAATACAGAAATTTGTAGCCTCCAGCTACAATAGTAAATATAAAATGCAAAAACAAAAACAAATAGTAAACTTAACGTACCCCCACCACTTTTGCTAGAGTATAAATAGAGGGGCATTTGCAGTGTTGTTCATTATTGCCTTGACCCTTGTGGAGATCGCACCTACATTATGCATCGCTGCGATATTTGCAAGTCTTCATTTAAGGATGAATTTATTTTAATGATTCATAAAGAATTAAAACATAACAACAACCAAGATGAAAAGTATGAAGAAGAAGAATTGAAAGAAATAGATCGAATGTTAGCTCAACACCAACATTCCAGACCAAGTGTTATTCAATATGCATCATCATCATCGACTTCTACGCCTGCTATGTCTACACTTCACCGTCCTTCAACATCATCATCTGCATCGACTTCTACGCCTGCTCTGTCTACACTACATCGTCCTTCAACATCATCAGCTGCATCGACTTCTACGCATGCTCTGTCTACACTTCACCGTCCTTCAGCATCAACAGCAGTAAATGTAAAACTACATGCCCGAGCACTTCCGGGTAATGTAGTAACCCACTTCAAAATTGACAACGCAAAATTACAACTCGAAGAATTTTAAATAACGCAAAAGGATTGGTAATCAACACTTTGCAAAATGAATTAAAAAGATTAAATTTTATCAAATTTGGACTATTAATGGATGCTTTATTTACAAACATTCAAAATGAAACTTCACCGAGAGGGTTTTTAACAAAAAACCGAACTATTATGTTTTCGTCAGATATTGATTCAATCGTATCTGAATGTTTTGAAGAGCTAATGACAAAAATACAAGAACATGAAGGAAGAGGGTCAGGATGGAGTTTGTTAAGCATCACAGGGCTAGACTTAAGAGTACACAAACACGGTTATGGAATTCGTGGCTAGCTATATCCCTTTACCAAAAAAGATTAGTGATACCAAATCCTGCATCAATGTACAAAATCAAGATACTGAATGTTTTAAATATGCCATGTTGGTCAAATATGTAACAGACAATCCGATAAGACCAAGTCACAAATATGAAGAAGTACAACATAGATATAATTTTCAAGGGATGACTTACCCTGTTGCTATAACAGACGTTTTAAAATTTGAAAAACAAAATCCTTCAGCTTCTGTCAACCTATTTGGATTGGATTCGTCAAACAATGTGTACCCCTTGCGTATAACACCAAATGAGCGCAGAGATCATACCGATTTGTTATTGATAACTAAAGGTGATATTTCACACTTTGTGTATATCAAACAATTTGAAAGTCTTGTTTCTAAACAATTATCCAAACATGAAAAAAAGATGACAATTTGCAAAAGATGTTTTTGTCACGTAAACAAAGAACTAAGAAGGGGAGGATCAGATTGGCTTGTAGAACACCAACGGCTATGTAATGAAAACTATGAAGTAAGAATTAAATTGCCGCATCCTAGCAGAGCTCAGATAAAATTTGACAAAGTAATCCAACAATACCGTTTACCTGTTGTTGTGTATGCTGATTTTGAGGCGTCTTTACTTCCGCTCGAACATCAAGAAGAAAACGTAACAAGAAGAAGCAAATACCAGCAGCACACACCAAACAGCTACTGTTTGATGATAAAATCAACACTGTCTGAAGAACATTTGCGAAGATATGAATTAACAACAACACCGAAGATATATCGCGGTGAAGAAGCAGCTCGAAACTTCGTCGATGACTTATATATCATAGCTGGGAAAGTTGAAGAAATGTACAGAAATGTGGTACCGATGATTCCTATGAATGAAGATGAAATTCAACGACACGACTCAGCAACAACATGTTATTTGTGTATTAACACTTTTACACTGACCAACAGTAAAGTGCGAGACCATGACCATCTAACAGGAGCTTACAGAGGTGCAGCCTGTAACTCTTGCAATTTAAACTATAAACTTCCAAACTTTATCCCCGTTGTTTTACATAATCTTAGTGGATACGACTCCCACTTTATAATCCCAGAATTGGGCAGAGATAATGGAGAAATAGATGTCTTGGCAACAACCATGGAAAAATTTATAAGCTTCTCTAAAAAAGTTGGTAAAATAAAACTAAGATTTGTTGATTCATTCAGATTTATGCCTTTTAGCCTTGCAAAATTAACTAAAAATTTAAGAAGACAAGATTTGATTGAAACAAGTAAAATTGTGCCTAATGATAAAATGGATTTAGCTCTTCGAAAAGGAGTCTTCCCCTATGATTACATTGACTGACTGAATAGATTTGATGAAACATCACTTCCTACACCAGATAAATTCAAAAACAAACTTAATGATGAAGAAATAGAACCTGAAGATTATCAACATGCACTTCGAGTATGGAACGAGATGAATATGGAGACCTTAGGTGATTACTCAGACTTTTATGTCAAACTAGATGTGACCCTTCTTTGTGATGTGATTGAAGAATTTCGAAACACCTGTTTTGCCGCATATGGATTGGACCCTTTACATTCGTATACTTCTCCAGGATTAGCTTGGCAAGCTATGTTAAAAGAAACAAAATGCAAACTCCAACTTTTAACAGATATTGACATGGTTTTAATGATTGAAGCAGGTGTAAGAGGTGGATTGGTTCAAAGTGTTACCAGACATGTTAAGGCCAACAACAAATACCTTCCTAATTACGACGAAACTAAACCAACAACCTATTTGGGATATTTCGATGCAAACAACTTATACGGATGGGCTATGTCAAACCCACTTCCATATGATAATTTCAAATGGGTTAACCCCGACTCTATTGGCGATATTTCACAAATTCCAAAACATGGTGACACTGGATATATTTTAGATTGCGATTTTGAATACCCGGAACATTTACACGATCTCCATTACGACCTCCCACTCCTCGCTAAAACAGAAGTTTCTCCAACTGGAAAACACCCTAAATTAATGATGACTCTAAATAATAAACAGCGCTACGTGGCTCACTTTTGGGTAGTCCAACAAGCCATCGAATTAGGACTACGTATTACAAAAATTAATAGAGTTTTGGAATTTTCTCAGTCATGTTGGTTAAAACCTTACATTGATTCAAACACCACCAGAAGAGCAGCCGCTACATCAGAATTTCAAAAAGACTTTTTTAAATTAATGAATAATGCGATATTTGGAAAAACATTGGAAAACAAAAGAAGACACAAAAATGTTAAACTTGTTACTGACGCAAAAAAGCTACAGAAACTCGTACAGCAGCCAAACTTTGGAACATCTATAATTATTAATGAAAGACTTGTAGCAGTGTCTATGAAGAAGACGAGTGTGAAGATGGATCGTCCTTTATATATAGGCATGTCAATCTTGGACATCTCAAAAACACACATGTACGATTTTCATTATAACAAAATGGTTGCCTTCTATGGAAGAGAGAACATTGGCATTAGCTACATGGATACAGACGCTTTTGTGTATTGGATTATTACAAATGATATGTATCAAGATCTTCGTACATTTGTTTACAAAAACGAATTCGATTTTTCTGACTACCCAAAGACCCATCCTAACTACGACCAAGACAAAAACAAAAAAGTACTGGGCAAATTTAAAGATGAAGCAAATGGAGTTCTACTTGAAGAGATTGTTGCACTTATGTCAAAACTGTATTCCTTAAAACTATATGATGAAAAAGAAGACGAGAAGAATAGCTATATTAAGAAAGCTAAAGGTGTAAAGAAATTATATTTAGAAAAGAAAGTTATTTTTGATCAATACAAGCAATGTTTATTTGAAGATAAAGTCATTACAGCTAAATTCAATACAATTAGAAGTTTTAACCATCAGATATACAGCCTAACAGAAGTTAAAAAAGCACTTTCTTCCAATGATGATAAACGACACATTCTTCCAGACAACATCCACACTTTACCATTCGGCCACTACTCCCTCAACCCTATTGACGAGTAACCTTTTCATCGTCCTAGATCCTTTATCCTTTTCCTTTCCGTAAAAAGGGGAAACACAGCAATGTTAAGCTGTGTTTCCCCTTTTTTACACAAGTTTTGAATGCCCTTGAACTATATGTATATATAAGGAGATTTATACCAACGAATATTTAATACCATATCAGCTGCCTTCGTGAAACTATCATGTCAGACCTGAAGGAGAAGATTATTAATGAACTACACAAACCTGCAAGAATAAAGTTTCCAAGAAGAAATACTGTTATAAAAGGGATAAATGATCTATATCAAGCGGATCTAATTGAAATGCGACCGCATAGCAGAATAAACAAAGGATTTAAATATATACTCACAATTATTAATTGTTTTACAAAAGTTGCAGACGCTTTGCCTCTAAAGGACAAGACTGGTAAAAGTGTAACAGAAGCCATGGAAATAGCCATAAAAAGAGATAAAAACAAAATTAAACATTTACAAACTGATGATGGAACAGAATACTTTAATACAAACTTTGCACAGTTAATGAATAAATATAAAATAAATCATTATTCTACAAATTCAGAGAAAAAAGCAGCTATTGTAGAAAGATTCAATAGAACCTTGAAAGGAGCACTGTATAAACAATTTTCAAAAAGAGGTTCTTACGTATGGTATGATGTTTTACCACAATTAATAAATGATTATAACAACAGGTTTCATAGAACTATTGGTATGAAACCTAACAAAGTAAATAGAAGAAATGCAAAAGATGTATTAAAACGCATAAAGAAAAATACAAAGCCTAAAGTAGAAAAAATGCAGCCAAGAAAATTTAATGTAAGTGATAAAGTACGGATTAGTAAATATAAGGGAGTGTTTACCAAAAAATACCTTCCCAATTGGACGAATGAAGTTTTTACAGTGTATAAAGTGCAACCGACTGTACCTGAAACGTATATCCTAAAAGATAACAAAGGAGATTTGTTGCAAGGTGCATTTTATGGACATGAAATGTTAAAGTCAACAGTAGGTGATGTATATCTTGTTGAAAAAGTGTTACAAAGAAAAAAGGACGCAGTTAAAGTGCGGTGGTTAGGGTTTAACAAAACTGAGGATTCATGGATACCTATAAAGGACTTGGTTTAATACAAGCAACTCATTTCATCGTTAACCTTTGAGCAGGATGGAGATTATTCACCATAAAGATCGATTCAATATTAATAACATAGATGATTTAACTGTGGATAACGTTAAAATCAACAATGGTAAACACGGTAGTTTACTTCCAAACACTGTTCGATGTATAGTAAGTGGCCCCTCAAACTGTGGAAAGACCAATGTTGTCTTTAATTTGATCACTAATCCGCAGGGATTAAGGTTTAGTAACCTATATATTTTTTCAAAGTCTCTACATCAACCAAAGTATCAATTGCTGGATAAAATCCTATCTGATGTGTCTGATGTTAATTTTTACAAATTTAACGCTAGTGATAGCATTATGCAACCAAACGAAGCGAAACCGTATTCTGTATTTATATTTGACGATGTATCTTGTGAAAATCAGGATACTATTAGAAACTACTTTGCCATGGGAAGACATAATAACATCGACAGCATATATATAGGACAAACTTATAGCAAAATCCCAAAACAACTTATCAGAGATAATGCAAATATTCTAATTGTATTCAAACAAGATGATACTAACCTAAAACATATATATAACGATCATGTGAATGCGGATATGCCATTTGAAAAGTTTAAAGAGCTTTGCGGAAAAGCATGGGCGGAAAAGTATGGATTTTTGGTTATTATGAAAGATCAAGCTATAAAAGATGGTCGTTATAGAATAGGTTTTGATAAATTCGTTTTAATACACTGATTAGCGGTATTACTGTACAAGTCGTCAAGGTGTGAAGATGGTTAACCAGGAAAAGCTATTAAAGGAAATAAAATCACTTAGTGATTCTATTAGACAAAAAAACCGAGCTTTAAAATCAGGTATAAATGAAAGAGAGCAATTTTTAGAAACAACATTCAAACCTGTTACTGAACCTTTAAAGCGATTAGCACAAAATATGGAAAAACCCTTCAATTCGCTTCGAAGGAGACAAAATGCTACCAATTTCCAAATATGAAGAAGAATTTCAGAATGATGAAAGTTCTGACCAGTTACAAACATCTGAAGAAAGCGACGAGTATGAAGAAAGCGGAGATATAGGAGATTTAAGGGAAAAGAACATTGCAGGAGATACAAGTACAGAAGATACAAGTGCGGAAGATACAAGAGCAGAAGAAGAGGATATCAACCCATCCAACTTAAGCAAATTAGGCACAGATATTATGTTTAAAGGAACACTTGGAAGAAAATATACATTAAAAATGTTACATGGCACACATGCTAATCGAAATTATCATACATATGGAGCTAGAATAGAGGATAAAGGATTAATGATTGGAGATAGAAAGTTAGATATAAACGAAAATGATGATATAGTTATTGGTGATAAGAAATATAAAGGTACAACAGGTTTGTTTGAACTCATCTTTAAAAATAATCCTGGTAAATATACTAAAAAGGATTTACAATTGTTTAAAAATATACTAGAGTATACAAATGCACATAGAAAAAAATATTCCAAAGACATACCTATTCATAGAAACAGGTCAATAAAATACACAAACATTATATCTAGTCTTTTCCCCTCGAAATCAAATAAAGCTCCAATTAAAAGAAGAGCTTTATCTTCTGCTGAATTAAATGTTTTGCATAAAAAAAGAAAAACAACTGATCCTACTACATCTGGAAGGGGATTATTAAAAAATTTGTATAAAACCAATATAATATATTACAACGATATAAATAAGTTAGTTGATCGAATGAGGTTATTACATGAAGCTATGGAAGCCGGGCACACTGGTTTAGAAAACGAATGGGTAGCTTTGGTTGATGAACTGCGAAAACGAGAAATAATTGTTCAGTAGACGTATATATATATATATATATATATATATATATATATATAAATATATATAGTAAGAACCTAAACGATAGCGATTCAGTTACATCATGAGTGTGGACAAGTTTGGACGGTATTCCGAGTTTGGAGTAAAATCTGGATATAGTGAAAAAAGAGCTGGGTTTCCGTTAACACCTGATGGTAATTATAATTTTGAAGGAAAAGTAATTCAAAATGTTGGTGATCCGCTTTTGTCTTCTGATGCGGTTACGGTACAATATATGGATAAAAGAACCCCGATTGTACACGAAGACCATTGGGGATTTTCCGGTAAAAGGTTAAGCAATATAAAACATCCCATTTATGATGGTGAAGCAGTAAATTTAGCGACTTTAAAATTGTTAACGATTTACAAAAAGAATGAAACTGATACAAGCTATGATGTAAAAAAATTAAAATTGTCAAATGTAGGTGATTGTGAGCAGGATGGAGACGCTGTAAATAAGAAAATATTTGATATAGTACACAAGAAATGGACTACAGAATATGAAAAACATATGGAAAGGTTTGGTGCAGCTTTATTTAATTATATCCATCGGGCTTCAGGAAGAGCTGTAGCTTCAGATGTTGACAGCCACAATTATTTAGACTGGAAAGAGATACACAATCCAGAAAAACCTAATCAATTAGATAAACCGTCTGAGCCTTCTAAAGTCAAGACATTAGGAAAGGGGGATAAAGTGAATGTGATTAATGAACCAACAGAAAACGATGAAGATTATATAAGAGAAAAAAGAATTTAAATACCCATGATAAGGGATAAAGCATCAGTCATATTCGAGAGATAATACAGAGAGGATGATGGAATCAAATATTACTGCGTGGAGTTTAATATCTCAAGAGCCGAGATTTCCCCAAGGAGTGCTGACAGATGGTTTTGTTCAACGGTTTGATAGATATATGGATTGGGAACAACTTTCCATACACTACCTCTTTACAATGACTATGTTAAGAATTTATTTTCACAGAGTTAACTGGATTCATATTTTACAAAGACAACAGTTTTCAGAAGACTTCCTTGTAGAGATGACATCAAATTTTAATAACTGTTGGGAAGTAATAAGTAAATATCCAAATCTCTCTGAAAATTACATTGACAATTTTAAAGATAAACTAGACTGGAATGTGTTATTTAATTACCAACGATTAAGTGGCAAGTTTCTAAGGGAACATGACAACTATTTAGATTTTATTCATTTTACCGAAAACAACGATACCATCACCAGCGGAGAAACATTTAAAACATCTTCAATTACACCTTATTTCTATTTTTACTACTTTTATTTATTATGTCTACATTTAATTAATTAATCCATTTCTATATAATAAATGGATTTTAAACAGTATATATATAATACAAGAAGCCAAGACTAATATTACATTCATTGTAAAACATTTATAGAGTGCACCTACTGATTGTAAGTTTGGCTATAAATAGTCATGCCGAGGGCTAAACGCATCAGTCATAATCGAGAGAGATTACAGAGAGGAAGGGGAATAGCATCAACAGCATTTTCTCTATTAAGTAAACCGGTTGGAGCTATAGTTAACAAGGCGATTGATTTATTACCTGTGGAATTACATTTACCTGGAGGATATCAATATTGTGGTCCTGGAACCAAATTAGAGAAACGGCTTGCTAGAGGAGATCCTGGAATAAATAAGCTTGATCAGGCCTGTAAACAGCACGATATAGCGTATTCCAAATTTGGCGATACAAAAAATAGATCAATAGCAGATAGAGCACTTTCTGAGAAAGCTTGGCAAAGAGTAAAATCTAGTGACGCGAGTATTGGTGAAAAAGCAGCGTCTTTAGCAGTAACAGCAGCAATGAAAGCAAAAACTACGTTTGGAGGAGGAAAGAGAAGAAGGCGTGGGAAAAGACCCGCTAAGAAACAAGGAGGTAATATCAGAAGAAAACGTCGATCTACTAGTGGTAAAGGTAAAAAGAAACCAACAATATGGTCAATGATAAAAAAGGGAGGAGGACTATACCTAAGACCGTATCGTGTGTATTAAATAAGAAAGAGCAATTAATAATTAAAAACAAAGAATTAACCAATGAAGAACTGATTACATATGCTTCTTGTTTGAAAATCCCATTTTTTAGAGGAGTATTTATGAAAGATGAATTACCGGTTAAAATGTGGAAAAATGAGACTGGTATAGTAAATTTGGATAATAGTGAAGGATTAGGCACTCATTGGGTGTGTTACAAGAAACTTGGTGAAACGATTTATTATTTCGACAGTTTTGGAAACCTTCCACCACCGAAAGAACTTCAACAATACTTTCGTGCGGCAGAAAATGTTTTTTACAATTATACAAGAAAACAACCTGATGATACATCCATTTGCGGTCATTTATGTTTAGACTTTTTAGCTAAAAGTGTTAGTCAACTTTAAGATGTCTTCGTATACAGTGTCATTAACCGGTAACTCATGTACTTTGCGCAGTATTCTGTTTCCAGCGCTACGTTTGCAAAAAGGAAGACTATGGGAAGCCGCATTATTGGATTTAACAACATATAACTCTATTCCAAACGTTAGTGAAGGAATTAATAACAAAATACATTATTACAGGACAAAAGATAATAAAGGAAAATATTCAGCTTTGGAAGAATTCAGTTTACCAACAGGAGCTTATGAAATTGATAATATAAATGAAGTTATACAAAAACATATGGGAAAAGAAAATATAACGATAAAAGGCAATAACAATACAATGAAAGCCGAAATTACTTCTAAGTATTATATTGATTTTGGCCAAGAACGTTCAATTGGTAGTTTATTGGGGTTTTCTAAGGAAACAAAGGTATTAGAACCTAATACAACTCATTCTGGGAATAGAACTGTGACGATCATCAAAGTAAACAGCATAGACATTACATGTAACATTATACAAGGATCCTACAGAGATGGAGAAAATCGGCATATATTACACACATTCTACCCATCAGTCGCACCGGGTTTCAAGATAGTAGAAAAGCCTCAAAACCTTGTGTACCTACCGTTAAACACCAGTTTCATTTCAGACATCGTGCTGAACATAGTGGATCAAGACGGAAACCTTATTGACTTTCGAGGAGAAGCTATTACTGTAAGAATACATATAAAATCATCCGCTTAGATAATGGGGTTATCATTTAAAAAGAGAGAGCCAACCAGCAAAGAGGTCAGTAGCTCATCAGCTGTAGAAGGATTAACAAGTGACAACATTCGTTTTCTAGAAGAAATTGGATTAAAGGTCATTAACAATGGATATACTGGATATAGCGCAGGGCCCAACATTCGACGAGACCTTATGGGAAAAGGAATATCACACACACAACCCTTACGCTTCGTCCAAATTAAACAATAACGATGAAATTAGGATTCCTATACAACAACAAAACATTTATACTCTTCCATGCGAAAGTTATTTATATATTGAAGGAAAAGTAACAAAAGCTGACGGTACTGTTGGAACCACTGTTCCGTTCATAAATAATCCTATGGCATTTTTGTTTGACGAGATTAGATATGAAATTTCAGGAGTTACAGTCGATTCAACAAAAAAGGTTGGAATTTCCAGTACATTAAAAGGATTAGCGTCTTTAACACCAAATGAGAAGAATCTGTTAGCTGTTGCAGGATGGGTTGCACCAGACAAAAGTATAATTACTCCTGACGCTTCGGGAAACTTTGATTTTTACGTACCTTTAAGATTACTTTTAGGATTTGCTGAAGATTACAGAAGAATAATAATAAATGTAAAACAAGAACTAGTTTTATTAAGGTCATCAAACGATAATGATATTATTAAAGCATCTGCTGGAACAACTGAAGCCAATTTAGACTGGAAACTAACATTAGACAAGATTGTTTGGAGAGTACCACATGTGCGACTAAATGATGAACACAGGATTACATTATTAAGAAAGTTAAAATCAGATCGAGACATTGTAATGCCATTCAGAAGCTGGGAGTTTCATGAATACCCCGTTTTACCTTCAACACAACGGCATACATGGACTGTAAAAACTTCTACTCATTTGGAAAAAGCGAGATATGTAATCTTTGGATTACAAACAAAGAAAAAAAGTATATTAACTGAAAATGCTGGTGAATTTGACCATTGTAAATTAACAAACTGTAAAGTGTTCCTGAATTCACAATTCTTTCCCTACGACAACTTTAATATCTCTTTTGATAAAAAAAGGTACAGTGTTTTATACGATATGTACGCTAGGTTCCAAAATTCATATTACGGCAAAACAAACACACCTCTACTATCTCCCGTACAGTTTGAATCGAAAGCTCCGATTGTTGTAATTGATTGCTCCAAACAAAACGAATCTGTAAAATCGTCTAGTGTTGATATAAAAATAGAAATGGAATTTCAAGAAAACGTACCTGCAAATACATCTGCGTATTGTTTAATTTTGCACGATAAAATTGTTACATACACACCGTTGACTGGTATCGTAAAGACGGTATTGTAAAACGTTGTACCACCACCGGCACCGCCACTGTCGCTAACCTATAAATAGCGGAGCAACAATGCAGGTCTTCAGTTGATCGTCTATCGTCGCATGGGCAACATCTTCTACAAAATGAGTTCTCCATCTGTTGTACAAGGTGATGCAGAGGTAGCACCGTTATTGGAACGTGATAATACTAGTGAAGAAGAAATCATCAAGGAAATAACTGCATTTTTAAAGTTTGGTAAAAGAGATAGAGAGGAGGAAAGTAATGCAGACCCATCAAAGGTAGTACCAAAGAGGAAGAAGAAAGTTGAAGAAAATATTCCTCCTCACATTTTAACTGAAGTGTTTTTGCGAATCTTTTACCCCATCTCAGCATGCATCAGTAAAAGTGTATCAGTTGGATTGATAAAGTCATTGGATTATTCCCCTACAGTAATTCTACACCATGGAACAAAAAAGGTTTTATTTTCGCAAAATGCTTGGGAGTCATTTTTGAAACATGTACATTTAATAGAATGTTATTTAACTAACAGTTTGTGTGGAAGAAAAACACATATTCGACTTTTGGATTGTGACAATGAAATCGATATTGTTAAACATCGCGGACAACTACAAGTGCGAATTAGAGACTTGACTCAACATGAAAATAAGATTCTACTGTCACGTGAAGAATTCTACGTTTTAAACTACGCAACAGAACCTATTACAAGGTACATGAGACAGTTGGTATTTGCAAGCGCTATTATTAAAGAATATTTGGTCGATACTTTGGAAAAACAACCTGATAGCACCATCGTGTACGGACCTGTGGATACATCTATTTTTAATAGAATACCTCATGAAGTTTGCATGTGGAGAAAGTTAAAGGATTTTGAACCACTTGTAGAAATCGCTACAGAAGCTACAGAAGAAACAACAGAGGAAGAAGAAACGGAGAAAAAAGAAGATGAAGAAAACGAAACACGAGAAGAGGAAGTTAAAAAAGTCTAAAGTTTAACTTAGTAAAGAAGAACACACGTGGGGTAGGCCTATTGGGGACGGTGCCCACGTTAAATATACACCAACGCGCCTGCAACTGTACGGCCTGGTATTTAACCTACCGTGGTGTGGAAAACAGTTTAGTTGATCGTTAGGTGTCATGATGAGCGGAGGGGATGAAGAAGTGAGTGTAAAGCCTTGTGTAATAGAATTTCAAGCATTTCGAAATAATGATGATAGGTTTATTATCAAGGAATTAGTAATTTTAGACTTGCTTACATTTGTAGTTTACCCATTCACGTTTGAAGCTCCTTTTTCTTTTAACAACCTTAACGCCAAAGCAAAAAGTACAAACAAATGGATAACAAACTACTTTCATCACATACATTGGTATGAAGGATTTATAAGCTACAGTAATCTGCACAGTATTATGTTTAACTTTTGCAAACAATATTCACATATATACACAAGAGGATTAGAAAAAAGGAACTGGATACAAAAGTACACGCACGGTGATGTTTTCGATATAACTATCGGTAAGGACTTTAACATTAATCTCGGTAATATTTGTGTTGCTGCAAAAGATCCTAAACACGGACAATCAAACTGCGCATTGCACAACGCATATCGTTTGGCTGCTTACTTGGAACAAACGCAGAAATGTGGTGGGGGTAGCAAAGAACCGGAATGTGGTGGGGGTAGCGGGGCCTATAAATACGAGGATCCAACACCGCTCCGGCACGAGTATTATTCGAGACTCCGAAGAGGCAACATCACAGAAGACATCGCAACCACCACTGACGAAGATGGCATCACAACAGTTTCTACAAACACTGGTTGATCAATTCAACACTCATTCAAAATCCGACCTTCTGCTAACTAAAAAGTGTTCAGAATTAAAAGAACAAAAACACTACATTATTCATAACATCAAGAAAGTGGAAACCACACATGGAGAAGCAATTCTAGTTTCATTGAGCGAAGCACCTTTAACTTCAGGAGATGAGCCGAAGTTTCAAGTATTTCTTCCAAAACGATTTGTTCAACTGCTACAGAATGAAGATTTGCGAGATATTCAACCGGGGACGTTGTATTTGGTATCACACGGTGTAAGCGGCAACAACTCAACGGAACTCACTCTGCACATCATGCATCCTTGTACATAATGTCTCTGTTTGTATTTCTCTGTTTGTATTTTATTGTTTGTATTTCTAGTCATCAATGTTAAACTTAAGTTTATTGTATTGTAAAATGTTTGTTTAATAAAGAAAAGAAAAATAAAAATAAAATAAAAAAAAAATATGAAAAAAAAAATAAAGAAAACAGCAACACAGCAGTATATTATTTTATATACTGCTGTGTTGCTTTTTTTTAAAAATTCGAATGGGTGACCTTGAACTTTCATTCAGGGTTAACTTATGAAGAGGTATAAAAGAGAGGGAGCAGTGAAGTTAGTCTCAGTCTTGTCTAACACATGCTGCAGCTAACATGTCGGTGCCACCTATGAACAATTTATTTTTCGATAACAATTTGAAGACATATTGTTGCGAGTTACAATGCTTTAAAATACCAGGCGATCAAGTTGACGGGAAAGCTTGTCGTAAGTGCAAGTGTTTTAGCTATTGCATATGTAGATGTAAAACGTATCAAATAAACCGACAAGATAAAATACAAGAATTACGCCGAAGGATTGCATTACTGTGGCGGCGAATGTAGTAGCAACCATCTGCCTCGCACCAGCTGCCACCTGCCGCCTGCCATCTGCCGCCCGCCATCTGCTCCGCCCCACCACACTTTTACCCCCACCATTTTGTTTGATACCAAAACGCTAGCTAGCGAATAGTCAGTACACCTCCGGCTCTCGACTGGTGAACATCGAGTGCTCTTCACAAACGTAAAACATTATATTAAAATGTCCATTAAAATTAGGTGTATTCATTATGACTCTATTCATCTTGCGACTTACCAAGACCTCGAGGTGTTTAGTGAAGAGTTAAGACTTCTTATTGCGTCCGGTTACGATTTATCTTTGGAACTTTACGCATCAAAAAACAACATGGACTCTGCGCAGGGATCGAAGTATCTACCGTCTTTCTTCAGAAAGCGAAGTGATGGCCGCAACTCGTCCGGATCAACAACATCGATGACAACGAACAACGGGGAACTATTGTAAACATGAATTATTGTAAATAAAGTAATATTTGTAATAGTACTACCTCGCACTCGTATCATTCGATTGTTTCATTCGATATTTATTCGATATTTATTATCGATTAACTATCGAATCACAATCGGATTTTACGCGTGCGAGGTAGTACTTTTTTAAAATTACCTCCCCGTGACCTTGAACTTTAACCTTTCACTCATTACGTCACAAAACCGCCTACGTCACTGGCTCAGCCTCAGATGACGTATTTAATGACGCAGCGCTTCCGGAAGCAATTAATCAAGTGAGCCAGCACCGGCAAACCCCCACTACTAGGCCATATAAACTGGGATTAAAATGGAGTTATGAACAAAATAAATTAAAGATCTTACATTGTGGAAAATAAAGGAAAGTTGTATATAAGGAATTCTCATCACTTAGCTAAGATGCACCATCCTTCTAGAGAATTTACCAATGACTTGCAGAGACTACCGAGTCCAAACCACAGTTTCCCCAGACATCAAACCAAGACATCCGAACCAGAATTGATTAATCAAGATAGCAGTAGACAGCAAGCTCCACCTTGATCACGAAGAATAATAGAAGAGCCACATTTCTTAAAGGTCTATATTACATATTAATTCAGAATCTTTTAATTATTCCAAAGAGGGGAGGATGTGACATAATCATGTGTTTATGTATTTTGAATAACAGATGTTTTTGTTTTTGTTATTAGAAGATGTTTTTAAATAAGTTTTCAGTGATACATAATCTTAATAAAAGCATGTTTGTTGTAAGTAGTATTTCTTTATTTAAATTCACTATTTCACAATCAATTAATTGATTGGTCCATTCATACTATTTATTTATAAATAGTATAAAGTAAAAATATATTTGAATTAAAACTGATTTTTGTGAAATTTTAAACCCCTTTTCATGGGCCGATCATCCTGGCTTGTTAACTTATGAAAATCAAATGCAGTCCTAATTAATTTAAGTGGAATCAGTTGTTTACTTTAGATTACTTTAGAAAGAAACGCCTGATTTCACTTAAAATAATTTGGACTGCATTTAATTTTCATAAGTTCACAATCCAGGAATATTTGGACCATAAGAAGGTGGTTTAAAATTTCACAAAAATTAGTTTTAATTCAAATATATTTGTATTTTATACTATTTATAAATGATTTGGCTTTTACCGGGTGGATAGCGTAGTGGTTAGAGTGCTTTCTCCATTATCCAAAGTTTTCAGATCAAAATAGGAAAATTAAGAAATAATATGTAGATTTGAAAGTTTGTTGCTTGGTCCTAGCTGTTATTAGTGAATTTATTATGGAAAGTGAACTATTAGCATGACCCGCACGGTGAAACTTAAGCCCGGGACCACCATAGAAGTTCCTAACGTGACCCCCTGAACACGTTTTGGGGGGTCGTTCAAAATTTTATATATATATATATATATATATATATATGTGTTTGCACTCTAGCGGTCGCAATCTTTGTCCGATTTACTTAAAATTTGGTAGAGACGTTCGTTTCTGTAATCAGTTGGACAAGTTCGTTGGGCAAAACAATCGGAAAACTCTAAACCCCTTTTTTGGGGGATTAATCTTTCAAATTTCGAGTTTTTGGGCCCAAAAATGGTCATAAAAGCCCCAGATGTAAAAAAAATGCATGTAAAAAAATGGGAATTAGAGAGGCAAAAGTTTTAAGCCCTCTTTCGTCATTCTAGCATAAATATTTACCGAGTTATTAAAGAAAATGTGTATTGACTAAACACAGAACGTTGTCTTATGGGGGTTTTACACGAGAAAAGCCTGTTATTCCTTTGTTAGAGTACTTTTATCATCCCCAGCAACCTAACACCTACTTTCAAGCCTGTCTGGACCTTCTCCTAACCTTATATTGGGCAAAATTGTATTCCCAGCTTTGCAAGTAAATGAAACCAGGAGTATCAGAACAGCCAAAAAATCAATGTTTTCAGATTTCAATAAAAATTGGACAAATGTATGTTTTTACACTGATTTTGAGTTTTAAAAGTTTTTATTTGGAAATTCACTTCCCTCACGTCAGCGTGCTGCGTGCGAACTCGTTTGTCATTGGGCTATTAATTAACGATTCTTTCTAAGAACAGCTCAAACTGAGATAATAAGACAAAAGTTTGCTCCCCTTTCTAAATTAAAAAAAAAATGCCAATAGTGTAAATATGAAATATACAGAGTGTCCCCGAACTCTCTACTGACCTTTTAAGTAGGGGTGTGCAAGTACTCGAAACTTTGAGTTTTCGGCCGAGTATTTTAATACTCGAACTCGACTCGAAGTTTTGAAAAATAGCTACTCGAAAGTTCGAGCGAGTATTTCCCGCCGATTTCCGGACGATTGCTACCGATTGCGACCGGCCAAAACGCGTAGTAACGGCCGCAAAAGGCGATCGCTTCACGTGAAATCGGCCGAAAATGACGATCGCATCACGTGAAATCGGCCGAAAATGACGATCGGACCGCGTAAGTTCGGCCGTAAATGACGACAAAAAACATAATATTGGCAAAAGTGGCGACCGGGCCACTTAATATCGGCCGTAACCAACGATTTCGTCATCTAATATTTGTTATAGGAGATGTATGGACCAGGTGATATTGGCCAAATGACAACCGGACCGTGTTTTATAGGCCGGAAACGAATGTCAAACCGCGTTTTGTTTGTCAATACGTAATCAAGTTTGATTGTGCTGGCTAAAACTTTGTATTGCTACTATTACTATTAGTTAGAAACCATGTTTAGATTATCAAATCTAGGGTGGTATTCAAATCACATTAATCTATTTTAAATTACCAACTGATGGCAAATACTCGCTCGAAAATACTCAAAACTCAAAAATAATTGGCATTACTCGACTTGATTCAAAAAATCACTAGTCGCACACCCCTACTTTTCAGGTATTATTCCTGGACCAAAGACAAACTGAAAGATCATATTAAAATTTTCCAAAAATTAACTGTTACCCATAGAGCCGCCATTTTTTCATATAAACATTTTTAATTTGACTCATTCCACGAAAAAAATTATGTTGTTACAACGTTTATTTTCAAAATAGCGGCCATTTAGCATCTTTTATCTAATAAGATAAAAACTGTCTATGTTATCAAAGTTAAAGTAAACATGTTTTATTTAGAATATTTAATTACAAACACAACGATACCAAATTTAAGAAAATCGGTTTATAAATAAGGGAGAAAACCCATTTGTAAGAAATTGTGCATTAAACAATATCCACGGTCATTGTGTAACATCACTGCTAGTTAGCCACCACAATTAGCTGTTTTCATTTTTAGCTGCAATCTGCAATAATCACCTTGGATTTTTATATATGGGTAGAATGAAGGATTTAGTCTATTCTACACCTGTAGAATGTGAAATGGAAGTGGTTGATGGAGTTGTGGAGGCTGCTTGCTGCGATAATTCAAGAAAAACAAAATTTGGAGCTGTTCGGTAGTCTTTAGCGGATCGCTTCACACTGTGCAATCAAATTGGCGGTGGACATATTGAACATCGTGCTTGTAGGCCTATCAGAAACTGGTCTGTATCGGAAACAGTTCTTTTTATTACAAAAATGTGTTTGTATTTGGCTGTAATAGTAAAACTAATCTCAGATTTAGCTTATGTAAATAAAGTTGGTGTTTTTGTAATTTTTGGATATTTTTAAATGTATGTTTTTATAACAAAAATTTAAAATCCTACAACTGATAAGAATATTATAATCTCAGTTCAGCAACGTAAACTTGTAATCAGCTGATTATTGCAGCTAAAAATTAAAACAGGTGATTAATGTGTGTGTCTAACTAGTGATGTTATACAATGACCATGATATTGTTTAGTGCACAATTTCTTACAAATGAGTTTTCTCCCTTGTTTAAAAACCAATTTTCTTAAATTTGGTATCGTTGGATTTGTAATTAAATTTCCTAAATAATGCATGATCACTTTAACTTTGTTAACATATGCAGTTTTATGTTATTTAAGTTTAAAAATTGTAAATAGCCGCCATTTTGAAATAAACATTGTAACAAAACAATTTTTTTCTTGTAATGAGGTCTTTTGGTCATAAAGCTATGTACCAAATTTCAATTTATTTCAAAGAGCCGTTCTCAAATTAAAATTGTTATGTTGAAAAACAAAATGGCAGCTATACGGGTAGCAGTTGAGTTTTGGAAATTTGTAATATGGTATATTACTTTTTCTTTGGTCCAGGAATAATACCTGAAAAGGTCAATAGAGAGTTTGGGGACACCCTGTATATTATAAAACCACAGGAAGTTCATTTTAACTAAGCCATTGGTATCTCAGAAACCACAAGACATACAGGAAACTTTTTACTGGGGACCTCATATACTTTTTGCTACTGTACCCATTAAAAATATGATTCTGATTTTCAAATTTTGGCTGTCATTTTCCAATATTACAACCAACTTATACATTTAATAGTAATTAATTATTAGAGCAAAATCATATATCCAAGTTCTGGAAATACATTAGAGTAAATAGCACCAAAATAGTCCAATGGAAGTTAATACAGTGTTGCCAAATCGCTCTTGTCCAATAAAACATATGGTAAAGTATAATATTTGTTTACATTAGGATGTGATTAATTCTAGCAGACTGAATCATCGTTTGTGAAATTCGTATGGCAACAGTGTTGGATGAGAGGGGGTGACGGGGGGAATCATATGTGCAATCAACCATCGGACCATTTTCATGCGGTCTGCTCTAGTCACATATTATAAAAAGAGTGTTTTCTGAAATACGCTGAATCACACATGGTCCAGTCGTTGGACCAATCTGATTTTATGCTTAACTTCCAACCATCAACAGTTGATCGATTATGGGTAAAATAAATTACATAAACCCCAATAAATGTTCCTCTTTGCCAAGAGAAGATTTCATTTTAACTAATCATATTTTTGTAAAGGAATGTCAGAACCTCTTATCATGATGGTGAAATAAAGACGAGATGGTTTTGGAAATAAAATTCATTTTAAGATCTAATCTCTTCTAGAAAAGTACCCTTCAGGGAATATTATTTTTAACAAATGATTAATTTTAATTATTTTTTCCAAATCAAGGGCAAGCACCCTAGTAACTGAAAATCTTAGACAAATTACCACACCAACCAAACCTGATAAACTTCAACAGCGAATTTGAACAAACGTGAAACAGTCAACCTACAAATTAAATCATTAGTGACGGGTCTAAGCAGGTCTAAACACCGAGTGATCCCTCGGGAGGGGTGGAAGGAGGGGAGGGTATGATTACGGAGGGGGGTGGTTGAGGGGTCATTACATTTTTCATCAAAACAATGCTCAATCAGGTGGCATTCATCATTGATGCCCGCACACTTTATTGCTGCAGTAGTAAACGTTTTACTGCTTGTTCCTCTTTTATTTTCACGTTGAATCATGATTTATTTTAGTTAATGTATGTAAAGTAATTTTGTGGATATTTAATTGTATATTACGTTATGTAATACATACCTTAATCTTGGATAGTAATCTTAATATATGTCCTAATTGCATTTAATGCAATATGTGATGAATTGGGTCTAATAATATTGTTGTTGTTGTGTAATAATATTGTTGTTGTGTATGGGGTGCCAGGTAATAAGTCCACTTTTTGAGCAATATATGAGACTTATTTATCTATATCTATAAAAGGCAAAGCCCTGGCTGACTGACTCACTCAACACTAATTCTCCACCTTCCCATGTAGTTAGAAAGCTGAGATTTTGTACACTAATTCTTTAGGCATAAAATAGGAAAAATAAATGGTTTTCATCCTGATCTGACCTTAGGGCTCCGCCAGAGATCCCAACAAAATCCCCATGTATTTCTTATGGACATTCATTTTTGTTTGAGCTAATGAAAATACAAACAGCGGATCTTGATTCATAGTAGTTCCATGGGCTAACCACAGATTGCAGCACACACAACTGTCATAGTTTTATAAATTATTTGCGGGGTGAAGCCTGTGGGAACAGCTAGTTTCAATATATTTAATAGTACACACATGTCAATGCATAACAAACCAATGAAGTAGGAACACCTCATGTTTATTTGAGTTTTGTCCCCAGTTCAAGCAAGAAAATCAAACTGAAAACCCATACTAATTCACCATGACGGGGTTTTCACTCTACTGGTTACCTTTAACCCATTGAGGTAGTAATTTTATTCTATTTGTAGTAGCCTATAACGGGAATTGATTGGTGCTGCACTCTAGTAGCAAAATATGTAACTAATGACCGCGGGCGTCTACGGTTCTATCCGCTAGGGGCGCGGACTGACTGAAAACCCTTAATATCGCCGCCAGGCCTTTGGTCGTGTTAGCTGAGTTGGCTACGTCGTGGAAACACCTTGGCCAGGTGGCGATACGATGTTCGTGGGTTCGATTCCCGCACACGACCAAAACTGACCAGTTGTGCAACTCTCAATGAGTTAACCGGTCTATGGCAACGTTGGTGGGAGGGCCCAAGTAAAATTAACGGTGGCAGGCTTGCTTGGAAGTTGACGGGATCGGTTAATTCTTTGAGACTTGCACATGGTCAACACTGATTTTGCTAATTTTTACTTATGTCTACTGTGTGTGTGCCAATGCGACTCTCTAAACTGAAAGAAAACAATATTTTAATTAAAATATGCCATTAATCCATTTAAAAACACCAATTTTATACTCCAATTCACACGTTAATAAAATTACAAGTAAGGAACGAGACCTGCTCGTATGTCTACGCCAATGGGTTAAAAAGTAAAAAGTATGTTTGTTAAAAAAAATTCAGACATCTTACAATCAATATATTTTGGCCAGCTGTTAGGATTTAGAGTCAAACAGACGATTGTGCCTCTATCCGGAGTTTGGGGATGAGTGGTGACCTCATTATAAATTGTTTTTCTATAAGCATGTCCCTACATAATCACAGTTATGTATATTGATAATGTATTCCATAACAGGACATTTTAAAAATGTAGACTTACAACATTTTTTTGTGATTTTATAAAGGAGTGCTTATATTTATTAACTAATTATCATAACATCTAACGAGCGAATCTAATTGCTTGACTTTATGCAAAAGCAACAGCTGTTAAATGTTCAATGAAATTTATTTTGATTCTTCTATAAAATTAAATTGGAACTTTGATAGCCAAGGGGGCAAGGCCTGAAGGTGGATTAAAACCTTTATTAAAACCCTAAAGGGCACATCTAGACGTAATGGGCTTTCAACTTACAAACGTAAACAATCATTCAAGACCTCATAGTTTCACTATTAGCCTGCTCACAATAATCTTCTTTTTTTTAAATAAGATAATAGTGAATCCAGTTGCTTGAATTTGAACAAATAGTTTTCTTTTAGTATTACTTCGCTCATGTGAAGTCCTTTTAGTTTACACTGTGATGCCATTTCAGCATTGAGCTTTAAACAGCTATTATTGCTGTTTCTGCACTGTATTTTGTTAAAATTCATTGTTGTAGCCCCTAAACTGTGCGTATTAGACTAAAATAGGCACATACCTCGTCGTCAACAGTTCAAATTGTAGCGATTAAATCCACTACATGTTTCGCCGTGAATGCGGCATTTTAAAGTGGTCCACAAAAAAGGTATTATCCAAATAGGATACGTCAAAATTTAAAAGTGGTACAGTTACAAACACAATCACAAACACATTTACGAACAAATAACGTTAGGCCTACCAAACGCATATTTTCCATCACGCCACGGCACCGGTAAGAAGAAGACTGAATCTTCCCCCTAGGTTGTTACCCCTCCTACCCCTCTCCTGTTATCAGTATGGCAAAGGTTATCGTGCTCTTGTTTTGTTTTGTGGGAAATGATGGTGTTAAATATCGAATGGGACTTAAAATTTACTAACAGTGTTTTGTTAGTTGCAACACCTGTTGAATGTTCAATTAAATTTACTTAAATTCTTCCACAATATCAATATTGGAACTTTGAAAGACCAGGGAAGACCTGGAAGTGCTGATGTTTTCCAAAACCCCAAAAGACACATATCTAAACGTTAAGGGCTTTCAAGTAAATATAAGTCATGGTCAGCTTATTCTTTTAATAATGACAAATCCAGATGGCGAATCCAGTTGCCCACGAATTTGAGACCAATTTTTTTATTCGGGAGTACCCAGCTCATATTAAGTTATTAGCAAATTTCCCCTATAGGGAAGAAGCTATTACCGTTGTCGGCATGGTAAGACCTAGGCCCAGGACCATGATAACTTTTCGTTTTTAGGTCCCCAGACCCCAAAAACACCATTCGTTTGAAAATGTATATATATAGATATATATATATATATATATATATATATATGTATATATATATGTGTGTGTGTGTGTGTGTGTGTGTGTGTGTGTGTGTGTGTGTGTGTGTGTGTGTCCGTGGGTGCGATAACTCTCGTAAAAAAGGTACGATTTTGATGAAACTTGGTACAAACGTGTAAAGCAACATTTATGATTTTATGTTCGAAACTCAGACAGATATACCTATCCAAAGTGGTATTTTGGGGGGGGGGTTGTACCCCAAAGTGGGTTTTTTGAAGTTTTCACATGTAATATTTCAAGAAGTCAAATTTTATTTCGCCATTGGATCCAGCTTTAAAAAACACACAATTTGGTGTTTTGATCATTTCTCTACGTTAATTGGTTACAGAGATACTGAAAGTGTTAAACACAGTACTTTGTCCAATGTTATTCTTATGGAGAACAAGACAAATTTGATATCTCGCTCATTTATAACTAACAAAACTTACTATTAGGCTTCATCTGGTTGTGGCCTATTGTTATTTGCACAAAAAAGGCAATTTTTACCGATGATTCCCATAGCAGGAATCCTGCGTACTCAGCCCCCATGTTATTCTTATGGAGTATAAGTAAAATGTAATGTATCCCTTAGTTGTGAACATAAATTAATACAACTTGGCAAGAGGCTTCACCTTGTTGAGTTATATTGATATTTGCATTAAAACACAATTTTTGTTTTCCTTGTTGCAGCAAACCTGCGTACTCATCCCCCATGTTATTCTTATAGAGAATAATCAAAATGGTACATATCGCTTATTTATGAATGTATATTGATAAAACTTGGTATGTGGCTTGGTATATGCAGTTATATTGATAATTGCATGAAAACCTATTGTTTGTGTTCCCTGTTTCAGCAAACCTACGTACTTATCCCCAATGTTATTCCTATTGAGAATAATTAAAATTGTATATATCGCTTATTTGTGAATGTATTTTTATGAAACTTGGTATGCGGCTTTATGTGGTATTAATACATGTATTATACATTGGAAATTCGCTGAGTATAAAGGTTTGCTGCGACGGGGGTATTTTAGTTTATATTCATGCCATGCCATTCCAGAAGTTAGATTAAACAGCTGATCTTGCTTCTTGCAGCTGATCTTGCTGTGTTGAGCATCAACAGCTGTCAAATGCTCAATTGAATTGATTTATATTCTTCCATAAGATTAACATTGGAACTTTAAAACCCAGGGAGCAAAGCCCCAAAGGTGGATGTTTTCGACACCCCCAAAAGGAACATCTAAACTTTAAGAACTATTAAATAACACACAAACCATGGTTTAAGACAAAATGATTCTCCTCCTCACCAGAAAGCTTACTCTTTTCATTCTAACATTGAGATCTTTAATGTCCTCTCAACATTTCCTCTAATGGAAGGAAAATTAATGTAATCTAAATCTATAAATATGAAAAACAGATTATCCTCCAGGCCAAACCTCTACATCAACAGCCGCAAAATTTGTTACGTATACTCTTTCCATAAGGAGGGTAACCACAAAGAAAGGATTTTAAGAAATTCTCATGGGCCTCCGCCCCACCGGGAGTCAAATTTCCAATCCAGTATTATTCTTATAGGCATTTTATAAATACGAAAACCGATCCTCCCCCCCCCCCCCTAGCCAGCCAAACCTCTACACCTACAACCACGAAATTTGGCATGTATACGCTTTCCATAACGTAGGTAACCATTAAGAAAAGATTTTAAGTTTAAGAAATTCCCATAGGGCTCATGGGAAGTCAAAGATCCAATTCAGTGTTATTCTTATGGACATTCGATCTACAAATACAAAAAAAAAATATATCCGTAAGGCCAAATCTCTACAACTAAAACATCGAAATTTGGCACTTATTATCTTTCCATAATATATCTAAGAAAGGATTTAAGAAATTCCCATGGGGCTCCATCCAACGGGGAGTGAAAGTTGCAATCTAGTTGAGTATAAAAAAGTATATACATTTTTATCATTAGGAAAAGCTTAATACTCGTTTCTTAACAGATAACACAAACACCGAAACTAACAGTTGATGTTTTCCAGGTCCTCACCAGAGGCAGAGAGCGATGTAGTGGGTGCTCGTGCGGCGATGGAGTCCTCTGCAACCGGTGACGAGCGAGCGACAGACGACGACGACGACGAACATCCGAGTGCTAGAGCGGCAGTGAACGAGTGGTAGACGGTATAGTGGTAGACGGTAGAGTGCCGTGCGCCGTGCGCGATGTGCGGACCCAGACATGCCGCGGGACTGATGGAATGGAGATAGCATGTCCAGAAAATATAATGGTGGACCTCAGCGGTTATGTCATTATCATCGTAGAAACCAAGGACAAGAAAATTCGACTTTATGGTGAGTGTATTGAGAATAAAGTCAAATTAGAATTAGCAAGCAGTGTATTTGTATAAACTTATTTACATTCATTCTGATTATCCGTCCATTGAAAGGATTTATTTTGCATAACATCATCTTTTCATGGACGAATTAGCAGGGGTGCCCATCTCCCCAAAAGGTAATGGCGTGACTTCTCCCCAAAATCATATGCTACCTTATCCATACATGATCCTTACTACCTCTTGGATTGGGGGGGGCGTGTTAGGCCTGGAGTGGAGTCGTTGCCCATAAAATGCTTTAAATTATGTTAACTTTGGTTTGTTAAACTCAAACTCTTTATATCCTGCTTTATACACTCAGTAAAACAAATCTCAGTAACAAAACGATCGATAACTACTACATTTACTATTATTTTGTTTATTTTCATATATTCGTCACATTAATTTGCAGTTATGATTCATGCGGACAATAAATATATTTTATTCTATATCATTTTTGTAAAAATTCCACACTTTTGTAATTTAAAATATTTTATTTTTAAAATCCTCCCGAAAATCAACATTTTCCTCTGAAAAATAAATAGAATTCTCTTATATAAAATTGAATAGCGATCTGCACTGTGATAATATAATTCTAAGCCTATCTGCTCCTATATATTCACCAGACCCCCAACTTCACAGATAGTAAGATTACATTTCATCAATCAATTAGAATTAAAGAACAATACATTTCATTGTTCATTTTAAATTAAAACAATTTAACAGTTAGGAAAACCTCAGTAATCCTGTAGTACCCAGTTTTCATGTGTTTTTAGCGAATTTCCCCTATAGGGAAGAAGCTATTACCGTAGGTGGCATGGTAAGACCTAGGCCCGGGACCATGATAACTTTTCGTTTTGAGGCCCCCAAATATTTCACAGATGCCAAAAACACCATTCGTTCAAATTCATATATATATATATATATATATATATATCATGTATATATATGTGTCCGTAGGATAACTTTCGTAAAAGTGTTCCGATCTTGATGAAATTTGGTATAAACGTGTAAGGCAGCATCTATTTCATGGATTTGAAAACCAGACAGATCGCACCATTACAAGGGGGGTTTTGTACCCAAAAAATGTTTTTTTTGAAATTTTTACATATAATTATTTTTAAAGCCAAACTTGAGTTTCCACTATTGGATTCAGCTTAAAAAAACAAACAATTTGGTATTTTGATCATCGCTCTACGTCAATTGGTTACAGAGATATTGAAAGTGCTAAACACAGTACGTTGTCCAATGTTAATCTTATGGAGAATAAGTACAATTTTATATCTCGCTTATTAATGAACATATATTAATGAAACTTAGTACGTGGCTTCATATAGTTTGGGTTTACTGATATTTGCATACAAAACCCATTTTTTATGGTCCCCATGGCAGCAAACCTGCGTACTCAGCAGCTATAATGTTATGGAGAATAAGAAACATGTGTTATCTTGCTTGTTTATGAACATAAATTGGTAAAACTTGGAATGTTGCTTTATCTAGTGGTGATTCATTGGTATTTGCATAAAAACCAGATTATTGTGGTCCCTGATGCAACAAACCTGCATACTCAGTCCTAATGTTTTTCTTAAAGAGAATAAATAAAATGTCATACTCGCTTATTTATGAATATGCTTTGATGAAAGTTGGTAAGTGGCTCATGACTTAGTGAATTACCATTAGAAATTCGCTGAGTATGCAGGTTTGCTGCAACAGGGGGTATATTACAATTTCTTTTAAAGGGGAATACAATCACAAATATTTCACATTTCTATTTCTTCTCTCATAAGACCAATACTCAGTATTACCATTTAAGTCAACTCCCTACTATTTAAAATCATTGACTTATAGCTAATTTAAAAGAATAACAAAATGAGCAATTTCAGAAAGCAGAGTTATAACATGGCAAATGATAATCTATATCTATAAATATGAAAACCCGATCATCCCCCAGGCCAAACCTTTTCACCTACAACCACGAAACTTGGCACGTATACTCTTTCCATAACGTAGGTAACCACTAAGAAGGGATTTTAAGAAATTCCCATAGGGATAAGCCCCACGGGGCTTCAAATTTCCAATCCTTTGTTTGTCTTATGGACATTCACTTTAGTTTGAGATGATGAAAATTCTAACAACTGATCATGTTCGTAGTAGTTCCACAGGTTAACCACAGATTGCAGCACACACCACAGGTTTTATTCCCGGGTGAAACCACGTATAATGGCAGATAGATGTTCAATAAAATTACAAATTATTGCATATTTATAATTTATATGGGATAACTGTTTATGATATCAAGCTCCGGTCACTGAAATTGTTAGATATTTTTGTATTATTTAAAATGAAACTTGAATCAGTGGCTTTGAGAACTTTTTTGAGGAGCAGAGTGGGATTTAAATGTTGATGTTGGTCTTACAGGAGAAGCAGGTAAAAACACCTTTTGGGACCATTAACCTTGTGTAGTTACTACTTTTGTTCCTTTTGATATGGTCAGTGAAAATAACCTCTAAGTAATCATTGGGATGAAAATTATTATACAATCTGTTCAGATAACACAAAAGTATTTTACTCTTCATTTTCCGCTTGCTGAAGTAATAAACAGCTTTGGACCTAGCTGACTGATTCGGTGATTATAACTCACTCTCGTAATCTCAGCCAAATTGGATGTCATGTGGTTTCCAAAATTGCAGATGTAAGAACAATTGTGTAGCTAATTTGAGAGTATTGTGTAATTATTGCTTCTGGAAAATTATCATGTAGGGAGCACTATTTTTAATGGCATATCAAACAGAAATAAGGACAAGTCCCCATAATAAAAGTATATGGGGACTGTAAAACTTCTACTTTTATCAAATTCCCATGTGATTTGAGGGTCTGCTTTGATTAAGTATATTTATACATTTAAACTGATTAATTTTCTTGTTAGGTCTACAAGCCACTATGTTTTTATTTAAAACATAGAATACCTTCATTTTGGAAGTACTCTTCCTGCTGACATTGTTGGTACACATTTAATATTTTTTAAACCAGTTTAATATAATCGTTATATGTGAACAAGACCTTTCGTGTAACAAAAAAATTAATAAAAGAAGGTGTATAATATTTTATTAGAGAGTATAATACCTTAAATTAAAAATTCAAATCTGGTTTTAATGAAAATTTGGGTTTTGATATAGTAAATTAAATTAATTCAATCTCCCAAAGAGTAAAAATAACCCCGTCGCAGCAAACCTGCGTACTCAGCAAATTTCCAATGCAGGTATATGTGTCTCACTACTACATAGAGCCACTTACCAAGTTTCACAAAATACATTCATAAATAAGTGATACACTGTATAGAATTTTATTTATTCTAGGGTTAGGACGCAGGTTTTCTGCAACAAGGAGGAGAAAAAATGAGTAATTTTTCAATTATCATTATAAATCAACCAGGTGAAGCTACATACCAAGTTTTATTAATTTAGGTTCATAACTAAGGGAGATATACAAATTTACTTATTCTCCATATGAATAACATGGGGGCCGAGTATGCAGGTTTGCTGCTACGGGGAAAATTAACAAAAAAACTTTTTTGTGCAAATATCAATATACTACAATTAGTTGAAGCCACATACCAAGTTTCATCAATGTACATTCATAAATAATCGAGATATCAAATTTTATTTATCTTCCATAAGGATAACATTGGACAACGTGTACTGTGTTTAGCACTTTGAATAACTCTGCAACGGTTGGACTTAGAAAACATTTAAAACACCAAAATGATTGTTTTGTAGAGCTAAACTGATAGGTAAAACAAAATGTGAAGTTTTTAGTAAAATTATCTGAGGAAAATCCAGAAACCTTTTTCCCATAAGATTAACATGGGAAATTTTATGGACACGTTTTTGACTTTTCTCTACAACCACTTAACCTAGGTTAATGATTCAACATACCAAATTATTTGGTTTTTTAAGCTCTATAAGATGGCTGTAACCAAAATTAAGTGTTTTTAAAATTTTAGGGGGAAAAATTCAAAAAACTGACTTTAGGAAACTTTAAAACCCCCATAAAACCCCCTTCCCATAGTCCGATCGATCTGGTTTTCGAACTTTAAGTCATAATGTTACTCATACACATTTGTGGAAAATTTCATCAAAATCGGGCGTTTCTTTCAAAAGTTATCGCGGTAACGGACACACACACACACACACACACACACACACACACACACACACACACACACACACACACACACACACACGCGTGCGCACACACACACACACACACACACACACACACACACACACACACACATACACAAATATATATATATATATATATATAAATTTGAACGAATAGTGTTTTTGGCATCTGGGGACCTCAAAACAAAAAGTTATCATGGTCTCCGGCTTAACTCTTACCATGCCACCTACGGTAAGAGTTACCCCTATGCTTCTTCCCTATAGGGGAAATTCGCTAAAAACTAGAGTTTTATTTAAAAAATGAAATAAGGAAGCCAAATCTTCTTCAATAATTCACAGAAAACCCGATTAAGCCAAAAGTGCTTCTAAATCATCCCTTTCTGCAAACAATGCTTTATTAAAGATTAAGGCGAACATTTACAGATCAAGACTGGGAAATAAAAACACAATTCTGCCAAAATCAGTAAAAGGTCCAAAGAATTGAACAAACCGCTTCATCAACAGCAACTTTAATGCATCCATTCTTTTTGGCAGAGTCGGATTGTAAAACAAATGGTGGCTCGGCAGCCTTAACTGCTGTCATCAGCCTTTCCCCTTCCCTCCGAAACTGTGAAATTTCCTGTGTAATATTTCATTTCATGTTGATTGTATCATGCATGGTTCTTTTCCACTTCACTCAAGTTTTTATTTATTTCCTAGCAATAATTTTATTATTTACTTTCAAAACACAATTAGTACAGACAAAAGGAATAAGTAGAGTATAGAAGATGTGATATTTTTTTGCTGAAGGACATTACAAATTTTTTTAAAGCATAAACATTTTTTGGCTTAAATTTTCTGAATGTTCACTATTTATTCTATTTACTATTTACTATTTACTGATAGTATGTAAACACAATACACTAGGTGTACGCTCATTCTTCCCGTAAGAGGATGAACGAAGATTGAATTTTTAAATATATATTTGAATAGTCATTTCACGTACTGTATTTAGCTTTGTTAACATACACATTTTTTTGCCAAACACTTGTACAATAGTTCAACAGATATTTAGACCATATGCAACATATTTAAATAATTATAATTTGTTTATATTGTAATCTGACAGAGAACTATCACAAATGTGTGAATATACGAGTACAAATACTAATGATTTTAACGGTTTACTTGTATTTAAAAATGCTTAGGGAAAATTTGTATTGGTTAATTATAAAACTAAGAAGCGTTGCAATTGTTCCCAAAAGACATAAAAGATCCTTTAGAGACACCTAAAAAGATTCTAAGTACCATATATCATACTAATATTATATAGCTGAAAGTTTGTGAGTTTGTTTGTTTATTAGTTTTTGTTAATATAACTCAAGAAGGTAAAGCCACATACCAAATTTTATTTATTTGTGTTCATAATTAAGGGAGATAACACGTTACTTATTCTCCATAAGAATAACATGGGGGCTGAGTATGCAGGTTTGCTGCTACGGGAACTATCGGCCAAAAAATGTTTTTTAGTGCAAATATCAATAGACCACAACGATATGAAGCAATATACCAAGTTTCATCAGGATAAGTTGATAGATAAGCGAGATAAACAATTTTTCTTATTCTCTATAAGAATAACATTGGACAACGTGCTGTGTTTAACACTTTCAATATCTCTGTAACTGTTTGACGTGGAGCAATGAACAAAACACCAAATTATGCGTCTTTTTAAGCTGATTCCAATGGAAAAAACTAAAATTAGACTTTTCAAAAATTATATATAAAAAGCTCAAAAACCCCACTTTTGGGGTACAAAACCCCCCCAATATACCCCTTCGGATAGGTCGATCTGTCTGGTTTTCGAACTTAATGTCATAAATGCTACATTACACGTTTATACCAAATTTCGATAAAATTTGGCTCAAACGTGTAAAATGACATTCTTGACTTTAAGTTCGAAAACCAGAAAAATTGGACCATAGGAAGGGGGGTTTATGTTTCCAAAAATCAGTTTTTTTGCATTTTTCACCCAAAAATTAAAAAAAAACTTAATTTTGGTTTTTACCATGTTATAGAGCTTAAAAAACAAATAATATAGTATTTTGAATTATTAACCTAGGTTAAGTGGTTGCGGAGAAAATCAAAAAACCTACTCATAAAATCTCCCATGTTAATCTTATGGGAAAAATGTTGTTGGCTTTTCCTCAGTTTATTTTAATGTAAACTTCACATTTGCTTTTACCAAATCTGTTCATTTCCACAACACAATCATTTTGGTGTTTAAATTGTGATTCTACGCCCAACCGTTGCAGAGATATTCAAAGTGCTAAACACAGTACGTTGTCCAATGTTATCCTTATGGAGAATAAATAAAATTTGATATCTCGATTATTTATGAATGTATATTGATGAAATTTGGTATGTGGCTTCACGTAGTACTGGTATATTGATACTTGCACAAAAAATTGAATTTTTGTTGATTATTCCTGTAGCAGCAAACCTGCGTACTCAGCCCCCATGTTATTCTTATGGAGAATAAGTAAAATGTAATGACTCCCTTAATTATGAACATAAATTAATAAAACTTGGTATGTAGCTTTACTTGGTTGAGTTATATTGATAATTATATAAAAACCCATTTTTTTGTTCCTTGATGCAGCAAACCTGCTTTCTCAGCCCCCATGGTATTCTTATGGGGAATAACTAGAATGTTATAAAGCGCTTATTTATGATTGAATATTGATGGAACTTGGTATGTGGCTTCTCCTAGTTAAATTCTGTTTATATTTGTATACAAACCAATTGTTTGTGTTCCTTGTTTCAGCAAACCTACGTACTCATTACCAATGTTATTCTTATGGAGAATAATTAAAATCACTTATATGTGAATATATTTTTATGAAACTTGGTTTTGCGGCTTTATGTGGTGTTAAGACATATATTATGCATTGGAAATTCGCTGAGTACGCAGGTTTGCTGCGATGGGGGTATTTAAATTATTCTTAAATTCTATAGCTATAAAAACGTTTACTTTTAACAGGCAATATTACCAATTACTTTTTTTATACTTCCTCCCCTTAAACATAGTTTATGGAAAAATTATTGATGTTAAGTTATTATAAGAAATGTTCGTTTTGAGGTTCCCTGATTCTAAAAAAAAGTTTTAGGAGTGATGTATGCCTGATTGTGTGGATGTGGTCGGATTTTAATGAAATTTGACATTTAGGAATAGTTTTTTAACATCCCAGTATGTTTTTAGTTTTCTATATTTTTTTATGGGTTTGACCCCCCTTAAATTACCACCACACAAGAAAAGTTGGAATTTCTCTAAAACGGCTCTAATGATTTTGATCAAACTGTAGGTTTACAATGTTTAATGTTCCAAAAAAAATGAAAATGCCTACAAAATTATACAGTTTTGAACGAATGGTGTTTTTGGGGTCTCGGAACCTCAAAACTAAAAGTTATCATGATCCCGGGCCTAGGTCTTACTATGCCGACTACGGTAATAGCTTCTTCCCTATAGGGGAAATTTGCTAAAAGACTACTCTGCATACTGGAAAGGTAACGCCCTTCTGCTATCCGTTATAACTTCACATTAAAAAAAGTACGTGGGGGTATGGGTGGGGGCGGGAGAGGGAGAGAGATTTTATATATTGGTTTATAACTACATAAATAGGAGAGAGAGAGAGAGAGAGAGAGAGAGAGATGGGCACAACAGAACCCACTCGATATTAAAATTTTTTCAAATATACGTCAAACAATATTTGGTTGCATTTCAACCAATGGGCGATCTCTAGTTTTAATGATTCTTCTTAAGAATAACATGGGGACCTAATACCTAGGTTTGCTGCTATGGGAACATATGCGAAAAAAAGTTTTTTGTGAAAACAATAATAAATTACAACCAGATGAAGCCATATACCAAGTTTTGTCAGTTATGTTCATAAATAAGCGAGATATAACATTTGTATTTTTCTCCATAAGAATAACACATTAGACAACATACTGTGTTTAGCACTATCAATATCTCAGTAACCAATTGACGTTGAGCAATGATCAAAACACCAAATTTTTTTGTTTAAACTGAATTCAATTTTAAAAAATTAAAATTTCGCTTACAGAATTATATGTAAATATTAGTAGGCTACTCGGCTAATGGTTGTGGAGAAAATTTAAATTTCCATTCAGCAGTAAACTAAGTACATTATTGTCCGATGTTATTCTTATAAGAAATACAAAACATCATATCTCTCTTATATACTGATTAATTTTATTAAAACTTGGTATGTTGGCATTGACCAATAGGGGATATTCGGAATATGTTTCCACCTAACCCTGGAGAGGGAGGTGGAGTAATTTACCCTTTTAAAACCACTGTGTGTACCTATAGCTTTAACTAATATCACCTGAGAGAAATGGTGCCAATTATTATTATCAATTTCCTGTTCCAAAATCGGGTTAAACATACAGAAACATACTTTTTTAAACTCATTGAACTTTAAACAAAGTATTCAATTAAATCTGCTGACAACGTGATTAGGCTTACACTGTAGACAATTGGGATTACGGAGTTTTGGACATCTTGATTGTTTATGAAAATTAATATTCACCACAGAAATTGCAAACAAATATAAACTGTATCTAGACTGTTTCACTGACCGGTAGATAACAAAACCAAGTCTAATGTCATGAAAAAAGGTGACAGTGGGGTCTTATTTTGGTGCATTACAAGTAATAAAGCTGGTTTGCACGAATGATCATTTAGTAAGTCTGCCTACGATTTATTTGTTCACAATAAAAAGAAACTACTCTAAGTCTACAACACTCTTGAATATCAATCACAATAAAATAATTACCCGTGTTACAGAGTTATACCGTCCCAGTTAAATAATTCAAAAACCTATTGTGTTAATTTATCATAACACTTATCTTTTAAGTCAAAGTTTTCCGGTAAAAAATAAAGTAATAATAAATCGAAATAGATATAAGAATTGTTTAAAACATGACAAAACACTATTAATTTACATAACTCTCACTTTTTAAACTATTTCAAAGTAAAGAAATCGATCAAACTAAACATAACCTACTCCATCGTTCGAAACAATATTTACATTTGTGTGATTTAATAAACAAAGATAAATCCTAGCTGACATTTTAAAGAGGACCATCATGGTGGAAAGAAAAATATAGGTATGCTATTGCGCAGGTTTTGTGACGTCACTCGGGATGTAAGCCGGCACATCAGGTGACCGCCGAATGCCAGCTGATTGTGGAAAAAAAAATGTATGCCAGCCAATTGGAGCTTGAGCTTGCATCCCGTGTGACGTAGATGCGTGGAATTGACCCATTTTAGACACTGGAGTAACACATCTATTTGTTTCCTTCCACCATGGACGGTCAAAGTCAATAGCTTACTAAAAAACCAATTCAACTACTGAATAACAAACATTAAAATTAGTTTTAATAATTATTAATAATCCAAAATAAAATTCAAATGCTGTGTTAAAACATCCCTTAGGTATCCCAAATGTCTCCTTCAAAATTGCATTACGAAATGTTGCATCGTTATTTAGTATTTCGATAAAACACATACACACACACATATGGCCACTGAACTTTCTTCATCAATCTAGTGATTCAATTCATTCATCAATAAAATTAAAGTAAACTGATTTTTATTAAACATCTTGGCTCTTGGCCTGTGGATTCTAAATTTCTGTAATGTGCCAAAAACTCGCTTCACCCCTTTACTGTTTTTCTATCAGTAATAATAGTTCAGAACTTTATCTTATTTAAAAATACCCCCGTCGCAGCAAACCTGCATACTCAGCAAATTTCCAATGGAGATAATAAATGTCTTAATACTACATAAAGACAACCAAGTTTCATAAAAATATATTCACAAATAAGCGATATATACAATTTTAATTATTCTCCATAAGAATAACATTGCGGCTGAGTACGCAGGTTTGCTGCATCAACAAAATACCCCTGTAGCAGCAAACCTGCGTACTCAGCGAATTTCCAATGTATATATATGTATCTTAATACCAAATAAAGCCACATACCAAGTTTCATCAATATACATTCATAAATAAACGATTTATGACATTTTAATTATTCTCCATAAGAATAACATGGCAGCTGAGTATGCAGGTTTGCTGAAGCAAGGAACACAAATAATGGGGTTTTATACAAATATCAATATAACTCATGTAGGTAAAGCCACATACCAAATTTCATTAATTTATTTTCATAATGAAGGCAGATAACACGTTACTTATTCTCCATAAGAATAACATGGGGCTGAGTACGCAGGTTTGCTGCTACGGGAGCCTTGGGTAAAAAATTGTTTTTTTTGAGCAAATATCAATGGTCCACAACCAGATGAAACCGTATACCAAGTTTCGTCAGTATACGTTCATAAATAAGCGAGATATAAAATTTGTATTTTCCTCCATAAGAATAACATTAGACAACGTACTGTGTTTAGCACTTTCAATATCTCGGTAACCAATTGACGTAGAGAAATGATCAAAATACCAAATTGTGTTTTTTTAAGCTGAATTCAATGGAGAAAGATAAAATTTGACTATTTCCAAAATTATATGTAACAAATTCGAAAAACCCATTTTTGGGGTACAAAACCCTCCCAAAATACCCCTTCGGATAGAGCGATCTGGCTGGTTTTCGAACTTAAAGTCATAAATGTTGCTTTACACGTTTATACCAAATTACATCAAAATCGGATAATTTTTACGAGAGTTATCGTGCTCACGGACACACATATATATATATACAGTTTCGAACGAATGGTGTTTTTGGGGTCTGGGGACCTCAAAACAAAAAGTTATCATGGTCCCGGGCCTAGGTCTTACCATGCCGACTACGGTAATAGCTTCTTCCCTATAGGGGAAATTCGCTAAAAAAGGGTTTTTATGCTAATATCAATATAACTGAACTAGGTGAAGCATATTAGTTTTTAGCGAATTTAATTTTTATAATAAAAATTAAATATAAAAACCTTATTTGAGAAATCCCCATATTATATGGGAATGAAATTTTATAATAGTCTGCCTGCCTAAGGTGATTGATAATGTTTATAAATTTAAAAGATGTTTTAAATTATATCTGTTGGAAAATAAATATTATTCTATAAATGAATATTTTAATGACAATATCCCATAAGCAGTACATATTAGTTAGTTTAAGACCGTTAGTTTACAATTATATGACAATGTCACCTGTTTTACCAGCTGAGCTGGAACTTTGTAAGACGTTATGTGACAATAAAGATATATTTAATTTCATTTCAAATATATATAGAATGTTTCTAACGAATGGTGTTTTTGGGGTCTGGGGACCTCAAAACTAAAAGTTATCATGGTCCCGGGCCTAGGTCTTACTATGCCGACTATGGTAATAGCTTCTTCCCTATAGGGGAAATTCGCTAAAAGAGAGAAACCTGTCACACATGCTGCATTCTGTGATGAGGATGGTTATCACTCTCCTTCATAACCTATTGTACAGATTGTGTTACTACTCCAATGCAATTGTTTTTTTTATATTTTGCTGCATATTAATCTATTAGTTGTATATAAAATCTTGAATATATAAACTTAATCTTATAATCTTATATATGGACACAAAATTTACACAGTTTATATTATATGCAATAGAAGGTTTTCTCAGAGTATGGTGAATGATCATGCTCAATTAAGTTATAATTTTTTCAAACAGCTGATCACGTTTAATAAACAATGATAAAATAATGCTAAACATTTCAATACTAAACTCAGAACATTTATGAGTTTTATTTTTTTATTTTAGGGAAACTTCAACTGTTGTTCATTAATTAGTTTAAACGGTGCCCTGTTTCTTTTAAACATATTATCGTAATGTCAGGTGACTACAGTCATGAAGAAAAATTAGACTGGAGAAGACTTGCAGAAAAAGAAATTATTGCAGAAGCTACAAAAGCAGTTGAAAATTTTGAAATTTGTGGATTGGAAGGTCCTAGGAAGCAGAGCCCACTTCCAAGAGTTAATAAAAGATTTCTAACCAATATGATAGTTAACAATGTAAAGAGCAACAAAAGAGAGAATCTTCGAATAGAAATTTTAAGGGAGAAGGCGAGGAATAGTTCAAAATTGATTCAAACTAAGACAAGCAGATTCTCATCCCAACGTGATGAAGATGAAAATAGCTGACAAGTTTTGAAGTTTTTTTAGCTGAAGTTGTGAACTGTATAACATATTTTTATCACTTTCCAAATTTATTTTAGAAATAAAGAGCCAGGGTGCCTACTGATTTAATGTGTGTTATTATATCGTTAAATATTCAGTAATGTTATATTCTTATTGGGAATAATATTATTGCTATGGACAGAAAACTACCCTCAAATAAAGTACCCTTCTTATGAAACTCCTATATCATTTTGACATCAAAAGTTTTCCTCCCAGAAATTGTTTAGAGATAAACTTTATTCCATCACTTCGCAAATATAATTAAGTATTTATATTTTATGTAACATTCATCAACAACATGCCAGAGAATGAATCTTTAAGTTGATATAAATTCATATAAAATATACTTAATTATAATTAAATTTACAATCATTTTGTAATTCTTCTTGAAATCGATTTTCCTTGTCTTGTAATTTGTATAAAATTTAATGATCAATTACTGTACCTACTATAAATCAAATTAAATACATGAATTCATACATTTTTACATACAGTTAATTGGCCCTGTAAGTTTAAAAATTTGTAAGCAGGGACAATCTAAAATACATTATTAAATTTATTTTATAGCTAAATGTTATGACTATTACCTATATTTTAAAAAGTGTTGCTAGGGGGCATACTACCTTCTTTTATTATAATACATTCAGTGTGGTCGGAATAGCTCAAGGTGAGTGGAGTAAGGAGGTAGGCCAGACTGAGCCGGGACGCGGCCGTGACGTCACCCGAGACCTCAGCCGCTAGGACCGCGGCGCTAGTGACATGTACTGACCACTGACATGTAGATTTTCAAGCTGATCGTTGCATCTGCCTCAGTTGGTGAAAGTTATTGAGTCGTGACAGTTAAATGTGTCTAGCTTGTATAATTCCCCACATGATTTATTTTTATCTTCATAAGTTTTATTTGAGTTGTGAGTATATTTTCATGTATTTCTCAAGAGTTTTAATTTCACAGTCACAATTTGCTTTAATTAATATTAAAGTGTGTAACATGTTTAGCACAGCAGTATTTTGTTTCCCATTTATGGTTATAGTGAAATACATAGTCAAAAGATTACTGTTAAAAATAATTGTTTGATACTATTTAAATACCATATTCACACAAAGTTTAGAGTACCTATATGTTTTTGCATGAATATTAGTTTTGTTGATATGAAATTATAAAACTGAAAATTGCTTCCCTCTTACTTTATAGTTGGAGGGTAACCAATTAGGGGCCATATACATGTTATGAAACAAATCTTTCATCATTTCAGACCCTCCCCCTCCCCATGTAGCCTAATACTCCATAACGCTTAAGCATACCCCTAATCCTCTCTCTTGTGTTACGTAACTCAATCATTAAAGCCTTAAAAACAGCTTAAAACACAATTTTATGGGTAGTTTGCCAAAGATTAATAATTAGTTTAATTTGCATTATATTTTGTCCAAAATTTATGACTTATGATTTATGTATAAGACTGTTACTAATATGAACAATAATATAGGCCGAAAACTATTTCAGCTAAAGTTAGCTAATTAATATTCTAACTAAAATACAAATGTTTGATAGTAAAATCTATTACTGCATAATAAAAGACAATGCATTACTAAAATGAGATCATAAAACTGATATAAGTCATTTTATTTTGAAGGAAAATAATACATCCAAGCTAAAGTTACCAGACTGATGTGAATAAATAATACGTGGATAGCAACCATTTGGTACCAAATGCTACAGAGTATATTAAATTAAATAAATATTAAATCATACACAAATAGATGTGTCCTTGTAGTGTTTTATGATCCAAAAGAACCCAAAACAAAGCTTTAAAGTGATAAAGAACTTACCCAAAACCCGCTCTTAATTTAGTTGTATTTTATTGGTACAGAATAACTGAAAAATACATAAGAGATACAATATTTTGTGTAATAGTGACAAAGAGTTAATTTATAAGAACATTATTATAATAGTATTCGGGATATTTATGCAAGGGCCTTGTTAGTGATAAATCTACATTAATAATATGCACGCAAAGATTATTATAAAATATTCCGATTAACCTTTAAACTATTAAAGGTATGGATATGCAAATAAGCATATTACATTTGTTTGTAAAATATATTTTTTATAATTACACATTATGTTTTATTAATTAAATATATTGTCTTTGAGTATAGTTTCTGATAAGTTTTTATAGGCCTTATGTCATGAATGACACAAATGTCGACAACTGTTTTACAGTTTACAGATATATAAGGGAATTTAAAACCTATAATTGAAGTCTTAATTTGCAAAATATTTTATAGTTAGTTGTCAGAAACACTGAACACATACACTGAATATAAACAATTCACATTCAGAGTCTTTCAGCTCTGATGTAAGTTTTAAAAAGAAAACACACATTGAAGCAGCGGCCGGCCGTGTCTCTCTGGTGACGTCATCCCGCTCGGCGATGGGCACGGGGGGAAGAGAGTCTGGCCCACCTCTTTACTCCACTCTTCTTGGGAGCTAACCTTATGTAAAAACTAACGAATATAATTATGAATACAGTATACAAATACAGTCATTCTACCGTGATTGTTAGATTTGTATTTTTTGCTTCATTTTAAAAAGAGATTCCTTGTGGTAGCCGTACCACCATCAAGCTGTACATCCTTTCCTGACATCAAGCTGTACATCAACAAAGTACAAGACTAGGGACAATATTTGCTGAATGATAAAATGCATTTATTTATTTATTTATTACATTTACTTGCTACATAAACAGGCATAAACCCAATTACAAATGTAGCAGTTTATATTGATATTCACTTAAATTCTTGGGGAAAGTCTAAATCCAAGTCCAAGCTGGATACCACCATCGGGAAAAGTTACATGAGCAGTTGTTTAAGTGGTAGAACAACTGTATTTAAGTGTTAAGATAAACTTAATAATGAAAAGTATATTAAAACTGTACTAGGCCTACATTGTACATAAAAAGTTCTGAAGCAAACAAAAAACAATAAAACCCGCCTATGCCATGTCAACATACATACAGAGTCAAACAAAACATTATACAGGGTGTTAAAAAGAAACCTTTCAGAACTTTGGGATATGGTTCCTCATACAAGAGGAAAGAAAAAGAATTATATTATAAAGGTATGTCCTAATACGCTAATTTTTCCATAAACCTGTCTGCATGTTTTTATTTTTATTTTTTTACTTAATGCGTTATAACTTACAAACATCTTACAGGTCCTGCCTCGCTTCGTTTTCGGTATTTCTGTCTGTATTTTTAATCGATACGTTATATTTTGGGATCATCTGAAGATATCAACTTTATAAACTTGTTACTTGTATTACATCTAATAAGACCCATTTTAGAATGGAATGTCAAGTTTCTACTCTGTACCATTTCAAAATGGAGGTGATTTTTGTTTTTCAAAGCTAAATATCTTAAAACCATAGTATTTATAATATTTATTTCAGGGCTGGAAGAATCATATAAGTTGTGTATTAGCGAATTTCCCCTATAGGTAAGAAGCTATTATCGTAGGTCTCATGGTAAGACTTAAGCCCGAGACCATGATAACTTTTCATTTTGAGGTCCCCAGATGCCAAAAACACCATTCGTTCAAATTTTTATATATGTATATATATATGTGTCCGTAAGCACGATAACTCTCGTAAAAAAGGTCCGATCTTAATGAAATTTGGTACAAATGTGTAAAGTACCATTTATTTGAACGAGTTCGAAAACCAGATGAATCGCACCATCCGAAGGGGGATTTTTGGGGGGTTTTGTACCCCAAAAATGAGTTTTTTGGGGTTTTCACGTTTAATTTTAATTTAAATCAAATTTTAGCGAATTTCCGCTATAGGGAAGAAGCTATTACCGTAGGTCTCATGGTAAGACTTAAGCCCGAGACCATGATAACTTTTCATTTTGAGGTCCCCAGATGCCAAAAACACCATTCGTTCAAATTTTTATATATGTATATATATATATATATATATATATATATATATATATGTGTCCGTAAACACGATAACTCTCGTAAAAAAGGTCCGATCTTAATGAAATTTGGTACAAATGTGTAAAGTACCATTTACTTGAACAAGTTCAAAAACCAGATGAATCGCACCATCCGAAGGGGGGTTTTGGGGGGGTTTTGCACCCCAAAAATGTGTTTTTTGGGGTTTTCACATGTAATTTTAATTTAAATCAAATTTTAATTTATACCATTGAATTTAGCTTAAAAAAAAAACAATTTGGTATTTTGATCATTGCTCTACGTCAATTGGTTACCGAGATATTGAAAGTGCTAAACACAGTACGTTGTCTAATGTTATTATTATGGAGAAAAAGAAAAATTGTATATCTCGCTTATTTATGAACATAAACTGGCGAAATTTGGTATATGGCTTGATCTGGTTATGGTTTATTGTTGTTTGCACAAGAAAAAATTTTCGCCTATGGCTCCTGTAGCAGCAAACCTAGGTACTTGGTCCCCATGTTATTCTTATGGAAAATACTTAAAATGTTATATATCGCTTATTTATGAATGTATATGGATGAAACTTGGTATGTGACTTCGTTAAGATGAGTTATATTGACATTTGCATAAGAACCCATTATTTTGTGTGCCTTGTTGCAGCAAACCTGCGTACTCATCCCCAATGTTATTCTTATGGAGAATAATTAATATTTTAAAATCGCTTGTTTGTGAATACATTTCTTATGAACCCTGTTAAGTGTTATAATGTATTATGTTATATATTCATTGGAAATTCGCTGAGTATGCAGGTTTGCTGCAACGGGGGTATTTTTTCCTTAAAATAATATATAAAGAATTTAACTATGGAATCATAAATAACTGAGAAATCGTGATTTTTATAAGTTAAACATGTTTTTTTACCAATTCTGTAAATTATTTCTTTATTAACATGATACGTGTTGTTACAACTAAACAGGATAAATAAAATTCTGCCAGGCAAGATGCCTTGTTCCATCTTTTGTGTATATTTTACCGTCTTGTATGTAAGTACAGTATAAGTGTAAAAATATACTTTATAGTGTTGTAAGACGTATTTTATTTATCCTGTCCAATTCTGTACTAACATATCATGTTCTAACTTATAGAAATCACAATTTCTCAGTAATTTTAAAATATCATTTCTCAGTAAAATCTTCATATCATTTTAACAATAAGATTATAAATGACTGAGAAATCGTGATTTCTATAAGTTAAAACAGGCTTTTTTGCCATTTCTGTACTAAAACATAATAACTGTATTTTTGAAACTCATAATAGCGATGGATTTGAATTTATATTTTGGTATATGTTCTAGAACAAACCAGAAATTTATGCCTCCACATTGTACAATATCCGGACCGGCCTAGCAATACGTTCGGCAGCTGGACCAGAAAACGTACAGTCTGTAGGGCTCTTTATGTTTGAAATTAAACTCGTTCAAACCCGAAAAAAACTGGGTGCTAATAAAAGTTGAAATTCTTTTACCTTATCTCCATACAAATATTGCAGATTATAGCACAGTTTTAATACCGTTTTTTTTTATGTATTTAATAAAATATATTTTATTATAATGATTTGTAATTTTAATTACTATTCATTTTGATGTTATTTAAATTAAATTTGTATTGTAAAGTATTACCTTATGCTGTTATAATCTTGATATATTGTTCTTCACATTTACGGATACGTAGGTGTTCCGTTTGAAATACAAACTAAAACGTATAAAAGTACTAATAGGGAACCAATAGTGTAACCGCTGGGAGCCTAGGCGCTGAGTGGCTGACACCCGGCGTACTGGTCTGCCCGCAGCGGAGAATGCGAGCTCGCAACATTTTATTAAAAACCATATTACTGGAAAACGGCACTTTCTAGGTAAAAGCATAGAAAAATAAATCAGGTACCTGGTTTATTTTTCTATGGTAAAAGGTACTAGACATAAAATATTGTTATAATATGTTTTTCTATATTATTATATGACATTTAGTGGAACTAAACCTACTACAATGGTGTAGCCATAATTAAATGAAAGTCAGTAATAAATATTTCATTATTTACCATAAGCTAAATGGATTTACCCTACCTAAACAAGACATTTTGTGAATATAAAGGTTTAATATTTGTTTGTACACTATTTTTGAACATTTTGATGGCTATTTTGTCAAATTATACCTAATAGTTTTGAATCTATGGTCATAAAAATGTCCCAATTACAGAACAAATATTGTAAATACCCCTGTAGCAGCAAACCTGCGTACTCAAGGAATTTCCAATGCACATACATGTATCTTAATACCACATAAAGCCACGTACCAAGTTTCATCAATATACATTCATAAATAAACGATTTATGACATTTTTAGCGAATTTCCCCTATAGGGAAGAAGCTATTACCGAAGTCGGCATGGTAAGACCTAGGCCCGGGACCATGATAACTTTTCGTTTTGAGGTCCCCAGACACCAAAAACACCATTTGTTCGAAACTGTATATATATATATATATATATATATATGTGTGTGTCCGTGGGTGCGATAACTCTCGTAAAAAAGGTCCGATTTTGATGAAATTTGGTACAAACGTGTAAAGCAACATTTATGACTTTAAGTTCGAAAACCAGACGGATCGACCTATCCAAAGGGGTATTTTGAGGGGGTTTTGTATCCCAAAAATGGGTTTTTTGAGTTTTTTACATACAATTTTTGAAAAAGTAAAATTTTATTTTTTCCCATTGGAATCAGCTTAAAAAGAGGCACAATTTGATGTTTTAATTATTGCTTTACGTCAATTGGTTCCTGAGATATTGAAAGTGCTAAGCACAGTACACGTTGTCCAATGTTATTCTTATGGAGGATAAGAAAAATTGTATATCTCGCTTATTTATCAACTTATCCTGACGAAACTTGGTATATTGCTTCATTTCATTGTGGTCTATTGATATTTGCACAAAAACCCATTTTTTCCCCGATAGTTCCTGTAGCAGCAAACCTGCATACTCAGCCCCATGTTATTCTTATAGAGAATAATTAACGTGTTATCTCCTTTAATTATGAACATAAATAAATAGAACTTGGTATGTGGCTTTACCTAGTTACCTAGTTTACACGAGTTATATTGATATTTGTATAAACCCCCATTTTTTGTGTTCCTTGCTTCAGCAAACCTGCATACTCAGCCGCCATGTTATTCTTATGGAGAATAATTAAAATGTCATAAATCGTTTATTTATGAACGTATATTGATGAAACTTGGTATTTGGCTTTATGTGGTATTAAGATACATATATATGCATTGGAAATTCGCTGAGTATGCAGGTTTGCTGCTACGGGGGTATTATTAATCTTCATAAGAATAACATGGCGGCTGAGTATGCAGGTTTGCTGAAGCAAGGAACACAAAAAATGGGGTTTTATGCAAATATCAGTATAACTCCAGTAGGTAAAGCCACATACCAAATTTTATTAATTTATGTTCATAATTAAGGGAGATAACATGTTATACTTATTCTTCATAAGAATAACATGGGGGCTGAGTATGTAAGTTTGCTGCTATGGGAACTATCGGCCAAAACATGTTTTTTAATGCAAATATCAATAAACCACAACGATATAAAGCAATATACCAAGTTTCATCAGTATAGGTTGATAAATAAACGAGATATACAATTTTTCTTATTCTCCATAAGAATAACATTGGACAACGTACTGTGTTTATCACTTTCAATATCTCTGTAACCATTTGACGTAGAGCAATGATTAAAACACCAAATTGTGCGTATTTTTAAGCTGATTCCAACAGAAAAAACTAGAATTTGATTTTTTTTAATTATATGTAAAAACTCAAAAAAAACATTTTTGGGGTACAAAACCCCCCAAAATACCCCTTCGGATAGGTCGATCTGTCTGGTTTTCGAACTTAAAGTCATGAATGCTGCTTTACACGTTTATACCAAATTTCATCAATATCGGATAATTTTTACGAGAGTTATCGTGCTCACGGACACACATATATATATACAGTTCTCTAACGAATGGTGTTTTTGGGGTCTGGGGACCTCAAAACGAAAAGTTATCATGGTCCCGGGCCTAGATCTTACCATGCCGACTACGGTAATAGCTTCTTCCCTATAGGGGAAATTCGCTAAAATTACAAAACTTGAACATGATATGAATCACATTTTGCAAGAGAGTTTTTCTTTCCAACATTGGTTTTCATAAGCCCTAACGTGTACAATGAAAGGCCCAATCATCGACAAAAGTATATCTTTTAGGTATCCCCCCCTACCCCTGCGAATCTAGGGTTCTGGGTATCTTACTATTTGGGGACAGAGCTTTACTCAAAAAGGTACCTTACTTTGATTGTTCAACGGTACACTACAATTTATTTGTATGCAGCTTATCTCTCTAAAAGGGTTTTATTATGATTCAAAGGAATTGTATTTAACATGCAACTTCTAAAATACAGTAAACAAATTGCTTACTGCTATGCTTAGCTATAACTGATTAATTAGTATTTGTTCTTCGTTAAATAAATTAGATATCTGTTTATTTGTATGAATGGTTTGTTAAGTATTTATTAGCAACCACTGATAAAAACCCCTACCAAACGAAATATTTTACAGTCTTTTCATTTTGTAACTAGATTTTGTGGAAGATAAAAAATCTGTATAAGAGAAATAAAGTCAAATGTTACAAATAGTGTTTTCTCACGATTCATCAACCAATATATATATATATATATATATATATATATATATATATATATATATATGAATACTTCCTCCGGGGGTTATTAAAACTAATGGAGTTCCAAGCAATTTGCATTTAAAATTTTAAACTTTACATAGAAAATGGTTTTATATATTATTACCAGTGTTTTTAACTTTTAAACGCACATTTTTTTATTTAATTTTAAAATCTGTCTAATCCCAAACAATCCTACAGATTGTTCAGAAAAAATCAATCAATGGCTTAAATGTGACAGTTGGTTTTGTTTATGTTTTATAAACATCAGGAAGGTGTAAACATACTACTCGTCACACTGCTGTAATTCAGTTTAGCTATTGCTTTTTCGATTCATATATATAGCACCATATTTTTGTAAATTGTCTCATAACAAATATAACTCTCTTTTACAACGAGAGAGTGCTTAGACAATGATTTTAAAAGATGTTATGCCCAACAGATAACATTTGGTTATCTGATCCATCATTACCACAGCCAAAACCATTATATTCTTTTGATAATGTAGAAATAACAACGTAATCCTGAATAATAGGCAATGGCTCGTACAAATGTTTAGTGTGAGGCTGATATAAATATAATTAGTTTTGTTGGTAACCTTTTTTTTAGACACTAGCCCCGAGCCTGGACCCGTCAGCTATGAAAGTCTTAAAAACAAAATACCCCCATCGCAGAAAACCTGCATACTCAGCAAATTTCCAAAGCAAAAAAAATCTCTTTTTAAAATATTACATGTAAAAACTTCAAATACCCCCCGTCGCAGCAAACCTGCGTACTCAGCGAATTTCCAATGCATTGATATGTTTCTCACTAGTACATAAAGCCACTCACCAATTTTGACAAAAATACATTCATAAATTAGTGATTTATTACATTTTATTTATTCCCCATAAGAATAACATTAGGACTGAGTACGCAGGTTTGCTGCAACGAGGAAGATAAGAAATGAGTTTTTATGCAATTATCAATATAACTGAACCAGGTGAAGCTACTTACCATGTTTTATTAATTTATGTTCATAATTAAGGGAGATATAAAACTTTACTTATTCTCCATAAGAATAACATTAGGGCTGAGTATGCAGGTTAGCTGCTACGGGGACAATCAACAAAACATTTATTTTTTGTGCAATTATCAATATACCAGTACAACATGAAGCCACATACCAAATTTCATCAATATACATTCATAAATAATCAAGATATCAAATTTTATTTATTCTCCATAAGGATAACATTGGACAACGTACTGTGTTTAGCACTTTGAATATCTCTGCAACGGTTTGACGTAGAATCACAATTTAAACACCAAAATGATTGTTTTGTGGAGCTGAAGTGATTGGTAAAAGAAAATGTGAAGTTTAAAGTAAAATTAACTGAGGAAAAGCCAAAAACTGTTTTCCCATAAGATTAACATGGGAGATTTTATGAGCATGTTTTTTGGATTTTTTCCGCAACCACTTAACCTAGGTTAATAATTCAAAATACCATATTATTTGTTTTTTTAAGCTCTATAACATGGTCTAAACCAAAATTAAGTGTTTTAAAAATTTTAGGGTAAAAAATGCAAAAAACTGATTTTTGGAAAATTTAAAACCCCCATAAACACCCCTTCCCATGGTCCGATTTTTCTGGTTTTCGAACTTAAAGTCATAAATGTCAGTTTACACATTTGAGCCAAATTTCATCGAAATCGGACGTTTTTTACTCAAGTTATCGCATTCACGGACACATATATAGATATATATATATATATATATATATAGATATATATATACATATATATAAATTTGAACGAATAGGAATAGTGTTTTGGACATCTGGGGACATCAAAACAAAAAGTTATCATGGTCTCGGGCTTAAGTCTTACCATGAGACCTACGGTAATAGCTTCTTCCCTATAGGGGAAATTCGCTAAAAACCCATTTTTGGGGTACAAACCCCCCCCCAAAATACCCCTTTGGATAGGTCGATCTGTCTGGTTTTCTAACTTAAAGTCATAAATGTTGTTTTACACGTTTATGCCAAATTTTATCAAAATCGGACCATTTTTACGAGAGTTATCACACCCACTGACACACACACATATATATATATACACAGTTATTTTTTGGGGTCTGGGGACCTCAAAACAAAAAGTTATCATGGTCCTGGGCCTAGGTCTTACCATGCCGACTACGGTAATAGCTTCTTCCCTATAGGGGAAATTCGCTAAAAGAAATAAATCACTTTGCCCAATGGAATAATTAAGGAACAATTGTGTTGAGGTCATTTTACCGTCGCTACTTGTTTATTAGCTGGCCACCAAAAGTCTCCCTACAGTGCATTCTTTAGTAAACCTAATGAACGGGGTTTAAGTAATCATGTATTAAAAATAAAACGCTCTAACTTACTAGACAAAAATGAAAACTTTAAGGTGGAATCCTTCGAAGATATAACAGTTTTTATGTGTGATGACCATCTAGGTGTAGATATATAGTTGTGCGCAGAGTTTCATCTTTGGAGGTGCCAGTGGGATAATGGTGTTCCCCAAGGGGGGACGGGGTGGGGAATTAAACGTAATAAAATGACGCTTTTAGACGTTTTTAATATCTTGAAATCCACTTGAAAAGTAGACAATTTTTAATTGTTTGTGTTTAGCAAATTTCCCTATAGGGAAGAAGCTATTACAGTAGTAGGCATGGTACGACCTAGGCCCGGGACCATGATAACTTTTCATTTTGAGTCTTCAGATGCCAAAAACACCCTTCGTTCAAATTTGTATATATACATACAGGGTGTAAATTAAGTCCCGGACCGGCTTAATATTTATTTTCTCATCACAGATAAAGCAACAAAACTCCCCAGATCAGCAGTAGGACCATTAATCTACTTATTTTCGTAAAAAATCATGTTTTTCCTCCTGTACGGGATCGGCCCACGAGGAGTTGGAAGAAATTATTAAATAGCAGCATGGGTCGAGTTTGATATCAAATTGTAGATATGTTTTAGTAGAATTCAATGAATCATAACAGTAAAACTCATAAAAATCAACTTATTACCTAATGTCACAACCTGTTGCGGTAGCTATTGACTATTTATTTCAGGCTAGGAAACAATTACTTGGCCATATTTAACAAATCCAACATTGTCAATTTCGTACCTTCAATCCTCCGCCATTTCATTTTGGTTCAACCTTTTGAGATCGGGTTTACGGCATTGAATTCTACTAAAACATACCTAAATTTGATATCAAACTCGACCCATGCTGCTATTTAGGAATTTCTTCCAACTCCTTGTGGACATGCCTTTATTAAATCCAACCTTAACCCAATAACAGTAACCGTTATCGAAAGAGACAATGTTCTTAAACTCATTAATAACTTCTTCCACCTAAACGCTCATACACAGGTCTAGAAAAAAATTCTCCACTTAAAATAATATAGAGCCACATTTAATTTTTAGTTTTTACAACAAATTTATTAATTTTTTTCATTTTCCTTTATTGTTATGACTGTATGAGTTATTCAGTCATATTGTCTATATTCAGTTGCAATAATGAGTTTGCTAAGGTGCCACAGCACTTGCGGTACCCCCTTTGTGCACGCCTATGTGTCCGATCATTAAAAAAAGAATCATACAAATCAGCCAAATAGATCGGCCTGACAAACTGTCCCAAATTTTCCAAATTTGTTGAATATATATGATATACCAATATATAAACAAAATTAACGTTTAGAAGTATCTTCTTTTACTTGACTATATACTTGCATGCTGACAGACATACTACATCAATTATTGAGTAAAAATTTTATTTGTTTTAGAACACATCACATTCTCTAATTTTAATATAGCAAATCTACATCGGCATTTATAGACTACAACTCACTGCAGAGACGATAACAAGGAACATTAATTTGAACCTTCTCAGCTCTACAGAACAATAACTATTAATGGAGCTAAGGTAGTGATAATGTAACATCACGATGCCTACGTTGCAGCATCACAATGCTCGGAAGTGGCATCACGATGCTGCGATGTGGAAGCTTACTCTGATTACAGAGTTATCAGCACACTTGGATGGATAAAACCACTTTGGGAACAGTTGGCTGATTCCTCCATCAAAGTTACTTATCTGATAAGATAGAGGGGTATTTCATTAGTCTGTGTTCTCAAGTAGTTTTTACAATTTAATATTATTTTATTAATTTGTTGCTCGATTTGATAAGCACTTTTGATAGCAGATTATTCCGGTTTCACATTACTCCCATAAGATTTGGATTACTCTGCAGCTTGCAGAACAGTACAGCTGTAAAAGCCTTGCGCATGATGTAAGATTAAGATTAACACTTTCACTGCAGGTGTCCCCGAATCGGAACATTGCTCGACATTGAAACATGAGATTTTCATGTTTAAATAGTCAAAGGCAGCACAAGTGTTAAGAGAGGTATTTTTTAAACTAACAAAAGGCATATGAGGAAAGAATTTTTTCAATAGGTAATACTATACTCACTCAAATAGGACATAAATAAAAATAGTTTTTATCCCCTTGGTCTTATGATTATTCTGGACCTTCATTATACCAATGTATTAAATAAATGCCAACATAGTAAATAATAAACGGTATCAGGAAACTGACACATACTTTCTCCCTTTAAGCCAAACTTTAATGACAAAAACATTTGTTATTTACTAAATATAGAATATGAAGTATAGATAAATGTACAGAAAATTGTCTAAAATAGTTATTTTCAGAAATATCCACCCAAATCCCTTTTTGGGAGGCACTATAGAGTCCGTTACTACACACAGTGGTTTTGAGAGGAGAAATGCCCCCTTGCCCCCCCCCCCCAGGGTTAAATAGCAACACATTTCGAACATCATCTGTTGGTCAATGCTAACTTGACCTGCATATCAAATTTTAATGAAATTGATCAGTAAATAAGAGAGAAATAGTTATTTTTTGTATTCCCCATAAGAATAACATTGGACAACGTACTGCGTTTACCGCTAAATGAAAATTTCAATTTTCTCCGCAACTAGCAATCGTAGAATAGTAATTTAAAATACCAATTTATTTAGTTTTTTGAGCTCTTTTTAATGGTGAATATTAATCTTTTTTAACATTTATGATTTTTTATGAAAAATCCAAAAAACTGAATTTTGGATGTTTTAAGTCCTGTAATTTCTGAACCCGAATTTTTCCAGAAATGCGGGTGGTGTCATTTTGTTGGAAACCTAAAGTTCTACAAACCACTAAAGTTTAATAAAAATCGTTAGAGCCGTTTTTGAGAAATTTGGATTTTTCATGTTTTTAGGCGGTTTTTGGGGGATAATTACCCTTAAAAATCAAAAATTCAAAAAAATGAAAAAAACGCCTGGAGATATCGTGGATTAGTACCAACATACCAAATTCCATAAAAATCGGCTCATAGGTTAGGGCTCTAGCTCTGTACACATCCACACAGACACACACACACACACACACACACACACACACACACACACGGACACACACACACACACACACACACACACACACGGACACACACACACACACACACACACACACAGACAGACATCACGTAAAAACCACTTTTTTGGGTTCAGGGAGCACCAAAACGAATATTTCCACTAACAACTCAAATTCGAAAATTTTTACGAAAACAATACTTTCTCCATATACTATGTATAGGGGGAGAAAGTAAAAATTGTTCAAATAATCTATATATTAATAGGCTAAGGACATTTTTGTGGTACCAATTTCTCGGATACGCAACATTGTAGAATGATGAAACTTGACACACTTATTTAGTACTATTAGATGTGTCGAATGTAAACCATTTTGTGTTTGGGTGTGTCCTTTTGCCCTTTTGGCTTTCAAAGTTTACATGTTATACTTATGAGAACATGCGTTCTGCTTTTCGTTATGCTTTCATTTAATAAACAGCTGTGTTATTCAAATAAATATGTAGCATGTAGCACAACAGCAAGAACAGATGATTCATAAATTAAAAAAATACTGACAACTGGAATGGTAACACCCTTATTTTATCCATTTTAGCTCTATATTAACAACATTATAAACCTGTTTGTGAGGGGGGAGGATGAGGGACGGGGAGAGGAAGATGTGGAGAGGTTTCAGGTATCAATATAAAGGCTACTGATTACTGGAATGGTAACGCCCTTCTGCTATCTGTTTTAACTCCACATTAAAAAAATACCTGGTGAGGGAGTGGGAGGGTGGTAGAGAGAGAGAGAGAGAGAGAGAGAGAGAGAGAGATAGGGGGACGAGAGAGGGAGAAAGAGATGAGCGCAACAAAACCTACTAGATATCAAACTTTTTTTTCAAATATTCGTTGACAATAGATTCAAATAATAATTGGTCGAATTTTAACCATTGGGCGGTCTCTAGTATCTATTAAATGTAGAAAAAAATAAATAAATAAAGTGATTTTGCCGATTCATGCTCACGCACAGGCTTAAGCCCGTGTGGGCATATTCCATAACGTAAAATAAGATAGTAGGTCTAACAAAATTATAACACATAATTATTAATAGGTGGTGGGCGTCAAAATTCAAAATGCACATGTCAAATGTTTAACTGCCCTTCTCTTTGCACGATAAATATTTAAATTTAAGGTTTATCAGAATAACTACTTGCCCTTTTGACACAATGGGAGTTTCCTCATACGCTATGTTCGTATGAAGAAATTTTAATTTAAGGCAGGTATAAAAAATTAAGAAAAGCGATAACCTTAATTTAAGATTTATCTGTCTTACCGCAGTGGGCAAATCTTAAAATCAACAGAACAATATTTTATTGAAGTGTATAGTGTTGTAGTCAAAAAATGTTATGCTCCAAGAGGCTAGGCTGTCTGTGATCACTGACACAGTCGGTCAATCAAGGCAGTTACAGACAAAACGTTTTAAAGCTTGCTCAAAATTGAATCCTCAGAGTCGTTTTTACAAGAAAGACAAAGGTCAGCGGAAGAGTGTGTGATGCCGGGAGACTCGCTGTGGAGTAATGGCCTCTTCATCTGTGACTCGTTTATTCGTCCGCCTCACAATAACCCCTTCACTCCACGCCAGAGCCACTTTAATTAGACACCCTCTCGCTAACTGTATTTGGACTGTTGCTTTACTTTCAGTACTCTATTTAGTATAAGGATAAGATTGGATGGTATAATAAGAACCCTAGCTTATTTTTATGGTACCAAAACATGCGTAACTGAAAAATTAAATTTTTAATTATTTTTTAACATCATTTATCTGTTAGTTAGAAACAACGCAACAGTTAGTAAGTGTAACAATACACTTTTTGAACTTTTGAAAAAAAGTCATTGCCACTTTCTATTACTCAGCCATTATCACAATATTTAACCGTAGTAAAAAATAACCACTGTTTGACCATTGTAAGAGGGGGGGATCCTCCAACCAAGAAGGAGAAAAGCGGTCTGGGAAAATTTAATTTTCCTACTTTTCAAAATAACATTTGTATTTTGGTCAGTTTTAGGAAGAAAGAGTAAAACAATTAACCTTCAACTGACCCTAACCAGAAACTGAATTACATATTACTGAATGTAATGTACAGTTGCTACTGTATGTACCGTTAATGTACTGAATACATTAAAGGAGTTCCTGATGCAGAAAGCTCTGTACTCACTAGATGGATTTTGCATGGACAATTTTGTAAAGAAATAGTAATTAAGTATTATTTAGACTAATCATTATTTATGTTTTGACACTATTTATTGTACCTTTGTACAAGAGGCGAATAAAGATATTTTGATTTGATTTGATATGTAATAGGTACCTCGATCAACCGTCACTCTTTAAACCGTCACTCTCTGTTATCCGTTGTCCGTCTATGAGAATATTGTTATTTATTAGACTCAGGATTTGCGCCGTACGGCATGAGCATCTGCATGAGCTATTATATTACTTCAAACAACATAAATATGTATGTAGTGGGAAGTATTATCCTTTTGTACACAGTTTATTTTCATTTCTCTGGCAAACATTTTAAAATTTAGTTACTGTACACGTTTATATTATGATGTTTCTATTATCTGTCTAATCAGTTATCCGTCACAGTCCCGGTCCCGAAGGTGACGGTTAATAGAGGTTCATAACTGTAATATATTTTCACCAACAGTTAAAATTAACAGAACAATTTAAACTTAAGTTTGACCTAAATTGAAAATTACCAACATAAGGAACATTTTCTCTTGAATGTTTTTTGTTTCGGTAGTACCATTGGGTTTATAACTACTAGAGGGGACACGTAATGCAAGTTAATGTGAGAGATTTATCGACGTAGTTCCATCATACGTCACCAGGGATCGTCGTGGTTTTGTTCATCATATTTTTGATAGGAATTTTTTCAAAGAGCTTTTTAAAATGTTTAAATAAACCTTTTTGTGATGGTCATCAAAGTGATATTTTGTTTATGTGTAAACAGGTCGGGTACGACGGACGAGTTAACTCAGCCTAACGACGCCGCAGATCACGTAGTTATCTTAATATGGCGCTAAATTGCAGCACTGCTTTTACTAACTCTGGCTCCGATAAGGTGTCCCCTCTAGTAGATGAACACAATGGTAGTACACCTTTAGTAAAATTTAAATTTATAGAGTTTATAATTATATAAAAAACTAGCTGTTCCCGCAGGCTTCGCCCCGCAAACAATCTTAATATATAAATGCCCCCGTAGCAGCAAACCTGCGTTCTCAGCGAATTTCCAATGCATATATATTTATCATAATACCACATAAAGCCACATACCAAGTTTCATCAATATACATTCATAAATAAACGATCTATGACATTTTAATTATTCTCCATAAGAATAAGATGGCGGCTGAGTATGCAGGTTTGCTGAAACAAGGAACACAAAAATCGGGTTTTTATGCAAATATCAATAGAACTCAACAAGGTGAAGCCACATACTAAGTTGCATCAATACACATTCATAAATAAGCTATATATAAAATATTGTAATTATTCTCCATAAAAATAACATGGGGGCTGAGTACGCAGGTTTGCTGCTAAAGGAAATATCGGTGAAAATTTTGTTTGTGTGCAAATATCAATAGGCCACAACCAGATGAAGCCATATAACAAGTTGCATCAGTATTCGTTCATAAATAAGTGATAAATAACATGTTTAAAAATCTATAAGAATAACATTGGGGATGAGTACGCAGGTTTACTGAAACAAGGAACATATAAAATGGGTTTTTATACAAATTTGAATATAACTTAACTAGGTGAAGCCACATACCACGTTTTATTGATTCATGTTCATAGTTAAAGGAGTCATAATATTTTACTTTTTCTCCATAAGAATAACATGGGGGCTGAGTATGCAGGTTTGCTGCTACGGGAACCATCGGTAAAAATTTGTTTGTGCTAATGACAGTATACTACAACCAGATGAAGCCATATTTCAAGTTTGGTTGGTATACGTTCATAAATAAGCGAGATATCAAATTATCCTTATTCTCTGTAAGAATAACATTGGACAACGTACTGTATTTAGCAATTTTAATATCTCCGTAACCAATTGACGTAGAGCAATGATCAAAACTCCAAATTGTGTGTTTTTTTAAAGCTGAATCCAAGGGTGAAAACTAAAATGTATTTTTCAAAGATTATTTGTAAACAATTCAAAAAACCCATTTTTGGGGTACAAAAACCCCCCAAAATACCCCTTCGGATTGATCTATCTGTCTGGTTTTCAAACTTAAAGTCATAAATGTTGCTTTACACGTTTACACCAAATTTCATGAAAAACGGACAATTTTTACGAGAGTTATCGTGCTCACAGACACACACATATATATATACCCCCATCGTAGCAAACCTGCATACTCAGCAAATTTCCAATGCATAATATATGTCTTAAAACCACATAAAGCTGCATACCAAGTTTCATAAAAATATATTCATATATAAGCGATTTTAATTATTCTCTATAAGAATAACATTGGTAATGAGTACGTAGGTTTGCTGAAACAAGGAACACAAACAATTGGTTTTTATGCAAATATAAATAGAATTTAACTAGGCGAAGCAACACACCAAGTTTCATCAATATTCAATCATAAATAAGCGCTATATAACATTTTAGTTATTCTACATAAGAATAACATGGGGGCTGAGTAAGCAGGTTTGCTGCAACCAGGAACGAAAAAATGGGTTTTTATGCAATTATTAATATAACTCAACTAAGTGAAGCTACATACCAAGTTTTATTATTTATGTTCATAATTAAGGGAGTCATTACATTTTACTTATTCTCCATAAGAATAACATGGGGGCTGAGTACGCAGGTTTGCTGCTATGGGAATAATAAAAAACAATTCAATTTGTAGTGCAAATATGAATATACCAGTACTATGTGAGGCCACATACCAAGTTTCATCAACATAAATTCATAAATAATCAAAATATCAAATTTTATTTATCCTCCATCAGGATAACATGGACAACGTACTGTGTTCAGCACTTTGAATACCTCTGCAACGGTTTGGCGTAGAATCACAAATTAAATACCAAAATGATTGTTTTGTGGAACTGAACAGATTGGTAAAAGCAAATTTGAAGTTTACGTTAAAATAAACTGAGGAAAAGCCAAAAACCTTTTTCCCATAACATTAACATGGGAGATTTTATGAGTAGGTTTTTTGGATTTTCTCCGCAACCACATAACCTAGGTTAATAATTCAAAATATTATATTATTTGTTATTTAAGCTCTATAACATGGTCAAATCCAAAATTAAGTTTTTTTTATTTTAGGGTGAAAAATGCAAAAAACTGATTTTTAAAAATTTAAAACCCCCATAAACCCCCCTTCCCATGGTCCGATTTTTCTGGTTTTCGAACTTGTCATGAATGTTATTTTACACTTTTGAGCCAAATTTAATCAAAATCGGACGTTTTTTACTCAAGTTATCGCATTCACAGATACACACACACACACACACACACACACACACACACACACACATATATATATATATATATATATAAATTGAACGAATAGTATTTTTGGTATCTGGGGACCTCAAAACAAAAAGTTATCATGGTCTCGGGCTTAAGTCTTACCATGAGACCTATGGTAATAGCTTCTTCCCTATAGGGGAAATTCGCTAATATACAGTTTTGAACGAATGGTGTTTTTGGGGTCTGGGGACCTCAAAAGGAAAAGTTATCATGGTCCCAGGCCTAGATATTAACATACTGACTACAGTAATTAGCTTCTTCCCTAAAGGGGAAATTCACTAAAACTGACAGTTGTTTCTGCTGCATTCTGTGGTTATCCCGTGGAACTACTATAAATCAAGATCAGCTGTTTGTATTTTCATCAGCTCAAACTTAAAAGTGAATGTCCAGAAGAATAACACAGGATTGGATCTTTGACTCCTCGTGGTGCGGAGCCCTATGGGAATTTCTTAAAATCCTTTATTAGTGAGCACCTAAGACCCAAGAGGAAGGTACTGTATGTTCCAAATTTCTTGTTCCGTTCTGTGGTTTTGAGATTTCGTGATGAGTGAGTGAGTCAGTCGGAGGTATTTGGATTTGATATATATTAAGATTATAAGAGCCATTTATAAATCTGCCAGTTAACTAATACAACTTCACCCCAAAATTTCAATGTTTGAGCTAATGCCCATTTAAAAGTTAACATAACATAGATTAACAATAAACAAAACGTAAACATCAGGATGTAACATTAGTAACAAAAGTGTGCCACCAGGCAAATTAACATGGTCATGGTGAACGGAAAGTGAATAATCAAGTGAACCCGCTCCCTATTTAGAGGCAGTAGGCTAAAAAATTACTATTCAAACGAATTAACTGATCTTCTCCTAGCAAAGCTTAGCTCAAGTCCTAATCCACATGTGATAAGAGTTCCCTGGCTGGGAAACTCATCATCATTAAACTTTTTAACCCATTGACCTAGACTTCCATGCTGGTTCTGTTCCTTACTTTTTATAACCTAAGAGTTTAAATAGAAAAATTTTGATTTGAATAAATTAATGGCATATTTAAATTTTATTGATTACTTTCAGTTCAAGAGTTGTAGTGGCACACAAAACATTAAACAGAAGTAAAACGTAGCAAAACCAGTACCATGTGCAACTCAAAAATAATTAACCAATTCCGTCAACTTCCAAGCTAATCTGCCACTGTTTATTTTACTTGGGCCCTCCCATCAATGTTGCCACAGATCGGTTAACTCATTGAGAGGGTACATGACTGGTCACTTTTGGTCGTGAGCAAGAATCGAACCCTCGAAGTTCGTAAAAATACCTGGCCAAGGTGTACCTACGATTTAGCCCAGATGGCATAGAGGTGTTGAATTTAGTCAGTCCGCTCCCTAGCGAAGAGAACTGTAGCTTTCCGCAGTCATTAGTTATCAATTTTACCTACTAGAGTACAGCACATGTCGGAATCCGTTCGTCCCAGGAAAATCTTAAAACTGGTATATTGGGTACAGCAAATGAATTTGTCATTACATATGGTAGGTCTTTTGGATGTCCATTATGCCAAACTTCCCTCTCACCTTTGGTCCCTCCATTTGCAGCAGCTGGGGCAGAAACTCCGGGTTTGGTCCCGAACCTGAAAATGAATGGTCCCTGGCTGTTGTACATGGATACCTTGTTAGTTGAGTTGATCAGTTGGAGGGCAGAATGGGGGTCCCCCGTTTGAGCCTCATCCCGGCTATCACGGGAGTTGGCTCTCTGAAGGGTCAATTTGGCTGCCGTCCCATCCCACCCTTTCCTTTCCTGCTATCCTTCCATTAATGTGTGCAATATTCCCGCTTGTGGAAGACATGCCTATCAGCTATGCTGGGTGTTCCTAATCCAACAATGATCGGAGTCCGTTGTAGATTATTGTAAATAGAAAAAATTACTACGTTAACGGGTTAACAACTTACCTCTGATGGTTTTCCAGGATCGCCTGCAGACAGAGCAGAACTAGAGGTTGCGGACGAGATCTTGGAGGTGAACGGCACCACTCTCGAAGGCTCGTCCCACACTCAGGTCATCGCTCATCTGTACGAGGTAAGGCTCTCACACTCACTCGATAACATGTTAGTAAAACGTAGCTTACCGCAGAGGCGAGAGAATCGGAGGTAAATTCCAATGTTGTGCGGAGGGCGTGGGAGGAGGGAGGAAGAGTAGAACCAGAAAGCCATTATTGTGTTGCTATAGAAATAGTTCTATCGTGCCCAGCTCTTACCCACACCATTATCCCGTAAGAAAATGACCTATGATTTTTCTTTATCTGTATTCAAACCATACCCCACAGTAAATTGTTAATATTAAGTTGGTAATTGTGAGGTTAAATTTCCCTTCTTTGAGGAGGTCCTCACAGAAGATACTATCTAAATATAAGACTCTATCGGTAGCGATAAATTTAAAAACAAACCATGATTTCTCCTACTCTCCTAACAAAATGTCTACATTATTACATAATTATTTTAAAAACATTACTGAAGAACTATCATATTTGTTTTTAATAATAATAGATGGAAAATATCTGCAAAAATTACTTATATAACAATGCATAATAGTTTACAAACTTTAAAAAAAAAGAGGTTGGCTGCCTCTTTTTGCTTCTTCTAAAATTTACTTGGCCCTGCCACATAGACTGTAGATATGTGTGTGAAACTTATCCTGGTGAGCTTTACAGTTGTTGTACAGTACTGATACACTTTACATGCCAGTACTAGGATTCAAACCCACAACAGGGCCGCTATCATGGTTCTGGAGACCTCTGCCTTGACCACTAAGCCGACTCAAAACTACTCGCTTTATATCGTTACTTTCAACATGAATGCAGCACATCTACTATTGGCTTGTCTTGGTTGATAGCTCTGTAAACCACGGCCTTAACTGCATTCTCTCTTGCTTGCGGGAATAGAGCAGGTGAAATAACTCATAACTCTAGTTTCAAAAAGTAGAGAGCCAATGTTCAATACTGCCAGCTCATAAGGCTTTAAGGCTTGAGACTCGTTCAATATTTTAAATTTGTAAATAATTTATTGTAATCTTAAGAAGCACCTATTAACAAGCCTTCTTAATATTTATTTTAACACGTTAAATGCTGACAAACATGTTTAAACATGAAAATAAAGTCTGTTTCAATTTTAATTAGAAGACGTTAATTAACGTACTATGCATCCAATGTGTTAAGAGTCTATTACAACTGTGCAAATTATTGAATGGTGTATGTACGACAACGCTTTAGCAATAGGCAATGTAAACCCTGTAATATCAAATGCCAAAACAACTGCAAGGGTCATCTTTAAATTTACACTCAGGTTCATTGGCACATTAAACTTCAAACATTTCTATGAAAAGATCCCTTTTGCCACTTAAGGCTAAAGAGATTTTTCATGGTTTAATAGCGTTGATAAGGTTTTTTTGTCATAGGCCTACATAATTTGTATCTCGTACAAACATAACACTAAGGACCTTTCATAGTTAAATCCAATCAGCTGGACAATTTATTTAAATATGACTGAACTATGTATAAAGCACCAAGTGTAAACTTCTTTACCGCTGCGCCGACTCAAAAATTTGTAAATGCACCTTTAAAGGTTGTGCTTACTATATTGATAATAAATATTTACATAAGATTTTTCTAATACAAATAACTGGCTGTTACCCGTATCCACTGAAATATAAAGGTGACTCCTTGTTTAGACAACTTTAATCCCAAAAACTATATTATTACATTCATAGTTAGTTAGTATTAATAGAGTGTGCATGACAAAAGGTGCATTTTACAAATTTCAGACTATCACAATGAAAATTAAATTTACACTTAGTCCTTATAACACAGTTTATCATATTTATTAATCAAGATTTTATTTTAGATAATAAAATGTTACAGGTTTTATTACTTTACCATTTTTCCCATGGTGTTGCATTTAAGAATCACACACAATACAGATGTATCCATCAGCCAAGACATTGATGACATCAACAGGTTGGAACTTCCACTTCTAAATACATAATTCTTTGAAATGATTAGAATGACTAAGCCAAACTACATGCTTGATGTCATTTGGCAAATGAGTCACTTATCTTACAGGTATAAGTTACAAGTTGTTTACAAGTTTCTTTTAAATATCAGTTTGTTTTAACAATTCAAACCAACAGTGAAAAGAGTTTTAAAATAAGTAAAGAGTTGTAATTTTTGTTTTGGCCTAGGCCTATGTAAAAAGTCATGCCCATAACAACCCACATTAAAAACACTAAAAATAATACCAACTAGTGGCTTACAGGGGCTATAGCCCCTAACATATGGTTTTTGTGTAAGTGGATAATCACACCTGAACATTAGTTAATCTTGCTTATTACAAGTTCAGTGCAGCGCGCCGAATTTCCCGCGGTTGCCTAAAATGGAAACAAATGCAATTATCCTGAATATACACGATTAACGCAGTGAATGCGTTAATAAAAACACTGTAGTGATATTTTCTTAAGAAAACCATTGGATCTTTGAAGTCCAGTGGGGCGAACCCACGTAATTTTTGACATTTCTGATATTTTTCCCACCTTCCTTAGCCCTAAAGCTTTATGAATCGTCATAACCTAACTTAACTTCTTTCTAGCTCGAGATATTTCGTGGGGACCAATTCGCTTACGGAATTAAATATTTAGATCAGTCTTAATTCAGTTAAATAGCTGTAGGTTATGCCTTTATGTTTAAATTTTGAAGAAATTGTTCAGTAAGCATCTATCCATAAACTCAAATGAATAGTATATATTATATAAAGTTAAATATTTTGGGTTTAAGTAAATAATAACAGAGTAGGTAATGTGTAAAATTTATAATATAACAAATATTCATATACATCTCTGATTTAAAATTCCAGTTACTTATACAACATCTGAAATGCATAATGATTTCATCCTTGATAAATATCCATTTTTCCTTATCATTTTATTTGTGCATAATCATATAGGGCTAAAATAAATAGGTACATATTTCTACAGCAATACATAAATATGTGGTACTTACAAACAAACTTTAATACACAAATGAAATTATGGTGCTAATATTTAAGAGATAAGAATACAATTTCAACACAAAAAAACTCTCATAGGGTAAAAAAATATAAAAAATAAATATCGCTTATTACCAAATATTTCTCTGCACTGAGCATAAATTAGGCCAAAGTTTAAAGTTTTACAAAATAATTGACTCTGATAAGATTTGTCTTCAAGAGAATAACACAACTACTGCATAAGCTTTTATATATATACAAAATATTTCCTTCTTAAAAAAATTAAATTTATAGTTCCGAGTTTTCAAATTTTATTAATTGGTAGCTCCTGCTTGTAATACTTATTACACTGTTACTAAGTGACAATTCCATGATCCCAGCATCAGTATGCAAGTTATTAAAATGAAAATATTATTTTTGTAGACCGTTAATGCATCTTCGTTTTAAATAAAAGCTCTAGAATTTTATAACATATACGACTGACATACTGACATGACACCTTAATATATAAATTTGATTTTGAGTGTCAAGAATGACTTTTGACCCAATCTTTTTATCCAAAGGGTGGTTCAATAAGTTTAGTTTTTACCATTAAAGTGCTTGAGGATCAAAAATGTGCATATATATATTGTTATAGGCCTAATGTCTCTTTTGAGTAAAAGAGGAATCAAGGCCTATTAAGTAAAATAATTCATAATATAGGCCTAAGTAATATGGAACAAATAATTCAACGCTTAAGTTATTAACTGGCCCATTTTAAGGCAACGATTTAAAAAGTGACAAGGCCAGATGCACTTTTTACAGTAGTGTTGAAATAACACTACAAACAAACACCAATGCAAACAGTTCATGCAACACCAAAATGGCACTGCCGTAGAAAGTAAATTTTACAATGTTCTAAAATAATCAATCAGGCCTACAGAATTAACATCATCAGCTGTAGAACATGATAGCTCTTCACCCATATCCAATGCAGAACCAACAAGTTTGCTTTTGAGCAGATTTCAAGTAGCTTATATTAGTTACTATTCCTAACATAATCCATTCACTAGTAGTAGGCCTAATTATTATTAATAGTTGGCGGTTGGTATTATAGAGTAATTTTAAGCATTTTCTTATGGATTCTCAAGTTACCTGGAGAAACCGGAAAAAACATTATTGCTTTAATGGATAATTTCTTAGGAGAAAGCAGGTGTAGTGTTGTCACAGCATTCAATCTAAACTATTTTAGAGCAGTGGCAACAATCTGTATTGCGTTTTTTCGCATAGTAACTAAAATCACCATTTGGTAGGCTATGACACAATATTTGGAGGACATATTTGTTCATTTCAATAATTCAAATTGCCTCGTCACATAAAAAACCATATTCTTGGCAGGAATTAACTATAAAATAGCTTGCAAGTGCTTGTATTTGAAACAAGGATTATCACTACCTACCAGTACGTAAAATGATGGCTTTTCTTCAACTTCTATGTCTGTTAAACAAGTTAAATCCGTGAAATTTGAGAGTGATATGGCACAAGCAATACTTATGCCTATGGCGATACACAAGATATTGATACGGCAATACAATATTTGGTTGTAATATACATATTGTATTCACCATATTACGATACCCGACTGTATCCCACATTACTAAGTTAAACAGTGTTTCGAACACAGTGTATAAACTTACTGTCAACCTGTCGCTAGCCATAAGCATTAGGTATAATAGTACTGTTTCAAAACTATGGTTAACCTGTCGAACCTAACCTAACTACGAATATAAGGGTGGTTGGTTATTGGGTTCAAAATTATGTCCTGTTAGGTTAGGTAGCATTGACTTAAGTTCGGATTTTAAATTAAGGATGGTCTTCCAAAGAAAGAAAACCAGCATACATAACTTATGCTTTTTTATGGGCTGCTTATCGATATTTTTAATGTTAAGTTTTAATACTAGTTTGCTTTGAGTTTCCCACCAATCTTAAAACCCCGTACATAACCTGAAAAGCTACCATTTAAACCTCAATTTAACTATATTTATCTAGACACGGAGATTCTGTTTTAGATTACCATATCATACTTAATTTACTCTGACTTGTTAGTAGGTGTACTTCCCGATTTATTAGTCCTTATTCTCTCTATAGCCAGTGACAGTCCACAGACAAAGTTGGAATCACCTAGTCATGTTAAAAAAGCTTGTGATTTTATTTTATTTATTTATAATACGGTAAGTTACTTTTACATTGATGCTGACAAAATCCAAGCTAATTTTCAATCCCTAGAGAGGGGTAAAATTCCATAAGTTTATTGTTATTAAATGGGCTGGATAATCGTCAACCGTCATGTGTTGTAAAAAGTACAACCAAATATAATTGTAGCCTATTATCAATAATTTCGGAACCTATATCAAAGTTTAAAGCATGGCCAAGTTCAGTGAGATTAGAATAGGCTTGGCCTACCTGATCTCTATAGAAGAAAGTTTATCGAGAAGAAAGTTTACCGGTAAAACTATTTTCAAACATAGTTAGCTGAGACCATGGAACACTTGTGTAACCTGGCAATAGACATACAAAATAAACTCTATTCTATCATATATATGGCTTTACTGAATAAAAAGATTAATAAAAGTAGCAGTATAAAAGTTATAGGCCTGGAGAAAACAAATAATTTAGGCCTAATCATAACTTACGATAAATTATTTTCATTTTAAATGGGCCTAATCTACATGTCAGAAAACAAATACACAAACGTTTTAAGGTTGTCAAGGCTTTGACTACACCAAAAATGTGTTGGGTGAAAGTTACCGTTATCAGGACAGTCTTAAAAGAGCCTACACTTCCCCTTCCTCTTCTTTTTCTTCTGTTGCAATGCCGCTCGGGTCGCAGTCTCAAACACTTGTCGTACACCCTCCTTGCTCTTGGCTGAACATTCAAGATATGCGAAAGCATTTATTTTTTCTGCCATGGCTCTGCCTTCTTCAGGCTTTACGGGCTCTTGCTTCATCTTAGCAAGCTCTTTGATGGTGTTCGGGTCATTTCGCAAATCTTTTTTGTTACCAACCAAAATAATGGGTACATTTGGACAAAAGTGTTTTACCTCAGGAGTCCATTTTTCTGGTATGTTTTCAAGAGAATCTGGGGAATCAATGGAGAAACTCATTAAAATAACATCTGTATCAGGGTATGACAAAGGGCGGAGCCGATCATAATCCTCTTGGCCAGCAGTATCCCAAAGGGCCAACTCCACTTGCTTGCCATCTACTTCGATATCAGCTACATAGTTCTCGAAAACAGTAGGAACATAGACTTCAGGAAATTGGTCTTTGCTGAAAACTATCAATAGACAAGTCTTACCACAAGCACCATCACCTACAATCACTAATTTCTTCCTAATTGCAGCCATTTTGAAAACGAACTGACAGCGATTTCCTCTAACCCTACTTTTGGGTTAGAACTGCTGTAAGCTTTCTGTAAACTTCACAATAGGGATAAAAATATCACATTCGCACAATATGGTCACTATAATATATTAACTGAGTGTTAAAACCACATTTTGACACACAACAGAGGCATTTAACAGAACTGCGGAAAGAAATAAAACACGTATCACTCAATCAGTTAACGCAGAATGAATCATACGGTAGTGATTTCACATACCACCGCCCCAATCACAATAGCGCTAGAGGTGTGAACACTGAACGTAAACTGCAACTTCGCTGTGCGATCAATAGAGTGCGCAGGCTTCTTCGCCTTCAGCTGCTTCAATTATAGTGCTAATACTATTACGAATGATTAAAAAATATATCGCAATATTTTCAAGTTTCTATAACGCGGAGAAAAATAGTTATTATTTGACACCTAACTTATTTTTTATAAACTTAAAACTTGTTTTACATAACATAATATTTTTAACGGTACCCATTTAATTTTGAAAATACTAAAGCAAAAAATTATAACTATAAAACTAACAACAGTATAAACAACAATGATAAGTGATAAGTGGCAATAAAACCTCTAATATATAATAATAACAACTAGACTTTTAGCAAAAACATATAAATTAGCATAGAAAAACATCTAGAATCAACAACACAATATGTAATTACCCCCGCACAGCACACCTGCGTACTCAGCGAATTTTGAATGCATTTATATGTTTCTTACTACCTCATAAAACCACTTCACCCTTCGGATAATGTGATCGTTGCTTTTCAAATTCGTTCAAATAAATGCTACTTTACATATCTGTGTCAAATTTAATTAAAATCGGACTTTTTTACGGCCGTTATCGTGTTAACAGTCACCAAAAAAGCTGAAAATTTGGTTTCCCACATAAACATGTAAACAATTGGAACAAATAGTATTTAGTGCAGTTACATATAAGTTTCCGACAAAAAATGTTTTAAATCTTGAATCTACAGATAAAAATATATCATTCCTCATTCCTATATAGAGGAAATCCGCTAAAAGAACAAAGATGTAGAATAACATCTATAATCTCTGGATTGAAATACCGTACTTTAACACTAACAGTAGCAAGAATAACTCAGATCATAACACTAACAACTGACTGCAGAGCAAAGAAAACTATAACTTATTAATAATGAGTTATAGTATGACTATTTAATTATGTTACTTATCACTTAATCATAATAACATACAAAGTTTGTCTTTATTGTGGTATACAAAACTGAGCTCATCATAGGGCCAATGGCCACATGGAAGTTAAAGCGGTAAAAGCAATAATTACCTACTTATATAACTTAAATTAGTTATCTAAATAATTGGTTGTATACATTTTTGTATTATATAAGTTCCATAAAAGTTAGTGAAGTGGGCATGGGACATCACTGATAATAGGAAAATAATCAGTAGTAACCAGCGATGTTTAATCAAACTCTCCCCCCACCAACACACATCATGACATCATTGTACTAATCGCCCACAATGATTTTCTGATATAGGTAACATTAGAGTTTTTTTTAAATAAGTAGGCTAAACAAATAACCAGATAGGGTTAACTTCGTTTTACTAAAACATTATTTTTAATAGTACTATAATAGTTTAAAAACTCAATATTTTCAAGTAAAGTTATTAAATGATTGTGTTGTTGTCTTTTAGAAATTTAATTCTTTAATGATCAGCGGTCCTTATGAAAGTAACATAAAATTGAATGTTAACAAATAATAATCAAAATGTGTTACTCTTGACAGTAAAATTACATAGACATTTACTATATAAAGGACAAAATCTAAATAAATTATTTTAACATAAATGGTAATTTTCACAATAATTGTTAACTAAAAAATCTAATTTTAGACTGTGGTTCTACTTGCTTCTCCCATAAGGTCAATGTTGAAGTTAAAGGCCTGTCCCTCCTCAATGATAATCTGAAATTGTTAATTTATATTTCATTTTAAAGAGCAAAAAAATACCTAGCGATTTCAGGGGGTGAAGCTTCGACATCACAAATAGTTCCCCAATAAAAAAATAGTAAATACATTGGAATTTTATGATGAGGAGGGATGGGCCTTGAAAGTTTTAACATTTGCCTTATAGTGAAAACAGGTAGAAGGCTAAATGGTTTTGTGACTGGAGCCCCCTCTTATTGCTCCTTCATGTCTCTTATGCTAATGTCAGGGAATGTATTTGGTAAAATATTGTTAATTGTAAAATAAACTACTCTTACCCTGAAAATTTGTTAATATCAAATGAAAATATAATGTATTTCCAATAATTAAATAGTAAATTTGACACATTATGGGGAAAAATTTCTCACATGAGTATTACAGCGACCTGTGCATGAGAATGCACATAAAACAAATCGTTAGGATTTTTTATTTACAAAGATTATACCCGCTACTTTAATCTGTAATACTGATCAAGTTTGGATTATTATTTTTTTTTTCAAGAATATAAGTGATTTATAAAAGGTCATACTTTTTGGGCCCATAAATTTTTTAGAAATATCAATTTCAAAGTATTTGTTATATTGTGATATGACATTTGCCACTTAAAAACACTTTATTTCTAACACATTTTATTTGTTACTACTAGTACTAGTGTTGTGTCACAGTCAAACAGAGATATTCTGAATTATTTAATATTATAGGAGTGATGTTGTTGATGTTTATAATGATGTTTATTCCAATCCTATTAATATTATAAAAGTAAAAGTTTGTTTTTTTGTTTGTTTGTTTAGATAGGTACCGGTATTAACTTTGTCAATTCTCAAACCACTGGATTGAGCTGAAATTGTGCAGAGAGGTACTTTATAGTCCTGAGCAACATATAGGCATATTAAAGTTGCAAAAATCCTACAGGGCTACATCTATCCACTACAAAAAAAAACAAAGTTTATGGGGGTTCAAAGTTCCTATGTATTCCTAATGGACATTAAAATTTTTGTTTGAGCTGATGAAAATACAAACAGATGATCTTGATTCATAGTATAGTTCTACAGGCTAACACAGAACACAGAATGAAGCACACACAACTGTCATAGTTTTTATAAATCATTTGTGGGGCGAAGCCTGCGGGTAACATCTAGTAATGAATAAGACTGGACCAATGGCATATTATAGCCATGTGAGACATAATTATGATTCAAATCAAACAAAAATCTCTTTTATTCATCACTAGCTTTTCCCGCAGGCTTCACCCTGCAAAAAATTTATAAATATCCCCGTTGCAGCAAACCTGCCTACTCAGTGAATTTCTAATGGATAATATATGACTTAATACCACATAAATCCGCATACCAAGTTTCATAAAAATATAATCACATATATTCTCTATAAGAATAACATTGGTGATGAGTACGTAGGTTTGCTGAAACAAGGAACATAAACAATTGGTTTTTATACAAATATAAATAGAATTTAACTAAGCGAAGCCACATCCCAAATTTAATCAATATTCAATCATAAATAAGCGCTATATAACATTTTAATTATTCTCCATAAGAATAACATGTGGGCTGAGTATGCAGGTTTGCTGCAACAAGGGAAAAATGGGTTTTCATGCAAATATCAATATAACTCAACAAGATGAAGCCACATACCAAGTTTTATTAATTTATGTTCATAATTAAAGTAGTCATTACATTTTAGCGAATTTTACCTATAAGGAAGAAGCTATTACCGTAGTCGGCATGGTAAGACCTAGGCCCGGGACAGTGATAACTTTTCGTTTTGAGGTCCCCAGACCTCAAAAACACCATCCGTTTGAATCTGTATATATATATATATATATTTATATATATATGTGTCCGTGGGTGCGAACTCTCGTAAAAAAGGTCCGATTTTGATGAAATTTGATACAAACGTGTAAAGCAGAATTTATGACTTTAAGTTCGAAAACCAGACAGATCGCCCCATCCGAAGTGGTATTTTGGGGGGGTTTTGTACCCCAAAAATTGTTTTTTTTTGAAGTTTTTACATGTAATATTTATTGAAATAAAATTTTAGTTTTCACCCATGGATTCAGCTTTAAAAAATTCACAATTTGGTGTTTGATTATTTCTCTACGTCAATTGGTTACAGAGATATTGAAAGTGCTAAACACAGTACGTTGTCCAATGTTATACTTATGGAGAATAAGAAAAATATAATATCTCGCTTATTTATGAACGTATACTAACGAAACTTGGTTTACAGCTTCATCTGGTTGTGGTCTATTGTTATTTGCACAAAAAATCAATTTTGAAGAATCATTCCCGTAGCAGCAAATGCGTACTCAGCCCCCATGTTATTCTTCTAGAGAATAAGTGAAATGTAATATCTCCTTTAATTATGAACGTAAATTAATAAAACTTGATAAGTGGCTTCACCTAGTTGAGTTATATTGATGTTCACATAAAAACCCATTTTTTGTGTGCCTTTTTGCGGCAAACCTGCATACTAATCCCCCATGTTATTCTTATAGAGAATAATTAAAATTGTATTAATCGCTTATTTATGAATGAATATTGATCAAACTTGGTATGTGGCTTCACTTAGTTGAATTATAATATAATTAATATTATATAAATATTAATAAATATTATTTATATTTGCATAAACACCAATTGTTTGTGATCCTTGTTACCACTAATTGAACTAATTAGAACCCCAAGGCATTTTTGCATCATGAATAGGCCTATTAATCGAAGATCATCCCCATGTCAAAAGGAAAATTAAAAATTTCAGATAGTTGGTTCAGGATTTCTTGCGTTAAAACGGAACATCCATGACGATATTGACCAGATACAATCATCCTTTGAACACAACTGCCCTAGAAGGAGGGTTATGTTTGTCGATTGATTGAATATGTATGTATATTTCTTTCGGGCGCTCCATATCCAGAACGGCTTGGTATGTTTTAACAGCCTTTTGTGTCGTTACTTAGATTCGTCTTAGTTGAGGGGGTGACATAAGAAGTACTGTAATATTTAAATTGTTCTTTCCAATTAAATATTTGTTTACCCGGTCAGATATTTTGTTCAAAAATGAATTTGCTTGTAAAATAGTAAGGTTGGAATAATTGTATATACAAGTTGATATGTTAAATGTTTTGATAATTACATATAAAATGTAGCACAATCAGAACATAAGGGTTAGAAGACAGAGGAAGAGATTTTGCGCAGTAAAAATTCTCACTGTTATTTATATTATGTAAATTTATTATGTAAATGTATTTAACAAAGTTCGAGCAACGATGTCATCAAGAAGGCATCGGCTGGAAAATTGCGCCAATGGCAACGAAAGGCGTCTGCATCCTCTTCAGATAATTGGCTCGAAATGGCTGCGATTTTAAAACTAACCCCAAACCGAATTGTATATTCAGTCGGATCTAAAATAATCGTCCCCTTCAAAGCAGTGTTAGTTTTATTTCGTGGTTATTTCGGCACTCTGATACTCAGTCTTTTCTTTTTACTTTCGTTCGATGTCCTACACTATAGCTGGCGAAAAAGCACTGACAATTATAAGTTAGCTTAGTTCATACGAGTTTCAGCTTTGGCTATTACTTTTACTTTCTCCTCCCTATACGTAGTATATGGAGAAAGTATTGTTTTCGTAAACATTTTAGAATTTGAGTTGTTGGTGGAAATATTTGTTAAGGTGCTCCCTGAATCCAAAAAAGTGATTTTTGAGTGATGTCTATGTGTCTGTCTGTATGGATGTGTACAGAGGTAGAGACAACCCCAGTGGACTGATTTCGATGAAATTTGGTATGTAGGTACTAATCCACGACATCTCCAGGCGTTTTTTAATTTTTTTCATTTTTAAGGATAATTATCCCCACAAAACCGCCAAAAAACATGAAAATTCCAAATTTCTCAAAAACGGCTCTAACGATTTTGATTATTTAAATTTTAGTAGTTTGTAGAGCTTTAGGTTTCCAACAAAATTACCCCACCCGCTTTAGTATTTCGAATTATTATTCTATGATTACTGGTTGCGAAGAAAATTGAAACTTTCATTTAGCGGTAAACACAGTACTTTGTTCAATGTTATTCGTATAGGGAATACAAGAATTACAATTTCTCTCTTATTTAATGATTAATTTAATTGAAATTTTATATGCAGGTCAAGTTAGCATTAATCAACAGAGGATATTCAAAAATATGAATCTCCCTAACCCTGGGGGGTAAGTGGGCGATTCCCCTCTTAAAACCACTGTGTGTATCAAACGATTTTGTAGTGACTCCAAAAATGGAATTTGGGTGACAATTTCTGAAAAAAAAGGTTTTTTAGAAGATTTTCTGTAAATTATACCATACTTTATATTATATAGTTAGTAAATAAAAACAATTAATTCATTAAAGTTGGGATGGAAGGGAGAAAGTATGTGTTAGTTTCCTGATACAGTTTATTTAAACATTCATTAACATCAACATTTATTTTGATAATAGAAAGGTCTATACATTAGCACAGAGTTAAATCTTGAAATCGCAGCTACGGAAGAAATGCTCAAAATAGCCTTGCTATCGAAATGCCTTGCCAAATAAAAAAAAAGTACATATTGGTGTTTTATAATTTGAATTTTGTAGTAAATACAAGTTTATTAGTGTTTGCGTTTGTATTGCCGTTGCAAAAAAGTCTACTCCAATTTAATTCTGTCCACACCATACCAATAAACATAAGGTTTGAAATTCATAGTGCATTAATTATCTCCACATATTCTGAAGTAGGTTTAATGTTCTAGAATAGTAAATTAAGAGGTCCTTCTAAAAGTATAGTTTATACTCTTTTCTCTATCCAAAAGTGACTAAATCAAGAGTATCTCCCCGTAGTAATGGAAATTTAAATTCTGTAGGTTGCAGCTCTATGGGGGACTAACGGTGACCTATAGGGATCTATAAAGTACGTTTCACGTAGGAAAAAAAATTCTGAGTTCGCTATCATAATTTTAGTAAATTCACTCTGCCATAATTCAAGATTCAAGATTTTATTGATCATTATACATACATTGATGCAATAGATTTCGTCCACTTATCAAAAACTAAAACACTTACTACATTATCTGATTACAGTTTTATCATTCTTAAAATGTACTATACCTATGAAATAACAATATACCACAAGATAAAGACAGACAAAATAAACATGCGCAGTAAGAGAGAAATAATAAATAATAATTAATAAATAGGAATACAATTTATGACATTCATTAATAAATAGGTTGATTATAGACATATAGTGACCACATAAATAAATAAATAAATAAAGCTATTACATTTACATTTCCTTTAATCTACTTTCAGCCGTCAAAAATTCTGTTGAACTTAGAATCTTCCGTTTTTAGATAATCATCAATCTTATAGAATATTTGTTCTTTTAACCATTTATTCAGGCATATTTTAAATCTATTAATACTAACAGTGTATGCTGATTGTGGCAATTTATTAAATAGTCTTATTTTCATGCAAAATGTGCTATTGTTTGATTTTGAAAGACAAACAGTGTTTATATCTAAGGTATGTTTTTTCCTGGTGTTATAGTTATGAATATCCGATCCAATTCTACAGTCTTGCAGATTCTCCTTGACATTTACCAAATAGAAATAAATATACAGGCAAGGAAATGTCATTATATTTAGTTCTTTAAAAACAGGGAAACAAGATTCGCAGTTATTTAAACTCTTTATCATTCTTAAAGCATACTTTTGCCACTTGAAAATTTGGTCAGCATTCATACTGTTTCCCCATAACGTTACCCCATATACCATCTGGGAATGAAAAAATGCATAATATGCATTAATTAACATATCATCACTAAGTTTAAGTTTTCTCAACAAGTAAGTAATTCTAGATAACTTTGTACACAGATTCTCTATGTGCACGTCCCATTTTAAGCTTCTGTCTAAGTGTAGGCCAAGAAGTTTAATCGATTCTATTTCAAATGGTTCAGTTAAGGAGAAAATAATAGATTCTGTCTTTTTTTATTTATACTTAACTGATTAATTTTAAACCAACTTTCCGCACAATTCAATGCTACACTTTGATCTATTTGTAATTTAACAGTTTCTTTACCAGACTGGACCAAGGTTGTATCATCCGCATACAATACTGTTCTGCATGGTATATTACTCGGAAAATCAGTAATGGCAATTAAAACCAAAAAAGGGCCCAAAACTGATCCTTGAGGAACACCAGATTTGATTAACTGAAAAATAGAACTGTCATTATTTTGGACTACCTTCTGTTTCCTGTTACACACATAGGATGTCAGTAAACTAATTTCCTTGCCCTCCAAACCATAACATTGAAGTTTTTTAGCAATATCGTATGCGAAACACAATCAAATGCCTTTGTCAGATCAATTAGTGTAGCACATGCTACCTCTTTGCCTTCAAAACCATTTAAAATGTAGCTAACAATATTTTCAACAGCCTTAATTGTACTTAATCCAGGAATAAAGCCATATTGTTCAGTACATAGTAACCTATTATCCACAAAGAAATTATATAATTGATCTTTTATACATGCTTCAAAAATCTTATTTACTACCGGAATTAGAGATACTGGCCTATAGCTTGATGGATCAGACTTATTACCTTTTTTATAGACTGGGATTACTTTTGTAAATTTAAGCACTTGTGGAAAAACACCCTCAGCTAGAGCCCTATTAAACAAACATACCAAAGGTTTAATTATTATGTCAATAATTTCTTTGATTAACCTGTTCGACAGCCCATACAGATCCTCACTACTAGAAGTACTCAAACCACTTACAATATTTTTAACTTGTTGTTCTGTTATTGTATTCCAGTTTAATATTTTTCTTTGTACATTTACGATGCTTTTATTTAAGAATCTATGGACATAATTCAGTGCTCCTAATTCATCAACAGGTGAATTTGTATTGATTTCCGCTGGTGCATTAATGAAATAGTTATTAAAATCATCTGATTTGATTACACATTCCCAACTTTTATTGACTTTACCAGATTGCTCTTTGACCACCTTCCAAGGTGCTTTGCACTTATTCTTAGAGTTTTCAATAAATCTATTATTGTACAGTTTTTTGGCCTCATTAATTTTAAACCTATAGTGTTTTTTCTCTGCCTTATACCGTTCTCTTAAATATAATTTCGTTCTCTTAAATATAATGCGGCATTTGAGTTATAATAAACAACGGCACTTTAACAAAATTAGTTTTCTCATGATAAAATGCGTTCAAAGTTAATATAAAGATCTTTCTGTTCTTTAACATCTTAGGATTATGGTTCTGTGCTAGGATATAGAATGACATCTGCATACTTATCATCAGAGCTGCGGCTGTACCAAAATACAGAGTATTTAAAATGTCTTTGTGTATTTTTATTATTATTTCGGCGTCATTATACTTAAAGGAAAAACAATTGTCATATCAATTCTCTATTGATAAATATTTGTTGCTATTATCCTTCTTTCTATTCAGGCTCAAATGGTGGTCAAGGATGATAAAATCTTGAATCAGCAAGCATAGGGTAAAATTGTACACAACAGTAAAAGGCTCAATCAGTATAGAAAACAATACAAAAAATTCAACTTCAAACAAATGACATTGTCAAATGTAGTTCCCGGTCAAAGATTGAATTAACGTGCAATTTGCTTCAAAATCCCTCTAAATCCGAATAAGGTCGGGTTTGTAGCAGCGCATACACCCAGCTACCCAAAACTGTATAAACAATTTATAATATCTTTTTTGAACTAACTTTTTTTAGACTTTCTATCAGAGACATCTTTTAGAGGAAGTTAGTCATAAATGTAATATAGTATATTTTCTAGATGCAATTTTCAAATGCGAATGCTGATCTCAGTTTCTGTTCCAGGCAATACAATCAAGGACAGTATGCCTCCGTGTGCGTCGTCGGACGGGCAACCGCCTAGGTGAGTGTTGCAGTAATTTTTTCTATACCACAGTTATAGCATAGGTTATTGGGAGGATAATAGATTGATCAGTTAATTAGAGAGACAGAAGTCGGGATGGTGAAACTGAAACCCTCAGAAAATATTTAATTAAAAGCAATACTAGACTACCGTACAACAATGCAATAACAGTTCTACTATGTTGTATGTATAATATTTATTACTTGCGGGGCTACATAAATGTTTTTTCTGTAGTCATAAGTCAAGGTTGCAGCGTAGAAAGCAGTGGCATACTTTTCTCTCAAGGTCTGCTCACTTGATAATTCAAAGGTTTTACTAATTACAGTAACCGGAAAAGACCTCGAGCGAAGTCTAAAATCAGCTGTAATGTCAGTCTAATTTGCAATGAGTGTTACAGGGAACACAATATTTATCTTTTGTGTACCATATATTTTGTTTTACTCAAAGAGAATTTCAAAATAAATAAATTCTCAAACTGCTTACAAACTTTGTTCAGATTTTAATTTTTGAAACAAATAATTTCCTTATGTTTTTAGTTGAAAATATGTGCATTAATATTTTTAATACAAATCTGGGAATCCCACCAGAGTACTTCGTAAACAAAGACAAGTTTTATTTTCTCAGATTTATATCGCTATTAAAGTTATTGACTTTTTGTGTTGTAATTATACAGGGTGAGTTTTAATTCCCTTCCCCCCTATTTTTTGTATACGGTATAAGTTAGAGGGTTTAAACTCCGCACATCTATGTTAGACCTAAATATCTTGTTTTTCATGGGTTCATTGACTCTCCACCTCCAATGGGGGACGGCCCACGAGGAGTAAGTCGAGATTCTTAAATGTAAGCATAGGTTGATATGTACGTCAAACTAAAGGTCTCTGTTAGTAGAATACAATACCGCAAACCGGACCTCAAATAGTAATGTGCTATTGTCTGCGTTTTATCGCGCTGCTGTTTTAAAAGTTCATTTCAAAACTATTTTTCTTAAAACTATAAATGATTTATTGTACACCAGTCGCGTGTGTGGAAGATCTTCGCAATAGAATTACTGAGGCGTGCAGGCAAGTAACACCAGAAACCCTAACTCGTGTAAGGAGTGAATTTGTTAACAGACTATACTACTGTCAGGAAGTAACAGGCAATCAGTTTGAACATCTACTGCAATAAAGGATAAGTAACAACCTACTAGTATCGGAATCCTACAATATTACAACCGGAATCGCTATTGAAATAAAAAGAAGTCAAAACCTTTGTAAGACAACAATTCATTAAATACAAAAATTACAAGGCGATGTTAAATGACACATCACATGACCGTCTTCTTAATAAATCTGTTAGTTAACTCCTAGATCTTGGACTTCCAGTGATCCCTTACAATCATTAAACACAAGAAAATTAAGTTTCTTTTAATAAATCCTATCAAACAGCAATAGAAAAATAGTTTTTAAATAAATTTTTAAAACAGTAGCGCGATAAAACGCAGGTAATAGCATATTACTATTTTGTAAACTTTAAAACCCTGTAATTTTCCATAGGATGAACCTTTTGAGGTCCGGTTTGCGACATAGTATTCTACTAACAGACCTTTAATTTGATGTACATATCAACCTATGCTTACATTTAAGAATCTCGACTTACTTCTCGTGGGCCGTCCCCCATTGGAGGTGGAGAGTCAATGAACCCATGAAAAACAAGATATTTAGGTCTAACATGGATGTGCGGAGTTTAAACCTTCTAACTTATACCGTATAAAAAAAGAATAGGGGGGAAGGGAATTAAAACTCAACCTGTATGTCATTATGTATAGTTTTATTAAATCCCGAACGTTGGTTATTAAACAATGAATTAAAATGGTCAATGAAAAACGTTGGAAACAAGGAATAGAACCTGGTTGCCCAGCAGCTATTTTAAAACTGTTCTAATACTGTCCTCGGTAAGGTTAGCAACATTTCTAGCAGGTTGTTGATATTATGCACCAGCTGAACGACCTCAGACCAGTGACCAAAGAATAGCATTATTCTTTGGTCGCTGACTCGGACATCATAAGTACGAACATTACTCTTCTTAAGGCTGTCCCACACTTCTCGCGAAAACGCCCGAACATTCGGCCGAACTGCGAACTCCGAATGTTCAGAGTATTCGCGAGAAGTGTGGGGGCTACACAAACTTTTGAATACATACGGGACGGAATGTTCAGTGAACATTTGGGAGAAATTCGGCCGAATTTTCAGGACTGTTCGCGAGAAGTGTGGGACAGCCTTTAGGGAAACGGTTAAACCTTAGGAGCCATGATACTACTGTCTATGGACCTTGGTCATGTTGCTGTTGTTGTTATTGGCGAATTAGGAAACCCCAGCTTTGCTGCTAGTCACCTCTTCCACAAGCGGGAATATTGCGAAGGTTACCGGAAAGATAGGATATAGCAGGAAAGGAAAGGGTGGGAAGGGACGGCAGCCAAATTGACCCCTCAGAGGGCCAATTCCCGTGCCCCTGTCACAGCTGGGATGAGGCTCTCAACAGGGGACCCTCATTTTGCCCTCCAACAGGTCAACTCAACTGACAGGGTATCCATGTACAACAACCAGGGACCATTCATTCTCAGGTTGGCAAGAGGGACCAAACCCGGAGACTCTGTCCCTAGCCGCTGCAAATGGAGGGACCAAAGGTGAAAGGGAAGTTAGTCATAATGGACAGCCACAAGACTTACCATATGTAATGACAACTTCATTTGCTGTACCCAATGTCAGCCTCAAAACTGGTATAGACCAGTTTTAAGGTAGTCCTGGGACGACCTTGGTCATAAGAGTAGCCTATGCATGTGACAGCGTATGGATTAAATGCTCATTTTCATACTCAATGGAATAAGTTTGTTGGATGTTTATCTAAATAACAGACGGGCAGGACTGAGAGACCTCTCTATGGGAAATTGATTTCAGTGAACGGCTGCTTTTACGATATAATCCATGTAAGATAGAACACAGGCGAAGTGTCCGCGCGTGGAAAATCAATCCTTTGGCCAAAGATTGTGTGACATTATTCTATTAAAGGCCACAGTTTGAGACTCGACCACGCAAATGTCACAGGACTGAGTGATTAATTAATGTGGGAGTTTGTTTGTGATCTTGTGTGTGTTTCCGTTTTTGATATATATACAAAACAAGGTTGAAGTTTTTGTTTGTGTGTTTGCCATCAATGTTCAATGTTTACTGCTTGCATAAGCGTAATTTCAGTATTTTGATTGGAGGAGCAAAATTGGTCGTGATCGTGGTTATTGTGACTTTTCATATATTGCAATAATATTTCCTCCAATTTTTTTTGGGGGGGCACTGCATGACTTCAGACTACTTATTTACCTGTTCCGAATTGGTTACGTGTAATGCATTTTAAATGTCAGACCCACTATTTAAACTTACTTCGTTACAAAAATATGATCTAATAAATTGCATTTTCATTGTTATAAAAGTAAGTGTTAACTGCTTTACAATTTGAGTACGAATAAAAAACCTCACGTGGGTCCCAAGGCTTTGTATGCGTGTGGTGAATATGAAATACGGAGTGTACCAAACAACTATTCTTATATTTGGACTTAATTAATGTTGTCTCTTTTTTGAAATTGTGTATATTTGTATTTTGTAGGTACAAATAATTATTCTGTACTCAAGAGTAATGTTGACACTTCGATAGTACCGAACAGAACAGTAGTGGGAGAATTGGCAGTGAAGGTTCTCTTACTTAAGGAAAAAAAACTCAAACATAGTTTGATTGTAGATCCCTTTTGGAGGACATAATTGTACTATATGTATGGCACAAGCACAGGTCCTTGTGACCCATGTGGGACTTTTTTATGTAATTATATTGTATTGCTGCATTTAATTTAAATAATAAAGAATTATTTTATTTTATTTTTCAGCATTTAAAAATGGTAAATTCTTGGTGGATTTCCTGGTTTTCAGAGCAGTTTGAAAAAGGTATTGAAATTTTCTAAGCGTGAGGATTACAATTAGCAATTCTTATAGTAGAAAATCTAATAATACCCCCCGTCGCAGCAAACCTGCGTACTCAGCGAATTTCCAATGCATTGATATGTTTCTCACTAGTACATAAAGCCACTCACCAATTTTGACAAAAATACATTCATAAATAAGTTATTTATTACATTTTATTTATTCCCCATAAGAATAACATTAGGACTGAGTACGCAGGTTTGCTGCAACGAGGAAGATAAGAAATGATTTTTTATGCAATTATCAATATAACTGAACCAGGTGAAGCTACTTACCATGTTTTATTAATTTATGTTCATAATTAAGGGAGATATAAAACTTTACTTATTCTCCATAAGAATAACATTAGGGCTGAGTATGCAGGTTAGCTGCTACGGGGACAATCAACAAAACATTTATTTTTTGTGCAATTATCAATATACCAGTACAACATGAAGCCACATACCAAATTTCATCAATATACATTAATAAATAATCAAGATATCCAATTTTATTTATTCTCCATAAGGATAACATTGGACAACGTACTGTGTTTAGCACTTTGAATATCTCTGCAACGGTTTGACGTAGAATCACAATTTAAACACCAAAATGATTGTTTTGTGGAGCTGAAGTGATTGGTAAAAGAAAATGTGAAGTTTAAAGTAAAATTAACTGAGGAAAAGCCAAAAACCTTTTTCCCATAAGATTAACATGGGAGATTTTATGAGCATGTTTTTTGGATTTTTTCCGCAACCACTTAACCTAGGTTAATAATTCAAAATACCATATTATTTGTTTTTTAAGCTCTATAACATGGTCTAAACCAAAATTAAGTGTTTTAAAAATTTTAGGGTAAAAAATGCAAAAAACTGATTTTTGGAAAATTTAAAACCCCCATAAACCCCCCTTCCCATGGTCCGATTTTTCTGGTTTTCGAACTTAAAGTCATAAATGTCAGTTTACACATTTGAGCCAAATTTCATCGAAATCGGACGTTTTTTACTCAAGTTATCGCATTCACGGACACATATATAGATATATATATATATAGATATATATATATATAGATATATATATATATATATATATAGATATATATATATATAGATATATATATACATATATATAAATTTGAACGAATAGTGTTTTGGACATCTGGGGACATCAAAACAAAAAGTTATCATGGTCTCGGGCTTAAGTCTTACCATGAGACCTACGGTAATAGCTTCTTCCCTATAGGGGAAATTCGCTAAAAAGTAAATCTCTTTGTGAAATATATCAATATAACTCACTCAGTAGCAATTGTGTTTTAAAAGTTTATAAAATGTGACATTTGTTGTAACTAGAGACATAACAGTAACCATTACACCATTACTATAAAATGACCTTAAACTTCCGGTATTTTTAGCGAATTTCCCCTATAAGGAAGAAGCTATTAACGAAGTCGGCATGGTAAGACTTAAGCCCGAGACCATGATAAATTTTCGTTTTGAGGTCCCCAGACCCCAAAAACACCATGCGTTCGAAACTGTATGTATATATGTGTCCGTGAGCACGATGACTCTCGTAAAAATTATCCGATTTTGATGAAATTTGGTATAAACGTGTAAAACAACATTTATGACTTTAATTTCGAAAACCAGCCAAATCGCTCCATCTGAAGGGGTATTTTGGGGGGTTTTGTACCCCAAGAATGGGTTTTTTGAATTTTGTACATATAATTTTTGAAATAGTCAAATTTTAGTTTTTACCATTGGATTCAGCTTAAAAACACACAATTTGGTATTTTGGTCAATTGGTTTCCGAGATATTGAAAGTGCTAAACAAACACAGTACGTTGTCTAATTTTATTCTTATGGAAAAAAAGAAAAATGTTATATCTCGCTAATTTATTAACGTATACTGACGAAACTTGGTACACAGCTTCATCTGGTTGTGGTCCATTGATATTTGCTAAAAAAAAACAATTTTTTGCCAAAGGCTCCCGTAGCAGCAAACTTGCGTACTCAGCCCCATGTTATTCTTATGGATAATAATTAAATGATATGTCTCCCTTAATTATGAACATAAATGAATACAAACTGGTATATGACTTTACCTAGTTGAATTGTATTGATATTAGCATGAAAACCCATTTTTTGTGTTCCTTGATGCAGCTTACCTGCGTACTCAGCCTCAATGTTATTCTTATAGAGAATAATTAAAATTGTATATATCGCTTACTTTTGAATATATTTTTATGAAACTTGGTAAGTGGCTTTATGTAGTATTAAGACATTTAAATTTCCAATGGAAATTTCCTTAGTATGCAGATTTGCTGTGACGGGGGTATTTAATAATTTCTGAAAAATGTTAAACGGTTCATTTGCATTAAAGTGTCAACGTCAAATTCTCACTTAAATGGATCAGAAGACTACAGAGCATTAAATGTAACTACTTTTCTGTAAAGGGTTTCCCGTAGAGCCCTGAGTGTGGATATATAGTATTTGATATTGCAATATGATCTCGACGACAGAAATAGCTTCATGTCCAGTAACGCTCCGCAGAGCTGTTTACGTAACTGTTGAAATCAAGGTTATCCACTTGACCGTATTTGGTTTCTCTTATATGTTTATATCTTTTTATCAATTATAGGAAAAGGTGTACCTATTTACCTGAGAAAGGTACTCGAATAAATGTTAAAGATATTGGAGAGTGTAGAATCTGTACAATTATTTGAAAAAACTACTTGAATACTTAAACAAAATTTAAATTAGCTATTTCTTGACGCTGCACTAATTTGTACTTGTACCGGCTTGATAAAATCATGCTCTTCAACCTTTAATGGATTATTAACTAGGTGGTAAACCATAGGAAGACAATTAAAATGTAAGTTAATCTATATGTTTTACAGTTGTGTTGTTGGTAAGGTTCACAAAATCAATCAGGGAAATTTTTGAACCCAAACTATAATAATCTCATAGATTTCACTAAAAATATTGATATTATTCGCCCCCCCTAAAAAAAAACAAACAAAAAACAAAAAATACATAAAATGCCCAAGCCAAGTTGAGAACGGAGATTACTTGGAAATGAAAGTTTCGCTTAAAGAAGATGCTAATAAAGCTACAAATTCTATTGTAAATTCATAGTCCTCTTGATTGTATACGAGTTAAAGTAAGAGTAGTTTCTACAAATTCTCATGAAGACACAACACAAATTTTAGAGGTAGGACTTGCCAGTTCTAACTTCGTCTCTTTAATCGACATTTTTCACTTAATTTAAATAAGGACTTGACACGTAAAAACCCATATTTTAAATAGTGATTCCTTGAAGGCTTGTATAACTTTACCAGAGATGACACATAATTTTATTATATTTCATATAGAATTCTCCTGTGCGTTATGGTAAATATTATGTACCTTTATGTAACATGACATAAGGCATCTTTTAGAGGAGACTCTTTTATGGGATGGTTTATTTTCCCATAAGACCAATGTCAACTTTCAAAGCCCGTTAAAAGATGAGGACTCAACGGATTAACCAAAACCGTTTATTTATGGTTCTCTATAAACAAAAACAAGCAATTTCAGTAAGTAGAATTTCGTTATCGCAAATAATCTACCCATAAAAATTTGTAAATATTGAATATATTAGACTTGTATTGAACAATAATTATTTGTGATTTTTTAAATTGTATCCACTGAAATCGCTAGGATTTTTGCTCCTTAAAATGAGCCATATAAATTATCAATGCTGGATAATCTGGGATGAGCAGGAACAGCCTTTGCAAGTTAACATTGACCACATAGTAGAAGCGGGTAGAAACTCCAAAAGTTTCATATCTGCGTTCCCTCTGACGACCTAATTTGCAATGAAACGTGCCTTCTATCGGAGAGGCCCGAGGCCCGCGGTGTAGATACCGGCCGGTTGCAGTTGTAGGCCACCGGGCCCATGGCCGCCATCTTGGACCGGTTCCGCGACCACGTGCCCCATTCCCGACCTCTTGGGCATTCCTCGACCGTCGCCCGGCATACTTATACTTCTACCTTCCACCTTCTCCGGTTTGGGGAATCGCCGCAATATCCACGTGTGAGGATGGGATCGCGGTACTGTGCCTTCGACAGAAACCTCGACGATCCTCCTTTGAAGTTTCTACTACCTTCATCAAGAGCTGTGATCAGCACCCGGATTCCATAGTAACAGAATTCGATCATCTTGGTAACATTTCATACTCGTAATATTACCAGTTTGCAATGTAAAAATGTTCAATCTGGTAACCTTTTAAATTGATGAAGTTGATCACAGTGACATTTAAAAAGGGTGGGCGTTTAACTGTGAAAGACTATCCAATATAACGTCACACCGAGTAAACACCCTTTCGCCAGTAACTTGAATATGTCCGTATTAATCAGCTGAAGCTGGCAAATTACAATCAACGAGGTAATACCAATCTGTATACCAACCTCGCTGATTACAATTAATCAATAAAATTAACATAGCCACAACAACGAGGTTAAAACAGTATATTTAGAGGTTTTCTGGAATAAAAAGGTGAAGGCTACATGCTGACTGCAATTTTCCTCATGGAACCCATCAAATTCTCTTAAAAACTTATATTTTATTCAACTGAACATACAAGTAGTCAGTAGAGGATTCGATTGATTACCACGAGAGCAGAGGGGCAAAATGGCGGTCGACCATGTTGGCTTCATTTTTTCCCCACGAAAGCTCAAGATATATTAACCGTTGAGCCACACTTACAAGCATCATATAAAACTTCTGCTTCGTCATAGAAGATTCTTCTCAAATCGATATTTAGTTACAATATTATTGCGACTATTTCTAAGTCGTTCTCTATTGGTTGTATTATAAAACTTCATACTAGTACTTATCACTTTGTTATAATTGCAAATGATATATCCAACAAAGCTCAAATGAGTACTGAATTTTACCGAAAATAAATTCCACATCATCACTCATATTTAACCCACTTTGGTGGGAAGTGGGGAAATATCGAGATTGGAAATTCCGGACGACAGCAGGGTGAGACACGTATTCACTCGGTTACGATCCCACTCTGGAGGAATATGTGTACAGATACAACTGCAGAAAAGAAGCTCACGCAACCTGAGGTCAGGTCACGCAGGACATATGTAGCGACTCATGGGAAACGCGCTAAGCTGATGTGGCTTCTGCGTATGTTATTTCTGGGAATTCTGCATATAGTCTTATCAGCAAGACAAGCAATTTATATACCAGAGCGCATTACAGTATATTATTATCGGCATCTTTTTATTAAAGTTACATATTTAAATGTTACGGATAATGCGAGATGGGATTAGAATAATGATTATAATAATGTCAGAAAGTCAAGTCTGCTTAAATTTGCATAGGTAGTATTACAATACCTACGTAAATGTATGACAAAGTAATGTTGTTAAATGATTTATTTTTATTTCAACTGAAATTATTGCATGGTGATGAAAATATAACCAATTCAATGCAACACATGATGGTCGTGATAGAAATATAGTATAATCAGTAAACGCAATATTTCAGCATGAATAAGTATTTATTTACAATTGAATTGTTAAACCGATTATCACTCCAACTAAATCAAACAATTTTCAAAAATTATTTCAAAACACACCTTTATTAAAAAAAATTAAAGTTCAAGCTGGTAGTTCTCAAAACACCTCACCAGAATGAATTATGATTTCGAGCTTCTGTTTATAGCACATTTGTTATAAATAATTAATAACGACCAAAGTAGATGTGAATATAGATTACTGCCTACAAATAAGTTGTCTTATAAATTATTATGCTGACAATTTTTTTAATTGGGAAGAATAACTAGACTATTAAATACTAATATGAGATACTTAAACGCATGGGAACTGGAAACAAATAATGTGAATTATTTGAAATACAAAGTCACAGACATTGATTGGACAACAAGGCAGCGAGCGACATTTGCCTCAAACCATCGACTATAATACTGTACTGAAGATCTGAAGATACTTCGGCATCTAAATGCTTAAGCTGACCGACACCAAGATGAAATATGTCGATATCATAATTCAAGACTTTTGTAAATGTTCATAATTTTGTTGGGACTTGAGTAACTAAACAATTATTATAAAACATACTAAACAGTTATTATAATTGGTTAGATAGGTTCTAAAGTTACATCAAATTAAGAGTCTTCATCACCGGAAGTTGCTGGACGCCCTTCCACCTTAGACCACCTTACACCTTAGAGTTTTGTTCCATAAGGCCAATGTTAACTTTGTGCCTCCATTACTCCTCACCTGATCGTCACATACAATTAATGTCGGTGTCAAATTAAAGGTTTCGTCGTCCTCTAGGGAAATACAATGTCGAATTTCTTAATTTGGGTATCATAAATAAATAGTTCAATTTTGAACTGAAACACTGTACATGATCACATTAATTTGTAAGAAAATCCAAATTCGACTATTGTATTTCCCTAGAGGACGACGAAACCTTTAATTTGACACCAAAATGAATCGTTTGTGACAATCAGGTGAGGAGTAACGGAGGCACAAAATTAACATTAGCCTTATGGAACAAAACACCAAGATGGCGTCCGGCAACTTCCGGTGATGAAGACTCTTAATAAGAGTAAAGGTCGAAGAGGTACAGATCCTGACACCTTTCGGGACCTCCATTATTAACGGTTTCAAAATAATCTGGAGATGTATGCTTCCTGTTCACGAGTAAACTAATTGTAAGGTAAGAGCAAACAAATTCAAAAGCGGAGCCTAAAATTAAAAATGTAATGATTTGAATACAATATTTCGATATGAATAGTCTTACAAAGATTACCAGTCCGCTTTTCAATGAAGTCTGGAGTTAGAGCTTTGTGCATTTTCCAGATTTATTTGTACCACATCCAAGCTGTGCTACGTATCAGATGAATATGATGCAAATTTAATATCTGGTTTATAACACTTAAACGATCAAACATTAATTTGCGACGAGGACGAGACTACTCTAAAATCACTCTTGGTTTATTAATTAAATCCGCTGTTACAGCATTCTAATTGCGAATTCCCCTGAACCGGCCGTGCAAGACGCCTCGGCCACCTTCGGCAACGTTCGGCAGGTTTCGTGTCGTCGTCGTGGCTTCGCCGCTCAGGTGGAGGTGGCCAATAATGCAATCGGGCCGAGGTGAGCCGCGGACGTAGTGCGCGTGTGCAGTGAAGTTCCTTGTTCTTTTTTGGTGCAAATCTGTGTTGTGTTGTGATTTAACGTTGTGGCGAGTGGATTTCTATTTCCCCTCGAGTGGCTGTTGAAAAAAGTAAGTTATCTGAGCGAATTTGAGATAGATTTGAAGTTTATGTTGTTATGGTTTTGTTTCTTGAGAGAACATCGAAATTGAGCGAAGTTTTAATACGTTTAAAAATAATACCAAGGAGAGCGTTGTTTAGAATCTTGAACATGTCTAAAACTTGAAATCTAAATCGATTTCAGTTCATCATATTAACATAATATTCAGGCAACACAACACCAGCTGAGTACCAAATGGAAAAATTTATCTAAAAATCTCACAAATTCGGACCACTTCAAGATGCAACTATAAACTTGATTGGTAATCGATAGAATTGCATAGATAAGACAGCAAAACAATAACAAAAAACTGAATCGTAATACCAACAACAATGGGAGGGCAGGGAAGGCGATTTGCTACCGTTTTAAGATAAAACGTGTTGATCAATGGCAATCCTAGCGTATTTTTGTATCGAGTATGTAGAATGGCATTGACATCAGAAGAGGACTTAACTACATTCCTCAGGTGTTCAAGAACAATTTATCAAAAACTACAGAATAGAAAAATCGAAAATGAACATGATATTCCAACTCAAACCAATTTAAGGTGTTTTTAATCCTGAAATAAAAAACAACTCGAGTAAAGCTGCGGGCGTGTGGAAGCTCACAGGTGGTTTCACAACAGCTGACGCCGCTAAAACAGCTGACGCATATGATGCATTTGCATGTTTGGATTGAATAGAATACGCAATGACGCAGCTGTCTCCGGTATTGAATGATATTGTGTCCGAATAATATTGTGTCAAACTTGTCGCAAGTTAAGTTGTACTTTTTTCATGAACGACCTTTATTGCAATACAGACATCTTTATGCAGTACCGGCTCTAGGGCAGTGCGAGCCATGCTCCAGCACGGTGCGGCACTTTTTTTTTTGGGGGGGGGGGCGCTAGCCACTCATGACGGGTTGCGAGGTGCGGGTGGGGGGCGTAATCCGTAGTTGTAAAATAAATTGTAAATATATAATATCAACCCGGCTGATTTTGTTAATTTTTTGTATATTACTATTTTAAGTTGTTGAAATAAGGCATTATTGGGAAGAAAGTTGTGTATTCACCATGTTGCACCTTCATTATACTTAAACATTAAATTTACATATCATATAATATATCCTCCACTCCCCTCAATTCCAAATTGAGAAGTTGTTTTGACTATCGATTTGTGACAACTTCAGGGCATTCTACTTATCCCTATCCATTATACTAGATTCTGGGATAAGGTTACAGGAGCCAGGTGTTTTTTAACCTCCAAATACATAACGTCAGTTCCAGCATTATAATTTTAGTGATTTAATAACGGCTAAAGGTTCTTTTCTAGACTATCATGTTTTTAATAGTTTCCTACCGTCAATGTCTAGTATAAATTTCCCAGGACTCAAGTCGAAAAGTGTCGAGTCAAAACATGAAGCCTCATTACGTCCAGATTTCAGGTCAGTAATTCATTATTCATTCTGTACCTGACCAAATGTGGAAAAGGTATTTGGAGTGGATTCAGGTTCAGTTTGGAGTGAAATGACCTCTATAGGGTTTAGGTTTTGAAACGGGTCCTATCATAAGCCTCTGCATCATTTATCACTATCCTAATAATGATTCACCCTCAATAACACAGTTCAAAACTTTACATTAGGCTTTAAAATTGTTATGCAAAATGGTAAATTATTTGTTAAAAGACTTTAAAGTAATTAGAATCGAGGAAAAAATACCATTTATTAAATACTAAGCACAACGAGAGATCTATTACTATGCTAAAAATATATTAATTCTTCAAGTTTTACTGACAACATTATTCCTATTTTGAAACGTTTTGTAAATTAAATATAACGATTTCATCCCATTATGCGGGCCTGCCAGAGTTTTTATCTCGCCGCCTCAGCCCACGGGCCCCTTGGTACCGTATTGATAGTGTGCTGGATAAAACTTGCAATACTTTGAAAGACAATTAAAATGTTAAAATATCAAGTTACATGATGCAACTAACTGTTTTAATCTGCTCTCTTCGATTATTTTAAAGTACTTCCTAGATGAGGACATTTTTTTTAGATGAGGAAAAAATTGTTTGGGGATTGGAGAGTATTGAACCGGGATTTCATCTTTAATTGAAGTTGTAATGATTCGAGTTTAATATTGCTATTATATGTAATAAGGGGGGAAATATGATGCGCCCCCATCAGATTTTGGCGCCCTTTCGATCGTTACTTGTAAGGTCTACAGTTTTGTGAACGAAAAAACATTCTTTTGACCAGACAAAATGATTTAGTATTTTTGGTCCAGGGACTCTTTTTTCGTATTACACTATGTCTATACATGCGAGGGGAGAAAGTAAAACATATATAATGTGATAAAAGGGATAAAGTATGATAATATGATTCATATTATCGTCTGCAATCCGCTTCCGCATTATTATCACATGTAAACAAAAATGAAACATCTTAAGTATGATAACAGACTATGATTTATTATTATCATCTGTAATTCGCTTCCTGAATCCAAACCAAAATTAAACATCTTATTCCGATTTCCTCACTGACTCATTTATCCGTCAGCCGGACGGAACTATGACAATATCCTAGTCACCGGCTCTGGAAAAATCAGTGCCGCCGTGTGAAAATACAGTGTTAAGATAGGGAAAAAGAGCATTGCGGAAGTCCGCAGGATCCCTGTTTGCGGCTACGATAATAATGTTATCAACATCCTATAAACGGAATTTGACAGAAAAAAGTTTGTTCTACCACAGAGAAGAAAGAATAGAGTACAGACTATTTTAATTCTATATGGAACTTATTTAACTAATATATAAATTATAATGTTTAGTTCCTCTGGGGGCAGGGCATTGTCGGGTAGTTTTCATGTCGCTCAGTGCATCTGCAGACGCAACCTGTCAATTGCCGTACATTTATTTTTACTTTGTGCCGTGCTCCCCATTTATACTATTAGTTATCATCTGTATGCTATTAACTGGCAGGTTAGGCCTAGGCACTAAGTTACAAGAATCTTAACGCACTGTCGAAACCGGGACCAGCGGATTAGCGCGCCTTTCGAAACAAGGTGGTATTATGGGTTTCAAAAGTCACAATGATTCACCGGGTATTGAACCCGGGTCTTTGTGTGGGAAGACCAGAATGGAACAATCCATCAATACAAGACAGTCGATGTCTTGGAACTGATACATTAGACTCATTAGACAGTAAGGAATAGATAGGCATAGTATTTCTTTCACCGAATCACACTCTAGTGTCCACTCGATTAAAAGGTAAGGCAGTAGACGTATTCCTTTTCGTTGTGTGTAAGTATTATTTCGAAATTACAAATTCACACTCGGTGAAGCGTTTAGTAGCATTTATACATGACGCATATGTGGATTGCCCATGGGCTGATAAGTAATATATCTCGGCAAGATTGACGACTAGGACGGGATTGCCACTGGACAGAGGTGGTGGATACCGTAGCCCCTATAGTCCTGAAACTACATGTGGTGATCTCGACAGTAGCAAATATTTACAGTCCCTAGCCCTCTGCCATGATGTGGTGCAGCTGTGGTTACTTTGAGGATTGTAACCAGCCCGTAACCATCTCCGGCAGAATCATGGTCGGTGTACCAAGCAATGGGGCAAACTAATAACATGTCGAATAGTCTGGGTTAATTTTAGGGTTTAGAACCTCAGCTGCCATGTTAAGAATTAAGCTTTATTGAAAATGTGTTCATAATTATTTAAATAGGTCGAATAAATGAGTTTGTTTATAAACTGTGACTAATTGAGGCCTCTTCGTTATCAACATGGTAACCTTAAATAACCGAATACAGGGAGTGATTTAAAATACCCCCGTCGCAGCAAACCTGCGTACTCAGCGAATTTCCTATGAATGAATATATTTCTTACTACCACATAAAGCCACTTACCAAGTTTCATAAAAATACTTAAATAAATAAGTGATATATAGCATTTTATTTATTCTCTATAAGAATAACATTAGGGCTGAGAACGCAGGTTTGCTGCAACGAGGAAGATAAAAATGCGGGTTTTTGCAGTTATCAATATAACTCAACCAGGTGAAGCTATATACCAAGTTTTAATGATTTATGTTCATAATTAAGGGAGATATAAAGGTTTCCGTATTCTCCATAAGAATAACATTGGGGATGAGAATGCAGGTTTGCTGCTAAGAGGATAATAAAAAAAATCAATTTTTTGTGGAAATATCAATATACCAGTACTAGGTGAAGCCACCTACCAAGTTTCATCAATATACGTTCATAAATAATCGAGATATCAAATTTTAAATATTCTCCATAAGCATTGGACAACATACTGTGTTTAGCACTTTAAATATCACGGCAACGGTTGGACGTAGAATCACAATTTAAACACCAAAATGATTGTTTTGTAGAGCTAAACTGATTGGTAAAAGCAAATGTGAAGTTTACATAGAAATTAACTGAGGAAAAGCCAAAAACCTTTTTCCCATAAGATTAACATGGGAGATTTTATGAGCAGGTTTTTTTGGATTTTCTCCGCAACCACTTAACCTAGGTTAATAATTCAAAATACCATATTATTTTTTTTAAGCTCTATAACATGGTCAAAACCAAAATTAAGTTTTTTAAAAATTTTAGGGTGAAAAATGCAAAAAACTGATTTTTGGAAAATTTAAAACCCCCATAAACCCCCCTTCCCGTGGTCCGATATTTCTGGTTTTCGAACTTAGTCATGAATGTCACTGTACACATTTGAGCCAAATTTCATCGAAATCGGACGTTTTTTACTCAAGTTATCGCGGTAACGGACATATATATACATATATATAAATTTGAACGAATAGTGTTTTTGGCATCTGGGGACCTCAAAACAAAAAGTTATCATGGTCTCGGGCTTAACTCTTACCATGAGACCTACGGTAATAGCTTCTTCCCTATATGGGAAATTCGCTAAAAACATCCATAGATGGTTTAACAATTCTGGAATAGTTGAATTGTTAGTACTTATATATTTAACCCTACAAATATATAATTGAGTCTTTAATGTCTGCAGGGATGGATAAAATTATAGCCAATCAAGATAATATCCTAATTCTTTTAATTGTGTTAGTCAGTAACAAGGTGAGACCATTATATGCTACGATAACTATCGCAGGGCCCGATCTTACTCACTCTACATAATCATAATTAATAATAATAATAATAATAATATAATAAAAATAACAATAATAATAATATAATAAAAATAATAATAAATGCATTTATACCATCTTTATACGCACAAGCTTGAGTCGTGTGCGGCTCATATGACTTAGTGAATTGATACCGCAGTAAATTTCAACCCACAAGCAATCTCTAATTCTGTTTATATTAGTAAAATGTCTAAAAGGTCCAACTCCTTTAATAGGCAATCTTTCCCCAAATCCTTTTGCCGATATAATCTGTTCGCCGCCCAAAAGAAATCGTCCTGGCTCCAGGCTCTTCTCCTCAGAACCGGTCGGCGTAATGTGTAATGACACCTCCATTTGTTGGGACCGGCACTGGCAGGCAGATGGCAGAATGCAGCAGGCAAGAAGGCAGAAGGAGGCCGGCAGTCGGGAGTGGCTGCGGCGCTGATTGTAGAAGGAGAAATTCCGCAGGAAAGTTATTTGGAAATAACTCCTCGGTCCAGGAGTCAGAGTCCGTGGCGTGCCGGACGTTCCGCGGGTCCGGCGGGCGCGACGTGAGGCACGGGGCAGCTACGGGGGAACGGAAACAGCGAGTAGAAAGGGGAATTGCGAGGTATTAGCGGATTAACGACCTTCTATGAACATTTATTGCGAGGGATAGTGTCTTGGGCAAGGAGAACAAATATGGGGTCGTCTTGGACAATGGTTTGCTGGAGTGAGGCGATGCTCAAAGTTGACGTCTTCAATGTTACCGGTATTTGGAATGTTGGCCTAGGTATAAATTTGAAATAATGTGTCTACTTGTGATAGAAATGTGGCGTATTATTATGTTTTGAACTAAGAAATTATAAAAATAAAAAACAATGTTATAATGAATCTAAAGAAATGAAAATATTTTAAATTTTACTTTAAATGAAATATTAACTACCTAATAAATTAATACGTGATATACGAAGTCTACGGTTAACTTAAGTTCGTGGAGTGTGGAGGACGAATTACAACCACTTTTGTTCAGGCTCTTGGGTGTAACAAATTTAATTCTAATGACAAATTTGTAAATGGAAGTTATGTAGAAAGATCCCACCTGGAAGACCTTCTTTCAACCAAAGAACATCTCTTGCGTATCTATACTCCTTTTGAATTTAATTTTAACAGCAAAATTTGTTATTTCGATTCAATTTTTGTGCCACGCGGATAAATAATGCGTCCTTTAATGATGTTTGGTCGAGTTAAAATTAGAAAATGGCGATTCCGATTTAATTTCACATTTCGGTTGTGGTTTCAGATTATATTGTTTGGATAGTCGTGAGTGATTTATATTACATAACATTGTTTGTAATGCTAGTAAAATAGTGCTAAAATCGAACGATATTCAGTTAAACTGTAGTCAGACAATTCAAAATCTCAAGATATGCACAATTACAAGGATTATATAATCGCTACTCTTACATATCACCCACAAAAATACTAGAAAGTTTTTAGGGAAAACGCCTGAAATAAAATAATGTTTATATATTAATCAACCTCCCATTAATAGTACACTAAGCACACAGTAGTAGTGTACAGTGTGTGGTGAACATTTTAAAATAGCAATTTATTATCTGGTACAGTATTGAATTTATGCAGTAGCTAACATACATTACAGCGAAAGCTGCGGTTTAGTTATGTTGTAGACGAACAAAGGGACCGCGGAGTGCCAGTAATGGATGTGTGTTTAGGCTCGCCAGATATCAGGTGCTGCGTCTCGTGTCTCGTGTGCGCACGCATCTGACTGGTCCATTGTGTCCTCTCCAGGCATCGTGTCTGTTCTACGAAAACCTGTGTAGTCGCGTCACCTCAAAACACATTACAGAGGGCTCCGGTCACGAAACGTTTTGCGTTTCTACCTGCTTCCCTCTTAAAGCCAATTTGAACCTTCAAAACTCGTCCCTGCTCAACGGGTTATCCGATAACGTTGATTTATAGATCGTTTTAAAAAGCAATAAAAAACCTAGCGATTTCATCAGTGAGGAAAGTTTCTATACCACTAATAATACAATCCAGAATATTAAATGTTTACTATTTTTGTATGGTAGTTAAGTCGAAATTCTCTCACTGAATTCGCTAGGTATTTGTGCTCTTTAATATTGACCAGTAATCATTTATCTCGGATAATCCGTTTAGGAACGACGGGCTTTGAAAGTTAAAATTGTACTTACAGCAGAAGCCCCCTCTGAAAGGAAAATGGCCGTCGCAGAGGTTTGATAACTCCATAGTTATCAATGAGTGCTGCCAGTGGGCTCAGTGGCTCAACACAATCCGCACTGAACTGTTGCAACCGCATATCCTTCCTGCAGGACTTGTTTGAATTGTCACGTATTCTGCGATGTACAATGCTGGCTTGGTCGCGCGGAATCCATCTTGATGACGTCACTTGCTCAAGCTAACCTTGGCTGCACGAGGACTGGTTGAATGCTGGACACGTCTGTCATTCATGCACACAACTGGACCCGTAGACACACTAGTGACCCATAGGGACTGCTGGTGTTCACCTCTGGTTACTGTTTAAACATTTGGTCGATGCGTTTAAAATGTTTAAAGAACGTCGATTCAGTAATTTTACCATTTTAAAGAACGTCGGTTCAGTAATTTTACCTTTTTAAAGAACGTCGGTTCAGTAATTTTACCTTTTTAAAGAACGTCGATTCAGTAATTTTACCATTTTAACGAATTTTTCCCTATAGGGAAGAAGCTACAGTATTACCGTAGCGGCATGGTAAGACCTAGGCCCGGGACCATGATAACTTTTCGTTTTGAAGTCACCAGATGTCAAAAACATCATTCGTTAAAAACTATATATATATATATATATATATATATATATATATATATATATTTATATATATATGTATATATAAATGAAATAAAAACAATAACCAGAGTGCCCTTTTTTTAAACATTTTTTATTACTGACACGTGTTTCGACACTTAGGTCATGATAACAGTGTACAAGTAAAATAACCTAAAAATTATTAGCCAAAATAAATAATTAAATCTAAACGTATGAAAATAAACAGATGTAGAAATTTGTCATTTAAGCTTATTGGGTTGAGTTGGTTATATTTTTATATCTGTTGTCTTGTTTTTAAATTCTCTTATTTTTCATATATAGGATTTGGTTGTTATATTTTCATTTTATCAATGACTACATAAGCTACAATTGTAGTTTATGTAGTCATTGATTTTATTAAGGATGTCGTTATCGGCTTTAGAGTTCAGATAAATGTGGAGCTCTTCTTTCGTGTTCAAAAAAAGAGGGTACTCTGGTTATTATTTTTATTTCATTTTTATAGTTAAAGTAGCCCTAATTTGTGAACTTCAATTTGAATGTGTGTGTGTGTGTGTGTGTGTGTGTGTGTGTGTGTGTGTGTGTGTGTGTGTGTGTGTGTGTGTGTGTGTCCGTAGGTGCGAAAACTCTCGTAAAAATGGTATGATTTTGATGAAATTTGGTACAAACATGTAAAGCAACATTTATGACTAAGATCGAAAACCAGCCAGATCGCTCTATCCAAAGGGGTATTTTTGGGGGGGTTGTACCCCACAAATGGATATTTTGAGTTTTTTACATATAAAATTTTAGTAAATCAAATTTTACTTTTTACCATTGGATTCGGCTTAAAAATACGAACAATTTGGTGTTTTAGCGAATTTCCCCTATAGGGAAGAAGCTATTACCGTAGTCGGCATGGTAAGACCTAAGCCCGGGACCATGATAACTTTTCGTTTTGAGGTCCCCAGACCCCAAAAACACCATTCGTTCGAAACTGTATATATATATATATATATATATATATATATATATATATATATATATATATATATATGTGTGTCCGTGAGCACGATAACTCTCGTAAAAATTATCCGATTTTGATGAAATTTGGTATAAACGTGTAAAGCAGCATTTATGACTTTAAGTTCGCAAACCAGCCAGATCGCTTTATCCGAAGGGGTATTTTGGGGGGGTTTTGTACCCCAAAAATGGGTTTTTTGAATTTTTTACATATAATTTTGGAAATAGTCCAATTTTAGTTTTTACCATTGAATTCAGCTTAAAAAAACACACAATTTGGTATTTTTATCATTTCTCTACGTCAATTGGTTACCGAGATATTGAAAGTGCTAAACACAGTACGTTGTCTAATGTTATTCTTATGGAGGAAAAGAAAATTTTTATATCTCGCTTATTTATGAACGTATACTGACAAAACTTGGTATACGACTTCATCTAGTTGTGGACCATTGATATTTGCTCGAAAAAACAATTTTTTGCCAAAGGCTCCCGTAGCAGCAAACCTGCGTACTCAGCCCCATGTTATTCTTATGGAGAATAAGTAACGTGTTATCTCCCTTAATTATGAAAATAAATTAATGAAATTTGGCATGTGGCTTTACCTAAATGAGTTATATTGATATTTGTATAAAACACCATTTTTTGTTTTCCTTCCTTCAGCAAACCTGCATACTCAGCCGCCATGTTATTCTTATGGAGAATAATTAAAATGTCACAAATCGTTTATTTATGAATGTATATTGATGAAACTTGGTATGTGGCTTTATGTGGTATTAAGATTCATATATATGCATTGGAAATTCGCTGAGTACGCAGGTTTGCTGCTACGGGGGTATTTATCATTTCTCTACATCTATTAGATACAGAGATATTGAAAGTGCTACGTTGTCCAATGTTATTCTTATGGAGAAAAAGAAAAATTGTATATCTTGCTTATTTATTAACTTAACCTGATGAAACTTGGTATATTGCTTTGTATCGTTGTTGTCTATTGATATTTGCACAAAAAACTATTTTTTTGCCGATAGTTCCCGTAGCAGCAAACCTGCGTACTCAGCCCCCATATTACTCTTATGGAGAGTAAGAAAAATTGTATCTCCCTTAATTATGAACATCTATTAATAAAACTTGGTATGTGGCTTTACCTAGTTGAGTTATATTGATATTTGTATAAAATCCTATTTTTTATGTTCCCTGTTTCAGCAAACCTGCATACTCAGCCGCCATGTTATTCTTAGAGAAAAATTAAAATGTCATAAATAGTTTATTTATGAATTTATATTGATAACACTTGGTACGTGGCTTTATGTGGCATTAAGCTACACATATACACATTGTGAATTTGCTGAGTTCGTAGGTTTTTTGCTACGGGGGTATTACGATGTTACTCTAGTGCATGGCGTGTAGCAAGGCAACCTTGTAGGGACTATAGCCACTATGGACATTTTTTTTAAGAGAACACAAATTATTGAAAACCAGACGCTTAAAACGATTTATGGAAATGTAAACAAAGCAGATGTTTTACAGTACTCATGTTTTTCTTAAGGCAATAATGGTCCTTATTAAAAAAAATCAGATTGCTTTACATTTCCGAATCGCCACAATGAAGCCATACAGATTAAAACTATTAATGTTTCGTTACACAATCACCAGAAGGACCCCAAGTAGTAATGAGGAGAGGAAGCTCGGAGCCAAGGCTGCGATCCTGGTTAGATTCGCCACGACTAAGGGACCATGGATGCCTTTCATATCACGGTCACCGGCGTTGCATTCATTGTGTACCTTGAAGTTGTTGTGTGATCATCATTCGTCTACCGCAGCTAATGCTCTTCTGGAATACGCTGCTGATATATCTTTGATACACAATATGCGTGCACTTTTAATTTGGTGGTGAGAGGAATCCTATTGGGATGTCAATCAATATTCTCTGGAACGAGTCAGATTCTTAACTGTTAATAGGTACGTCATAATACATTATACCGTCTACTAGCTGGATAGTTATGGTACGAGTACGTATTTCGTATTTCACATTCCCGATTCTTAGTTAGCACTGTGCGTGTCAGGCTTTATACCTTACTCAGAGCTTATTATATAATTCAGCGTGTTTGAAGACTTGAACGGTGCATTTTACTGATGCCGTGTATTGACTGAGGAAAGATTCGCCAAATTTTCATGTTATGCCATATTAAATATTGCGATTTTGTTTCAAAATTGTGCGTACACGTTTGTACAAAGTAGCTCTAATGCAGGTTTAAAATATTTTAAAAATACAATAACTTCTTTAGATCTATAAGTTTGAAGTAATATTCTATCTACAGTTGTATTACCACGGGTGTTCATTTTAACACGTCATATATAAATCGTGTTCTTAAATAGTTACTAGTCAGTAGTATCTTTTATCAAAATTAAATGCGTTAACAAAATCTATTTGAACATGAAATTCTCTAAAGTTCTCTAAGAAAAACCTTAAAAATCGATTTGTTACTCATACAAACCCCAAGTCAGTCAAAGCTACCTCTTTGTGAGGTTGAACGTTGTATAGTGAGCGGGGATAAGACACACTGCGCAGGAGTATCGTTAACCTTTGCCTGCACAATAGGCAGTAAGCGTCGCGAGTCGTAGAACAGTCCTGAGGCGGTAGCGTGCACGTCGTTAGAAAGCGAGCACTGCACACAACAGGAACAGGCTAACAGGCGGCAAGGGGAACAAGTCAGCAGTCAGCAGTGCCGCGAGGCAGGGGAAATGTTGCAGAAGACAGTTTGGGAGAAATTACTCGGATAATGGTGACCATGATTACAACCTGGACCCCGTGGTAAGGAAGGTATCTTCAGTGCCTGAATTTAGATGAGGAGGTCACATGACCATGGATCACTGGACTCTGCTTTTCGGAATATTATGATATAGACCCTTTGAGAAACGTCTACAGGACTTTTCAGAAGTAGGGAAGTTAAATTTTCAGGATCTAGGACTCAAATGTAATCAGGCCTATCTATAAAATAGTTATTTTGTGGTATATATAACGGCACAACTTGCCTAGGGAAATGTAGCGAAACAGTTGGTCCTTTCCTTTAGTTGAATCTGGTTGGGTAGAGAAACATCAGCATACGGTCTTGATCGGCATTTAACTTCCTGCCCTCATAATTCCCCGTATGTTTTTGCTTTCTCTAGTATGTATCGGCGAAAGGGATTTTATGATCAAGTAATCTGTGTACTTTGGGGACGAGGGCATGGTTTAGATTTACAAACTTGTTTGTGGGGGGAGGATGTTCCGCTGGCCCATCTAGAAGGTGCAATTTACATCTAGGAGGGGTTATACAATTTTTCTCAAACCATACCCTTGCTCGGCTCGAAAATATAAATTACGCCATCATACTATAATTAAATCGGAAAACGTTCTTCTTGGCAAGTCACATTACTCTTAAAACTAAATAACATTTAACCTCTGAGTTCTGCACACAATTAACATAAGCACGTAATAATAACATGTATAATAACATGCATAATTAACATGTATTGTGTTTAATGTTAACACAATACATTTCTTTACGTTTGTTAAACTTGTTCAAATAATACGAAGCCGAAGTATGGATGTTGCCGAATGGGCAAAATCCGGTTTGACTAATGAAGAGAATAATATTCATTTATGAGGAAGTATGATGCTACAACGTTTAGTTCCGCAAAACGATGGACTTTATCTGTGACAATTGTGGCGGTGGATGTGGCGCGTAGTGTTGGCGGGAGGATCGTGTGATTGGGCGGGACGACACATCCGCGCCGGAAGTGGACAGGTGGAAGTGGACCGGATGTGATGCTGTGCCGCGGTTGCTCTGCCATTTCAATTGCCAGATTCTCGGTCTCTCACTTTGCTCGCTATCGCCCCATCACTATGTATTATACATACACATAGTTCCCTCTACTCAATGTGACTATATCAGTCCAGCTCAGGTAGCTCACATAGTCTAATAATTCAAATATAAACATCTCCAATTAAACGTGGAACTGAAATGGATTCAAACAAGGTTCAAGGTTCACTTAATCTTAACTAAAAAATAAAATAAACCCACTTTCATAATCATTACGGTATGTATTTTTCAATTTCAAAATACTGGATGTATTAAATTAAAATACCCCCATCGCAGCAAACCTGCATACTCAGCGAATTTACATTGAATATATAACATAACACATTAAAACACTTAACAGGATTCATAAGAAATATATTCACAAACTAGCTATATTTAAAATATTAATTATTATCCATAAGAATAACATTGGGGATGAGTACGCAGGTTTGCTGCAACAAGGACCACAAAAGAATGGGTTTTTATGCAAATATCAATAGAACTCATCTTATTGAAGTCACATAAAGTTTCATCCATATACATTCATAAAGAAGCGATTTATAACATTTTAATTATTTTCCATAAGATTAACATGGGGACCAAGTACCTAGGTTTGCTGCTACGGGAACCAAAGGCGAAAAATTGTTTTTTTGTGCAAACAACAATAAACCACAACCAGATGAAGTCATATACCAAATTTCATCAGTTTATGTTCATAAATAAGCGAGGTATACAATTTTTCTTTTTCTCCGTAAGAATAATATTAGACAACGTACTGTGTTTAGCACTTTCAATATCTCAGTAACCAATTGACGTAGAGCAATGATCAAAATACCAAATTGTTTGTTTTTATGTTGAATTCAATTAAAATTTTATTTAAATAACAATTACTTGTGGAAACCCAAAAAAAAACATTTTTGGGGTACAAAACCCCCCTTCGGATGGTGCGATTCGTCTGGTTTTCGAACTCGTTCAAATAAATGGTACTTTACACATTTGTACCAAATTTCATTAAGATCGGATCTTTTTTACGAGCGTTATCGTGCTTACGGACACAAACACACACACACACACACACACACACAGAGAGACACACACACACATATATATATATATATATATATATATATATACATGTATGTATATATAAAGTTGAATGAATAATGTTTGGCATCTGGGGACCTCAAAACGAAAAGTTATCATGGTCTCGGGCTTAAGTCTTACCATGTGACCTACGGTAATAGCTTCTTCCCTATAGGGGAAATTCTCTAAAATAGGATTACTATATTAATATTATTGATTTTGAATTTTATTCAATTAAATTTCAGTTTTGAACATAATACATAGGTTGTGTGAGTTATAACTCATATTACCGTAGTAAATTAGGTAGGCACACAAACAAATATTGTACAAAAAACTTGATTCTCTCACTCAAGCCGCGTTTACACTATAAAACTTGTTTTATAAACCTTTGTTTGTCAAACATGTTTAATACAACTTTTGTTTTATTAAACTTGAACTTGTGTTTATAAAACTTTTGTCATACAACATTAATCTTATGCGCTAACAAATTATCGATCATGTTTCAAACACAAGCCCGCCCAAAAAAGCTAAAGTTGCCATGATTGCTTCAAGCGACGAGTAGAGGACGCTTTTATCTGGGACAAAATTAGAAAAATCATTGAAAAATACAAGAGTTCGCACGCAGCACGCTGACGTGAGGGAAGTGAATTTCCACATAAAAAATTTTTAAAAATCAAAATCAGTAAAAACATTGATTTTACCAATTTTTATCAAAATCTGAAAACATTGATTCATTTGGCTGTTCTGATGCTTCCAGTTCAATTTACCTGCAATGCTAGGAATTTTTCGCATTAGAAGGTTAGGAGAAGGTCAGTCACGCTTGAAAATACGCGTGAGGTGGCTGTGAATGATAAAAATACACCAACAAATGAATAACAGGCTTTTCTACTGTAAAACCCCTATAAGAAAACGTACTGTGTTAAGTCAATAAACATTGTCTTTAATAACTCGGTAAATATTTGTGCTAGAATGATGAGAGAGCTTAAAACTTTCGCCTCACTAATCTCCATCTTCATGTATGTGTGTGTTGGGCTTTTCTGACCTTTTTTGGGCCCAACAACACAAAATTTGAAAGATTAATCCCCAAAAAAGGGGGTTTTCCGATTGTTTTGCCCAACGAAATTGTCCAACTGATTATAGAAAGGAACGTCCCTACCAAATTTGAATTAAATCGGACAAAAAATGCGACCGCTAGAGTGCAAACCATAGAACTGTATATTTAGAGTTCTATGGTACAAACACATGTATATAAGGTTTATAAAACACGAATTTCCTTTCATCTGTACCGACTCCGGTCGGGAAAGCTGCAACCTGTTGTAAAACACGATTTTTGGTTGTAAAACACGCTTGTTGTACAACTTTGTTGAATATTTTTCATTGCATTCTAAAACATGTTCAAATCAATTACTATAATAATTGGTTGTACAACACAAGTTTATAAAACAAGTTGTATGGAGTAAATGCGGCTTCAAACTTTAAATATATTTATTAACCTAAATTCCCACAAATCGAAGTTATGTTTTAACATTAATTTTGGTTGGTACGCCTATATTCTACCATCTCCACTTGTACCGCCCTATGCCTATGATATATTTATCTATCTCCAAAATTATAAAACAATAGCATATCAGCCGCTGATACAATGTCGTGGATAGCATTACCTGCAATATTACCACATTGACCGATATTCACTTCGGTCTGACTGGTCACGTTACCAGGTTGAAAACTGACCAGATTGAAGGGATCCCGGAATTTTAATTCAGTGCTGGATCCGAACCCAGTTAGAGCGATAGCGGACTGGTTCCGAGTTTCCCAAAGAAATTATCGCTAATATTGTCTACGCACATAATAAATCTTCAAATCGGCCAGGTCCGCAGCGCTGCAGCCCGTAGTGAGTAGGAGGGCCGCCGACCCGCCACGGTTGTGTCTGACCGCGTGGCGTAACAGTACTCCCGTAACGGTGCGACTGCCACAGAGCCGCGGATTACTCTGCTTGTTTACCTATCCATACCTCGCCTGGCTCTTCCACGCTTACCGCTACCGATTCAATGAACTTGATCGAAGTAGCGGGCCTCGCACAATAGAATTGGTCGATGTCCAATGCTTGATAAGAATTAATAGTATGATGTATCCGGTGATAGTAATCGGAGTAGATGGAGTTGGTAGATGATTATTGCCTTGTCAGAAATTGGGCGGTGTTTCACAGCGTATTGTTATTTAGAATTAACTGATTTGGTCGATGATGATTACTGGCTGAGGATAATTTACTGACTCATCATATGAGGAGTAAACAAGTTGCGTGATGATTACTTATATACTGTATCAGAATAGATCAAAAGAACTCGGATGATATTTACATACTCGACTTCATAGAGTATAGATCCGAACAATTTGGAAAATCCGAAGACTCTAATTTTTTACTTCTACGCAAAATTTCATTGGCGACACTGTGTCTTCTCCGGGCGTAATAATTTACAGTGGACAAGTGTGTAAACAGATGATAATGACAGACTTTGCGCAACGTGAGCAAGGAAAGGACATCTTACAGAGTGACCTTTGCGTCCCAAGGTTATTTGGTTGCGCCGATTGGAGCGCCAGACTGTATTGTGCAAGAAAATCAGGGAGATCTTCATTCCATAACGTAAAGTTCGTGTAACCTTCTAGCCAAGGTCTGTTGTCAGAGTTTTCAGGTCGCGCACTAGAGCCTCTGGCATGACTTATAGGCAACTAAGTAGCCGGGACCAACAACGTGTCTTCCGAAAGAGTTAGATCATATAAACCATGTATCTTAGCTGGCAACTAAGTAGCCGGGACCAACAACGTGTCTTCCGAAAGAGTTAGATCATATAAACCATGTATCTTAGCTGGCAACTAAGTAGCCGGGACCAACAACGTGTCTTCCGAAAGAGTTAGATCATATAAAGACCATGTATCTTAGCTAGAGAAATTTTTTGAAACTAGTAATGGTGTAGAGCAAAAATCACATTTAAGTCCTATTTTTATACGATTACAATTGGAAAATAACACAACTTTGAAAATTAACATCAATTGGTTTTTACACTGTTGATGAATTTATAAACCATTGTAAATATGATAGTGAAGTAAATGGTTTTTATTAATCTACAATTGACCAAAAACAATCCAAGTTAATAAAAGTTAAAGTAGGTTGTTATTTTCTTCATTACTCATATAATATATTGATTGTAATATGTGTAAAAAAAAATTCTAAAAATGTCATTGTATATTTAATTCAATTGCTACCGACTACAAAATTGTTTTAATGGCAATAAAGTGAATTCTAATTTAACCTATTTAATTTATGTAAATTATTGGCAAATCATAGATAACATTAAAGCTAAAGTTTATTTAAAATCATAAGCAATTTTTCAGTTTATTATTTTGTTGTGTTACTTAACGCAATGGAGGGAGGGGTGCAAGCGTTTGGTGCGTTATATTTGGGAGGAATAAGGGTTGAAATCGTGGAAAGATTCTTTACGTAATATCATAGTTAAGCATGCTTAATCTATGATAATATGTGTAAGAAACAATGACAGACACAAAACTATCAATACTCAGTTAAGAGTTGTATTTTACGATTTTAGGCTTGTTGTTGTTTATACGTTTGTTTCGAATGTCAACAAGAGGAGTAGTACCCACCTGTTGAGACAAACACACTTGTTAGCAGTCATTACGGGTTTCAAGGTCAAGCAGGTTTTGGTTGTGACTCGATTACCCTCAAGATAAAAACATACTTTATCAATTCAAAGGATATCATGTTAAGTATGGTATAGTTTATTGACCATTTTATTTTTTCATCTTTTGAGTGTCATAGCTTACTTAGTTCTTACTTCCGTCCTCTACGATCCACATCCCAATGCGTACCTTGCCTATTCATCTGATTCCACAGGTTACAGTGGGACTTGAAAGGACACTGTGCCACATACAAAGTACATTATCTGTGCCCTTGTGCTACAAGGGGCTAGATTTCCAATTTTATACAAATCCCAACCCTGGACCAGTTTGAAACGTTACGACTATGTAATTTGACCAATATGAAACTTAGATTCTAAATAGTCCTATTAAAAATAGTTCAAAACAGTAATATCATTTAATACCCTAAAATTTCATCGGTTTCTAGTGTTACCTTATTGAAGGCCGCCCACTCCTGCGTATTGTTATGAGAGCCAAGAAGTGGAATGAGTATGAGTATGAAGTGACCATTTGTAAAATGATTTTGGTTTTACAAATGTAGATAATTTAAAAACATTTTTGGTATTTATAAGAGGACAGTTACATTACCAGTTTGACGGATTCAATCACTAACCAGTTTGAAACAAGGTGATGTGTATGTTACCAAGATGAATATTTAACAAATTAAAACATGTTTACCAGATTACCAATTTGAAAATCAATTTGCAGTTTCGATACTGCCAGTTTGAGACATTAGCAATATGACACTTTACCAATACGAATATTTAGTATCAAACGTTACCAGTTCGAAGGCCTCCAGTTTTGCGACGATGGTGTCCAGGGTGGTGACAGACGTGACGTTACGTTACTAGTTTAGACGGATTCGATCGGTGAACGTTACCAATAAGAATAGTCACAATTCTGATAGTTACCAGTTTGAAGGACTCCCAGTCCTGTGACGGTAGAGTGCTCAGAGGGAGTGCCGAGGGCGATGGCGGTGTCAGATGCCGGTGGAGAGGTCAATACTCCGCCGCTCCGCTGGAAGCTGCGGTGAAGATGGAGCTCATTTGCCTGTGACCCCAGGCTGTGCCCACATGATTACTCTTGGTCCACCTGACTACGTAATTCTCCTAATCTGGAATTATTAATTTAGACGCATATCTTTGTTTTTGTTGTTTATGGAGACACCATGAAATGAGCGTGTTGGCTAGACATTAGGAAATACTGTAAGTAGAAATTTGTGGTTAAGGGATATGCGATTTCTTAGACAAATGTGTGAAACTATTGTATTAAAAAAATATTATGATATGGATAATATTTGTCATCTAGTTGAGTTAAAAAAAACATAAAACCCATTTTTAGTTACTCCTTGTTACAGAAAACCTGCATACTCAGCTGCCACGTTATTCTTATGGGGAATAATTAAAGTGGCATATATCGCTTACTTATGAATGCATATTGATGGAACTTGGTATGTGGCTTTAACTAGTTGAGTTATATTTATATTTGCATAACAACCCATATTTTTGTTCCTTGTTGCAGCAAACCTGCGTACTCAGTCCTCATGTTACTCTTATGGAGTATAGTTAAAATCTTATATATTGCTATATTTGCCTCATAATTCAACTTCAAAACTTCATCGTTTGAATACATAAATATATTTCGGCCTTTTTGTTGATCAGCATACGTTGGTCGGAAATTGATCGCCTCTCGTAATAGTCTCAATCAGTCGGCGCAGAGGTTAGGATGTTACAAATATCTCGGACACGACCGCTTCCAACCCGATCACTCTGTGGCGCACAAGGGTAACGTAGTGGCTACACGGCGCCCACCATTGTAGTCCAGGTCCAGTTACGTGTGAAATCGCTAATGGGCAACGTCAACATGGTCATAATTTTGTCCGACTCCCGGCGGCGCGTCCTACACCCGTCAGTCACCCGTCAGTCGTGACGTGACGTTCAACTGGTCTGGGGTATAGGAGGAAGAGGCTAGGATGAGAGAGGATCAGTTAGAGCTTCGAGGGTAGGGAAGAGGCAAAGTGGAGGAATTGGTGGAGACGATGCAATACACGAAAGGGAAAGGGTGAATTTAGAAGAGAAAAGAGAGTGGAATATAATAAAAAGTTATCTAACCGGATCACCAATTTTAAAGATCAATTGCCAAATTTTGAAAATTTAAAGTCAACATATCAAAAATTCAAATTGTGATGCAATATTCGAAGATATTATTTTTTGTCAAAAGATTGTACCTTTTGATTTTTCAACATGGAATATAAAGTAGTTCGTGTTATTCATAATTTAATCTCTGAAAATCAAGATTGTTCAGGGTTCTAAAATAAAAGGTGCACATTTTTTAGTTGTAGAACATATATGGTAGTATATTTAATGGTAGCATATAACCAATACCATAAAAAGAAACAGTTAAGTACATGCGTTATGTATCGGCTTCTGTGTATTTACCGAACGTGTTTTCGTGTGTGTTTTTTAGGGGTGTGCGAGTACTCGAAACTTCGAGTTTTCGGCCGAGTATTTTAATACTCGAACTCGACTCGAAGTTTTGAAAACTACTCGAAAGTTCGAGCGAGTATTTCCCGCCGATTTTCGGACGATCGCTAACGATTGCGACCGGCCAAACGCGTAGTAACGGCCGCAAAAGACGATCACATCACTTAAAATCGGCCGAAAATGACGACCACGAACGAATGCGACCGGCCAAAACGCGTAGTAACGGCCGCCAAAGACGATCGCATCACGTAAAATCGGCCGAAAATGACGACCACGAACGAATGCGACCGGCCAAAACGCGAAGTAACGGCCGCCAAAGGCGATCGCATTGCGTAAAATCGGCCGAAAATGACGATCGGACCGCGTAATTTCGGCCGTAACTAATGATTTCGTCATTTAATATTGATTATAAGCAATGTCTGGACCAGGTGAAATTGGCCAAATGACAACCGGGCCGTTTCATTGGCCGGAAACGAATGTCAAACCGTGTTTTGTTTGTCAATACGTAATCCGATTTGATTGTACTGGCCAAAACTTTGTATTGCTACTCATGTATTAGTTAGAAACCATGTTTAGATTATCAAATCTAGGGTGGTATCCAAATCCCATTACACAATTTTAAACTACCAACTGATGGCAAATACTCGCTCGAAAATACTCGAAACTCGAAAATAATTGGCACTGCTCGACTTGACTCGATTACAAAAATCACTACTCGCACACCCCTAGTTTATTTTCTACGGGGATCAAAAATATAAATGCAGTATAGTCGAATCGAATTATTTAGAGATTCTCCTCGTTTAGTGAACAGATCTAGTAGTTTTCAACCACATTGTTGTCAAGGTACTCTTTTTTTGTGAAAGTACCAACGTCGGACTATATATATATCGGTTGGGAACTGGTTTACAAGGTGATTACTATTGCGGCGAGAATCGATAAAATAGAGACATTGACACCGATTCAATAGGATTTCTCCAGTCAATTAATGTGTCTGCTACTGTGCCAGTACAAAGAAGCGATAAGAAACTTTAATGTGTATTTGTCTAAACCAATAAAACCTTATGTGCATAACATTAACAGGAAACTCTGAAGGTCAAATGACTCATTACCCTGTCTTTTCTGTTAATCTTAGTGGAATACCTAAGTAAATATTTAATTTGGTGCAGTACCAGTGAAAAGTTGGAGAGTTATTGTTTATACAGTGAGGGGTTCCGTATTTGTAACTATCGATAGGTTACATAACTAAAATATTCAAGGAATCATATGCCAATTAGTTATACCGCATTGTGAACCAGTGACACCGCTAAATCCGTTACCTCCCCACAAATACGGACGTAAAACCACAATCGTCAGTTGTAATGCGACGCGGCTAATGATATTAGGCTCATGTCATCGGGTGACCGCTTTTACTTGTTGTAGCGTCAGGTTTATTTGGTGGGACAGTTAGCTCAAAGACTCAAGTATATTTGTACTCCCATTGAAATGGGTACTCGATAGTTCAATTTGTGGTGTGGTTGGTAACAAAATGAATTGGTAATTGGTTTTATATTACACGTGAGGAGTGGAAGTGACCTAGTGAGAACTCCTGCACCTTGATTCGCTGCCTGTTTTTCGTAACAGAACCCAATTCAAACTCGAAGTTGATTAAACACTCGATGGAAGATCTTAAGAACGTTGAAACCTGGGACAAATTGTTATGTACAAACCGTATCTCAGGATGAAATTTAATCAGCCACTACAAAGCAACTGGTAATTCATATCAAAAGTGATTGCCAACAAATGCCTCATGCATAAGATTCCTTCTACTAACCCTTCTGAAACAAAAGCGTGTAGCTAGTAAAACGGAGTATTCCCTCGAGATGTTTACCTGCAGGATGAGAGGAATCTCCAGTTACGGTCGTTAATAGTTTTATAAGTGGTTCTCTGAGAGAGTGAGCTGAGGAGAGTTGATGGGAGAGGACGTCCTTGGAGACAGCTACAACGTTGGGTCCGCCTCGGGCCTCGGGCCTCTGGCTTTGTAGGCTAAAGCTAAAGGCCTCTCATGGTCACGACGTGCACGGACTTCAACTGCACCAGAGTGTTAGAAACGAGTCTTTGGAAGGTCTTGGAGACTTACGATTATCTTACCGATCATTTTGGTAGTGAACGAATTTCTTACTTAAAGATCAACATTGTTTATACGAGTAGTTTACGACCTGATGGTAAAGAAAGTGTAAGTATAACAGATGAAACTGGGTCTGCCGCTGGAAATAATCTGCTGGAAATATCGTCTGTTATAATTAATCTGCGCGCACTTTTAATGTCTTATGAAGTTTCTCTGTATTGGCAAAATCTCCCTCTTAAGAGGGCGTTGGAGAGCGGCCATGTTGGATTTTACCTCCATCAGAACAATGTTAAACTTAAAACCATATATCTTATTTATCAACATACGATTATGAAAGATGTCTCAAATTAAAGATATTTTTAAGACGCAGCGGGTTTGCTCGCTATTTTCTAAATAAAATAATGCATTTCCCAAAATATAGTAATTTAAAGTCTACATTTGTAGTTTTTCATAGTCATTAAAAAACAAAACTCCCAGCAAACACTAATCAAAACTTTATAAATATTCAAACAAAATTTATTCCAAATCAATAGGTCAAACTGTAACAAAAAAATATGCTTTTCAGTAAAGAGATGTTTTGTGCGTTTTAACATTGAAATAGCCCGTAGCGACGATATTTCTTCTGACTCCAACGTCCTCTTAAATATTACATCTATTTTGACTCCTGCTAATACGAGACAAATGCATTAGAGATGTAGACACATTCGAGCAATACATCCAGTTCCCACATATTTTTTAGCTTGGCAACATGGTTTAGTTTATCGACCACTTGGCTTAAATAATTGAAGGTTATTTTTATGGGTTGTGCAATTCCTAGAATATCTACTCTCATCAGGCGGCAGACAGTTTTTAATACACAATGGTTGAATCAAGTGGAAGTCTTCAAAACAAAACCGGTTCAATGCTTTCATTTGCTCAATGCAATCAATAGTATGTGGTCAATAGCAATCAAATGCAGACCCAAATAGATTACAGAACACTTAGAATATAACATTTATAAACTTTTAAAAATGAACAAGTTAACAGAAAAAAACCTGAAGCGGTGCGGTGGTGAATTAAATAAAAACAATCCAGGTGTTTTTTATTTTTTATTTATTTACCTTTTTAACGCCTTAAATAGGTCCGAACGGCGCGGAACTACCAATTTGAAAGTCGTTCCCGTTGCCACAGGGCTTGGCTGCATATGCAGCATGCAGAATGTCACCGAAGTGCTCATTTGCGTGTGCTAAGCACCAACAACACCGTCAATGGCAGACTAACCGCAAACAACCGTGACACACTTGGGAACCTCGTGGGAGGAACGTGCAAGTGAAACCTGCACTGCTCACGCGTGGTCTTCTCGGGTGAAACATGTATGATTATAACCATAAATCATACAGGGTGTAAAAAAAACCTTTCATGACTTTGGGACGTGTTTATTTACATACATATAATGTAAGAAAAAAGCTCGTATGAAGGTATGTCCTAAAACGCTTGGTTTTCCATCTATCTGTCTGCAAGTGTTTTTAATGTAATACGTTGTATCTTAAGAACATATGAAGACATTAACTTCAAACTTGGTAAACGTGTCCTATCCTATACTCTAATATGAGTATATTATATTAGAGTATATATATATATATATATATATATATATATATATATATATATCCGTAAGCACGATAACTCTCGTAAAAGAGGTCCGATCTTAATGAAATTTGGTACAAACGTGTAAAGTACCATTTATTTGAACGAGTTCGAAAACCAGACAAATCGCACCATCCGAAGGGGGGTTTTGTACCCCAAAAATGGGTTTTTTGGGGTTTCCACATGTAATTTTTTTTAATCAAATTTTAATTTTCACCATTGAATTCAGCATAAAAAACAAACAATTTGGTATCTTGATCATTGCTCTACGTCAATTGGTTACTGAGATATTGAAAGTGCTAAACACAGTACGTTGTCTAATGTTATTCTTATGGAGGAAAAGAAAAATTGTATATATCGCTTATTTATGAACATAAACTGACGAAATTTGGTATATAGCTTCATCTGGTTGTGGTTTATTGTTGTTTGCACAAAAAAACAATTTTTCGCCTATGGGTCCCGTAGCAGCAAACCAAGGCACTCGGTCCCCATGTTATTCTTATGGAAAATAATTAAAATGTTATATATAGCTTATTTATGAATGCATATGGATGAAACTTGGTATGTGACTTCACTTAGCTGAGTTCTATTGATATTTGCATAAAACCCCATTATTTTGTGTTCCTTGTTGCAGCAAACCTGCGTACTCATCCCCAATGTTATTCTTATGGAGAATAATTAATATTTTAAATATCGCTTGTTTGTGAATATATTTCTTATGAATCCCTGTTAAGTGGCTTAATGTGTTATGTTATAATTCATTGGAAATTCGCTGAGTATGCAGGTTTGCTGCGACGGGAGTATTTTCCTAAATATTGCGGGTTTTAAGATATTTAGCTTTGAAAAACACAAAAATCGCCATTTTGAAATGGTAAAAATTAGGAACTTGACATTCTGTACAAAAATGAGTCTTATTAGATGTAATACATGTACCGAGTTTGAAGTTGATATCTTCAGATGTTCCTTAAGATATAACGTATTAAGTAAAATAAAAACACATAGGCCTACTGAAGACAGACGGAAAACTAAGCGTTTTAGGACATACCTTCATATGAACTTTTGTCTTTCTTTTTATGTAAATAATCACGCCCTAAAAGTCCTGAAACGGTTTTTGGACATCCTGTATATTTCATCCGAGGTTTTCTTAGGTATGTCAATGCTTACTCGACGCATTTCTGACGTTTAGTGCGTTTAGTGTGTCTCTTTAATCATAATTTTGTCCTCACTTTGGGAACAATAAAAACTCTCCCTCCTTGGAGAGGGCTCCACTCCATAGGATGTTGATGGGCTCCACATGTTAACTGATATTCAAATCCATATTTATCAGACATGTTTTTCACCTAGTTTTAACACATACGGTATTGCATAATACTTTTGCTTTAATCTTTACATTAACATTTATTAAGATAACTATAGTTTAACCTTGGAGCCCAATGATGTTATTGAGGTTGATGATATTTAAGCCTGTTTTTTAGTTGGACAAATTTCTTTCTGTGATGAAAGCTTCTTTTTCAAGGAAAATTGTCTGACGCGCATTTTAGAGGTTTAGATTGTAAATGCGTTGTGATTGGTCTGTTTTGTATTGCCCCATTTTGTTTGACGATTCTGAGTCATATTTTCTGCATTCAGTTTTCCCCAATTGTTTCTTTCCGTTGTTCTCGGCTGTGCGAATGAAAAGGTATGGTATGCGAGATATCGTATGCGAGATATCGTGTGCGAGATATCGTGTGCGAGATATCGTATGCGAGATATCGTATTTTAGTTATATTTACCGATGATATTGGCGATCTTACAGAAGGAAATCTTAACGAGACACCTAATCCAAAAGATTAGTAATGGGGAAATTTTTAAATGGATCTTATACACGTTTTTAATGCAATTGTAGTACTTTTGATTATTTACAAGTACGTATACTTTTATGATCGATGTGAAATACTGTTTCACCGTTGGTTAACAACCCAGTTTATTTAGTGGAAACATTTACAATAACATTTATTTAGTGAAAGTTGTTTTGTAATTTCCTTGTAGAAGCGGTTTGAACTAGTTTGTTATTTCCAAGGTCGGTTTATGTGTCGGGAGTCTACAGCAATTAACTCTTCTGGCTCGCAACATATCGAGTCTCTTCTGGCTCGCAACATATCGAGTCTCTTCTGGCTCGCAACATATCGAGTCTCTTCTGGCTCGCAACATATCGAGTCTCTTCTGGCTCGCAACATATCGAGTCTCTTCTGGCTCGCAACATATCGAGTCTCTTCTGGCTCGCAACATATCGAGTCTCTTCTGGCTCGCAACATATCGAGTCTCTTCTGGCTCGCAACATATCGAGTCTCTTCTGGCTCGCAACATATCGAGTCTCTTCTGGCTCGCAACATATCGAGTCTCTTCTGGCTCGCAACATATCGAGTCTCTTCTGGCTCGCAACATATCGAGTCTCTTCTGGCTCGCAACATATCGAGTCTCTTCTGGCTCGCAACATATCGAGTCTCTTCTGGCTCGCAACATATCGAGTCTCTTCTGGCTCGCAACATATCGAGTCTCTTCTGGCTCGCAACATATCGAGTCTCTTCTGGCTCGCAACATATCGAGTCTCTTCTGGCTCGCAACATATCGAGTCTCTTCTGGCTCGCAACATATCGAGTCTCTTCTGGCTCGCAACATATCGAGTCTCTTCTGGCTCGCAACATATCGAGTCTCTTCTGGCTCGCAACATATCGAGTCTCTTCTGGCTCGCAACATATCGAGTCTCTTCTGGCTCGCAACATATCGAGTCTCTTCTGGCTCGCAACATATCGAGTCTCTTCTGGCTCGCAACATATCGAGTCTCTTCTGGCTCGCAACATATCGAGTCTCTTCTGGCTCGCAACATATCGAGTCTCTTCTGGCTCGCAACATATCGAGCTGTTAACAGTTAACAAGCTCATCAGTGTGTTTTTACGTAGATAAAATTAATGTCTTTTCAACTAATTAATTTATTGTATAGATTCCGGGTCACTTGGATCACCATGGGGAATTTTCCATTTGATTGTTTATAGTAATTCATTGTAGTATTTCGGTTATGCTCACTAATAATTCATAAATAAAATGCATTTATAACATATTTTAATGTCAAGAATATCATTGATCTGACATTTAATACCAACCATTAAAAATGGGTCTCACAACCGTGGCGTTGGGGTAATTATTTTCTATACTAAAACTGTTAAATTGGATGTTTTATAGTTGTTTTTAGTCCATCATGAAATGTTTTAAGGATATAATTGCAAGTTCTAAATCTATCACATAAACAAAATTTGATTACACTTTTTCAAACACATTAACGTGACCTACCTTGACCTAATCTTCATAAACTTTAACCACACGTTAAAACATAACAGGTTACGTTATCTCCTTTAGAAGTCAAAGAATCATATTAATTTGTAATGTTTCATATTGTCTCTTTGTAAAATTGTTCATGACCATCAAGTCAGAAACAGAAAGGACCCTTATTTCAAACGATTTAATGTGTTCCAATTTTGTAAAGAAAATTCTCTGTTTATAATGTTTATATACAGAGTAATAAGAATGTATTTCACATTAGTTGCAAATTATTTTGTTTGTTTAACACAATCAAAAGACGACTGAGGTAATTTAGACCTAGAAGACGTTGCTTTTCTCAACAGTCATATTTATGTATTTGTATTTTCATCTAATTACATGTTAAAACCTTCCTCTCACACTTTTTACCGGTTTCGTTATGTGGAGTGAAACTGTCCAGTTTTTATACTCCCGAGAATTGAATTATTTTCCATTCATCTTCTCACATGTCATTAGCTTACTTCTAGATGTATTCAATTAAAAACAAACACACAAACCCGTTCGGCGTATGTATAAAACGGATATTTCATAACATAAAATACTGAGTTTTACATAAGTATTTTATTTGGCAAAATTCCTGTAATAAATACAGTAAGTTCAGAAATGTTAGCAACAATAAGTTATTAAAGCAAAATACTATAACCTCGATAGCAATGAACCTTCTTGTTAAAATTATCTAATGCATCTAGAACTCAAAAAACGAAAACATTATTCGTGTAATGTGTAAAGATAATTTAAATATCTGTGTGTTGATTTTCACCCCAAATGCCTTTCTATGTACATTACATATTACTGTACATGTCCAGCAAAGATAAGCTGTCGTAAAAATTAAGTCCTTTGAAATAATTATTAGTTTTGAAAGAAGAAATGTATTACTGTATATTTAGTGCTATTAGCTACTCATAATTTAATACAAATGGTTTAAACCTTAACGTGTAAGTGATCCTTTTGAGACCTACATGTAGGCTTTTGCCTTTTCGATTCTGAGAAATCTTCATAGGCGTCAGGTTAAATGTCAAATTTCGTTCTTTTTTGAACTGGTCAGTTTTTTTCAAAAAAATATTAAATAAATATTGTGGTGCACTAATTAATTTTTAAAGGCGTGCGTGTTAAAAAGGAAAATGTTTCATCCGATGCTTGAAAATTCGGTAGCCCATCATGTATAACTAAAACACAACACAACGCAACACTCAGGCTTGGTATTTAAACCAGTTTTATTTAGTCTCACACGTTCTAAATCATCCTCATCCCTCAAACATGTGGTTGTGCTTTGTAAGCGTTTTCATAACACGAAATAACTGTTATGAGGAAGCAGCACACAGCACAGTTATGCAGCATACAGCACACAGCATAGTTATGTGCGAGGAATGCTGGCATCATTACGTGAGGTTGTCTGCTTTGTTAATTATACACCCAGTCGTTGTACACAGGTACGGTACGTGAGCCAGTCAGAATGGGCGTTATAATTATGGGATTGCCTACTAACTAGAAAATGAATTTTGGGTTAATCATTTTGCATCGCTTTATCGTCCTTAAATTATTTTTATTAAGGCCGTGCTGCTTTCTGTTTAATTTTCTTTGTTTGCTATTTTATCTGTTGGTATTTTAGGGGAAATGTATGTACTGTATTTGCATAGATATTTGGTAGCATATTTTTACGTTTTTGATTGTTATCGAATTTATTACGATTATTAATCTACTTTTCTTCTGATTTGTTATTTTGTTTTCAGGTAAGAGAGGACCGTTTTTTACGTAGCATCGTAAGTAGTGAAATATTTAATGTGTTGAACTTAACTAATTGACCGAGTCTGTCGCCGATTATCATCGAAAACAACACCAATTGACATTTTGAGAGTAAGACAAAAATTATAATTGAGAATTAATTGTCATTGTCATGTTTTGTTGATGTCCAATGCTGAAAAAATATATATTTAGAGTTTCTAAAATGATGGCTGGACCCTTTATAATTTAATGAATATCAACATTGGCAAACAAGGGTATTTTGGTGCTTCTTTAAAATACTCCCTTAAACATCAGCTTGGTTCAGGAAACTTCACAGTTGCTGAATATGGCACTAAAATGGATCCACCATTCACCGGAATTCCTGCGTAGGTTCACACTCATGATCTTCAAATTTATAACATGACTAGCTGTTACCCACAGGCTTCGCCCTGCGAATTATTTATAATACCCCCGTCGCAGCAAACCTGCATACTCAGCGAATTTCCAATTGAATATATAACATAACACATTAAAACACTTAACAGGATTCATAAGAAATATATTCACAAACAAGTGATATTTAAAATATTAATTATTCTCCATAAGAATAACATTGGAGATGAGTACGCAGGTTTGCTGCAACAAGGCACACAAAATAATGGGTTTTTATGCAAATATCAATAGAACTCATCTTAGTGAAGTCACATACCATCTTTCATCCATATACATTCATAAATAAGCGATATATAACATTTTAAGTATTTTCCATAAGAAGAACATGGGGACCAAGTACCTAGGTTTGCTGCTACAGGAACCATAGGCGAAAAATTGTTTTTTTGTGCAAACAACAATAAACCACAACCAGATCAAGCCATATACCAAATTTCGTCAGTTTATGTTCATAAATAAGCGAGATATACAATTTTTCTTTTTCTCCATAAGAATAACATTAGACAACGTACTGTGTTTAGCACTTTCAGTATCTTGGTAACCAATTGACGTAGAGAAATGATAAAAATACCAAATTGTTTGTTTTTTAAGCTGAATTCAATGGTAAAAATTAAAATTTGATTTAAATTAAAATTACATGTGAAAACCCCAAAAAACACATTTTTGGGGTACAAAACCCCCCCAAAACCCCCTTCGGATGGTGCGATTCATCTGGTTTTCGAACTCGTTCAAATAAATGGTACTTTACACATTTGTACCAAATTTCATTAAGATCGGACCTTTTTTACGAGAGTTATCGTGCTTACGGACACACATATATATATATATATATATATATATATATATATATATATATATATAAATATATAAAAATTTGAACGAATGGTGTTTTTGGCATCTTGGGACCTCAAAATGAAAAGTTATCATGGTCTCGGGCTTAAGTCTTACCATGAGACCTACGGTAATAGCTTGTTCCCTATAGGGGAAATTCGCTAAAAACTATGATAGTTTTGTGTGCTGTATTCTATGGTTAGCCTGTGGAACTACTAAGAATCAAGATCAGCTGTTAGTATTTTCATCAGCTCAAACAAAAATGAATGTCCACAAGGAATACATGGGAACTTTGAACCCCCGTGGGGCATAGCCATATAGGATTTTCAAAACTTTAATATGCCTATATCTTACTCAGGACTATCTAGTACCTCTTGCAAAATTTCAGCTCAATCGGTCCAGTAGTTTTCACGTGATGGAACTTCAGAGTTACGCACAAACATCCATACTTTCACATTTATAGTACTAGGTGTACGCTCATTCTTCCCGTAAGAGGATGAACGAAGACTGAATTTTTAAAGATATGTAGGCAGGTACTGGATTGGTAACACTCTTCTGTTATCGGTTTTAACTCCACAACAGCAAGAACAGATAATTAATAAACCAAACATTTTACTAATGGAATGGTAACACCATTCCCATATCTGTTTTAACTCCACAGTGGCAAGAACAGATAATTTAGGACTAATGTAAATAAAAAATACTACTGGCTACTGGAGTGGTAACACCCATCTCATATCCGTTTTAACACGACAGTACCTGGGGGGCTGAGCTTTGCTCGGGGGAATGCCAGTCAGACAGTTTAGATGACTTGGAGTAATATTTCATCACTTTCCCCTACTGATAATCAGATTTGTATAACTCATTTGCCTCTTTTCTACATTTTAAAGGTCCCTCCAGTTGTTATTTATATCTCAATGTCCCTTTCATTTATTTTACTACTCTATATATGTAATCTTAACTCAAATCTTTTAATCTCTGTTCTCAGGAAACCACATGTTAATAATCATAAAAAACATGAGTATTACTTTGACAGTTCCCTGGTTGATTATGAATAGCTGAAAAAATTCTTTTGTGTTGATTTAAAACTCCATAAGCCCAATGTTAATCTTTTTAACTTATCATTTTAGTTTTTTTACATTATTTGATTTTTCCTGGGGATGAGGCCTATCTAGAACTTATTTTTATCCCAGAAATTAGTTATTTCGAACATTTGAAGGAAATCGTTGGAGCCGTTTTTGAGATCAGTGTCGCAAGCAAGCAAGCAAACATACGAGCAAACCTTACTGATATTAGAGAATATGATACATGGGGGCCGAGCTTTGCTCGGGGGAAGGCCAGTCAGTTTGTTTAGATGACTTGGAGCATATTTCACCACTTCCCCCTACTGATAATCAGATTTGTATAACTCATTTGCCTCTTTTCTACATTTTTAAGGTCACTCCAGTTGTTATTTATACCTCAATATCCCTTTGATTTATTTTACTACTCTATATGTGTAATCTTCTCTCAAATCTTTTAATCTCTGCTCTCAGGAAACCACATGTTAATAATCATAAACGACATGAGTTCCATGTGGTTCCATAAAATCAGATAATAAAACCTTTGAATGAAGATTACATGTAGAGTGGTCATATCCAGAATGACTCAATGGTGCATTATAATAACAACTGTTGTGACCTCAAAAATGCTCGTTAGTAGGGTACATGGTGAAAAACTACTTCAAGTCATGAACAAGATTGATCTTTCCCTAGCAAAGCTCAGCCCCAGGTAGTTTAAACTATATGAGTATAACTTTGAGAGTTCGCTGAAAGATTTTGAACAGCTGTTATGACTCTTGCTTTTATTTTAATCTCCAAAGCCCAATGTGATTTTTTTAATTTTCCATAGCGGCTTTTTACATGATTTGATTTTTTTGGGGGATGGGACATGTCTAGAACTTATATTTAACCCAGATATCAGGTTTTACAACACAAGTAGTTGAAAGGACACATTAGTTATTTTTCAAGAAAATCGTTGGAGCCGTTTTTGAGATCAGAGTTGCAAGCAATCAACCAAGCAAGCGAGCATGTAAACCTTACTCATATTATAGTGTAGGATAGGATTGAGTCAAAATAATTCAGCATTTGTATTGATTGACTGTAACATATTTTTACTCTTAGGCACATAGAATGTACACGAGACAGGGACAATGATTCTGGATTCTAGCATGTTTGAAGTTCTGCATACAGACGGCCAGGGCTGAATTTAGGGTCTGTACAGGCTCTAGTCTAGGAACCTATTAATATTCGTCCTAGTCAATACCAATACCCTAAAACTAGTCTATACCAGTTTGGATGCTAACATTGGGTACAGCAAATGAAATTGTCATTACATATGAAGTTTTTTGGATGTCCATTATGACAAACTTCCCATTCACCTTTGGTCCCTCCACTTGCAGCGGCTCGGGGCGGAAACTCAGGGGTTGGTCCCCAACCTGAGAATGTATGGTCCCTGGCTGTTGTACATGGATACCCATCCGTTGAGTTGGCCAGTTGGAGGGCAGAGCGGGTCCACATTGAGTCTGATCACAGCTGTCACAAGGCACGGGTGTTGGTACTCTGAAAGGCCAATTTGGCTGCCTGTCCCATCCCACCCTTTCCTTTCCTGCTATATCCTAACCTTCTAGTAACCTGCGCAAAATTCCCGCTTGTGGAAAACGTGCCTATAGCAGCTATGCTGGGGTTTCCTAATCCAGCAACAATGAATAGAGAATATGAGGAATACGTTTCCATCTAACCCTGGAGGGTGAGGTGGAGCAATTAACCTCTTAAAACCATTGTGTGTACCTAGCAAATTAGATTAAACTGATTGCGTTTATTTGGCGACAGGTCCTAGCTATGGCCATCAGGCCTGTTCACGCTTTTTTATGACTCGGCCAATGACTTAATATTTTTTGACTAATATGGTTTTCGACGAGTTTTAAATATATCACCTGAGGGAAAAGTTGCCAATTATTATTAGACCTATTAATTTCCAGCTCCAAAATCAGGGGGTTAAACATACAGAAATATACTTGTTTTAAACCCATTTAATGTAAAAAAAGGTATTCAATGATTTATTTATATAACAGTATCTTATCAAATTCATAGGTACCTTAAATTTAAAAATGTTTACATCATTAATATATGTTAGTTTTAATTTAAATACACAAGCTACTGAAATCGCAGTACGAGAGGTTTAAAAGCAAAATCCAACATCTACATTAATAACAATTTTTCAGGAGGGCAATCTGTCTACAACGTAATTACTTGAACAATGTAGACGGTTGTGATTACGGAGTTTTGGACATCTTGATTGTTTATGAAAATCAATATTAACCACAGAAAATGCAAACAAATATAAACTGTAACCAGACTATTTTACTGCCGGTAGATTACAAAACTTTAATCCCATGTCATTAGGTGACAGCGAGGCTTATTTGGTACATTACATGTAATAAAGATAGATAGCACGTATGATCGTTTAGTAAGTCTGCCATCAAGTAATTTGTTCACAATGTAAAGAAACTACTATAGGTCTACAACACGCTTGATTATCAATCACAGTCAGTCGTGTTACAGAGTTATACTGTCCCAGTAATTCAAAAATTCCAAAACTTAGTGTATTAATTTATCATCACTAGTCCAAACACTTAGCTTTTACATCGAAGTTTTCCAGTAAAAAATAAACTGATAATAAATCTAAATAGATACAAGCATTGTTTTAAAGACGACAAAACACCATTAATTTACATAACACTCACATCTTAAAACTATTTCAAAATAACAAAATTGATGGAACAAAACATAACCTAACTTCATAGTTGAAAACGTGTTTAATTTTTTTTTAAATTTATAAACAAAGATTCAGTGTTTCCACTCTACGGTAAAAATATGCCACGCACTGATACAAAAAATCCCACTTTATCCCAGACTCTCCCTTATAGTATCCCTCGTCATATCCCACACTTTCCCACTGATTTGTTAAACATTGCAAATTAAACAATTAATGTTAAATATTATATGATTATTGAATAATGTATTAGTAAAATATTTATACCGTTAGATAGAGCTTATTTATATCTACTAATTACCTATAGGTATTTTACATTTTAGTACCTCAAAGGATTTTGAGCAATGCGACATAGGTTAAATGATACGGTGAATTAACTAAATTAAACAAATTTAAACTTAAATTAAATAATTTATTTACGTGAGACGTACTAATATTTTTAATGGTAGTACTAAAGAGTACGAAGTAGGTACAAATAATGGCAAATAGTTTGCTTGATAATTCCAACATGGCTCGGCCAGCGAAATTGACATGATTCAGTGTTCGTTCTTTGACGTTTATAAAATCATAGTAGGTGCGGACAGCGAGGTTAAAAGATGGGCAACCCCGCAACTGCCAGTACGGCGAGAAAATCCACTAGAAGTGCTATTGCTAAGGTGCTCTGGTCGAAAGTTGTAAGCAAACTAGCAGACGTAATGCCGATTTAAAAAAAATCCCACTTTATCCCACAATCCCATTTTATCCCACAAGCAGTCAAAATATCCCTTATAGGGGATAAAAATCCCTCAAGTGAAACACAGATAAATCCCAGCTGACATTTTAAAGACAACCATGGTCAATAGCTTACTACGAAAACCAATTCAACTACTGAATATCAAACATTAAAATTAGTTTTAATAATTATTAATAATCCAAAATAAAATACAAATGCTGTGTTAAAACATCCCTTTGGTATCCCAAATGACTCCTTCAAAATGTCATTAAGAAATGTTTTACAGTTATTTAGTATTTCGATAACACACCCACACACACACACACCCACACACGGCCACTGAAACTTCTTCATCAATACAGTGATTCACTTCGTTCATCAATTAGTATGATAGGCCTATTTTATTCTTGCCTACCATCACCGATAGTTGATTTCAGAAAATTCCCAATGGCAGCTCTTGTCTCCATTAAACTGACCGATTTGGAAAGATTTGTGCTGCTGTTGCTTTTATTAGCAAATTGTTTATGTTCGCTATTAAATGTTATGTGAAAGGCACCATTTCAACTTGTGAGAATTATTTCTGTTGTAAATCACTGCAAGATATTGTTTATGTTCTTCATCCGCTGCTGTATTGGTTTTTGTGTTGATTACTGTGTTTTCTCTATTCCTGACGCTTTTTACAAATATCCAGAGCTTTTACAAGTATATAAAGCTCTATCGTACAGTAAGAAGTGCGACATTTGAACATAATGGCTGCCTTATATAAAGAGGTTGCGTAAAGAGCTTTTATGTAAGTCTGTGTTCATGTTTTATGGCTGAGTATAGAATCTTGGCTTCTGTTAGAATAGTTAGAAAGATAAATGATCCACTGTAATACTAGATTGGGTATGGGAAGAGTTTTAATGCTCGTTTGGCCATCGAAAGGATGTCGTTGATTAAGTACAATAAATGGATAACACGTTTTATTGAGGACAACACCACATTGGCAATAGACCACCTGTATACACAGTGTACACAGTACTGCAATGAACTCTCAGCGTACCGGTTGTTTCAGAAGTCCCTCTGGAATTTATTATTAGTGTTAGCCAGAATTTGAAGTGGACGTAGTTTGATTAGGTCACCGACAGAGTGTGCTGCTGTCAACCATTTATTTTAGTCATTTACGTTAACTTTTCAAAATATCCACCCTATAAATCTAGTGGTAATCAATTTATTTTTGCTTCCTGACTCTCCAATTGTTGTATTATTCCCTCCTGAGAGATTAAGTAACAGTTGACAGCAGTATATCCTGTTGGTGATTAGTATAACTACGCCATCTTTGAATCCTGGCTCACACAAAAATAGGGACAGCTTTTACAATGGCAATGAGAAGTCTAATTATGTATTTATAGTCAATGATAGGAGTGTGTATTCTGTAATATAACTACCAAACACGACCAAACAAATCGGCATTAACCAAACGCAACTGCATATACTATGGAGGTATATAAACTGTATACAGTATTTGACAAACCACTCCACGGAGCTCCTCCAAATATTCACTCATACGTGTTAGATTTCACTGAAACCTCAATTTACCTATAAGTTAGTTTGGACGAGTTGCAGACACTCTCACTTTTTCGTCGGCCTCATTATCCTCGGTCTCCTGATTGACGCTTTGTGACTTCTTCCTCTGGGTCATGACAAAGAAAAGTTGTTTATACCCCCATTGCTCATAAATCAACCAGATAACTTCGCCAAATATTAAATTAGCATTTGAAGTAAAAGTAGAAGTAGTAGCTTGAGTTTACACTTTCTATGGCATGTCTTCAGATTTTTTCGTTTGTAAGTTCAGGAGAAAACTATCTCCGCATTCCCCGAGGAAGGTCTAACAAATGGTCAGAGACTAAAAATGTTAATTTATTTAACTATAGCTTTAAACTAAATACTAACCCTAAAAACACACCCTAATAATACAGTACAGTACTGCACGGCACAGAGCCACAGTCGCATGCAGTACTCCGTACAGACAGTACCCGGTACCAAAGCATGCCTCCTGGTAGTCGAACACCACTGGCTAGACCACCTGTATGACACAGTAGCACAAACAACACTCTGTGTCTGGTACGATACAGTATACAGTACAGTACTGCACGGCACAGAGCCACAGCCGCATGCAGTACTCCGTACAGACAGTACCCGGTACCAAAGCATGCCTCCTGGTAGTCGAACACCACTGGCTAGACCACCTGTATGACACAGTAGCACAAACAACACTCTGTGTCTGGTACGATACAGTATACAGTACAGTACTGCACGGCACAGAGCCACAGCCGCATGCAGTACTCAGTACAGACAGTACCCGGTACCAAAGCATGCCTCCTGGTAGTCGAACACCACTGGCTAGACCGCCTATATGACACAGTACTACAAACAACACTCTGTGTCTGGTACGATACAGTATACAGTACAGTACTGCACGGCACAGAGCCACAGCCGCATGCAGTACTCAGTACAGACAGTACCCGGTACCACAGCATGCCTCCTCGTACCGCACACCACAGGCTAGACCGCCTGTATGACGGTACTACAGACAACACTCTGTGTCTGGTTCGATACAGTATACAGTACAGTATTGCACGGCACAGAGCCACAGCCGCATGCAGTACTCAGTACAGACAGTACCTGGTACCACAGCATGCCTCCTCGTACCGCACACCACTGGCTAGACCACCTGTATGACACAGTAGCACAAACAACACTCTGTGTCTTGTACGATACAGTATACAGTACAGTACTGCACGGCACAGAGCCACAGCCGCATGCAGTACTCAGTACAGACAGTACCCGGTACCACAGCATGCCTCCTGGTAGTCGAACACCACTGGCTAGACCACCTGTATGACACAGTAGCACAAACAACACTCTGTGTCTGGTACGATACAGTATACAGTACAGTACTGCACGGCACAGAGCCACAGCCGCATGCAGTACTCAGTACAGACAGTACCCGGTACCAAAGCATGTCTCCTGGTAGTCGAACACCACTGGCTAGACCGCCTATATGACACAGTACTACAAACAACACTCTGTGTCTGGTACGATACAGTATACAGTACAGTACTGCACGGCACAGAGCCACAGCCGCATGCAGTACTCAGTACAGACAGTACCCGGTACCACAGCATGCCTCCTCGTACCGCACACCACAGGATAGACCGCCTGTATGACGGTACTACAGACAACACTCTGTGTCTGGTTCGATACAGTATACAGTACAGTACTGCACGGCACAGAGCCACAGCCGCATGCAGTACTCAGTACAGACAGTACCCGGTACCACAGCATGCCTCCTCGTACCGCACACCACAGGATAGACCGCCTGTATGACGGTACTACAGACAACACTCTGTGTCTGGTTCGATACAGTATACAGTACAGTACTGCACGGCACAGAGCCACAGCCGCATGCAGTACTCAGTACAGACAGTACCCGGTACCACAGCATGCCTCCTCGTACCGCACACCACAGGCTAGACCGCCTGTATGACGGTACTACAGACAACACTCTGTGTCTGGTTCGATACAGTATACAGTACAGTACTGCACGGCACAGAGCCACAGCCGCATGCAGTACTCAGTACAGACAGTACCCGGTACAACAGCATGCCTCCTCGTACCGCACACCACAGGCTAGACCGCCTGTATGACGGTACTACAGACAACACTCTGTGTCTGGTTCGATACAGTATACAGTACAGTATTGCACGGCACAGAGCCACAGCCGCATGCAGTACTCAGTACAGACAGTACCTGGTACCACAGCATGCCTCCTCGTACCGCACACCACTGGCTAGACCACCTGTATGACACAGTAGCACAAACAACACTCTGTGTCTTGTACGATACAGTATACAGTACAGTACTGCACGGCACAGAGCCACAGCCGCATGCAGTACTCAGTACAGACAGTACCCGGTACCACAGCATGCCTCCTGGTAGTCGAACACCACTGGCTAGACCACCTGTATGACACAGTAGCACAAACAACACTCTGTGTCTGGTACGATACAGTATACAGTACAGTACTGCACGGCACAGAGCCACAGCCGCATGCAGTACTCAGTACAGACAGTACCCGGTACCAAAGCATGTCTCCTGGTAGTCGAACACCACTGGCTAGACCGCCTATATGACACAGTACTACAAACAACACTCTGTGTCTGGTACGATACAGTATACAGTACAGTACTGCACGGCACAGAGCCACAGCCGCATGCAGTACTCAGTACAGACAGTACCCGGTACCACAGCATGCCTCCTCGTACCGCACACCACAGGATAGACCGCCTGTATGACGGTACTACAGACAACACTCTGTGTCTGGTTCGATACAGTATACAGTACAGTACTGCACGGCACAGAGCCACAGCCGCATGCAGTACTCAGTACAGACAGTACCCGGTACCACAGCATGCCTCCTCGTACCGCACACCACAGGATAGACCGCCTGTATGACGGTACTACAGACAACACTCTGTGTCTGGTTCGATACAGTATACAGTACAGTACTGCACGGCACAGAGCCACAGCCGCATGCAGTACTCAGTACAGACAGTACCCGGTACCACAGCATGCCTCCTCGTACCGCACACCACAGGCTAGACCGCCTGTATGACGGTACTACAGACAACACTCTGTGTCTGGTTCGATACAGTATACAGTACAGTACTGCACGGCACAGAGCCACAGTCGCATGCAGTACTCAGTACAGGCAGTACCCGGTACCACAGCATGCCTCCTCGTACCGCACACCACAGGCTAGACCGCCTGAGACCGCCTGACCGACTTTCCCTCCGATCGCCAAATTGCTGTCTCGTCGCGACGTTCGGTCGTTGGCCGCACTTACCTTGTTATGTGTCCTTAGCGCTGGTGAAAATGTTTTCCTTGAACTAGACTTAATTAGGTATAATGAGGTATGAAAGCTTGAATAAGCAAGAACATTCACTTCGTCAGAAAAGCTAAAGCTTTACGTTACATATTAAATTTTTTTTTCTTTCGTGCAATCTTCTTAGTAGCCTAAATTACTTTCTCTTCTCCAAGGACTTTGTCGATTAGTTGGAAGTTATCATTCTTAGAACGATAAACAAAATGAGGGACTATGTTTTTTAAACAGGCCAATAGGATTTCTAAACACATATTATAATTTTTAAATTGGTTTTAAGCATTTTAATTGAGTTTCCCTTCATCGCCTTTGGCCTTGGAAACTACATTTCCCAAAAACTTATTTTGGGTGTGTTTTAATATTTTAATCTGTTGTAACTTTTTAACTATCCATATATTAATACCATCGCCAAAACCATGTCGAGGGCCGCTCGGGCGTAGTAGAATAAAATATTACTACTATTATAATGGACCTGTTGCTTTAAATCGACCAATCAGCTGTTCTTACTGTTTACCTGTATTTTACGGCATCATCACCTGTTTTAGAATGCAACTGAATTCAACTGTTCTCCATGTTATATTTGTGGTAACAAATTGAACTTTGAGGGTGTCCTGTGCCCTTCAGCAAAACAGTATTGGAAATTGAAAACCACTTTGCACAACTACGAATCTGGGCCATTGTTTTTTGACACTTTAATCATCGAAATTTTTTCAAAAATGTCGGAGGAGTTCTGTTTACAAAATCAGTTTAGCGTATTATAGATACAGATGGGCTTGGTTACGAATAAACCTCAATAGGCAATAGTTCGGTTCCTCAACCGTCGAAGTAAAAAGAGTTCCTTTCTAAAATTACCTAAACGTCTCTGACCTGTTAAATAATGGTTTAATAAACGCATTTTAATTTTATATAATCAGTTTGCCCCTTCCTTGCAGGGGAACGAAATGTAATTAGCACAGTATTTCTGCCAAAAGAACTTTCTCCTATGTGGAAAAAGATTCCATCACAGTACCGTGCCACCATAATGAACTAGTTACTTAAGGAATCCTAACGATGTTACGTGTGTAATCGCGTCATTTTAAGAATGTTAATCAGCTGTGAGTTGAAAGATAACGCCAAGTGATATCGCACTGCTTCACCGCTGCCACGCGAAGGTGCCGCCACCAACAGTAGTAATAGTGTTTCCCTGGGGGGGATAAATACCTCAACTGAGGCTCAAAAGTACCCTTTATCCCTGATCTACCGACTTTCACGTGCAAACGCGCTCAAAAACACATGCAAACGCTACTTGATCTAAGACTATTTAAATTAATTTTGTAACCATTTACTTTTAGTCAATAAAAAGCCTAGAGAAGGAACTTTTACTACATTAGTTGTTTGTTTAAATCAATGTAAAAGTTATTTTCAGATATTGAACTTCCTAGCAAATTTCAAAACTCTAAAATTTCAAAGTTCTACTATTAAACTTAATTTAATTTACCCCTAGCTTTCACCCACCCTTCCACCTCAGAGAACATCCTTCAAACAGGGTAAGAAATCCCTCAGATGGATCTCTCAGTGAGAATCGAGTCTCGAGATGTTGGCCAGTCGCCAAAGTCCGCGCTGGGTCTTGTCCAACTCAATCACCTCGCCCTCCAAGGTGTTTACTGAGGGCCTGGTTAGTGGAAATGTTATGGACAACTTTGCTCTAGGGTACACAACAATGTGCGTACTGGTCTCAGAAAGGTTCTCGCCCTTTGGTGAACTTTATTATTATCTGTTCAGTGATTGGAATTATTACTATTTATTAGGCGTATACAATCATGACCCGTGTTGATCATGGCCTTTTTCAATACTCATTTGTAGTTTAACATACATTTTAAAGTATAAATGGCCATGATTGAAATAAGTTCTTAGGACGACTTTGTATACACCTAATAAATATTGATACGATTGAAACTAATTGAAACTTAAACAGACGATGAAGATATTTCTTAGTATGGGTGAGAATCGTTTTTATACAAGTGCACATATTGTTGTATAATAATGACGTACGATCGATGGATTTGAAATACAAAACATCTCCTCATTTCATATTACTGAATTTCTCTTTTTTACATACACAAGTAGAAAAAGGTTTTATTCTATTAAAGTTATTTTTCCGTGAAATGCAGAAATAGTGTAGTTCTTTTATAACAGACATCCCACAATTGGCGTCATAGTGTCCAATTTAAACCACATATAGATATTGACTCAGATGCGTTAAAGTCAAAATAAAAAAAATCAGTTTTCTAAACAGGCCAAAATAAAACTGTAGGCTTTTTACATATTCTATATGTAGGAACGCAGACGCGTTTTTAATTTACTTACTTTTGAAGCGCGTCGACGTCCGAAACGTTCCAAATGACTACACTCTAGACACTCGGGCGGTGTCGCTGTGATCCCCTCCTGGAGGATTACGTTGCTTGTTCTTCCCCCTCGACACGAGCCCCGAGTATTTGGAGGAGGTATTAAAATTAAAGTGTCATTAGCCGTGAGCTGCAGTCCCGCGTCACTGATAGCGCTAGCTCATAATGGAAAGCTTAACTCTGACACTGAGGCGCGCTCGGTGGGAAAGAATCAGTCTTTTGTAAGGAGACATTATGGAATACAAAGTTACATGGTCATAAATGCGAATTTGAGTTAATTTATTTAAGTTTCATTCACTCATATATTTAATAATATAAAGTTAATTCATAATACAGTATTTTTTCTGGGAAAAAATAAAAAGTCCAGTGTTTATAGATTATATATATACAGGAACATTGGCTCATCGACTGAGATACCTTCTACAATGTGTTACTAGGCTCATTCTCTCACTCCACATTGTCCATAACGCCATTGATTGAGGGTTGTAAAAACAACCAGCAACTAGGGCCATCGAGGTAAAACTACTGGAGAGATTGCTAAGTGAACTAAAAACGGTCCGCGTGGGACGGTACGGAACAGAAATGGTGGGCCACTGTGTGCTCAGAGCTGTTACTGGCGTTGAACGCGCTGTCGTTTACACGCTCCTGGACTTCACTGCCATGTTTGAATTGTAATGAAATTTATATATCCTTTGAGAACGTGAACTACGGAATCCGAAAGTATAAATATTGTTTTATTTTACCGTATTTTAATATTTTTAATAATTAAAAACTCTTACATGTTATTAAAGTGGGACATGAACAAGTTACTCAGCGAGGAAGTTTTTTATTTTTAGGTTAGAAGCAAACTTCCAGCAGTAAAGTTGTAGATAATTAGTTTCTCTTAAACTTTTATTTCTAACATTTTTCGGTAAAGTTGTTGGTTTGCCTACAATTCGTTTGGAAAGATGCTGAAACCTTTCGCCGCGCTCTATCCAAGACGCGCCGTGCCGCGCTGTTAAATTCAACTCAGTGATGTGTTACAAAATGGCCTAGTTTTTTTATAAAATACATAGTTATACGACTTTTGTTTTAGTCGTCGAATTCAGGTTACGCTTTAATATTGCTTTTACGGTTCCCAATTAACTAAGTAAATTAACAAACCAACATTAAATTTAATCACATTTGATCAACGAAATTTAGTTATAGATCTAGGTAATAGTAACGTTTAACGTTGGTAACCATGTTGGTAATTAATGTTTATTAAGAATACATTTGCTATTAAAAAGTATTTGTCTTGTATGGTATTCATCCATCAACAAAGTTTTATGATATAGGCCAATTAACTTTCATGCAATCTACAACTTTTGGCGAACGTCGAAGTTTATATGCTAAAATTCAAAGTTTCACTGTCCAAAGAACTGCTCATAAAAAATTCATTCTAGTACCAAAAACTTCAAAACATCATTATTGAACAACACCTAAAGCCTAGTGGATCGTACATAAATTTATATGACTGTAAATATGAAAGAATCAGCCATCGAGAAGATTATTTTACAAAACTCCCAACTTTCTGTTCTTTTTACGCAACTAACCCTGGTCGAATATAGTTACTTTTGGTATTAAAAATTCGAGAAACTATTCAGGAATACGGATTAGAAGACCATTCAACCATAAAAAATGTTCCCTGGCTGCAAATTCAATTCAAGTGAGCGCGCGTCGTGTTTTTCCCTATATCTCCCACGCTAAGCGCTGCCGCGGTGGCCCACCATTTGCGGCGCGACTTCGAACGCGGCCGGACCGAAATTTGGTTCACTTCACCACGGGCGCGAGCGGTCCAGTAGTTTTAAGTCTTTGACTAGGGCTTGTTGCTGGATAGCATTCATTGAAACGTCATTTGGTTTCATGTCTGTGTCAGCTGTATTTTTTCAACTGGTCTGTTCACATTCATAACATTTAACGACGAGAACGTAAATTTTCTATGAGAAACCCAGACAAAACAAAATCCTTGGACAAATTATTGCTGTAATTCCGTTGAATTACCAGGGAGAACGCCTCCCACTTCTCTTCCCTGATTACACTGATAATAGTAGGTTGTGGTGGAGGTTGCAGCGGTCAGCTGGCCGACCATTTTCCCGCCATAATTAGAGAAGTGAGTCCGGTAGCCGGTAGGGGCGTGGCGGACCGTCCGTCATGGACCACTGACGCTCCCACTCCCTACAACTGGTCGACTGTAGTTGTGTTTGTGTTTGTGATGGAGCGACCCACGGTGAGGCTGTTTATTGATCTTCGGAGATGGCTGGTGGAACTCGATGATGTTTTCAGGGCGGCGAGTAGGGCCTACAGTTTTACTAACTAACAGCAAACTATTTGGTCAGCAATGCCAATACCAGTACCAGTACCACGAAAATACGGCTACTGTTAGTGGTACTGTATCCCCTCATCAAGCGGTAACCATTGGTTCGCTTCCCCAATATCAGGCGTGGCAAGAAGGCCGCGGACCAGATTCCAGTATTGGGTACGCTGCCGCTTAAAAGCTTTGTTTTGTTGAATTGTAGATGACTAAAACAATTTAGTTTGAGTGAAATAGATATTTTTCGTCCAGTAGCAGAAAATACAACCAAAACTCTACGCAAGCCACCAGTAAATATCTTGTAGATTAATGAATGTTTGGACTTAGTATCAACAGTTTATGGCAATGAGGATTTCAATTGGAAACTATTGTTCATCGGCGATGGCCGACCAAACTCGTTCTTGTGACTTTGGTTCCGCCGAGTCCGCTTGGCTTCGGCTCCCACAACCCTAATCTCTCTCACTTAGTCACTTACCTCCCCCGTCTGTGACTCTCCTCATCCGCAGCTTTCCCCAGATGACAAATCCTCCACACGACCGCTTTCATAAAACTATAAAATCAATCAACCGGCACCAATAATGTACTCGATGGCAAGCCACCATCCACCTGTCGCTAGGACAGACAAGGCAAGGAAAGGGATCAGACTTTGCTTAGAGTCTCATATTTCAAGAAACCAGTCTCCACACAAACAAGGAGGAGGCACCAAGGTGAAAAGGAAGCTGATCACACACACGCACGCACGCACGCACGCACGCACGCACGCACGCACACACGCGCACACACACACACACACACACACACACACACACACACACACACACACACACACACACACACACACACACACACACACACACACACACACACTGAGAAGGCATTATGGGTCATTTTGCTTTCTATACAAATATTCAGAGTTGTTTTTTTTTAATTGCTAAAATCAGAACAACTTTTATAATGTTGATTTTTACTACAATATTGTATATTGTACCTCCCCAGGTAAATCAAAAACATCAGTTAGATGTATTTAAATGATTACTGTGAGCCTCTCAACATATAGGGTGTACAACAACTAATCGGTTTTTGAACTTTGTTTTTTAATAAAACTAATTAATTGTATGGAAAAAAAACTCTTAATATAGTGGTAGTTATAGACTATATTACTGGTCACCTTTTCTTCTCGCCCTTTGACAATAAAAAGTCGTACATCAATCAGGTGTGTATTTATGTCAAATATATTTCATTCAATAACGACCGAATAAAGTTATCTCATCCTTTAAAGTTGAGTTCACTCTCTGAGACTTTACTAACATTTCAACAGTGCACAGCAATATTAGTGATTATGTGTTGAGATATTAAATATTAACATCGACTGTCGAATTGTCATGAATAAACGGAATGTCGAACGTGTTACATTACCAGAGCTCCGTGTTTAAGCTATAGATAAAGGTGCTTCACACCTAATACTCGCATTCTCTCATTTTCCCAGTTCTGTGTAAACGGTCTGGCCGTCCATGCTCAAAGTGTAGAGAAAGATAAGCGATGAATCATAGGTCGTGGGTTCGCTCCAAGGTTTACCGACGGCCGCGGTGGTGGGAGGGTGAGTCATGACTGCACGCGAATGGGCGAATGGTCAGACAGACGCTTCACCCTTTTCTAGTGCTTGGATATCGAAAGAAAGTATCGATATTGATATCGATAATAATAGCGGGCAGGGAATATCGATACCCCGATAATATCGAGGCAAAAATATCGATATTGTGTAAAATATCGATATTAATTATAACCTGCTTTGTAGGCCAAAACAAGTTAAATTTGTTGAAGAACTGTCTGAAAACGAATTTTGCACCGCTATGTATGAACCACAATCTTAATGGCTGCTATATGACCATTATTGTCATTGTGGACAATAGTAGCTTTCTAACCAATCTATAGTTATAGGACGCAGACACCCAATTACTGCTTTAATCCAACATTATTTGTTAAAGTAAATTCGAATAAACATTGTTGGAAATACAAATAGGATGGACATCAGTTGTAACCTAGTTGCCTTTTGAGAGGATTCTTAAAATCTTAAATGTACATTAAACTCTTGTCACCTTATAGGTATTTCCTAGCCTATAAATAGAGTATAGGCCCTACTCTTAACTATAAATTGTTATTCTTTACTTAGGTGTTTAATAATATCAGTCTCTAAGATCTTGCACTATATTGTGGTTTTTGCGATACAAGAATACATGATTGGTGATATAACCGTTACGTCGTTAAACAATGAAATACTACAGTATTAATCATTTATTTTAATTATTGGTACATTTTTATTAATCAATTTTATAGAATTAAATTTATCCAACTCATTTATAAAAATTAAGAAACAGTACACCGAACTAGGTTACATTTTATAATAAGTATATATTTAAAAATTAGTAATATCGATATCGTAGGGAAATATCGATACTGTAAATATATCAGATGCTAAATATCGATACAAAAAATATCGAATATCGGTCTTAAAATATCGATATTTCTGATATATCGAATATCGATACCAAACACTACCATTTTCTTTCTTTACTACGTCCTTCACTTAGATGGTCCTGGAGCATAGTGTCCATCTGAGTGCGGGTTCACGCTGCGTTGAGTAGACGGGCTTGGTTTGATGTTTTGTAAGCAGGGATGAATTTGATGGTTGTCAGGTTAGGTATTTTTCGGTGGTTTGGGTCGGAAACATAGAATGTGGTTGTAATGTCGGAAACATTCTGAAAACTGCGGAGAGAGACCATATCCATGTTTAGAAATGCACAGTTAATTTTTTTTATTATTGCCTTCTTAAATTCACCGATCTATTCAATACTTCTAATGTTTTCAGACAAATACTTGAATAATTTTACTCCACTGTGATTTTGTTTGGTTTCAAAGAGAGTTAATATACTTCAGTATATTTACTGTATATTTACTGTATATTTATTCAGTATATAATTATACTTTCAAAGAGAGTATATATTTGTTTGTGCAAATCAGTTGTTATGTATAGTATTGTAGCTATAGGTTGTGTTTCGTTGTGAATTATGCTGTTTTGAGTAGTTTAACTGCTTCAAAAATGTATACAGACAGGGAACTGTCCAAATTTCAAGTTTGGGTAGAGCCTCTCCACAGCTGGAATGATTGCTTTTGTCTAAGATCTTTTGAGTATTACCGTTTTCTACCGATAGGATATAAGAGATTGAAAGTGACAATGGCAAACCTTTCTGAGAACTAGGATGTTACGGAGCTAACTGAGCCACATAAGCACGATAACACCACGAGCCATATTTAATTCAATATTGCCAATTTAACTGCTCCAAATCATCTCGCTTCCGACGAGAGCTTGCCTGGAGAAAAAGGCGCCTGGACCACTTTGTAAGTGTAAGGTGTGTGGTCGGTACCTTTGGTGTTCTATCCCAGTTCCCACCAAGAGTTACCAAGCCTTACCTTGCATACCCTTGCGTGGCTGTCACCAACAACCAAAACTTTGGACCTTTGTCTCATTTTTGCTCGGTCTGACGTTTCTTTTGGGTTTCTCCCCGACTTCACCGCACGATTTTTGAAATTGACCGGGCGAGGGCAGGGGACTCTTTCAATCCGAAGCCCATCGGAGACTCAAACATGTTGGGCGTTTCAAGGGCTCCATGCCGAGCACTTTCCCATCCCTGTTTGATTTTTAGTCTACTATTTGACAAGTTCCTATACCTGTCTGTCAATTTTCCTCTGGAGTTCAATGCTTTTTATTTAATTTTCATTGAGTTTTGGTTTGAGTATTTGTTTCTATTTAGAAGGTTTACAGTAAGTTTGGGATGTGTTTTCAGTTCTTCCTTGAGCGCGTCAATGATCAAGAGTTACGTTTTGCGCAGCAGAGAGGGACAGTCGGTCGAGCAGTAATGGAACAACAAACAATACACTCTTTTAAATTTTTTTGTAACATTAATAGAGTATATAATTTGGGTTTTATATATGTAAGAATTGTAATTGTAATTTTCATTAGTGATATGATGAAATATTGTAATATCTAACTCACTTTTTCCTACGTCGTGTTTATACAACTTCTTTAATAAACTTTTGTAATATTACATATTTTTCTTACAGATATTACTCCAGCATAATTATTAATTTTTCAAGTCAGTACATAGTACATGCATGTGTCACTTCGATTTTACCACCTTTCTTGTATTCACTAACTGTTTTGTTTCCGATGGATTTAGACTCTAAATCGCTGAGGAATATTTATCTTGGAGGCACAACAAGCGAGGCGTTATTGGCCAATAAGCTGAGGCGGCGCATTCCCAGGCCGACAACGCTTGCTGACTCCACACCCCGCACACCTGTTGCTAAACATTTGCCGGCGGGAAACGGTCGCCGTGAAAAACACGGTGTTACGCAGCTTGCTGACGTATGGGGAGCTAGTTTAATACAACGAAACTTTTTAGGACAAATTTTCGTGGTTTGTTTTACAGTATGAGATATTTGTACGTTAATTTACTCAAGGGTGTACTTCACAATTGAGGGGACTCCTGAAACCAATTGCCTCATTAGTGAATAACAGGCCAGCTTTTTGTTTTACTTTAAGTGATTTTCGAAAATGTATAGTCGTACATTGAAAAGATAGCTCTATAGTAATGGAAGATGTCACTTTGCTTATTTGCTGCTGGTCTGTGCGACCACAGAGAACATATAGAACGTATCTATACGTTCTCTGTGGTACGATCTAACCCACAGGTCGCTGACCTACGGAGCCAGCAGACTAGACTGATGGGATAGAACGAGGATGGGCCAAGGTGCGATGTGCGATATTTTTACAATTAGCGGCGCGATTGAAAGGATGGTTTGTCGGTGAAACAATGGCGGCTCCATGAGCGAGATGGGGAGGTCAACGACAGAACACAATGCACAAGCTGCGAGGTACATGTACATTGTATCTTGTACAATGTACATCGCGGGGTGTATACGTGGTGTTACGGCACTACTGTAGATAACAGATAACGATTACGACGGTTGAAAAACTGTGGGGAGAAAGGAAGGGAGATTTACTTTCGCCAACACATTGGCCTACCGATGTACTGATGAGGACTTTCCTTTGGCACGAGTGACTAAACAGGAGTCACAATAATTTGCAGCTGCACGAGTCTCGAAAATAAACATGATACTTCTCCGGGTTTGTTTTAAATTTAAATTTTATTTTGGCGCTCTATCAATTTGTAGAGGCTGGTAATTTGTAGAGGCTCTATCAATTGTAGTGATACTTTTATTGCTGCCAGGGGTAGTTCAAATGTTACACTCAAGTCCTTAACGGTGGTGATGTAACCCCTGTAGTAACACGTTTTGTTATAAGAGTGATTAACATTGTTTATGTGAAGTTTTCTATTTAAAACTGGGTTATACATATGAACTATTTAGGGAAATTGTAAAATATAATCAAATGTATCCGTAAGCTTCCTTATTAAAACGACAGCTTAAAGATGTCAAAATGTGATCTGCAGTTTTCTAAAGTTTCCGGGTAAATTGGTTTCATAATATACAAATGGTAATCGCATAGTTGCTTTAGAAATATGCCAGTTCCAAGGTACATGATCATGGGGTGTATTATGAGTACAGTTGTAGTTGTAGTTGTAATTATCGAGTAATATAAACAGTTCTAATAAATAATACATCCATGGAAAAATATTAGCGGTTCTACAAGTCAGAAAACCCAATATTTTTGGCCACGTTTTCCTTCTGTACTTACTGTCAGTTTCTTAACCAGCTGGGAATACCACTGAGGAAGCAAAAAACATGCAACATTCTTCAGTGTGATATTGTTGTTACTGCGGCTTGCAATTTAGTTTCAAATACCAATCGACTTTTCCTCATAAGTCATAAAGAAATTTATTTGCAGTTTAAGAAGGATGTGGAAAAAATTACATTTATTTTTTCGCATTCATCATGTTTGCTGACACAATGAAACTGCGGGTAAAATAATCATAGTGAAAAAACAGTGATGAAAATGAAGAAATAATAATTATCATGGATTCAGTTGATTGTAATTGTTACAATCGCATCAGCCTTTTTAAGTCCCGGATAAGACCATAGTCTATCATCAATGATTATACATATACATCCTTCGGAATCTGTAAGATACATGATCAGTGCTACCACTGAGACGCAAGAATCAGAGGAGGCATTCTACGTTGCGTGCAGGGATGACTAAAAAGGCCAATGAAAGGAAATACTCCCGTCACAGCAAACCTGCGTACTCTGCGAATTTCCAATGTCTTAATACCACATAAAGCCGCATACCAAGTTTAATAAAAATATATTCACAAATAAGCGGTAAATACAATTTTAATTATTCTCCATAAGAATAATAACATTGGGGATGAGTACGCAGGTTTGCTGCAACAAGGAACACAAAATAATGGGTTTTATGGAAATATCAATAGAACTCATCTAAGTAAAGTCACATACCAAGTTTAATTCATATACACTTATAAATAAGCGATATATCACATTTTAATTATTCACCGTAAAAATAACATGGGACCGAGTACCTAGGTTTGCTGCTACGGGAACTATACGTGAAAATTTTATTTTTAGTGCAAACTACAACAAACCACAACCAGATGAAGCCATATACCAAGTTTCGTCAGTTTATATTCATAAATAAGCGAGATATAAAATTTGGGTTTTTCTCCATTAGAATAGCATTAGACAACGTACTGTGTTTAGTACTTGCAATATCTCAGTAACCAATTGACGTAGAGCATTGATCAAAATAACAAATTGTTTGTTTTTTAAGCTGAATTCAATGGTGTAAATTAAAGTTTGATTTAAATAAAAAATACTTGTGAAAAACCCAAAAAACCCATTTTTGGGGTACAACCCCCCCCCCAACCCTCTTTTGGATGGTGCGATTCGTCTGGTTTTCGAACTCGTTCAAAAAAATGTTAATTTACACATTTTTACCAAATTTCATTAAGGTCGGACCTTTTTTACGAGAGTTATCGTGCTTACGGACATATATAAAAATTTGAACGAATGGTGTTTTTGGCATCTGGGGACCACAAGACAAAAAGTTATCATGGTCTCGGGCTGAAGTCTTACCATGAGACCTACGGTAATAGCTTTTTCCCTATAGGGGATATTCGCTAAAGAAAAATACAAAAATACAATTTCATTCTTTTTGGAATTACTTTCATTGGTGACTTCAGTGTCTACTCTGTAAATCTGTAAGCCCAACGGTTCTCCCGTAAGAAAGCCACCTCTGATCATTTCCTCCTGTGGTCCCAAGCTGTTATTTACTACTTGGTTATACTGTAGATACAGTACGTAGTATAACCGACACCACGGGTTGAAATTAACAATTGTTTCCAGACCGAGGATGTGTAATATCGACGCAGCGGTTTTGTCTTCGTGTGTGTGTGTGTGTGCTTGGAGACTGTACGTGAGTGTGTGAGAGGGAATTCGCAACCACAAACTCACTCAATACTGCCCCAACCCGCTTCGGACCGCTGACAAAGATCAAACGCCACGTTCTTGTTGTTTTGAAACTCCCGCAGTATACATTGTTTGATTGCATTTATTTACTGTTTCTCTCTACTGTATTGGTTTTGAAGTTTAAAAATTAGAAATTATTAATGATGTATTTTAATAAATTTGCACTGTATATAGTTATTGGAAAGTATATTCGTAAATTACAAATTGGTTTATGACACGAAGTTACTTTATTTTCATTATTTACTTGCTGAAGGCACCCGAAGTATTCATCCGTTCTTGAAAGTCATTCAGTACTACGTATTTTACAAAAGAATATCCTTTACACCCCTTGAAGCAATTTTGGTTTGCCGTCATAAAAACTGTCTTTAAGAAACTTGTAATAGTCTTTTGGATTTTAACTGCATCAGTGCACTAGGCAGATTATAATACCCCACTTGATTAATTCAATGGTAGTACATGACATACATCAAAGGAAACTAAACTCGTTTACAAATTGGCACTCCTTAATTTACCCTTCGACTATCGAAGGAGCGATAAATTTCACTTAAAGATCGCGAGGGAAGGCGAAAACTAATTAGAGAGTATTGGCGGGAGTCGCGAAGAATACGAATGAGGGTAAGAAACGTAAAAGATGAAAATTGGAAGGAGGAGGAAGAGGCGAGGGTGACGTTGCGAGATGGGTATCATCAGTTACAGAGACGACGGGTGATGCCGGGGGCATAACTCCATCGGGGCGTGACCCCAACTTGTTCCACCTGGGGTTTCTTTTGGGTTTTCCAACTGTGGAAATGTAGATGAAAATATGTTTTCTAGTTGTTCTTAGCAATTACAAACCAAGTAGATCCTCAATGTGTTTTCCAAACTTGCCATTTATAAAATGTAAAATACTACTGTAAATTTACAAAAAGAGGAAACCCTTTGTGCAGTATTTCGATGGTAACAAATTATTTATCACGTTTACCGCAGACAAATATAAAATACCCCCGTAGCAGCAAACTTGCGTACTCAGCGAATTTCCAATGCATATATATGTATCTTAATATCACATAAAGCCACATACCATTAATGACATGTTTATTATTCTTCATAAGAATAACATTGCGGCTGAGTATACAGGTTTGCTGGAGCAAGGAACACAAGAAATGGGTTTTTATACAAATATCAATATAACTCAAATAGGCAAAGCCACATACCAAGTTTTATTAATTATGTTCATAATTAATGGAGATACCACGTTACTTATTCTCCATAAGAATAACATGGGGGCTGTGAACGTAGGTTTGCTGCTACGGAAGCCATCAACAAAAAATTGTTTTTTGTGCAAATATCAATAGACCACGACGACATAAAGCAATATACCAAGTTTCATCAGGATAATTTGATAACTAAGGGACACAATTGTTCTTATTCTCCTTAAGAATAACATTGCCAACGTACTGTGTTTAGCACTTTCACTATCTTTGTAACTAACTGACGTAGATCAATGATCAAAACACCAAATTGTGCGTCTTTTCATGCTGATTCCAATGGAAAAACTAAAATTTGACTTTTTCACATTTATATGAAAAAAACTAAAAAAAACGACTCTTGGGGTACAAAACCCCCCAAAATACCTCTTTGGATAGAGGATTTCTGGGCTGTCTGGGTTTCGAACTTAGTCATAAATGCTGCCTGCACGTTTATACCAAATTTCGCCAAAATCGATAATTTTTACAAGAGTTATCGTGCTCACGGACACACACACATACTATATATATATACAGTTTTGAACAAATGGTGTTTTTGGCATCTGGGGACCTCAAAACGAAAAGTTATCATGGTCCCGGGCCTAGGTCTTACCATGCCGACTACGGTAATAGCTTCTTTTCTATAGGGGAAATTCGCTAAAAAAGAATTTAATCGAATTATTACTATTTGTGACATCAAAAGTGTTGCTCACTACCAATACAACCATAATGCGGGAGTTTAATTAGTTTTTTAAGAAACTATCCAATCCCGGATAATTGATGTACAATATAGAGTGCCGTGATAATTGTTCTCTTTGTTTACAATAATAAGAGGAGTGCACTTTGTAGTCAAAACCGCGCGGAGCGGTGAGGCAAGACGAAAAGACGAATCAAAAAACCCGAACTGTAATCAGGTTCGAACATGTTATTGCAAGTTGTTAAACATATTCATCGATTGCTCATGTACGTGTAAATTCGCGGAGATAGGGTTTTACAAATTAATTGATCGATAAATTAAAATAAAACACCAAGATTACGTTTTCCTGTATAATAAAAACTGATGAATCATTTTGAAACATTTGCAGTTAGAAGTTACATAAAAATATGTGGTAAGAACATGTGATGCATTTCCCAACAATTTTCCATTTTAACGAATTTCTCCTATAGGGAAGAAGCTATTACCGTAGGTCTCATGGTAAGACTTAAGCCCGAGACCATGATAACTTTTCCTTTTTAGGTCCCCAGATGCCAAGAACACCATTCGTTCAAATTTTTATATATGTATATGTATCCGTAAGCACGATAACTCTCGGAAAAAAGGTCCGATCTTAATGAAATTTTGTACAAATGTGTAAAGTACCATTTATTTGAACGAGTTCGAAAACCAGATTAATCGCACCATCCGAAGGGGGGTTTTTGGGGGGTTTTGTACCCAAAAAATGTGTTTTTTGGTGTTTTCGCATGCTTTTTTTATTTAAATAAAATTTTAATTTTACCATTGAATTCAGCTTAAAAACAAACAATTTGGTATTTTGATCATTGATCTACGTCAATTGGTTACCGAGATATTGAAAGTGCTAAACACAGTACGTTGTCTAATGTTATTCTTATGGAGAAAAAGAAAAATTGTATATCTCGCTTATTTATTAAATAAACTGGCGAAATTTGGTATATGGCTTGATCTGGTTGTGGTTTATTATTGTTTGCACAACAAAATTTTTCGCCTATGTTTCCTGTAGCAGCAAACCTAGGTACTTGGTCCCCATGTTATTCTTATGGAAAATACTTCTAATGTTATATATCGCTTATTTATGAATGTATATGGATGAAACTTGGTATGTGACTTCACTAAGATGAGTTCTGTTGATATTTGCATTAAAACTCATTATTTTGTGTGCCTTGTTGCAGCAAACCTGCGTACTCATACCCAATGTTATTCTTATGGAGAATAATTAATATTTTAAATATCGCTTGTTTGTGAATACATTTCTTATGAATCCTGTTAAGTGTTTTAGTGTGTTATGTTATATATTCATTGGAAATTCGCTGAGTATGCAGGTTTGCTGGGACGTGGGTATTATTTTTTTACAACAACTGCTAAAAACAAATCATACCAATAAATCAACAGCTGTGCTGATTCATCAATTATTATGAACCACATGTTCTTAACAATAGGTTTTCAACAGTGCGAAATATTTATTTATAAATCTCTCTTACGGGTTTACATTTGATGTGAAACTTACACACAATAACATCAGTAAAGATTTAAACAGATCTTTTGGTGCTTTAACTCAAATTTAACTTAAAGCATGCCACATAATGTTCCAACACAATACTATATGAAGACATGCCATCACGTTCTTGCGCTAAGCAGTGTTGTAAATCATTCAAAGAGAGTTCTATAAAGACTCTTTGAAACCATGTTTACTGCAGTATTCCTCCGTATCTCCTCGTCATCGTCTATTGCCATGTAAATCTTCTGTTCTAAAGCACTGAGCGAACTATCCAATTTGCCGTGTCAGGCTTTACGACTGGACTTGCTATTCGAGATCCACCGTTCACCCTTTGGTCCAGCAGTTTCTTCCTCTTCACAACTCCAGATCGGATCTCGCGCGTGTCTCAGACTCGGCCGTGGCAATCAACAGTCAAGTTTGTTGTTTACCGCAGCACCCTAGACCCCAGACCGGTTCCGACCCATGTTTTCCGAGCGGCTGTTATCTCGTTGATGTTTTTGGTATGGTACGAGAGTCGTTGTCCTTGACTCTTGGTCCTGCTTGTGGTTGCCACTCATTCCTGCGTCTCCTTTCCATCTCCCATCTTCCTCTGTCCTCATTTAGTTCTTCGTTCCTCTCTGTGCCGTCCCGCACTCGTTATCATTTATGTTGCAGTTTATCACGACATTTATTCTTATAGAAGTATTTTCTTCGAGCGTGTAAGAATTTCTGGGACCTTGAACGGCTTCCTTATATCCGAATCTGGAGATAAACGCTCACCTTTTTATTTCTATGCAAAAATGAGGATCGGTTAAAATAACATGAGACTTAATTTTTCTCCACGTCAACCGATGATACTGTATTTTCAAACTGAGAAAATTACTGTTTACAACCTTTTATGTTCTGTAATATTAGTTTTCATAAATTATATTCTGTGCCAAAGCTACTCTCTGTAAAATAATATTTTTAAATTAAGTAGACTCACGTCAGCCATCCGTTAGTTTTATAGTTTACGTCGCATCAGCGATTCCGTCTGCATTGCACCCCTTTTAGATGTTGACAGTGGGTTCAATAAAATGAGGCTGCTTTTGAATTAACAAGAGTTAGTCTTGCTAACTTTGCCAAACTTACCCCTTCTTGACCAAGCTAATCCGTGTGATTGTCCTCCAACAAGGAACCAACGACTTGGATACCCAGTACGTATTACCTTTGTTAAGGAGGATAGGGTTTCTTCCAGAGCTGGTTCGAGTTGGACTCGTGAACTACACGTGAGGATATAATTTATTTATAGGGCTAAATTGGTAGCCCCGTCCATCCGTCTATCCCTACAAGATGATTTTCTTACACTATCCTGGGTAATTGGCCCTTTTCTTCTCTGTATAATAGAATTAATTTCGTTCATCCAATTAAATCAAATGTAGCAGACATGCGAAGACATTAATTTTACCAGTTGAAGCTAATCCAACAATATTAACCCACCAATAAGACACCCCGTGGTAGGTTATGAAAAATCAGTGAACCTCAGCAGATATGCAGCATCCTATACATCCTACAAGGTACCACAATAATGATTCAGCGCAGAATCGGTGTCTCACGCGAATTTCCCAGACCTGCCCCAAGGCCCGCGGCGGCGCCAGTCTCAGAAGTCTCGGTCAGCGGCCACGGCGGCGTCCCGTGACGTCACTACCCACTCGTGACTTCCGCTCCTCCCTCCCGCTATTCCACGTCCTCCATTACCGGCATTGTGAGATATTTGTCGATCAACACCTCTGTAGTAATTACAAGTACAAACCACGTGTGACAGTGGTGACACACTAGCTTCTAGAACCTCTGGCAACCATGTTGCAGTGCTCTGACACGAGGGAGAGTCAAGAGTAGAAAATTCTTTCTCAGCTTTAGATTTACTTTTTAATTAGAGAGTTTGTATTACATATGATGAAGTAATCCTCCCTAACGTAATTTGGGAATAAGGCTAAACTGTTATTACGGGTAATTAATCGATGATTTTCGTTTCATAAGACTCTTCAACCTATCGCCACATAAAGCTTGTTTGTCAAATTGAAGTTTCCGTCGTCCTGTAGTGAATTACATTTTAGAATTTAACATTTATAAATTGTAAAATAATTAAAACTGGAAATTACACAGTTTACTCTAAAATCAGAGAAATTAAGAAAATCGAAAACTAAACCCCTTGAGAACTTCTGCACCTTTATTTTGACATTCAAACGAATGTTTTGTGACGATCGGGTCACATCGAACTTCCGGTGATGAAGACTCTAAATCTTAATTGCGGTGGAGAGGCAATCACACGTCATTGTTATTGTAAAAATATCCACTACAAATAAACTGACTCACTGTAAAAATGTTCATAGCAATTAAATCTTCTTGCCAGCAATTGTATTCTCCAACCTTCCTGACAGACAGATGTCTCTGTTGCAGCGTTGGACTTGGCGCAGAACAGCAACGTGCAAGATGCGTTCCTCATCGCGGTGGAGCAGCAGGCCCGGGAGCGGCTCGAGCGCCTCTCCGCGCTCAAGAAGATCAAGCCGGTCGACATGAGCAAGCTGTCTCAGCAGGTGAGTTATTTATTGAATCCTCCAGATCGAATTTAGCTATATATGTAGAGTCGGAGTCGTCCTGTAGAGGAAATATGGCCTTGTGGGTTCGTTTGTTATTGGTTGATGAATTCAACAGTTTTATTCCCGTCGACATGATCAAGCTAACTCAGCAGGATAGTGAGTTATTGAATCCTCCAGATCGAATTTAGCTATATATGTAGAGTCGGAGTCGTTCTGTAGAGGACATATGGCCTTGTGGGTTCGTTTGTTATTGGTTGATGAATTCAACAGTTTTATTCACGTCAACATGATCAAGCTAACTCAGCAGGATAGTGAGTTATTGAATCCTCCAGACCGACTTTAACTATCTGTGTGTTGAGCTGGAGTCGCCCGGAAATACAGCCTAATGAGTTAGTTTGTTTTTGGTTGACAAAGTCAAACGTTTTATTCTCGTGATGATGCTGATGATGCTGAAACAGCAGGTGAGCGAGTTATTGAATCCTCCAGATCAGTTGTAGCTATATCTGTTGAGTTGGAATCTTCCGGTAAAGAAAATATAGCCGTGTGGGTTCGTTTATTGGTTGATGAAGTCAAAAGCTTTATCCCCATCAGCATGATCAAGTTGTCCAACAATTGAACAAATTCCTTAATCTTACAGACCTGTTATAGCTTTTGTGTTGCGATAAAGTTGTATGGCGAAGAAAGACCTTGTGGATTATTTGTAAAACTGTAGTTAACTCATTCAAAAGTCGTACTTATTTGTATGCGCTTAAGTTTAACAAGTTGGTCAGCGCTTAGGTTTAGCAACTGTCCCAGCAGTTAAACAATTTCCTGAAACATCTAGGTATAATATAGCTGTAGATTACATGTTGTATGAAGTCGTATGACGAAGAGACTGGTGGTTGATTTACACCAGTTAATTAAGTATAAAGTTTCAATTCACAACCCCTATTTCATTAAGTGTGATTCTATTCTTTGATATACCATTAATGGTGAAATTCTTTCAGATACTCACATGACTCGATCGATATGGATCTCGTTTAGAATACATACTACTTTTTATCGGATATATTTGATTACTGTACTAAAACAAAGTTGATACGTTTTATATGTTAGTTTTCGTGTTTATTAATTTTCTGTTAATAAAATTCTTTTAACAAATGTTTATATTTGAAACAGGTATTAATACATTGCACGGGTTTAACGTGACATTTCACTGATTTAGCGTGCTTAAGCCTTGCAATTTCCGTGGAGCTTACTCACGTAATCAACAGTTATACAATAATTTATATATACGTTGTGTTCTTAACTAAGTACTGATTGACTTATCTCTTTTAAACGGGCCAGCTGGAAAGTGTGCCTGGCGATAGAACTGGAAACTTTGTTTCTAACAAGTGCCAGAAATCTCATTAAATATTGAGGGTTGATTCTTGTCGTGTAAATGTTTAATGAAAGGATAGCGCGTCAGGCATTGAGTTTTTTCAATCTATTTCACTGTCTGTCTAGTGTTCCATCACGCCAAAACCAATGGACCAATGTTTCTGATGTTTTGCACAAACATAGTACTGTATATGTAGCCAGGATTGTCATAGGCCTATTACCGTTTAGAAAAGTCCTCAGGGTTCTGCCCCACGGGACATCCAATTCCCATGTTATTCATATGGAGTAGAGTTTTATTTGGTTTATGTCACATATTTTTTCTTAATTAATTTACATAAATAGTTGTTATCAAAATTTCTGTGTATCTAATTCCGTAAGCCCAAATTTGACAATTAAATTGCGAGTGAAAGCTGGGAGAAGTATCATTTTAATGGTCTGGACATTTTTTTGTTTTTTTTTGTTTTTTTTTTTGTCTGGACAAGTTTTGTTTGCATTAAAACAATATGATTGAGTTTCTACTTTGTTTACCTACTGAAATGTATCCCTACTTATTATGTTTTAATTTTCTTAAACATGTCAAGAGTAAAAAAATCAGATGAGGCAGAGTATTGGAGCAACATTAGGGGCTATGGCCCCTTCAAGCCACTAGTTATTTCCAACTACATATTGTCATTGTTTTGTTTACAATTTTTCTACTTCGAATTTTCACTCTCTGTTGCGAAGCATAGGACAGCTAATAGTACTAGCAGTAGGGGCCTACTATCAAAAATAAATTGTTTTGATCCGGGGACTATAAAAAGTATATTTTTGTTAGTTTGTTAATTTTAAGCCATAGGATAAATTATTCTTGTGACAAAACCGGCATGTTTGTGTTACAAAATAAAAATATATTGTGCCACACCGCGAAAGTAAGGCTGAGAAATGTGACTATTTCACACCAAAATTTTCATTAATTGCGAAAATGAATTTGTGAGTACTTTACACCAGCATACAAACTATTTAACTACACTTATCAACGTCTATAAAGATAAAAATCGATCAACCAGGGAACACAAGCCCAAAATATTTCATACAGGTTTATTACTGGATAACGTTTTAACTCACGACGACGGTTCATTTCAACTATTTCAACGGAGTTAGATTAGTAGAGTAAGGACATTTTTCTGTCATATGGATGGATCTTAAATCTACATTATTCAATCATTATGGGGAAAACCAAAGTTGGCCACTCGAATTTCTTAACACATCTCCATACCAGCAAAAGTTATTTTTCTTCTATATGTACTTTTTGATTGAAAAATAACAACTTTTAGGACCCGGAAGTCTCGCCCTCAAGACTTTTGAAACTCCAATTATTAGTGAATTTCCTTTGGAAAGTGAACTATTAGCATGACCCGCACGGTGAAACTTAAGCCCGGGACCACCATAGAAGTTCCTAACGTGACCCCCTGAACACGTTTTGGGGGTCGTTCAAAATTTTATATATATATATATATATATATATATATATATATTATATATATATATATACATGTGTGTGTTTGCACTCTAGCGGTCGCACTTTTTGTCCGATTAACTTAAAATTTGGTAGGGACGTTCATTTCTGAAATAAGTTGGACAAGTTCGTTGGGCAAAAGAATCGTAAAACTCCAAACCCATTTTTGGGGATTAATCTTTCAAATTTCGAGTTTTGGGCCCAAAAAGGGGTCTAAAAAGCCCCAAATGTAAAATTAATGCATGTAAAAAGATGAGAATTAGTAAGACGAAAGTTGTAAGCCCTCTCTCGTCATTCTAGCATAAATATTTACCGAGTTATTAAAGAAAATGTGTTTCGACTAAACACAGTACGTTGTCTTATGGGGGTTTTACACTAGAAAAGCCTGCTACTCCTTTTTAGAGTACTTTTATCATCCCCAGCAACCTCACGCCTACTTTCAAGCCTGACTGGACCTTCTCCTAACATTATAATGCGCAAAATTGTATTCCCAGCTTTGCAGGTAAATGAAATTAGGAGCATCAGAACAGCCAAAAAATCAATGTTTTCAGATTTCAATAAAAATTGGAATATAAGTATGTTTTTACACTAAATTTATTTAAAAGTTGTTATGTGGAAATTCACTTCCCTCACGTCAGCGTGCTGCGTGCGAACTCGTTATCTTTTGGAGTTATCTTATTCAGCCAGCGAATTACTTAGGCCCCCTAATCATAAAGATCCCCCCCCCATTATCCTATCCTATACTCTAATATGAGTAAGGTTTGCGTGCGTGCGTCTGTGCTTGCTTGCGACACTTATCTCAATAACGGCACCAACGATTTCCTTCAAATGTTGGAAATAACTAATTTATGGGATAAAAATACATTCTAGACAGGAAAAATCAAATAGTTTATAAAAACGAAAATGAAAAGTTAAAAAAATTAACATTGGACTTATGGAGTTTCAAATCAAAACAAATGAATTGTAACTGCTTTTTACAATCAATCAATGAACTGTCAAAGTAATACTCATGTTGATTACGATTTATGATTATTAACATGTGGTTTCATGAGAGCAGAGATTAAACGATTTGAGTGAAGATTACATATATAAATTAGCAAAATAAATTAGAGGGACATTGAGCTGGACAACTGGAGTGACATTATAAATGTAGAAAAGAGGCAAATGAGTTATAAAAATCCGATTATCAGAAGGAGGAAGTAGTGAAATATTACTCTTAAGTCATCGAAACAAACTGACTGGCCATCCCCCTTCAGATCAAAGCTCGCCCCCAGACACTATGGTTAGTGTATAACTAAAATATATTGTATGCCTCTGCCAACAATAACCTTGGCAATGTGTACAGTATAAATTGACCTTGAACACCTCGGTACGTGAGCCAAGTGTGAATAACGTCAGGTTTATAGTTGCTAATAAGCATACCAAGTTAGCTATGTTCCTACTTGCGTTGCATTTTAATTGCCTGGTGTATAAATCAGTTATATTAAATCTGACCACTTTATAATATAGCTGGGAGATGTAATAATATCTATAAAAATTCAGTTAATTTCAGTTTAATTTAACTCTTTGAGTAAGATAACCAATCTACAGGGTGTTCAGAAAGGGTCATTACAAACTTCGGGGGCTGGTAGTACTTATCAATTTGAACAAAAACACTGTCGTAAACATAGGCCGAAAAGTTTTCCGTTTAGCCGCTAGCCGCCATTTTTTATTTTTAGTAAAATAATTAATATATCGATAAATAATCAAGCAACAGAAACTAAACTTTGCACGTCCGTTAAATAACCAAAGAATCAGATAATAAAAAATATTATTGAGTTGTCTTAATTATTTTCAAAATGGCGACCGTTTAATATTTTAAAGTCAAATAACAAACAAACCATTAATTTTATAAAAATTTTACAAAATACAAAAAAGATAAACATTTTTATTACAAATTTAATGACACCTTATTCAACGCAATATGTCAATGCATAAGCAAGAAATGCACTTTTAAGATTTGCTTGCACAAGTCGGGGACAAAAGCAGTGCATTTGGGCGCTGATTGTCGTCCTCGACTTGTGCCTTAAAACCTTGAAAGTGCATTTTCTCGCTTGTGCGTTGACGGATCGCGTTGAATAAAGTCATTAGATTTGTGATAAGAATGTTTACTTTTTTGTATCGTGTAAAATGTTTATAAAATTAATGGGTTGTTTGTTTTTTGACTTAAAAATATTAAAACGGGTGCCATTTTGAAAATAACTAAGACAACTTCATAATAATTTGTTATTATATACTTCTTAGGTTATTTAACGTACCTGCAAAGTTTAGTTTCTGTTGCTTAAATAGTTCTCAAGATATACATTTCTTTGCTAAAATCACAAAATGGCGGCTAGCGGCTAAACAAAATTTTGTCGACCTATGTTTAAATCAAATGTTTTGTTCAAATTGATAAGTACTACCAGCACTCGGAAGTTTCTAATGACCCTTTCTGAACACCCTGTATATTTATTCCATTGTAATCAAAGCAACTTCATATTGAGGTGTTAATTAAACGGAATAGTTGCGGTCAGCAAAACATTGCAGTTTTAGGTAGTCCGTGTTATTATATAACACAAATACCTAATTGTGTATTTCGACATATGTTGTATTTATACATGGAAATTTTACGCTAAAGACAAAAATGCTGTAAGATCTTCAGTGAAGAGCCATCATAGTCCTTGCTGTATAAAATGCCCAAAAAAATAAACAATTCCTTGAAGTTTGGTTAGTTTACGACTAGTTAATTCGGTAGATGTTAGACTTTTAACTTGTGACGTATTAAGCTGTTCTGATAACTTAAAACTAATCTTTCCATATGATAAAATCAAAACAAATCTTTACTTCATAGGAATGACGTTTCAAGTTTGAAGGCCTCTTCAGCCCCGATATTTGGAAAAAATCTTATTTATATACTGCCTTTTTCAACTAAATATATTCCTTCAAAAAGATGATATAAGGAGATATCCGCAACTTAAGTTCTTATATCTGCAAACTTAAAATAGTTATATAGGGGACACATGTCTCATTCAATAAAATACGTTCAAGGCCATTATTTTGTTTTGGTTGTTCAGAATTTTGCTTTCTTCTTTCTGTAATTTCTTTGTCGTACTAAGATCTTTAAAATGATATATTACATGACCATGGGACCTGTTTGCCGACATTTTTTAGTTATCCCCACGATACCTCCCCTAGAGATTACAAATATAAAACTGGCCTTTGTTAATGCATTGTCATGAGATAATGTCTCGGCCAACAGATTTAAAATATATTAAATAATAAAGGTTAAGGGGTGTTTGGTATTTATTTCAAGTTATAATTAAGTTTTTCTTACTAATTATTTTCTGTGTTTACTTGACTGAAATCTAGATTTAAGATATCGAGATTTCCAGACTACTGTGTTTTTTTAAATATCAAACAAAAAGAGAGATAGCGAGACGTACAAGTCTTCTAAAAAACAACCATGACATCATCAAACCACTTCACGCCACAATTTTCCTTAGATGTGATTGGTCAACATAAATTCAACGGTTTTGCCGGATTTCCGGCGCCGCGCCGTCCAGTTCTCTTCGGTCGGGCTTACTGTAGGTACATACGCAACATTGCGGTACATTTTTCTCTCGGGATTAAAACCTTTTAAGTTAGCATTACCTTTTGGCCCCTCTCAAATCCATTTTAGTATAAATTGTATTTAATTCTCATTAAATTTCCCCATTTAAGTTCAGGGTAAAGTGATGTGAAACCACTCTCCGAGACCTTCAGTGTGCGGCTCTGAGAACTCTTTCGACTTCAAGCCGCGCTACCGCGTCCGGTAATATTCTTCTGGACTTTCGAACGACTAGCGAATTTTAAGATCAGTGCGATCTGGAAAGACTGTGCCTAAGGAAGTGGACATTCCCAACGCCCAGGGCGCTATCCGGCGAGGCGCCGCACCGCCACGCCATCATTCTATTCTGGTTGGAAAGAATTTTTTAGTGAGTGAACAATTTAATCTCAAGTTAGTCACCATGTGTTTTTCAGCTAGTGATAATTTTAACCCGAAAGACCCCCCCCCCATTTCCAAGTTAAAATTAAATAGACTCGGTGGTCCTCCATAAACTGTAATTATTATTAATATTCTCATATTTTATAATCTAACAAACTCTCAATACCAAACAAGGGGTGGGGTTGGTAGTTTCTTTTCAGCTATTCAGTTATGATGGCAACATTAGCTCACCGCACAATCTAGAATTTTTCATAAGGACTCGAGCAGATTTAACGGTTCTCTTCCACAGGCATTTCCAGGGCTAGTGAGAATTACTAGCTACTCTCGCCAGTCCTGGATATTTCGACAGAGACGTTTTCTGGATGCATGGTCAAGTCCAGATAAGAGGGCCATATATGGGATACTCGCTTTGCTCGCTGGGGGCTCTGCCCCCAGACCCCCGTTAGGGGTCGCTCCAGTTTTTTATTATAACTCAATGTCCCTCTCAAGTATTTTTTATATAGTATACTATTTTGATTCATTTGGGAAATAGCCAATCTAGATGGCATATTTTTTCACTGGACCTATCATTTGTTTACACTTTACCATGTGAAAGTTACATTGACAGTTTACTGGATAATTTTTTACAGATGTTATGATTTCTTTTGTTTTTATTTGAAACTCCATAAGCCCAATGTTAAAATTTCCAATTTTCAACGTAAAAATTAGTGGTTTTAAAATTTAAAACTGTAACTTTTGGCAATTTTCCTCGGGGTTTCTAGGTACAAGCTACCTGCATGCCAAATTTCAAGTTTCTAGATCGTCTGGAAGTGGTCTAGAATTCCTATGTCTGGGTGTGTTTACACATGCGGCTGTATATATATTAGATAAACGATTGTCACAAGGCGTATTGATTTTTCCAACCGTTATTGAGAGCGAATGGATATTTTCAGTAACCATTTAAATTTTAGGAATGAGCAAGAGAAGTATAGTTAATTATAATTTACTTGACGATCGGTTAGGTGGTTAGATCATGACATACAAGTTTTTTCTTTCTAAAACCCTGGGATTTCTATGTACCAACTATGGGTATGTGGCACCTTTTGTTCTGCATATTAAAAAGGAACCTTGCTTGTGACTGATACCAAATAATATACTGCCATAGGCGTAGTTTGAAGGGTGCAAGGGGGTGGCAGTTGGCCCTTCCAATAATTTAAAAAAAACATATTGTACTAATAAAATCACAATAATCGATTACGGATCATTTTGTCAACCAAAATCAAAAACAAATTACGCATGTGTACAGCCAATATCAAGAATAAAATGCAACTGAGAACAAATCAGTTAACATTCAATAAAGAAATGGAAGTTGGCAATTACAATCCAACACGGAACGACAATAATTTATGCAGGAGGTGGAAGAGACGATAGCGCTCGGATTTGATGAGAATTGGCATTGTTGTAAGCGGGTCAACTGGAAATCGACGTTGAACGGTAAACAATGAGAAATCAGCGAGATATGGGGCAAGTCGAAATCGATGTCGTTCCCTTTCTTTGTATGCAGTCTAACTTTACAGGGAGTAAAATTTTAATGTAATTTGTTCCCACTTGTGTTGAATGTATCGGAAAATAATCTTCCTTTTGAATAACTAAAATCCCTAAATTTGTATGCAACTCTACTATTCTATCTTCATATGTTTAAAAATGCCCAGTGTTTTCCGTTGATCAAGAATACCTTATTGGAACTTTCATTGCCTAATGTAAAAAATAACTGAATCAGTATAATAAGGAGGATAAATGAGTATTGTTTATGGTATCGAAGTATGACCATAGAATAAATTGTATGGTATGACGTATTTATTGATTCGTAAATTAAGATTAAGTATCGTATAAACCAGAGCTTCTACATAGTATTAAAAAGGCGCTATCAGTTAAAATAAAACACCCCCGCCGTCGTATGAGACCTGCGTACTAATCGTGTACATGTGTTTTTGTTAGCGAATTTCCCCTATAGGGAAGAAGCTATTACCGTAGTCGGCATGGTAAGACCTAGGCCCGGGACCATGATAACTTTTCGTTTTGAGGTCCCTAGACCCCAAAAACACCATTCGTTCGAAACTGTATATATATATATATGTGTCCGTGAGCACGATAACTCTCGTAAAAATTATCCGATTTTGATGAAATTTGGTATAAACGTGTAAAGCAACATTTATGACTTTAAATTCGAAAACCAGCCAGATCGCTCTATCCAAAGGGGTATTTTGGGGGGGTTTTGTACCCCAAAAATGGGTTTTTCGAACTTTTTACATATAATTTTTGAAATAGTCAAATTTTAGTTTTCACCATTGGATTCAGCTTAAAAAAACACACAATTTGGTATTTTGATCATTTCTCGACGTCAATTGGTTACCGAGATATTGAAAGTGCTAAACACAGTACGTTGTCTAATGTTATTCTTATGGAGGAAAATAAAAATTTTATATCTCGCTTATTTATGAACGTATACTGACGAAACTTGGTATACGGCTTCATCTGGTTGTGGACCATTGATATTTGCTCAAAAAAAAATTTTACCCAAGGCTCCCGTAGCAGCAAACCTGCGTACTCAGCCCCATGTTATTCTTATGGAGAATAAGTAACGTTTTATCTGCCTTCATTATGAAAATAAATTAATGAAATTTGGTATGTGGCTTTACCTACATGAGTTATATTGATATTTGTATAAAACCCCATTTTTTGTGTTCCTTGCTTCAGCAAACCTGCATACTCAGCCGCCATGTTATTTTTATGGAGAATAATTAAAATGTCATAAATTGTTTATTTATGAATGTATATTGATGGAACTTGGTATGTGGCATTATGTGGTATAAAAATACATATATATGCATTGGAAATTCGCTGAGTACGCAGGTTTGCTGCTACGGGGGTGTTTTTATTTGCTTTTTGTTTGTTTTGCTTTTAGTTTGTTTTGTTTTTTTGCATTATTAAAAAAACATTCATTTCAAGTTTTAGGTTATGTGAACCAGCAACGAATAACCAACTCTTTCTAGTTTCCATAGGGTAATGCATTATGAATAGATCTCAAGTAGAAGAATTTTTCTCCGGCATAATGAAGACAGAACCGGATACCTCGGCTGGAGTAGCTGCGATACGCACTCTGTTGAAATACTTGGAACACGACGAAGCGGACACCTGCCAAGAACTGTGCGCGAACTTGAAGAGGACCATCAGCGTGATGAGGAACACGGACTATCCCACCACGGCGGTGGCCTCCGGGTCAGAACTGTTCCTGAGGTTCATCACGCTGGCCTCGTTGGACAAAGGACCTTTCGTGGAGTGCAAACAAGAAATGATCCACCGGGGGAGAGTGTTCCTCCGGAAGCTAACCGACGCGAGGGGTAAAATCGCAAAGGTCGCCGCGGACTTTATAACAGACGGTTCACGAGTGCTGACTCACTCCAAGTCCAGAGCCGTCCTCGAGGCGATGAGAGAAGCGTCGAGAATCGAGAGGAGATTTGAAGTGTACGTGACTAAATGTTCGATCGATGAAACCGGAGTGGAGATGAAACGAGAGTTGAACTCTCTGAACATCCCTTGCACCCTGATTGTAGACTCGGCCGTCGCCTACGTCATGGAGAGCGTGGACATGGTCATGGTTGGGGCCGAGGGAGTGATGGAGAGTGGAGGTATCGTCAACAAGCTGGGCACGCTCACGATGGCCGTGTGTGCCAAGGAGATGCACAAGCCGGTCTACGTGCTGACCGAGAGCTTCAAGTTTGCGCGGCTGTTCCCCCTGAACCAGCGCGACCTGCCCATGGAGTTCAAGTACCACGCGAGCTGCCTGGGCGCGGACCTGCAGCCGCGGCATCCCCTGGTGGACTACACGCCCCCGGGCTACGTCACCCTCTTGTTCACCGACCTCGGGATTCTCACACCCTCCGCCGTCAGTGACGAACTCATCAAACTTTACTTGTAGGTAGATTCTCATAACTTGTCCTTGTATTTAATCCCGTTGTTAAAATACGGCAAAATAATAATCATACGTTTATCCTTCCACAGCTCTGTTAATAACGCTATTAGTTTTAATTTTATTATACTAGGTTAATAAATACTAGGTACAAATATTAAATTGCAAATTTTACTTTCACAGTATAAGTAGACCTAATTGTATTCAGTTTTAAAACAAATTAATTGGTGATAAGTAAAGCAAAATACCCCCGTAGCAGCAAACCTTTGTACTCAGCAAATTTCCAATGCATATATATGTATCTTAATACCACATAAAACCAAATACCAAGTTTCATCAATAAACATTAATAAATAAACGATTTATGACCTTTTTAATTATTCTCCATAAGAATAACATGGCGGCTGAGTATGCAGGTTTGCTGAAGGAAGGAACACAAAAAATCGAGTTTTATACAAATAACAATATAACTCAAGTAGGTAAAGCCACATACCAAAATTATTAATTTATGTTCATAATTTAAGGGAGATAACACGTTACTTATTCTCCATAAGAATAACATGGAGGCTGAGTACGCAGGTTTGCTGCTACGGGAACTATAGGCAAAAAAATGTTTTTTAGTGCAAATATCAATAAACCACAACGATATGAAGCAATATACCAAGTTTCATCAGGATAAGTTGATAAATAAGCGAGATATACAATTTTTCTTATTCTCCATAAGAATAACATTGGACAACGTACTGTGTTTAGCACTTTCAATATCTCGGTAACCAATTGACGTAGAGCAATGATCAAAACACCAAATTGTTTGCGTTTTAAGCTGAATTTAATAGTGAAAACTAAAATTGGATTGACTAAAAAATGTTATATGAAAAAACTCAAAAACCCCATTTTTTGGGTACAAAACCCCCCCAAAATACCCCTTTGAATAGAACGATCTGGCTGGTTTTCGAACTTAAAAGTAATAAATGATGCTTTACATGTTTGTACCAAATTTCATAAAAATCATTTTTACGAGATTTATCACACCCACGGACACACACACACACACACACATATATATATATATATATATATATATATATATATATATATATATATATATATATATATATATATGTTTTGAACGAATGGTGTTTTTGGCATCTGGGGACCTCAAAACGAAAAGTTATCATGGTCCCGGCCTAGGTCTTACCATGCCGACTACGGTAATAGCTTCTTCCCTATAAGGGAAATTCGCTAAAAAGTAAAAAAACATGTTTATATTAATTAATTCTAAATGCATTGTTTACAAAACCTCTTTAAACATACATACATTAGTTGTATGGATTTTATTATCGTTGACAACAAATTGTTCTTTAGTTTCTGTTACACTTTTGTAAGTATAATGAAAAATTGTATTCATATACATATCTAGTCTTGCTGATTACCTGTCCAAAATCTATTAACAGGTGCAATTATTTTGGTGGAAAAACAAACGAAACATCTGGGTTTTTAAATTGAAAATTGGAAATGTTACACACTTTCAGTTTTTTGCAGCATTTTCGAGTTCTATGACCTAAATCAAAAATCTAAAGCCAGTTTGCACATCTGCACACCTAGACGCACGTTTTGGTATATAATATGTTGGGGTAAGGCATGGTAGAAGGAAACAAATAGCTGTGCTACTCCAGTGCCTAAATTAGGTCAATTCGGAGCATCTATGTCAGTACGTCACACGGGATACAAGCTCCACTTCGCTGATATTCAATTTTTTTTCTACAATCAGCTGACAGTCGGCGACCTGATGTGACGACTTGCATCCCGAATGACGTCACAAACCTGCGCAATAGCACACCTATTTGTTTCCTTCCACCATGGGGGTAAGGTCTTCAAACAAAAAAGCCTTATTGTTTACAAAGTTTGCATGTAGCGTGTTAATCTATATAACTAATAATAAAGTAGTTGTGCGCGCGCGCGCGCGCGCGCGTGTCACAGGCGATTTTGAAAACGGCACCTTATAACTGCTCCCGGACCTTACCACGTTGTAGAGGGCCAATATATTTTAGATTTTGTTTATTTTTCCCTCAGACCTCCGGGCTGCGCCCCAGTGGCATCAAAAGTTGCCATTTTATTCTTATGAAGAAAAGGTTTTTCCTAACTGATAACGGCTCTTCATATCTGCTCCCGTACCATACCACGTTGTTAAGGGACCAAAGGTCTTTGGACAATTTTTGTCCCGACCTTAGAGCCCCACTGGTTTCTTCTACCACTTCCCGACGTCCAATTGGGACGTGTGATGGTTTTTTCGTTTTGTTTTACAAAGCTGCATGTCTTGAATGATGCCCCAACTTTGGATATGTCCCCGACCCACCAACCTTAAGGTCCCACCCCCTGGAAAATTGTTCATGTTATTCTTCGTTGCTACGTTATTCTTATGGAGAAACGATCTGTACTAACAAAGTAGAACTCCAGTTGATTGCAAAAAAGGCTCCTCAATACTACTCGCACACCATACTACGTTGTAGGGGACCAACAATATTTGTAATACGTTTCCCCCTCCCCAGGACTCAGGGATCTGTTCCAATGGCCTCGAAAGTGGCCATTTTATACATATGATATCTAAAAGGCTCGTAAACGGCTCTTCGAATTTGCTCCTGGGCCATACCACGTTGTTAGTATATGAATACGTTTTTCCAACCTTAGGAATCCGCCCCAGTGGCCTTAAAAAGTTTCTATGTTATGGTGAAAATATTGATATTGGAGCGACGAAAGGCGCTGGGTCTAGGTACTAATATAAGAAGGTGGAACTCTTGCTGATTACCTGACCAAAGTGATTTACAATTAAATTTAATTAAATTCAACGTATTAACAGCTGCAATTCAAGTACAATTATTTCCCATGTTAATCGTATGGGCAAAAAACAAACTTTCAGGGCGGTATAAATAAAGAAAACTTATTTTATTAATATAGATAGATGTATTCTTTCTGATTAGGCCTACCTGTTCATAGTGTATTAACAGATTCAATTATTTTGGTGGAAAAATAAACGAAACATATTTGGAAATGTTACACACTCTCAGTTTTTTGCGATAGTTTCGAGTTCTAAGTCCTAAATCGAAAATCTAAAGCCAGTTTGCAATTCTGCACACCTAGACGCACGTTTTGGTGTGTAATATGTGGGGGTAAGTCTTAAAACAAAAAAGCCTTATCTATTATACTAATTTCCTAAGGAATTTCTTGTGTACAGCAAAACTCTTTTATTTATGAACCGATTTTGATTGAGGTGTCAAATTAAAGGGCTTTCTCTGTAGAAGTCATGGAATAATTTTTGTCTCCCTCAGTTCAATGTGCTTCGCCCCATTGGACTTTAAAAGTTTCCATGCTATTCTTATGGGCAATAGGTTTAATGCATTAGTAACAGATGGACAGTAGTTGCAGAAGGAATTTTAATCAAAATAATCTTTCCTGAATTCTTTGTGCGAATCACAGGTAATCAGCTAGTTGTTTAAAAAGTTTGCATGTAGCGTATTAATAATATAGAAGATGCCCATGCTAATTTTACTAGTAATAATAATAATTGGTTTTATTAATAATGGGTCGATTTTGACTATACTTAGGCTATGACAAATTACTTCGAAAATTAGAAAATCCAGTTTAGAAGCACTAGATGCTACAGCCCAAATAGTTTTGTTTCCATTAATTGTGAATAAAGCTAGGTTAACATTTGTGTTAACATTGTATTTTGTAACAGCATTTTTGATAAGTGTTTATCACTAACCCTTTTAGCGAATTTCCCCTATAGGGAAGAAGCTATTACCGTAGGTGGCATGTAAGACTTAAGCCCGAGACCATGATAACTTTTCGTTTTGAGGTCCTCAGATGCCAAAAACACAATTCGTTAAAATATATATATATGTGTGTGTGTGTGTGTGTGTGTGTGTGTGTGTGTGTGTCCGTTACCGCGACAACTATTGAAGGAAACGCCCGATTTTGATGAAATTTGGCAAAAATGTGTAGAGTAGCATTTATGACTAAGTTCGAAAACCAGATCGATCGGACTATGGGAGGGGGAATTTATGGGGTTTTACAATTTTTCAAAAATCAGTATTTTGCAAATTTTACTCCAAAATGTTAAACACACTCAATCTTGGTTATAGCCATTTTATAGAGCTTAAAAAAACAAATAATTTAGTATTTTGAATCATTAACCTAGGTTAAGTGGTTGCGGAGAAAATTTAAAAAACGTCTCCTATGTTAATCTTATGGGGAAAATGTTTTTAGATTTTTCTCTGATAATTTTTCTAAAAACTTCACATTTATTTTTATCAATATGTTTAGCTCAACAAAAAAAACATTTTGGTGTTTTAATTGTTGTTCTACGTCCAACCGTTGCAAGAGATATTCAAAGTGTGTAACACAGTACGTTGGCCAATGTTATCTGGAGAATAAATAAAATTTGATATCTCGATTATTTATGAATGTATATTGATGAAACTTGGTATGTGGCTTCAACTAGTTGTGGTATATTGATATTAGCACAAAAAACAAGTTTTTATATTCACCATAGCAGCAAACATGCATACTCGCCCTCAATGTTATTCATATGGAGAATAAGTAAAGTTGTATATATCTCCCTTAGTTATTATCCTAATTTAATAGAACTTGGTATGTAGCTTCACCTGGTTCAGTTATATTGATAACTGCAAAAAAACACATTACTTATCTTCCTCGTTGTAGCAAACCTGCGTCCTCAACCCTAATGTTATTCTTACAGAGAATAACTATAAAATGTTATATATCACTTGTTTATGAATGTATTTTTGTGCAACTTGGTAATTGGTTTTATGCAGTAGTGAGACATATATATATATATATATATATATGTATGTATGCATACATATATATATATGTATGCAATGAAAATTCGCTAAGTACACAGGTTTGCTGCGACGGGCGTATTAAAGTCATGTTTCAAGGTGGATATGAATAGAGGTGGTTCCATTACATGGCCTCCTAGAATTCCAGATTTCGGATATGTGAGAAGCATAGTTTACTCACAATAAATTCCTAATGTGGCCAATCTAAGAGAAAGAATATATAAACCAGTATCCTCAGTAACAAGGGATCGAATTACACCGTTTGTGGGTCGAATAAAGCCATCGCTTAAATGTCTGACGAGCTTGCAGACATATTGGACATTTACTAGTAATTTAAATTTAACTGTTTCTTATAAGGATTTCGATAAAATAAATATTTTTGCTGTACCTTCTTTGGGTTGTTTAGTATTTAATGAGAAACCCGCACCATTCTTTTATGAAACCCAGTACTCTAACATCAATTTTAATTTCCCCCCTTTGGTTGCCCGCGTTATTTATTAAAATTGTATAAGATTGTGGTATATGTTCTGAGATAAATATTTTGTAATTTGTATCAAAACTTGTCGTTAACATCAGAATATATTTAGGGAAAGGTCAATCAGTGTTATACTTTAGTAAACAAATTTAAATGAGTGAGTTTTTAATTACAGTACGAATGTTTGTTGCACACCAGATTAAAGTTTAACCGTTTTAAATTTATAATCTTTACAAATTTGCTTTAAAAAATCATATAAAATTAAAAAATCTATCATCATATTTACTTTTAGGATATTCAAATCAAATTAATCTACCAACACATTTAGAAAAACATTTAAATAAAACTATCCATCATCATAAATATGATTTTAAATTTAACGTATCTGAAATGTTGCGATAACCACAACGCCAGGACATGTAACAACAATTAATTACCATTATAGGTATGAGAAGGGGGTGCTTAGCGATCTGTGAGTGAAATAGCAGCATGTCTGCCGTTGAAAATGCTATTTATTGCACTGCCGAACAACTGCTAGGTCAACAACGCCTGCAACTGCCGTTGGTTTCCCGCAACACACTCATGCGCTTGTTTCGCCGTGCGGTGTTGTCAGGCGCGTTTTATTTAGCCGGTCCCGCCCTACTCGCCACTTACTCCACTCGCGAATTTATCCGAATGTCTTATGAATTAGGATTTGACCGTATTCGGTAATATTGTTGGGGTTGCACAGATATTGATGAATGTTCAATGAACTCTTGGAGCGCTAGTAGTATGAGACTGGATATTTGTGGATTTTAAAGTGTAGTGGTGCAGTATTCGATGTCTTTCGGGAGCCATACATACATATATTGCGTAACACATAATTTCGCCATTTCAACCTCCTCCTCTCCCATATAACACGTGACAACTCTTAAGTATAATCCTTCCCCCCACCTCCTCTTGCGTTACGTGGCAAAATAAAATAAAACTTTATATTTTGTAAAACGTGTAATACAATTTAAACATATGCAAGTGTAAACATCTTTTATGAGGGGGCTCCAGTCCTCTGCGTCTACCTGCTTCTCCCATAAGACCAATGTTAACTTTCAAAGTCCGTCCCTCCTCAACGGGTTGTCCGAAATGGATTATTTATGGTCCGTTTTAAAGATCAAAAATATACCTAGCGATTTCAGTAAGCAGAATTTCGTTATCATAAATAGTTCGCGCATAAAAAAATCGTAAATATTGAATATTTTGGAATTTTATTGATCGACTAGTATTTGCAATATCAAAATTCTGCTTACTGAAATCGCTAGGTATATTTTTGCTCTTTAAAATGAACCATAAATCAACGATATCGAATAATCCGTTGAAGAGGAACGGGCTTTGAAAATTAACATTGGCTTTATGGGCGAAGCAGGTAGAAACGCGAAAAGTTTCGTGACTGGAACCGCGTTTTTGTTCATATTAAAACTGTTATAGTGTTCTTAATCTTAATTTAAAAATGAGTTTATAATATATTTTTATTTTAAAGATTCATAGCATTATATTTCAAATTTGTGCGTTGTGTAACGCATCCCCTCCCTCAAAAAACTTATTGCAACGCTACCCCTTACCCCTTCCTTCTTCCCCTCTAAGTCTGTTTCCTACACGTAGGAGAGAATGTAGTGTGTCTCTTACTCAATTCAATTTATTTCTGCCATAAAATAATATACATGCGGTTTTACAATCACTACTATTGTAATAAACGGTATCAGGAACCTGACACACAAATTCTCCCTTATAGCAAACTTTAATGAATAAATTACATTTTATTTACTAAACACAGAATACAAAGCACGGTCGAATGTACAGAAAATGTTGTAAACAAGTTGTTTTCAAAAGTATCCACCCAAATCCCTGTTTAGGAGGCACTACAGAATCCATCGCTACAGACGTGGTTTTAACAGGAGAAATGCCCTCTCTTCCCCCCTCGGGGTTATTAAGGGGAAACATAATTCGAATTTTCTCTGTTGGTCAATGCTAACTCGACAAGCATATCTAGTTTGAACGAAATTGATCAATAAATAATAAATAGTAGTTTTTCTATTCCCCATAAGAATAACATTGGACAACGTACTGCGTTTACCGCTAAATGAAAATTTCAATTTTCTCCGCAACCAGTTATCGTAGAGTAGTAATTCAAAAAACTAAATTATTTAGTTTTTAAGCTATTTTTAATGGTGAATATTAATATTTGTTTATATTTATGTTTTTTTATGAAAAATCCAAAAAACTGAAGTCTTGTAATTTCTTAACCCGAATTTTTACAGAAATTCGAGTGGTGTCATTTTGTTGGAAAACTAAAGTTCTACAAACGACTAAAGTTTAATAAAAATCCTTAGAGCCGTTTTTGAGAAATCTTGATTTTTCATGTTTTTTGGCGGTTTTTGGGTATAATTACCTTTAAAAATCAAAAATTCCAAAAAATGAAAAAAACCCTGGAGATATCTTGGATTAGTACCTACATACCAAATTTCATAAAAATTGGACCATTGGTTAGGGCTGTAGCTCTGTACACATCCATACAGACAGACAGACAGGCAGGCAGACAGACAGACAGACAGACAGACAGACAGACACACAGACGTCACGTAAAAATTACTTTTTTGGATTCAGGGAGCACCAAAACGAATATTTCCACTATCAACTCAAATTCGAAAATTTTGACGAAAACAATACTTTCTCCATATACTATGTACAAGGGGAGAAAGTAAAATGAGATGGTCTGTCTGTGTATTGTTCTATCACGCCAAAACCACTGGACCAATTCTGCTTAAATTTTGCACAAATGTAGTCTATGTACCGAGGAGTGTCATAGGCCTATCGTCATTTTGAAATGTCCTCAGGGCTCTGCCCCACGGGACTTCCAAGATCCCATGTTATTCTTATGGAGGTGAATTTTATTGGGTTTATGACACACGTGTGTTTTCCTAATTCAATTCATTAAAATAAACAGCTGTTATAAGGAGCATATAACACTACAGACAGTCATTGTTTTGTTTACAATTTTTCTACTCTGAATGTTCACCCCGTTGCGAAGCACGGGCATAGCAGCTATTAATTGTATGAATTGTATAAAAAAGTATTAGGGCTATGTATGCAATCGATTTAGTCCCCCCATACATCTGTGGGTGGGGACGAGTCAAACAGTTCATCGAAGCTATTGCTTAATTGGATTTTAAACTCCAAAAGCCCTTTGCTAATTTTGTTACTTTTCGTTTTCGTTTTTTTACATTATTTGTTTTTCCTGAGGATGAACCCTGTCTAGAACTTATTTTTAACCCAGAAATTAGTTATTTCCAACATTTGAAGGGAATCGTTGGTGCCGTTTTTGAGTTCAGAGTTGCAATCAAGCAAGCAAACCTTAATCATATGAGAGTATAGGATAGGATATTGTATATAGAATTTACCTTTGTTTTTATTATGGCAGAATTAAGAATTGGCACATGTTATTCTAAAACATTGCAGAATAAAATAATAAAATCTCTACTATGTAACTATCACTGTTCTAGTTCCTCTTCGTGTACCCATCGAACTTCGCATTTCCTGCATTTGTTAGGCCACTTTGAATCCCAGATTTAACCTCTCTTGGAATTGTATTTTATTGACACATACAAATGTGGTAAATGCTGCGAAGACCTGTGACATCGAATATTTACGTCAAAGAATCATTTCAACAGTTGCGTAGTCAGTTTGCGTTAAGCCGCGTTTACACAGGAGTTAGCAACACGTGTTGCTAACATTTGTTAATAACATTTTAGAAAACTTCTTTGAATTTGTTAGTAACATTTCATGTTATCAACAAAAATAACATGTTGGTAACACAAATTTTGCCATCCACGGAGTGTCGGAAAAATATGGTAGCATTCTTTGATCTTTTCAAATGTTGATAACATTTGTTAGCAACAAATGTTACCGAACGTATTGGATGTTAGCAAATTTTCACCCATTCTCTTGCACTGAGGCTGTGTATCTGTATTCCAGTGTTTTGATTTGGTTTACTGTTTTAGCGAATTTCCCCTATAAGAAGAAGCTATCCCGTAGTCGGCATGGTAAGACCTAGGCCCGGGACCATGATAACTTTTCGTTTTGAGGTCCCCAGACGCCAAAAATACAAATCATTCAAATTGTTCAAATCACAGCAGCACATATTTCTGACAAGTTACAAACAAAGACATTGTTGATTTTGGAAATCTTAAACAATAAATTAAACTTGTGTACAAGTCTCGGGTCGCTAAAAAAACCAAAGTCACTGCAAGTTTTTCCTACACAAGAATTGATTTTCTATAATTAGTGTCTTGTTTAGCGAACTTGTCTCCTATCACTAGTATCAAATATCCGAAATCACTGCTTGACATTCGTAAATTGTTTTTAAAACTACCGTCACATCGCACCTTTCCACACAAAGGATCGACGGACTTCACATTTTTCTAGATCTCATAGCATACCACTGCCACTATACCTGTCTCCTATGTTTCGCCAAAATAACACAGACAGCTGCAGCGAGAACCACATCTTTCTACACTCGACATTTTCCAAGCAATGTGACCTAGGCGAGGCCGGCTTGGGCGGGGAAAATATACGTGGAAAAATGTTGGTAATATTTAAAAGTCTCAAAACGAAATGTTACTAACAAAAAAGTTAACGCTTCGGTGTAAACGCGGTCACGCGTGATATGTTGGTGAATACTATGGTGGTGATATCAATTATTCATCCATGGTGAATTCCTGGCGAGAGATGATATATCATTTTGAACTGTGTAGGACAGCTAACGGTAACCACGTTGTAAAGTATTGCGGGTATAAAACACTTGAGTATGACCTCTTTCACCTCTTTCTTTGAGTATTCATAAATGTAATGTTATACTTCATCGATAAAATTGTTCTTAAAACTAAGGAGTTATTGCTCAAACACCCGGTACACTAGCTGTAAATCCCAGCCGAAACGTGTGTAGTTCCTCTACAAAGCTACATAAACACCTCCTACTGACGGACCTCTTACAAAGACCATTGACACCCTCCAGAGCCGTGGGTGTCGGACGCCGCCGTGTGACCGTGACATTGACTCTGTGGAGATGGAGATTAACATGGAATGGTGATCGGCGGAGATGAGGCCAGTATACACAATGGTCGAGGGCGCGCCGTCTCCATTGTGCTGCATGTGAACTGAAATAAGCAGCTCGACTGTCTGGATTGTCTAGAGGACTGTGGAGGGATTAGAAGTGAAATGGTAGCTTTGGATTTAAATGTTAGTTGATTTTTTATTTTTGGTTTAGCTTGCCATTCAGGAGTTAACAACTGCCCTGTTTGCTGTAAGAGTCAAGGGTGTAACGCAATTGGTGTTTAAATCCATTTGATGCCCTGGGTAAAAAATCCTACTAGAACCCAAGAGGGTTGTCGTCCTGGGGTCGGGACATTGAATTTTAAAATAAACTTGGATATCATTCACTATCGCGTATTGTAAAGATTTTTGATTGTCATTGATTTACTAGACCTGGGGAGGTTTAGTTTTTTGGTGATAACACCATGGGATTCAGATTCGAAAAACACACAGTTTAGTCATTGACTATAATGGTTTATTTGACACCACCTGGTACTCACCACTGACCCTTTGGTAGGTTTCTAGGAGGGCGGTCAGTCAGTCAGTCCATTCCCCAAACGTAGCCCCTTCATAGGCACACGTGAAAAGTAAGCCCTACGTAGCCCTGCGGCGCAAAGTTTTAAATTCAAATTCAAATCTTTCTTTACATTTACTTCCACTCTCCAGAATAACACAATAATACCCCCGACGCAGCAAACCTGCGTACTCAGGGAATTTCTAATGCATGTATATGTTTCTCACCACCACATAAAGCCACTTACCAAGTTTCATAAAAATACATTTATAAATATGGGATATATTTAATTTTAACTATTCTCTATAAGAATAACATTAGGGCTGAGTACACAGGTTTGCTGCAACAAGAAAGATAGTAAATGTATGTTTTAAGCAGTTATAAATATGACTCAACCAGGTGAAGTCATATGACATACCAAGTTTTTATAATTTATGGTTATAATTAAGGGAGGGATAAAACTTTACTTATTCCCCATAAGAATAACATTATGGCTGAGTGCAGGTTTGCTGCTATGGGGATAATCAACAAAAAATCAATTTTTTGTTCAAATATCAATATAACAGTCCTAGGTGAAGCCACATACCAAGTTTCATCAATATACGTTCATAAATAATCGAGGTATCAAATTTTAAATATTCTCCATAAGGATAATGTTGGACAACGTACAGTGTTTAGCACTTTGAATATCTCGGCAACGGTTGGACGTAGAATCACAATTTAAACACTAAAATTATTGTTTAGTAGAGCTAAACTGATTGGTAAAAGCAAATGTGAAGTTTACAGTAAAATCAGTTGAGGAAAAGCTAAAACCCATTTTCCCATAAGTTAACATGGGAGATTTTATGTACACGTTTTTTCAATTTTCTCCCAAACCACTTAACCTAGGTTAATGATAGCTCTATAAAATGGTCAAAACAAAAATTGTGTGTTTTAAAAATGTTAGGGTGAAAAGTGCAAAAAACTGGTTTTTTGAATATTTTGAAACCCCATAAACCCCCGTTCCCATGGTCAGATTTTTCTGGTTTTCGAACTTAAGTCATGAATGCCACTTTACACATTTGAGCCAATTTCATCGAAATCGGACGTTTTTTACTCAAGTTATCACATTCACGGACACACACACATATATATATATATGTACATACAAATTTGAACGAATAGTGTTTTTCCATCTGGGGACCTCAAAACAAAAAGTTATCATGGTCTCGGGCTTAGGTCTTACCATGAGACCTACGGTAATAGCTTCTTCCCTATAGGGGAAACTCGCTAAAGAGGCATTTGACATGTTTAAGACATGCTTTTTCGCAATTACTGTATACATTTCCTCAACAACATACCTATGTGATTATTCCCTCTTCATTCCCTTCCACTTTTGCTGCCTGACGCGGTTCATCCCGTACAAATATTAATTCCGTTTACGTTGGAAAAATCTGTTTACGTGATAATTTACTAGAACCATTGACTATAAATACTGAAGGAGACATCCCATCCATATAGCCCAGCTGTCCCATTGGTAGTGTATGCTAGAATTTAAAATTGAAGTAGTTTGATTAGGTCACCGACAGATTGTGCTGCTGTCAACTTTTTATTTGAGTTATTTACGTTAACTTTTCAAATATCTCCACCCCAGAAAGCAAGTGATAATCAACTTATGTTTGCTTCCTGACACACCAACTGTTGTATTATCACCTCCTTGAGAGGATAAGTAATAGTTGACAGCAGTATACTCTGTTGGTGATTGGTGTAAACTACGACCTCTTTCCATACTGGCATACAAAAAACCTAGGGACACATTTTACAATGGCAATGAGAAGTCTACTTAAATATTTATAGACAATGCTAGAACCTTACAAATTAAATACTGTAATAATATTTTTTTATCTAGCATTTATTCCTTTAATTCCAAAATCATGATTCCTCTCGAAAATATTGCCAGTACCGAATTCCGTATCGATGACTAACAGCAAAGCACGCAATGACTGCGTCACTACCAACTACAGTAACCTACGTCGTGTCGTATTGCGGCACTGCAACACAGCGCTGCCCTGCCCAGCTGTTGGCCAATACGGTATTGTACAATCGGAACGGTGAACAGTCCTGTGCGCGCATACTATTATCGCTGATTATACGCGGTTAGAGTAGTGAGTAACTGGTTGTTTGTAAATCCATAAAGTCTGGGAGAAAATGTATAACCCTTTCTTTCTAAACGATCGGTTAATGGGTTAACGTGTAGACTTTATATGGGAAGTATGGGAAAAGATTTTTCCCGAGGAAAAAGGGAATATTTCCCTACACCATACATAAAAGAGGCCTTAACGCCTTAACTTTCGCGTCAATAAAATTTTCTGCTCTTAGTCAGGTGTGCGGGAAATTAATGGGGTTTTAATTTAGAACTTTCACAGACTGAAATAAAATATGTAGTCTCATTTCAACCGTAAAATCTGTGGCCTACTTTCGTTTCTTCTCTCTTGTCGAGTTCTTCATCTCCAGATGTTTTTTTTTTTCAAAAGAACAGGGATCCTTGGAAAATCCTAATGTCCGGATTTGTTTTGATCCCAATTTCCGGTTCCTTTCGAGAACAAAAGACCCGGCGTTGAGGCGCCACAGGGCTGCCAGGGGGAGTGGAGAGGGCACTAAAACAAAAAACTGACCCCGCAGGGTCAGAGGTGACCTGCCCTTGAGCCCTAGAGTTCCAAAATTGCCACATGTGGGTCCTTTTGCCGATGGATTTATAGGGTTTAACTGTTTTTGGCGATTATTAACTAATGAATGATTTTTATGGAGGGAAAGGGCGAGTTAGAATCGAGTCAGAGCTTTGAAGGAGGGTTAGTCCAAGCGGGTTTTTACTAATTTGTATTTTGTTACAACGAGCACACATTTTCTAAATTTATCTATATTCTTTTATTATTACAAAAATACAACAATTCAGTGCTACATTCTGTGGAAAAACTCACGGACCATTTTAAATTCAATGTAATGTAACTTTCAAAGATCATAAGGGTTACTTTTTAAACTCAAAACACATCCTGGGAGAGAAAGGCTATCTGATGATACCAGTTATTACTTTTACATAATTAATTGTAGTTTTAGTGGACGAAACTGCAAAAATAAAACCAAACCGGTGTAAGATTTGGCTCTTTGCTTTGATATAAACCTTCATTCGCCTAATACAGGTTTAGAAAATGCCTTTTTGGCTGAGATACTAATATTGAAATCCATATACAGATTTGGCAGAAAACATTAATAACAACCCAAATATTTTAACTTTACGTGGAGATTATTGTAAACCTCCTACCGGTTATTTATTATACGCTATTTATCCCACTTCTAACTTAATATATGTATTATATTTAGATTTAGTCTATACTTTTTGTAAATTTGGTGTAAAGTACTGTATAATAATTACAAATTACATCCTAATCGTAAAATCGTTAAATTTCCTGTAAACACAGAATGCTGCGCCTGTGCAAATTCAACACAGCGGCTTATCTACTTCCGGCGTTAAACTATGAACTACTGTTAAAAGAAAACAATTATCGTAACTCTTTATTACGACCTATATTTCCCATACCAACGATCAGCCACAGAGAAGAAAGAATCTCAGAACAGAAAGCCTCAAACCAACTCGAGCTGAGTCAGATTTATTAAACCGATAAAAAGTTTGTTACCATAATATAACGGGTATAAAATTCATTGCTTGTAAAAGTCGGCAATAGCCGAATCATGGAATTAGTGAAAATGGTTGATTTAGTGACGGCCGGCGCGGCGGCGGTTTATGGTTCCCGCGTCGTAACAGCTGTTGTTTCCTCTCAGGTATGACAACACGGAATATGTTTTAGTTGTCTGCCAATAGTAAACCAATAGATGTTTGTTTACTTATGCTGTTGTCTCTTTTATAAAACACCCACACAGTTGGGTGGGCGGCACTCTCTGGTGAATATGTTGAATTATCAAATAATATGATACAATAGAATACAATTGAAAGAAGATCAACAACATTAAATCCGACGGGGCGGAGCCCTAAAAAACTGGAATATTCCAATGGGGGGTAGTATTCTCTGGATGAATAGGCTGTTTCCTATACAAAATTTCAGCTAGAGTTTTTAAATTTTCAGAAATTTTGGCCAGGAATTTTGTGCTTGATAGAACTATAAACATTCATATATTTAGCTTCATTATGTTATTTAGTTATTGGATTTGAGTTTTCAAGTGATTACATAAACTCAAGTGTTGTGGTATAATACCAGCGACCGAAGAATAAGACTGGCAATTGCGTGTTGAGTTCGAAGCCGGGCAGCCTCTGAGTGGTGGGGATGAATCCACGTGAATGTCCACTACCGAGAGTTGCCGTCGCTGACGCTGTCCCGGTGCTGTCTTTAATTCAAGATTATCCCTGTACGAACATATTTAATGTAATTCTTATTATTTACCTCATTACCCTCAGTGAGTAACATTTGTTTAATAACTTATTACCTTTCTCACATGAATAACATTTCTCATACGAAATATACGAGTACAATATGAAGTTTGATTGAGATTATTCCTAACTTTGAGGCTGCCTGCAGGCTAAAATAAGCATTTTGAGAAAAAATATGAAGAATACAAAATTGTTTATTATGTCTTTTCAAAAACTTTCTCACTGACAAAACTTGCCTGACCAACAAATAATAAAAAATCCTCACAGATCAACTTTTTCATGTCTAAATTAAAAACTAAAACTTGATCTCTGTTTTTAATTTTTGAGGTCATTAAAATATTTTATTTTTTACTCAAACTTAACCCATTGCTGTTGAGATACTGTTTTATTCAATTTTACAAAAAAAAATGTTATCCTAGTTCTAACTGTACGTTTAGACGGTTGTAATGAGACGCGGCGAATTAAAATTTGTGCTTGTAGTGAGTGGCCAGTAGCTGAGCCGTTTAAGCCTCTGAGTGGTGGGGGACTGGCTTCAACTACAGTAATGTATAGTGGATAGGGATTGCCAGCCTACGTTATTCTTTGGTCGCTGGGTAATACCACCACAACCCAACCTCCTGCGCAATGGTTCTTTAAATATATGCTTAAAGCATTCACAAATTCGTTTTTACTTTCTCCCCCTTATACATAGTATATGGAGAAAGTATTGTTTTCGTCAAAATTTTCGAATTTGAGTTGTTAGTGGAAATATTCGTTTTGGTGCTCCGTGAACCCAAAAAAGTGGTTTTTACGTGCTGTGTGTGTGTGTGTGTGTGTGTGTGTGTGTGTGTGTGTGTGTGTGTGTGTGTGTGTGTGTGTGTGTGTGTGTGTGTGTGTGTGTGTGTGTGTGTGTGTGTGTGTGTGTGTGTGTGTGTGTGTGTGCGTGCGCGCGCGCGCGTGTCCTTGTGTGGATGTGTACAGAGCTAGAGCCCAATGGGCCGATTTTTATGAAATTTGTTATGTAGGTACTAATCCACAATATCTCCAGGCGTTTTTTCATTTTTTGGAATTTTTGATTTTTAAGGGTAATTATCCCCCAAAAACCGCCAACAAACATGAAAAATCAAAATTTATAAAAAACGGCTCTAACGATTTTGATAAAACTTGAGTCGTTTGTAGAACTTTAGTTTTCCAACAAAATTACACCACCCGCATTTCTTTAAAAATTCGGGTTCAGAAATTACAGGACGTAAAACATCAAAAATTCAGTTTTTTTAGGATTTATTATAAAAAAAACATAAATATAAAAATATTACTTTTCACCATTAAAATAGCTAAAAAACTAAATAATTTAGTATTTTGAATTACTATTTTACGATTGCTGGTTGCGGAGAAAATTCAAATTATCATTTAGCGGTAAACGCAGTACGTTGTCCAATGTTATTCTTATGGGGAATACAAAAATTACTATTTCTCTCTTATTTACAGATAAATTTAATTCAACGTTGATATGCTTGTGAAGTTATCATTGACCAATAGAGGAAATTCGAAATATGTTGCCTCTTAATAACCGGGGGGAGGGGAGGGGGAATAGGGGGCATTTCCCCTCTTAAAACCACGTGTGTAGCAATGGATTTTGTAGTGCCTCCAAAACAGCGATTTGGGTGGATGTTCTTGAAAACAACTGGATTACAAGGTTTTCTGTACATCCGACCGTGCTTTGTATTCTATATTTAGTAGATAAAAAGTAGTGTGTTTAGTGATTCATTACAGTTGGGCTAAAAGTGAGAAAGTATGTGTCAGTTTCCTGATACCGTTTATTTAGGTATAGTAATTATCTGCAATTACAGATAAATTTGAAGGGAACAATTTTCTCCTTCAGTGCTATAACAGAGAATAATACCGCGTGCTTAAATCTTAAATCTACTCAAAACACGATCCATGAATTTAACATCAAACAATTATATTTTTGGGTTTTTTTGGTAGCGACAATTGATAGGATGTTTGGAAAGGTGGAAATTAGTGGACATTAGTGGATGACAATCAGGAGCAGGAAACATCCGAGTTGTCGGCGTCAGGTCCCATATATCAGCGTGCTGCCACAAATAGCAGACCTGTGAGTTATGGTGGGCCAGTCACTCTCTTGTCTCGTTGATGATTGTCAACAATATTTGGGAATGTGATATAAGCGATGAAGCAAATAATCTGGGTTGTTCTTCTTGTGAATGGTTAAGAAGGACGGGTCGGAATTGCATCAGTGTAAACAACTGGTTGTATTTTGTTACTACTAATTTATGTACGATTGCGCATTACATATCTTTGATATCGATGAAGGCAATCTAAATATTTCAATTAGTATTGTACAATCCCATGGTATCTCCAGGTATGTATATATTTTTATTTTAAAGGGTAATTAATTCCCAAAAATTGCTTAAAATATGAAAAACTCAACATATCTTAAAAACAGCACTAACGATTTTGATTAAAATGTGTATTGCTGATAGTTCTTACATTGTATAGTGTTTATAGTGTTTTAGGTCCATAACAAAGTTACACCACCTTTGTTTTTGAGAAAAAATTCGGGTCCAGAAATAAAAGGGCTTAACGTGTTTCAAAATTCGATATTTTTGATTTTTCATATAGAGTAACTTTCTTCAATAAAATCGATCACCAATTAATGAAGCTAAAAAAATAACAAACCAAATAACAAACAAAAAGATTACTGGTTGCGGAGGATATGTTAACTTTAGTGGTAAACGCAGTATTCGATGGTGCTCTACCTTATTTTATAGTAAAAATAAATAAGGAATTGAATGATTAAAATAGGTCTAAAAGGTAAAAAGTGTGGGTCAATTCTTTGATTTATTTATTTTATTAATCTGATTAGACAGTTTTATAGGTCGAGTATATACGATTACGATATTCGCTTACAGGTTGTCACGATACCGGGCATTTGGTTTGATTAGGTTGCTGCTGGCCAAGAGATGTACAGCGGAGATCGGTCCATTTCATCATCATGTTTGGTTTGATTAGGTTGCTGCTGGCCAAGAGATGCACAGCGGAGATCGGTCCATTTCATTATCATGTTTGGTTTGATTAGGTTGCTGCTGGCCAAGAGATGCACAGCGGAGATCGGTCCATTTCATCATCATGTTTGGTTTGATTAGGTTGCTGCTGGCCAAGAGATGCACAGCGGAGATCGGTCCATTTCATCATCATGTTTGGTTTGATTAGGTTGCTGCTGGCCAAGAGATGCACAGCGGAGATCGGTCCATTTCATCATCATGTTTGGTTTGATTAGGTTGCTGCTGGACAAGAGATGCACAGCGGAGATCGGTCCATTTCATCATCATGTTTCACACTGTGCATGCCAAAAACCCGTCTCGCGGCTGTGCTTGAGATGTTGTATTATATTTTGTAGAACAATTATACAAGTAAATATTTTGCATTCAAGTGTATATCACGCGTGTCTCTGTATTAAGAAAGGTTCTGAAATTGATAAATTATTGTTTGGATGAAATTAAAATTTAGAAAAATGTATAAAGTTTCGTTAACTATAGACTTCGCAGTATTTCCCTTTCCTAGAATATAATTCTCTTTTTTGCAACGAAAGTTTACCCGCCGTCAGATATGACAGGAGTATGTAATGGTTTCCTTACACCACTTATCTAACATTATTACGGACAGTATGGTTGTAAAATTATCCATAAAGATTTTCACTTTGAAAGCCTAAATGGATTTTCTATTACAAAAGTTAAATGGGTCTGTGAAAGTAATTTCAAACTTCCAGTAGCAATTTTCGGGCCGGTGCCATATTCCCTCTGTACGTGTACTCCGTCGTCCCATCTACCATTAAACAGACCGTTGTGATGATATATGATTTACTGTTCGACATTCAACATACAGCATGCGACATGTAGACCTATCACAGAATACGACCCGGCTCCAACTGGTGCGATGATGATTGCATTGCCTTCTGCTATATCTGCTCATCCTCCTCCTTTATATGCTCTTTCAGCAACACATTCCTTTCTCTTCCGGGTGTTTTTATAATGTAATACTATGACTAAGTGGTGCATTAAGTTCCCGTTTACTATGCACCTATTTGAATTAGTTACATTGTAAAATACCCCCGTCGCAACAAACCTGCGTACTCAGCGAATTTCCAATGCATATATATGGGTATCACTACTACCTTCAGCCACTTACCAAGTTTCACAAAAATGCATTCAGTAATAAGTGATATATAGCATTTTATTTATTATCCATAAGAATAACGTTATAATTGAGTATACAGGTTTGCTGCAAAAGGGAAGATAAGAAATGTGTTATTTTGCAATTATCAGTATAACTCAACCAGGTGAAGCTACATACCAAGTTTTATTAATTTAGGTTCATAACTAAGGGAGATATAAAACTTTACTTATTCTCCATATGAATAACATGGGGGCCGTACCTAAAATATCGGGGCAGTTTCATCGTCCCCCACCTACGGTAATAGCTTCTTCCCTATAGGGGAAATTCGATAACAAATTCTTCAACTATTAATATACGACCTGCGGGGAATGTTTACAAATTATTCTCCGGTATAGTTTTATAACGATGTTTTATTATCAACCTCGCTTATTGTAGCATGCGTATACTTTTACTGCCATTCCCCTAACTGGACCTCATTTAATCTTTCAATGCTCACCATTGCTTATCATCATTGTTATCTCATCATTCCTGAATACTAGAACCGGGTGCAACTAAACAGCAAAACAATTGAAAGTTTTCCAATTTAAAATAAGTCTTACATAAGGGTCATGCTAATAACTCATCCTTCCATACGAAAATCGTAAAAAATTGCATAAGTGTTTGTATTAACAGCGTATTTAATTCAGTAACGTTTTTAATGTGGAAATGTGCTTCCCTCCTGTCCGCGTGCGACCTTGTTTTATGTTTTCACCATCTTCGCCTGAAATGAACAGCTGATTTGTTAAAAAATATAAAAAATATATCAGCCGTTCCGTATTTTATCTCCCATGTTTACCACCTTTGCAGAAAATTGAAAAAATGAATTATTCTACATGCTGAAGACAGGCCTGAATGCAACGATCCTGGTGAAAAGTTGTGTTGGCTGGAATTGGATAATATTTAATGCAAGGGCGAGTCTCTCAAGGTTCCTGGGGTGTTTTGGCGGATGGGGATGGTCGGGGGGGCGACGGGGAGGGTCACCACAATCCGAGTTCCCCGGGGGCCCCAGGGCTGATAACTTGGACTCCGTCACTGTATTGTTACAAGACTCCAACTTGGCTCCAAGATACACTCATGCAATATTGCTTTTATTGCGCATTGATTGTAAATGCAGACCAAAGTTAAATTAAATACTGTAGGCCCTAATACCATAGTGGTTGGTGCTCGTCGAAATTCAAAAGATACCGATATTATGGTTGAATATTTCGACGGTACAGTGCAAGGAAAGTTATGTGTACAATATAGTTGTGTGTAGTGCATTGTAGAACATGTTTTCTATTCTGGGCTCGCTGTTTACGATTGATGATAAATCAATGTGATATTATTAAGTGGCAGTGGATTTATTCGTTGTTCAGTTTATATGCGTTGATTTATCGCATTGTTCAGTGCATATTACTGAAGAAATTCATAAATCCGACCAAACCTACGAGTATTCTTTTACCGCGGGTTACTGCAGTGTCAGTGTCGGGGCAATGCGTGGAAATAAACTTTGAAACAATGTATATCATACATAACTTTGTCTGAAAATGAACTTCAACTTTCTTTGTATGCATGTGCCCCTCTCAGGGACAAATAGGTTAGCATTTTAAAAATCGGATCAAGGGGCCTGGTTCGATTTCCGAGTTATCCACGACTTGTAGTGGGCTTCGGACAGCTTCCCTTAAAAGTGGTTTTTTACAAATTGCCTCTTTCAGTGAAATAATAAAAACTACTTCTCAATGAGCCGGGAAAATAAGTTTTCCTTTTCCCCGGTTATTTGTCAACGTTAACGTTTTGTTATTGTGTTGCAGCTAAACAGAGAAGCCACTTCCAAGTCGGAATCAGAGCAAGCGAACGGTTTCATCGAGAAGACGCCAATCTACGTGACTGCCTACCCTCCCAGTCAGACCACCACCTCCACCACCACCGCCAAACCGCCGGTCCCCGCCACCGCCAGCAGCCCAGGCGCAGCGCCCCCAGGCGCCACCCAGGACCTAGAGCTCACGCAGGAGCTGCCCGCGGCGCCCCCCAACCCCGTCCCGGCGCCACCGGGCCGCACGGAGGTGCTCATCGGCCAGGATGTCACTCCCACCGCCGACACCAGAGTAAAAACCACCGCTATCGTCGAAAACCACCGGGGACTTTCCGTCTCTGACGATAACGTTGCCAGGTAAGACACGTTTCTGTGAATGTTAACTGAAGAGGAGGAGGATAGTTTGTGATGAATGGGATTACTCACGGTCAAGGAGGTGTATTGGTATACTGGAGGGAACACTGTTCGACAAAATTGCGAGCCGCCGGTGCGGCGCCGCCAATCGAGGAAAATTAACTAGTCGATTACCTAGAACAAGCCAACAATGTGAATGAAACTCAAACGAATCGCGATTAAATTACTTTGTATCAGTAAATCACTTTGTATGTTGTTTAGAATACACACACGAGCCAAGAGAAAATAAATGTTATCCGTATTTTGATTTTAAAATGTATGGTTTTACAATACCTGTTCTGTCCAGTTCATATATGAATAATCATATAATATTACTGCAGTTTCGACATTAATATGTCATCATCAGATCTTAATGTATAAAACACGGCTTATTTTCAATAAAAACGTTGTCAAAATGTTAAATTTTACAAACACAAAAACTGACACATAATAAATTCAAACATAAAAAACACATAACATTTATACATGGACAAGGCCACTCCTTGCATGCTGGCCAGCAGGTAACAGATCCCCTGCCTGCCTGCCAGGCGGTTGGGGTGATGATGACATATATGGTTGTAAAACCATATTTTAAGTTCAATTCCAGTTCAGGGGCTAAACACCAAAATGGAACGGTTCGTCTAGAACCACACTTTAGCGCTTATAAGTTAATTATAAGTTAATTCTTCCCCTTGAACAAATATTACTATATATTCTAATAATTTCCTTTTGTAAAATGACGAAGGCAGAGAAAATGAGCTATTTAATTTGAATCTCTTTACAATACGATACGAATAGTACAATTTTCAAGTGAAGCGGTCTATTAAAACTCAAGATCTAATTCTTAAAATAAAGACACGACTGAATTTAAGTGTAATAACCTATTTCCATTTTACTACTTCAGGAAATGACAAATAGTTCACTCAGCTACTCATACACATCTTTTACTCTAATGTTAATATGTATGTGTGTGTATGTAATGCCGTTCGTGAGCATGTAGTTTTAATTTATTTCAATTCAATTCAGATCAGTTTGTTTACTTACCCTCATAAATCAACATGGACAATAATTTCCCTCAATATAAATACGAAACAATACAGTAAGTAGATGTGAAATACGGGGGAGGCATACTATTCGGCGCTTTTTCCCCATGTTATTCTTATGGGGATCAGTTTTTGGACCGACACCCGATCCCGCCTTACACAAGTTTCCTTGTTGGCCTATATTAATACCCAACCCTTGCCTATATTAAATATATTGTCCCCATCCCTCCTCTATATTTTTTAAAATTAATTTTCAAATTTAGGCTAAAAAACTATCTTTAGTGTTTATGGTGTGATTTGTTTAAAACTTGGATATGTTATTTTCGTAGGCAAGTGTTTTAATAAATTACACTTACATTTCCCAAATTCACTATTACAGTCAAATTAAAAATTATTTTTGAAAAATACTATAGTGCCAATTGCCAACTTCTTTATTAAATGTCCGATTTGTCTGCAATTTGGATATGTTATTGTCGTAGGCAAGTGTTTTAATAAATTACACTTACATTTCCCAAATTCACTATTACAGTCAAATTAAAAATTATTTTTGAAAAATACTGCCAATTGCCAACTTCTTTATTAAATGTCCGATTTATTTAAAATTTGGATATGCTATTGACCTAGGCAAGTGTTTTAATAAATTTCACTTACATATCCCAAATTCACTATTACGGTCAAATTAAAAAATATTTTTGAAAAATACTGCCAATTGCCAACTTCTTTATTTACTGTCCGATTTATTTAAAATTTAGATATGTTATTGTTATAGGCAAGTGTTTTAATAAATTACACTTACATTTCCCAAATTCACTATTACAGTCAAATTAAAAATTATTTTTGAAAAATACTGCCAATTGCCAACTTCTTTATTTACTGTCCGATTTGTTTAAAATTTAGATATGTTATTGTTATAGACAAGTGTTTTAATAAATTAGCCTTACATTTCCCAAATTCACTATTACAGTCTAATTAAAAAATATTTTTGAAAAATACTGCCAATTGCCAACTTCTTTATTTACTGTCCGATTTGTTTAAAATTTGGATATGTTATTGTTGTAGGCTAGTGTATATGCACCATCCACATTTTACAAATATTGCGGTTAAATTTTAAAAAATTTGGAAAAATACTGCCAATTGGCAACTTCTTTATTTATGGTCTGATTTGTTTAAAATTTATATATGTCATTATTCTAGGCTAGTGTATATGTACCATCCACATTTGACAAATTAACTATAATGGTCAAATTTAAAAAATATTTTGAAAAATATACTAACAATTTCAAACTTCTTTATTTACTGTCTGATTTATTTTCGGATATGTTATAGCTCTTATATAGGTAACAAGACCACACTACCACACATTCCACTACCCATTTGTCTTTTTTGTTTGTTTATTTTGCTGTAATCCCAAAACTGACTTTGCTGTTTATTGTCCGATTTGCCTACACTTTGGATATTGTCCTAAGCATTTATTGTCTGATTTATTTTTGGATGTGTTATAGCCCCCAACTATTATATCTAAAATTACAATATTATTTCCACCTATAATACAGTTGATGTGTTGTTTGTTTTGCCGCAACCTAAAAACTAACATTGGTATTTGTGTTTTTACAAAACTATATTTTGTAAATTACTTCCAATAACTCCTTTATTTACTTTTCGACTTGTTATATCCCCTTATATCTAAATTTACCGTATATTATTTACCTTTTAGTGCTGTTTTGTCGTAACCAAACTTTGGATATGACTGCAATATATTACTGGCCATTGCATAAGTAAATACCCCATTTCCAAATTCACTATTACGGTTGGATTAAAAAAAATAAATACAAGCTATTATATACATCCAGTAATATATATCCACAATTATGGTCAGAACTGCCTAAATTTTTGATATGTTTTAAGCCAATGCAAAAAATAAATTTTTAAAACCCAAAACACTAATCTTTCTTTGTGCTTGTTTGGAGTAGTCTTTATTTTATCCAACTTAATTTTAATTTTGCAGTTAAAATCAAACTTCCCACATTCTAGCTCCCTTTCCAGCCAGTGGTTGGAGACATAAAGGTTACGAATATTTTCAAACTGTACAATATATCTTTTTCTACCCCTATGTTGGACTTGTTTAATAGCGCACCATATTCCAAATCCTCCAGTCTACTACATTCTTTAAATTTAACATTGCCTTTAATATCTTGCATCTCTATGTCTTCTTGTCCAACATCCCAATCATTGTTACGGAAACTTTCTATTTTTGGAAAGGAATTGCCATAAAATGTTGCGGTTCCGTTAGTGTTAAAGCTTGCAAGTGGCTCGTTGGTAGGTAGATAAATAATGTCCAAATCACCACCGTATGGCAACACGCTATAACCTTGCCTATTCTTATTTATCTCTATAAACACAGTTTTCAGACACCTTTAACATAGTATACACCCCTCCGCCCATCCTTTTCTGCCAACACTCCCACAAACTTGTTTACTACAAACGCATACACTATATAATGTCCATAATGCTCTAGATCCTCGTCGCAGGAAGTAATCTTTTAATTTATCCTCTCTTTCCCTTCTTTCTTTAGCCAACTGTGCTTTGTATTCCTCTGCAACAGTATTTTCCACATATTCCAATGTCTTCTAATTCCAATTTCCTCTTTTTGGAACAACTCTCTAAAAAAGGCTTGGAAAGTGGCTCTATTTCTTTAATAGTGTATGGGTACAGTTTATTGGTCCGGCTTCTTAAAACGTAGGGAGTAAGGTTAGGACTTTCCACTAAGCCTAATTCTTCTAAATTGATGTGTTTAGGTATAGTGGAGAAAGTATTTGATTTTGTAAAACATGTGCCCCCAGATTTGATGTAACACTTATGCTTTACACTTATGGCATCCTCCTCTATTACCTCTACATAGTTAGTTGGTAAACAGTTAAAGCTAAATGCAGATAGAGCATACTTTATTAACTTTTCCCTTTGTGTACTATCTTTTGGCAGTTTTAGTTGTACTCCAGTTATCTTCTTCGTATTACTATTACCCCAATATGCATCGTTAAACACTAAACAACAACTGTTTTGTAATTGATTGGCAACTTTCACCCACATCTTATGCAGAGGTACAGCATAGAATGGAGCATTTTGAAAGTACCGTTTGTTGTCTTCTATTAGACTTAAACAATCTCTTAAAGGTTCAAACCCTTTACCAAAACCTCTACAATAGTTATAGATTGTTGCCTCTAACCTTGTTATTCCATTCTCTCTAGATAGTTTAGACGAGAACGTTTCTTTTAGTCTCGCATCTGGACGTTTACAAAGTTTATTATATGGTTTCCTATACTTTTAATTACTCCAGGGCTTGTAATCTGGCATATAAATTTATTATATATTTTTACCCTGCTATTTACATTAAACCATGTTAAACAGTCTTTACTAACATTATCTACAATAACATTATATCCATTCGCCCCTTGGTAGCAAAAGTTAAAGTTTTCTGTAAGATATTGGCACATTTCCTCTTTATTAAATATTCCAGCCAAATCTAGTGTTATATCGAAATCCACAAGATAGTACATTTCTTTTTCCAGATCTTGCAGTATCTTTGGAAGATCTTCCAACAAATCCTTAATTTTAACATTTGCAAGCTCTATTTTATAGGGAATTGCTATAGGATCATCATACTTTTGTTTAATTTGGTCAATATCTTTCTTTATTATTTGTAACACACCCTCGCTTTGGGAGAATGGTAGTTTGGCCACAACACCATGTCGAGCTAAAGAGAACTTTTTAAATATTCCTCGTAAGTAGCTATTAAACGAGCCACATATTTCCTTCTTAACTTTAAATTTATTCCGAACGTCCCCATCACAATCCGTAACATTGGTTATCTTAACTAACATTAAGTTATCACAAAACGCATCCGTTATAGATGTTAAGTTATTTAATTTTGTTTCGCCCTCGCAATAGTTTATATTACCTATGTCTGTAAGAAGGTTATTATTACGTAGATTTTCTAATAAAAACCATATACCGAATCTTTCGTTAGTAGGTTTAATACAATTTCCCAATGAATGGCTAACAGAGTACATTTCTTTTATACAAAAAAGTAGCGGAAACATGTAAACAGGACAGATTACACTATAGGTATATATGTGTTGTAAATATATTTTATATAAACATAGGCGAGTGGTAAGTGTAACATGTAAGTGGACACCCACATGCAAATATGGAATACCCACAAATTCGACTAAATAAGTTTATAGTCTCAATATAATTAACATATTAACATTAGTACCCAAATTGTCGAAATTCTATAATTCTATTCTTAGTCCTTGTATTAGGTTTTGTACTATTAAACCCTACATCCTGTGCAGTAGAGTAATATATGTATTTAATACGCACATTCTACAAGACCTATACATCTGTTGTATAAGCAGCAGAATAGACGTCTCATTGTGTTGTTGTAAAGTAAAACATAATTGTGCTGGATACAACCGGCCAGATATTAGACAGGAAATGTGTTGGAAGTGTATTGCCAAAGACAAACACCACATAGTGCAGCATGTAATCAATCCATTACTATTTAGACAAAGGTCAGTATTGGTACAACATCCGATATATTAGCCAAACCCAGTCCAAACATTGTGTCCTCAAAATGTTATGATTGTGTTAAATTTGTTTATATTACATATATTTCTTACACAATTTACAAAATATTTTTTGTGTCAGTTGACAGAACCTGTAAAGTTGTGTAAAATGGCTGTAAACCAGTATCTGTGCCTGTGTCGTAATGTGTTGGAGTGTGTTATTGTGTCTCTGCATTTGTGTTGTTTTATAAACTTTAAATATTACTATGTCCTTATACTCTTACTATTTATGTTACTATAATATTAATTTTTTACTGTTTGTTTTCCAAGTTTGATTGTGGATTTGGCTAATATATCGGATGTTGTACCAATACTGACCTTTGTCTAAATAGTAATGGATTGATTACATGCTGCACTATGTGGTGTTTGTCTTTGGCAATACACTTCCAACACATTTCCTGTCTAATATCTGGCCGGTTGTATCCAGCACAATTATGTTTTACTTTACAACAACACAATGAGACGTCTATTCTGCTGCTTATACAACAGATGTATAGGTCTTGTAGAATGTGCGTATTAAATACATATATTACTCTACTGCACAGGATGTAGGGTTTAATAGTACAAAACCTAATACAAGGACTAAGAATAGAATTATAGAATTTCGACAATTTGGGTACTAATGTTAATATGTTAATTATATTGAGACTATAAACTTATTTAGTCGAATTTGTGGGTATTCCATATTTGCATGTGGGTGTCCACTTACATGTTACACTTACCACTCGCCTATGTTTATATAAAATATATTTACAACACATATATACCTATAGTGTAATCTGTCCTGTTTACATGTTTCCGCTACTTTTTTGTATAAAAGAAATGTACTCTGTTAGCCATTCATTGGGAAATTGTATTAAACCTACTAACGAAAGATTCGGTATATGGTTTTTATTAGAAAATCTACGTAATAATAACCTTCTTACAGACATAGGTAATATAAACTATTGCGAGGGCGAACCAAAATTAAATAACTTAACATCTATAACGGATGCGTTTTGTGATAACATAATGTTAGTTAAGATAACCAATGTTACGGATTGTGATGGGGACGTTCGGAATAAATTTAAAGTTAAGAAGGAAATATGTGGCTCGTTTAATAGCTACTTACGAGGAATATTTAAAAAGTTCTCTTTAGCTCGACATGGTGTTGTGGCCAAACTACCATTCTCCCAAAGCGAGGGTGTGTTACAAATAATAAAGAAAGATATTGACCAAATTAAACAAAAGTATGATGATCCTATAGCAATTCCCTATAAAATAGAGCTTGCAAATGTTAAAATTAAGGATTTGTTGGAAGATCTTCCAAAGATACTGCAAGATCTGGAAAAAGAAATGTACTATCTTGTGGATTTCGATATAACACTAGATTTGGCTGGAATATTTAATAAAGAGGAAATGTGCCAATATCTTACAGAAAACTTTAACTTTTGCTACCAAGGGGCGAATGGATATAATGTTATTGTAGATAATGTTAGTAAAGACTGTTTAACATGGTTTAATGTAAATAGCAGGGTAAAAATATATAATAAATTTATATGCCAGATTACAAGCCCTGGAGTAATTAAAAGTATAGGAAACCATATAATAAACTTTGTAAACGTCCAGATGCGAGACTAAAAGAAACGTTCTCGTCTAAACTATCTAGAGAGAATGGAATAACAAGGTTAGAGGCAACAATCTATAACTATTGTAGAGGTTTTGGTAAAGGGTTTGAACCTTTAAGAGATTGTTTAAGTCTAATAGAAGACAACAAACGGTACTTTCAAAATGCTCCATTCTATGCTGTACCTCTGCATAAGATGTGGGTGAAAGTTGCCAATCAATTACAAAACAGTTGTTGTTTAGTGTTTAACGATGCATATTGGGGTAATAGTAATACGAAGAAGATAACTGGAGTACAACTAAAACTGCCAAAAGATAGTACACAAAGGGAAAAGTTAATAAAGTATGCTCTATCTGCATTTAGCTTTAACTGTTTACCAACTAACTATGTAGAGGTAATAGAGGAGGATGCCATAAGTGTAAAGCATAAGTGTTACATCAAATCTGGGGGCACATGTTTTACAAAATCAAATACTTTCTCCACTATACCTAAACACATCAATTTAGAAGAATTAGGCTTAGTGGAAAGTCCTAACCTTACTCCCTACGTTTTAAGAAGCCGGACCAATAAACTGTACCCATACACTATTAAAGAAATAGAGCCACTTTCCAAGCCTTTTTTAGAGAGTTGTTCCAAAAAGAGGAAATTGGAATTAGAAGACATTGGAATATGTGGAAAATACTGTTGCAGAGGAATACAAAGCACAGTTGGCTAAAGAAAGAAGGGAAAGAGAGGATAAATTAAAAGATTACTTCCTGCGACGAGGATCTAGAGCATTATGGACATTATATAGTGTATGCGTTTGTAGTAAACAAGTTTGTGGGAGTGTTGGCAGAAAAGGATGGGCGGAGGGGTGTATACTATGTTAAAGGTGTCTGAAAACTGTGTTTATAGAGATAAATAAGAATAGGCAAGGTTATAGCGTGTTGCCATACGGTGGTGATTTGGACATTATTTATCTACCTACCAACGAGCCACTTGCAAGCTTTAACACTAACGGAACCGCAACATTTTATGGCAATTCCTTTCCAAAAATAGAAAGTTTCCGTAACAATGATTGGGATGTTGGACAAGAAGACATAGAGATGCAAGATATTAAAGGCAATGTTAAATTTAAAGAATGTAGTAGACTGGAGGATTTGGAATATGGTGCGCTATTAAACAAGTCCAACATAGGGGTAGAAAAAGATATATTGTACAGTTTGAAAATATTCGTAACCTTTATGTCTCCAACCACTGGCTGGAAAGGGAGCTAGAATGTGGGAAGTTTGATTTTAACTGCAAAATTAAAATTAAGTTGGATAAAATAAAGACTACTCCAAACAAGCACAAAGAAAGATTAGTGTTTTGGGTTTTAAAAATTTATTTTTTGCATTGGCTTAAAACATATCAAAAATTTAGGCAGTTCTGACCATAATTGTGGATATATATTACTGGATGTATATAATAGCTTGTATTTATTTTTTTTAATCCAACCGTAATAGTGAATTTGGAAATGGGGTATTTACTTATGCAATGGCCAGTAATATATTGCAGTCATATCCAAAGTTTGGTTACGACAAAACAGCACTAAAAGGTAAATAATATACGGTAAATTTAGATATAAGGGGATATAACAAGTCGAAAAGTAAATAAAGGAGTTATTGGAAGTAATTTACAAAATATAGTTTTGTAAAAACACAAATACCAATGTTAGTTTTTAGGTTGCGGCAAAACAAACAACACATCAACTGTATTATAGGTGGAAATAATATTGTAATTTTAGATATAATAGTTGGGGGCTATAACACATCCAAAAATAAATCAGACAATAAATGCTTAGGACAATATCCAAAGTGTAGGCAAATCGGACAATAAACAGCAAAGTCAGTTTTGGGATTACAGCAAAATAAACAAACAAAAAAGACAAATGGGTAGTGGAATGTGTGGTAGTGTGGTCTTGTTACCTATATAAGAGCTATAACATATCCGAAAATAAATCAGACAGTAAATAAAGAAGTTTGAAATTGTTAGTATATTTTTCAAAATATTTTTTAAATTTGACCATTATAGTTAATTTGTCAAATGTGGATGGTACATATACACTAGCCTAGAATAATGACATATATAAATTTTAAACAAATCAGACCATAAATAAAGAAGTTGCCAATTGGCAGTATTTTTCCAAATTTTTTAAAATTTAACCGCAATATTTGTAAAATGTGGATGGTGCATATACACTAGCCTACAACAATAACATATCCAAATTTTAAACAAATCGGACAGTAAATAAAGAAGTTGGCAATTGGCAGTATTTTTCAAAAATATTTTTTAATTAGACTGTAATAGTGAATTTGGGAAATGTAAGGCTAATTTATTAAAACACTTGCCTATAACAATAACATATCTAAATTTTAAACAAATCGGACAGTAAATAAAGAAGTTGGCAATTGGCAGTATTTTTCAAAAATAATTTTTAATTTGACTGTAATAGTGAATTTGGGAAATGTAAGTGTAATTTATTAAAACACTTGCCTATAACAATAACATATCTAAATTTTAAATAAATCGGACAGTAAATAAAGAAGTTGGCAATTGGCAGTATTTTTCAAAAATATTTTTTAATTTGACCGTAATAGTGAATTTGGGATATGTAAGTGAAATTTATTAAAACACTTGCCTAGGTCAATAGCATATCCAAATTTTAAATAAATCGGACATTTAATAAAGAAGTTGGCAATTGGCAGTATTTTTCAAAAATAATTTTTAATTTGACTGTAATAGTGAATTTGGGAAATGTAAGTGTAATTTATTAAAACACTTGCCTACGACAATAACATATCCAAATTGCAGACAAATCGGACATTTAATAAAGAAGTTGGCAATTGGCACTATAGTATTTTTCAAAAATAATTTTTAATTTGACTGTAATAGTGAATTTGGGAAATGTAAGTGTAATTTATTAAAACACTTGCCTACGACAATAACATATCCAAGTTTTAAACAAATCACACCATAAACACTAAAGATAGTTTTTTAGCCTAAATTTGAAAATTAATTTTAAAAAATATAGAGGAGGGATGGGGACAATATATTTAATATAGGCAAGGGTTGGGTATTAATATAGGCCAACAAGGAAACTTGTGTAAGGCGGGATCGGGTGTCGGTCCAAAAACTGATCCCCATAAGAATAACATGGGGAAAAAGCGCCGAATAGTATGCCTCCCCCGTATTTCACATCTACTACAGTACTGGTAAACAGCTACAGGAAATATCCCAGTTTTGGAAATTGGGGGTCGTTTGGCAAATCTAGAGATGTGCGGACAGTTCGTCGGTCTTTTCTTTGAATAAAACATCAGTTCTCAGTTCTCGGCCGCCTGTGCGCCAGCTGGTGGTTTTGCCCTTATCCCACCTACAGGAAAGTGCACCTTTTTTAAAATATCTCGCTCTGAGAGAACAAAAATAATTTCTCTATCTTCTTTTTATATAATTCTGTAAGCGAAATTTTAAAGTCAAAATTGTTGGAGTTTGGCAAATCGCAGGATGGTTGGAGATGGCTTAAATTAAAGGTCTTGATCTTAGGGACTCGGGAAAAATAGCAGTATTTCTAAAAAGTCCCCAGCAAATGAGAGATTACGTAAAACATCCCCCAAAAGAAAAGCCTGGGGATTTAAAAACGTCTGTTTGTTTACATTAAAACATGTGATTAAGTGTCTACTTTGTTTACGAACTGGCATGCGCTGAAATCAGATGAGGCAGAGTATTAGAGCAAGGTTAGGGACTTGGCCCCTTCAAGCCACTAGTCTTTATATATAATTCTATAAGCGAAATTTTTAAGTCAAAATTGTGGGAATTTGGCAAAACGCAGGATGATGCGAGACGTCTCAAATTAAAGATATTGGTCCCAGGGAACCGGGAAAAATAGCGGTACAGTAAAACCTCGATCAACCGTCACTCTTCAAACCGTCACTCTCTGTTATCCGTCGTCCGTCTATGAGAATATTACTATTTATTAGATTCAGGATTTGCGCCTTACGGCTTAGTCTGAGCGTCTATATGAGCTATTATCCTATACTCTAATATGAGTAAGGTTTGCTTGCTTGCTTGCATGCTTGCTTGCTTGCGACACGGATCCCAAAAACGGCTCCAACGATTTCCTTCAAATGTTCGAAATAATTAATTTCTGGGATAAAAATAAGTTCTACAGGTCTCATCCCGAGGAAAAATCAAATAATGTAAAAAAACTAAAATGAAAATTTAAAAAAATTAACATTGGGCTTATGGAGTTTCAAATCAAAACAAAAGAATTGTAACAGCTGTTCATAATCAACCAGGGAACTGTCAAAGTAATAACTCATGTTGTTTATGATTATTAACATGTGGTTTCCTGAGAGCAGAGATTAAAAGATTAGAGTGAAGATTACATAAATAGATTAGTAAATTAAATCAAAGGGAAATTGAGCTGTAAATAACAACTGGAGTGACCTTAAAAATGTAGAAAAGAGGCAAATGAGTTAAACAAATCTGATTATCAGTAGGGGAAGTGGTGAGATATTTCTCCAAGTCATCTAAACAAACTGACTGGCCTTCTCCCGAGCAAAGCTCGGCCCCCCAGGTACTATTATTTAAAACAACATAAATATGTATGTAGTGGGAAGTATTATCCTTTTGTACACAGTTTATTTTCATTTCTCTGCCAAACATTTTAAAATTTAGTTACTGATGAACACGTTTATAATATGATGTTTCTATTGTCCGTCTATTCAGTTATCCGTCACAGTCCCGGTCCCAAAGGTGACGGTTAATAGAGGTCCCACTTTATTTCTACAAAGTTACTAGCAAACGAGAAATAACGTAAGGCATCCCCCATAAGAAAAGCATGGGGTTTGAAAAAACGTCTGCTTTGTCTACATTAAAACATGTGATTAAGTATTTATTTTGTTTACGAACTGAAATGTGTTCCTACTTGGAGAAAGGTTAGGGGCTATCGCCCTTTCAAGCCACTAGTCTTTATATATAATTCTATAAGCGAAATTTAAGTGAAAATTGTGAGAGTTTGGCAAATCGCAGGATGATGGGAGACGGCTCAAATTAAAGGTCTTGATCCTAGGGACTCGGTAAAAATAGCAGAATTTCTTAAAAGTTTACGTGGTGTGAGAAATTACGCAAAACATCCCCCATAAGAAAAGCATAGGGATTTTAAAACGTCTGCTTTGTTTACATTAAAACACGTGATTACACTTTGCTTACGAACTGACATATGTTCTTTTACTTATATTGTTTTATTTTCCTCAGCATGTAAATAGTAAAAAAAAATCAATTACCTTAATAAAGTAACTGCAACACAATTTAAAGTATGTACTACTTTTATTAATCAACACTAATGTACTGTTAATACAATGTTAAGACATTCTTGCCCAAAGCGGATAGTACATTAACTAAATTTGCAGTAAGGCAGAGTATTGTAGCAAGGTTAGGGGCTATGGCCCCTTCAAGCCACTAGTCATATACATAATTCTATAAGCGAAATCCTTAAGCCAAAATTGTGGGAGTTTGGCAAAACGCAGGATGATGGGAGACGGCTCAAATTAAAGGTCTCGATCCCAGGGACACTAGAAAAATAGCAGAACTTCTTCAAGGTTACAACCAAACGATAACTAACGTAAAACATCCGCCATAAGAAAAGCATGGAGATTTAAGAACGTCTGCTTGTTTACTTTAAAACATGTGATTAAGTGACTCCTATGTTTACAAACTGGCATGTTTTCCTAAAAATCAGATAGGGCAGAGTATTGGAGCCAGGTTGGGGCTATGGCTGCTTCAAGCCACTAGTGTAATTTTATTTTCCTCAGCATGTAAATAATAAACATATTAGATGAAACAGAGTATCAGAGCAAGATTAGGGGCTTTGGCCCTTCAAGCCACTAATTATCTATAATTCTGTAAGTGAAATGTTTAAGTCAAAATTGTGGGAGTTTGGGAAATCGCAGGATGATGGGAGACGGCTCAAATTAAAGGTCTCGATCCCAGGGACTCGAGAAAAATAGCAGAACTTCTACAAAGTTACAAGCAAACGAGAAATAACGTAAAACATCCGCTATAAGAAAAGCATGGAGATTTAAAAACGTGTGCTTGTTTACTTTAAAACATGTGATTAAGTGACTCCTATGTTTACAAACTGGCATGTGTTCCTAAAAATCAGATAGGGCAGAGTATTGGAGCCAGGTTAGGGGCTATGGCCCCTTCAAGCCACTAGTATAATTTTATTTTTCTCAGCATGTAAATATAAACATATTAGATGAGACAGAGTATTAGAGCAAGATTAGGGGCTTTGGCCCCTTCAAGCCACTAGTTATATATAATTCTGTAAGTGAAATGTTTAAGTCAAAATTGTGGGAGTTTGGGAAATCGCAGGATGATGGGAGACGGCTCAAAATCCCATCATAAGGTCTTGATCCCAGGGACTCGGGAAAAATGACAGGATTTATAAAAAGCTACTAGCAAACGAGAAATAACGTAAAACATCCCCCACAAGAAAAGCATGGGGATTTAAAAACGTCTGCTTTGTTTACCTTAAAACTTGTGATCCTACTTATAATGTTCTATTTCCCTCAGCATGAAAATCAGGTGATGCGAGTATTGGAGAAAGGTTAGGGGCTTTGGCCCCTTCAAGCCACTAGTAAGACATACCGGTAATTTTATTTCTTCAATCTATGAAATTGTCATGGCGATGACATAAGAAAATGTGATTTTAGTGGACGTGTTCGGAAATACCACCTAACCATAGTTATAACTATATCGGTGGTATTTCCGAACACGTCCACTAAAATCACATTTTCTTATGTCATCGCCATGACAATTTCATAAATTGAAGAAATAAAATTACCGGTATGTCTTACTAGTGGCTATAACAATATGTTCGCAACCTGTTCAAGCTGTTTTCATGTTCTGGGAGAAAAATAGGTGAGATATGTGGAAATTAATATTTGGAGCGATTATGCATTATTGGTGCAATAATGTTTGCATCCTTCAACTAGCGTCCAGACACACAGTGAAAACTATTATACTACAATCCAAGGACAATTTCACCTTTTTTAGCAAAACAAATCCTTAAAAAATGTAGCGACGAGGAAAGGGAAAATTGCGGAGTGCATTGTTCATTGAACGTACAGAAATTCTCTTCTGTGATGAAGGCTCTTCAGTCAATACATTTTTCGCGTTTCTATTTGCTTTCCTCATAAGGCCAGTGATAGTGTTAAAAGCCCGCCCCTCCTCAACAGTATATCCGATGTCGTGTGTTTTTATGGCTGATTTTAAAGAGGAAAAACATCTAGCGATTTCAGTAAGCGATGTTGGTATCACAAATAATAATTGTAGTCAAATTCAAGAATAATGGCGACGATTTATCCATGGGAGAACTATTTGTGGTATCGAAATTCTGTTCACTGAAATCACTATGTATTTTTTTGCTCTTATGGCGAACTATATATAATCATTTTCGGATAATCCATTGAGGATGGGTGGTAACATTGGTCTTATGTGAGAAACAGGTAGAACTAATTAAATTAGTACTTAATAAAAATTTGCTTAAAAGATAATACCAGCGTTAAAAAATATTATTTTAAATTTCTAAAAGGTGGCAAAGCAAGCGCATCAACACTGTTATTCTGGATCCTGGACAGTAGTTTAGTGCCTTTGTAGGGACAGACAAAGATGATTTGTATATGGCCGGAGGAAGGACACAGGACGCAGGTATGTGCGACGTTGCCAAGTCGTGCTGCCATTCGCAACACGTCAAACCTCACGCGCGTTACTTTACGCCTCAGAATTTAGTTTGACCCTGTGATGGATTCACAGCCCGTTTTCTTTTCAACTCACAATAACATCGTAGAGCTAAACAAAACACACACAGCATAACCATCTATAAAGAACAGCAATTTATTTTCATATATTTGTTATACTGTCTAAATAATGATTCTCAAATATAATTGGTTGGTTGATGTATTTGTGGTTATGGTATTTGTTTTTATATAATACGTTATACGTTATGTTATATATTATCTAGCGTATTTTTGTTTGTGTGATTTACTTTAAGCTTATTCATGGCCGTAGCTGATCAGTAATTAAGTTCAATGGAAGGAAGTAGACACATAAAAACTTCATAAGTATTCAAATTTTGCTGCATTTATCAAATTATAAATATAGCATAAAAGTATAAAGTGTAAACAACTTCACTTGAGTATATGAGCTTCAGTCAATTACCACTATTGATGTAGTATACTTCTGATTTACACTTCTGATTCTACGGTATGCAATTTATCAACACCGTTCGCTGTGATGTTCGTTGGTTTAGACGATTAGGAATGAAATATTGTGACCCCCGCGTATAACGAATTTACATTAGAAATATAAATATGTTTACTTTGTAGCTGACGTCACAGTGGGATACAGTTGAATACGCAGCAGGCACAGAATAACAATCACTATAGGCATAAATTAAGCATACTCCTAAGGAGTATGCTTAATCTATGCTATAGGTTTACTAATCTACTACACATTAACATCCATTAATTAAATTTGTATACGTCTCCTCACAGTTTTATTCATTTAGACCTTAGGGGTTATACACATATTACGTAATGCACAGTGGGGTGGAGGGGGTATGCCGAAGCGTTATGTGGTTGAGGGGGGGTTGATCAACGTTACGTAACGCACACAATTTACCCAGACAGAAAAACTAAAAACGAGTTTTCACGCAGCACGCTGACGTGAGGGAAGTGAATTTACACATAAAAACTTTTAAAACTCAAAACCAGTGTAAAAACATACATTTTTCCAATTTTTATTGAAATCTGAAAACACTGATTTTTTGGCTGTTCTGATACTCCTGGTTTTATTTACTTGCAAAGCTGGGAATACAATTTTGCGCATTATAAGGTTAGGAGAGGGTCCAGACAGGCTTGAAAGTAGGCGTGAGGTTGCTGGGGATAGTAAAAGTACTATAATAAAGGAATAACAGGCTTTTCTAGTGTAAAACCCCCATAAGACAACGTACTGTGTTTAGCCGATACACATTTTCTTTGATAACTCGGTAAGTATTTAAGCTAGAATGACGAGAGAGGGCTTAAAAGTTTCGCCTCACTAATTCCCATCTTTGTACATGAATTAATTTTACATCTGGGGCTTTTATGACCTTTTTTGGGCCCAACAACTCGAAATTTGAAAGATTAACCCCCAAAAAATGGGTTTAGAGTTTTCCGATTGTTTTGCCCTACGAACTTGTCCAACAGATTATAGAAAGGAACGTTCCTACCGAATTTGAAGTAAATCGGACAAAAAATGCGACCGCTAGAGTGCATATATATATATATATATATATATATATATATATATATATATATATATACTGTATATATTATTATATATACAATTATAATAATTAGATATAATATATATATAATTATTAATATTATATATAATAATTATATATACAATTATTGTATATATAATATATATACAATTTTGAACGACCCCCCAAAACGTGTTCAGGGGGTCACGTTAGGAACTTCTATGGTGGTCCCGGGCTTAAGTTTCACCGTGCGGGTCATGCTAATAGTTCACTTTCCAAAGGAAATTCACTAATAAACACACAACGTGTTTTGAGTAAGTTCTATGTTTTTCAGCTTTGTTTTATATTGTAACATCACGACATGATACAGTATTGTGCAGTGCCACCACCCACGTCTTGAGTTTCGGTCTTTGTCGCACTCAAAAAATTGTTCGTATCAATTTTGATTTGAAAAATGTTATTAAAAAAGGTTATTAAAAGGAAGACATTAAAAGCTGAATGATTATATCTATTGTTATATTATTTATTTGCCTGAGGATTTAATATCTTCCTTTCTCTTACTAAATTAAATTCAGTTGGTACTAGGAAATAGTTTATGCGAGGGGGTTGGTAGCCCTGTGAGGGGGAGGGAGCTGCAGGTGACGCGTCAGGTGGTGGTTGGGGGGGGTGAGGACCCCACCTGCATTCTTGAATGGCTTTGTACCCTCTGCCTCCTGCCTCTGCAAGTGCCAGTCCTTCTGTGCGTCTGTCTTGTGTGTGTAGTATTGTTGAACGCACGACAGGTGGAGGAGGAGGACTTTGGCCCTGCCGAGGATTTTGAGTACTGATCTTGAGCACTGAGACTGAGGTCACGTGATACTTAAAAGTAGAGCAAATCTACTTTATCCTAGGAAAGTAGGTGGATATTAATGATTTATATACTTACACCAGGTGGCTCGGTCAGTATATTCCAACTTGAATAACACTGCCTCAAAGGAGATTTACCCTGTAACCGAGCGGTATAGTCAGTCAATATCCATTAGCTGTAGCAGTAGCATGAAAAATCAAACAAATTGGGGAGTGAAAGATTTACGAATATTTCGCGAACTGAGGGCACACAGTAATAGTAATAATTTATCATATCATACTCAAATGGGAAATCCGCCGTGCAATATTAGAAGGTGTGCATACATTGGCATATTGAATATCAACATGTTCGTCAGGATTCCTTCATGTGTCAAAATTCAGAAATGATCCAAAATGCTCCCAGGGCTTCGCCCCATTCGCATTAAAACTTTCTATGTTTATCCTCGACAGACGATGATTTTATGTAATCAGGTGGTTAAACTTGTACCAACAGGTGCATAACATATGCGAGTTTAGAACAATTATTTTCGCTCTCTAAGAATCTTCTCGGGTTTCTTTGCTGTCGTAACATGTATTCCATGAAATTGTTCGACAATGTGTTTAGGACCAATAGGACTGTATAGGACCAATGAATTCGGAATTTATAATATTTTATGTATTGCTAAATTGATTATATTCAGTATTATAACGGAATTCGGGTTGAAACAAAGCTGTTTGCCATGGATTACTTACCCCAGTTTTGATGCTGTCTAAATAATGATTCTCAAATATAATTGGTTGGTTGATGTTCAAATTGCTACAGCCTTTCAAGGGATGTTGTCTCCTCCCTCTTAAAAAATTGATTATTGAAAGTGTTATTGTAAAAGTTTACAAGCGCGTCAAATTACACGACCTGATTGTTTATAGAGCAAAAAGCATGCAGTCTGATCTAACGAGAGGAAATTGTGATGACAGAATGTGAGAAAGAAAATATGATTATTTAGCTCGAGTAGTTGACCTCTGCTTGTAAACGTGTATTTAAAGGACAACCTGTGAGGGATATTTGATTATGTCGTGTATGCTGTTGCCAGGCGTTGCCACCAAATACCTACCAGGTAGAGTGGCTCAGGAGCAGCAAGGACAAAGCGCATTGTCGCGCGTTTTTGTCAACCGACGTGACGCTATTCCTCCATAATCCCGGGTAGATAACCCTCCCCACCTCTTCCCCCTCCGACATGAGAAAAACACGGCCTTTTCGGGCATTGTCCATAAGGCCCGACAGTTTTGTTTGACGAAGAGTGGACGGAGTCTGAACAAGTTATATGTATTTAAAAGTTGGATGATAAAAACAAATCATCGCTTGGAGAGCGACCACATGTTGTTTATTTATACAATCGAATCCATTTGCTCGAATTCCAGCAGCAACTTTTCATTTGGATTATCCAGTTCATATACTGGTCCTATTAGTTAATACTGCCATATATTAAACATTCTTAATCTATGATACTGTGTTATAATTCCAGAAGTTAACTTGAAACAGTTTCTCATTATGTATTGAGTTTTGTTGGAATCTTCAGCTATTAAATGTTCAATGCAATTAATTTATATTGTTCCAGGATGTCACAGTGACATTGAAATACAGTGACTTTTGAAAGCCCATCAGGGAGCGGAGTCCAAGGTGCCAAAGGTAGATATTTTCCAAAAATCCAAAGGGCACATTACGACATTAAAGACTTTCAAATAACACATAAAAACAAACATCAGACGTGATAGTCACAAAAAAGGCCATATTCTTGTTATATAAATAGATCACAGAGAAAAGAATCTATAAACTGTATCTAAATCTGTCTATTTAAAATCCTTTATCTACGTGTTTTACTACAGCCGCGTACACCAGAGATGGTAACAGACTTTTTTGTTATCAAAACAGAATGTTATCAAAGCTACTTAACAAATTTGTTAATAACATTTCGTAATCGGCATGTTGCTTCAACCCAGTTGAATTGCGGGTTTTCCCCACTTTTAATTCTGTAAAATTCATTTTGAAACTGAAAATAAGTTTTCCATTAGGCTTTCATTACATCTCCACTTTACTGACATTCATTACAATGACAATTTGTGTCCTTGAATTATTTGTAAGATAGTTCAAAGTGTGAAATGGACCACAATCACCGACCCGGCGACCCGGTGGCTGACCGGTTGTTGATATCGTTCGTCACGCACACACAGTAATTAAACTATCGTAAAGGTACGATGGTATATTACCGTATCCCGGTACCGTTGGCACGCCTGCCCCGGTGCCGGTGCCAGGGCAGGTAGTGAGGGGGGGAAGCCCGTGATGTGGTGGGGGAAGGTATGCTCGCCGCCGAGACCGACCGAGAGTCAGCCGGTGCGATTGTTTACTACCGGATGCAAGACTTTTGGATTAACGAATTTTCGCTGTTGTTTCGTCGTGTTTTGGTGCGTGGTGTGTTCCGTTCGTGTTTTAGTGTTTGTTCTGTGATTTACGTAGATCCTGAGAGGATTTCCTGCTGTTTTGATGGTTTGTTCGTCGACATAAATGTTTATTGAGCAACGCAATATTCCTTTTTTGTTTTTCCGTCGTGGTCTAGGTTTGACAAAATATTAATCAGTTTTTGCACGTTTGTTTGCCTTTGTTTGCATTTTCTAACAGTTTCTTCCATTAGATGATTTCCGCATGTTACATCGTTTTATTGTTTAATTGTAAGCCACTTTTATGCATCTCAGTCACATAATAAACAGTTTTACAACATGCATCTCTAAATAAGAGTTAATCGGCAGTTCACATATTGAGGAATCATTTATACAACTGTTACTAAATAATGTACACCAGTATTCTTGGTTTTGAGCGCTTAGAATTGTCTAAGATGTAAATTTTAGCTGTACAATTTACAGGAGTAGTATGCTCAGTAGACCAGACCAACTAACCAATAATATCCTAAAGATAGGATTGTGTTTAAATTTGGCTCAAAAGAAACAGATCGTGCCAATGCTGGATTAGGTTTGGCCTCATGCAAGTCACATTTACTCTGCAAGAATTAGATAAGGTTTATGATCAATAAAGAATTAGGTACTAGTTAAGGCGATTAGTCCGTTCGGACATTGTCATCGAGAACAAAGTTAGCTTCAACTGTTAACACAGCTATATTTATCACATGTTCAAACGCCCAACATGCTTAGAAATAGTGGGGTAATAGTTGTTATTTTACTTGGGTTTCAACATACAGCGCAAACGGGCTTAGTAAAATAATTAATACTAACAAATTCTAAAATATGACTGCGTTAAGTCCCTCGTCAACTGGATATAGGTTATGTTTGCCAGATGTTCAGCAAACAAAGAACAGCTGATCGGTAGGTGGCAACCGGTCGAAAGTGGGTGGATACAATACGTCAGTGAGTACAGATTCTTTGGTCTGTAGCCATTTTTAGTGAATTTCCTTTGGAAAGTGAACTATTAGCATGACCCGCACGGTCAAACTTAAGCCCGGGACTACCATAGAATTTCCTAACGTGACCCCCTGAACACGTTTTGGGGGGTCGTTCAAAATTATATATATGTGTGTGTGTGTGTGTGTGTGTGTGTGTGTGTGTGTGTGTGTGTGTGTGTGTTGCACTCTAGCGGTCGCATTTTTTGTCCGATAAACTTCAAATTTGGTAGGGACGTTTCTTTCTGTAATCAGTTGGACAAGTTCGTTAGGCAAAACAATCGGAAAACTCCAAACCCCTTTTTTGAGGATTAATCTTTCAAATTTCGAGTTTTTGAGCCCAAAAAGGGTTAGAAGAGTCTCGTAAACTAATGCATGAAATAAGATGGGAATCAGTGAGGCGAAAGTTTTAAGCCCTGTCTCGTCATTCTAGCAAAAATAATTACCGAGTTATCAAAGAAAATGTGATTCGACCAAACACAGTACGTTGTCTTATGGGGGTTTTACACGAGAAAAGCCTGTTATTCCTTTATTAGAGTACTTTTATCATCCCCAGCAACCTCACTCCTACTTTCAAGCCTGTCTGGACCTTCTCCCAACCTTATAATGCGCAAAATTGTATTCCCAGCTTCGCAGGTAAATGAAACTAGGAGCATCAGAACAGCCAAAAAATCAGTGTTTTCAGATTTAAATAAAAATTGGAATACATGTATGTTTTTACATTGATTTTGAGTTTTAAAAGTTGTTATATGGAAATTCACTTTCCTCACGTCAGCGTGCTGCGTGCGAACTCGTTTTAAAATTCATATAGCCAGAAAACACTTGTTAGATTCATATAAAGTCTAGAAGATTGATTTGTCACGAAATATTTCGGGTGCATTTAGCCTATTCCAAGTTTAGTTCTCAGGGGTTTCCTCGGCTATGCACTAGAGTTTCTGGGGGGACTTTATTTAGTATGTAGGTAAAATTAGAAGAAACTTATTCCAAATTAAATTGTGTAAGGTCATTGAAGGGTGAATTAATCCATTGTTTTACTGCTAAAGTTTCAAACGTCTAGAGTCTAAAACGATTTGACCATTAGTTTATCTAAGACAGCTGAGAATAATCTTAACACATCGCTCACTGGTATTCCTTGCTCGCTGGTTGGGACTCAGTTAGTTCCAAGAATTGAAAGAATAGACATGGACCTTACCTTTTGTGTTTTGTTTTTTTGACAAATCTCCACCACTGTATCGTTGTAAAAACCAGTCGTAGGTTGCAGCTTTTGTTTTAAATGTAGAGCGTTAGTTTTCTAATAAATTGGTAGTTTCTAATTTTGCCTCCTTCGGTGTATTATGCTGCATTTTTCTGAAGCCTAATGATTGTGTTGGGAAAAACCTTTGTAAAAAAGTCGTATTGAGAACATTGTACATTAAATAGTCGAAACTTTTGCAATAAATCAAATTGTCATGCTCGGGTATATCAACCCAATAAGTAAATTTGATTGACTCGATTTGAGGTACCTAATTTTTGTTGCTTCGATATTTGCGATTTTATTAGTAATCAACCCGAACTCTTTTGAACAATACCTCGGAATTTTAGTAAAAACAGTGTTTGATCGCAGTTTTAGAGTAGTTTATTTGTAATTGACACTCTAACACTAATTACAAAACAATATTGCCTAGGTGATTGGAATGTGACACTGAAGTCCATGGCATGACTGCAGGGGCCACCAGTTGTTGTAAACTATAAGAATAAACGGTATCAGGAAACTGACACATACTTTCTCCCTTTTAGCCAAACTTTAATGACAAAAATATTTGTTATTTACTAAATATAGAATATGAAGTATAGATAAATGTACAGAAAATTGTCTAAAATAGTTGTTTTCAGAAATATCCACCCAAATCCCTTTTTGGGAGGCACTATAGAGTCCGTTGCTACACACAGTGGTTTTGAGAGGGGAAATGCCCCCTTGCCCCCCCAGGGTTAAATAGCAACACATTTCGAACATCATCTGTTGGTCAATGCTAACTTGACCTGCATATCAAATTTTAATGAAATTGATCAGTAAATAAGAGAGAAATAGTTATATTTGTATTCCCCATAAGAATAACATTGGACAACGTACTGTGTTTACCGCTAAATGAAAATTTCAATTTTCTCCGTAACTAGCAATCGTAGAATAGTAATTTAAAATCCTAATTTATTTAGTTTTTTGAGCTCTTTTTAATGGTGAATAGTAATCTTTTTTAACATTTATGATTTTTTATAAAAAATCCAAAAAATTGAATTTTGGATGTTTTAAGTCCTGTAATTTCTGAACCAGAATTTTTCAAGAAATGCGGGTGGTGTCATTTTGTTGCAAAGCTAAAGTTCTACAAACCACGAAAGTTTAATCAAAATCGTTAGAGCCGTTTTTGAGAAATTTGGATTTTTCATGTTTTTTGGCGGTTTTGGGGGGATAATTACCCTTAAAAATCAAAAATCCAAAAAAATGAAAAAAACGCCTGGAGATATCGTGGATTAGTACCTACATACCAAATTTCATAAAAATCGGCCCATAGGTTAGGGCTCTAGCTCTGTAAACATCCACACAGACACACACACACACACACACACACACACACACACACACACACACACACACACACACGGACACACACACACACACAGACAGACATCACGTAAAAACCACTTTTTTGGGTTCAGGGAGCACCAAAACGAATATTTCCACTAACAACTCAAATTCGAAAATTTTTACGAAAACAATACTTTCTCCATATACTATATATAGGGGGAGAAAGTAAAATACCCCCGTAGCAGCAAACCTGCGTACTCAGCGAATTTCCAATGCATATATATGTATCTTAATACCACATAAAGCCACATACCAAGTTTCATCAATATACATTCATAAACAAACGATTTATGACATTTTAATTATTCTCCATAAGAATAACATGGCGGCTGAGTATGCAGGTTTGCTGAAGCAAGGACCACAAACAATGGGGGTTTATACAAATATCAATATAACTCATGTAGGTAAAGCCACATACCAAATTTCATTAATTTATTTTCATAATGAAGGGAGATAACACGTTACTTATTCTCCATAAGAATAACATGGGGCTGAGTACGCAGGTTTGCTGCTACGGGAGCCTTTGGAAAAAAATTGTTTTTTTGAGCAAATATCAATGGTCCACAACCAGATGAAGCCGTATACCAAGTTTCGTCAGTATACGTTCATAAATAAGCGAGATATAAAATTTTTCTTTTCCTCCATAAGAATAACATTAGACAACGTACTGTGTTTAGCACTTTCAATATCTCGGTAACCAATTGACGTAGAGAAATGATCAAAATACCAAATTGTGTGTTTTTTTAAGCTGAATCCAATGGTAAAACTAAAATTTGACTATTTCCAAAATGATATGTAAAAAATTCGAAAAACCCATTTTTGGGGTACAAAACCCCCCCAAAATACCCCTTTGGATGGAGCGATCTGGCTGGTTTTCGAACTTAAAGTCATAAATGCTGCTTTACAGGTTTATACCAAATTTCATCAAAATCGGATAATTTTTACGAGAGTTATCGTGCTCACGGACACATATATATATATATATATATATATATATATATATATATATATATATATATACAGTTTCGAACGAATGGTGTTTTTGGGGTCTGGGGACCTCAAAACGAAAAGTTATCATGGTCCCGGGCCTAGGTCTTACCATGCCGACTACGGTAATAGCTTCTATCCTATAGGGGAAATTCGCTAAAAGAAGATGCCTATCCTTGATCAAAATATCTTTTGTGTCGTAGACCTGACAAATTCAGTGCGATGCCACTTAGTTTCGAAATGATGGCTGAAAGAAGAAAGAAGACGCAAATGATGCGCTTCAGTCAGATGTTTTCATAGAGCAAAAATGGCGTTATCTAACTGATTGGTAACAGTCGCGCTATCAAGGTCGCTGCCTTTTGTACTGTCTATTTACCTACGCCGCGGCGCCGCGCCGTTAGCTGCAGATCTCAGCTCGTCACTGAAAGTTCAGATTTAAATAAATTTGTTTCTGGATATAACTTTTTTCGTAACAATTATTATTCCCTATTGAAACTACAGCTGGTATGTACGATAAATCATCGTTTATTGATTAACAACATTGTCCTCTGATTGCAAAGCTTTTAGACTAGCACACCTTGTCAATGCCGAAGCTTGGTAAAGGAAATCCTGACGACACAAGCGTGTGGCTGTACAGATGTCATGCACAGTTGTTCAGTGGCATAGAACATCAACTTTATATGGGATTTATAGTAGTATAAATATTTTCATTATTGTGATCTCGAATCATGTAGTATAGTTTAGTCGCCACAATCAGGGAAAAGGGGAAATTTGTATTCCCTGTCATCCCTCTGTGATATGCCTGCCTACACACTCATTGTCGCGGCCCTTTGTTGCACATTCGTGCGATAAGTGTAAATTTGTCACGTTGAACCAAAGAAAGATGCAATTATTTGGTATTTCACAAAATCACCTGCAGTTGTTAAACACAAAATAATGAATTACTGTAAAAACAACAATAAAAATCCCATCATGCGCGCTCGGGGAGAAAGCTATTTTCACGATATAATAACAATAAACATTAAAAGCTTAGCAGATTGCTAACGGTGTAGAGCCATACATTTTTAACCCACTAGACTAGTCTGCAACTAACGGTAGTAGGCACCTCTTGCAGGGACCAAAATATTCCAGATTCCCCAGATCTGAAGCTCTTTGGCTCCGACTACCGGACTGAGGGTGTGGCGATTTGATAACTTCCGAGAGGTTCAAAAAGGGTGGCCGATTGGCTACAGCCATCTCAACAGTGGCTTACCGAGTAAAGATTTGTCATTTCCCAGCCACTGCACATGTAACCATCAGTGACTTACAAGCCTTTGTCAAGACAAAGGAAGTTTCTGCTGATTTTTCACGTACAACCTTTAGTCCATTCTACCACAAAATCCACTTGTACAGTCCACTTGTGTCTGTAATGTAACACAGTACAATTGAAATTAATGTTGTGGAGTGCGATTTTTTAATTTAGTAGTTTCAAAGCTTAACTACGACTACAACTAATTATTGTATAATTGAATAATTCGTATTTGTGACAGTGCGTTGGGGTTCATTCTCGCATTCATAAATTGGACAATACACAAGTCCATCCTAATTTCAGACGGTTTTAAATACATTTTTGGGATTAGTTAGGTGTATTAAATAAAGCACATGAGTGATATTGGTAGCATACAAGACTTTTGTTGATATATTGTATTGTTAAATAATCACGAATTGTTAAATCGTCGATGAAGCGAAATGAATCTCGGTGTTCTCGGAAAGCTCAAGGATTCTAGAACTGAGAACTTGTAACTTTGAAGTTGCAAAGTTCGCAGTTGTTTCTTGTAAAGGGAGAAGGGTTGATGCCGTGATCGAGTATGTTAATTTCGTAGATCGTCACGCAAACTGTACCCTTCTCTTTCTTATAAAACTAAAGCGACCCATTGAGTTTAATTTATTTAAAGCATAATTTAAAAATATGTTTATTTCAAATATTTTATTAGGCTATTCAAAAGTTTCAGTTTCTCTTAAACAGTTTAGCTTTGATTTACTTCATAGATGTTTGTATTATAGAAGTTTGATAGTCATATTATTGTTGCCAATAATTTGATTTTATTACAATGTAAGATCATTTTGATATACAAAATTAAAAGCAACGTCGCATAGTATATCATATTACCATGTATTACTTTACGCCAGGAAATTCACAGTTTTGCACATTTTGAGTTTTGGACAATTATTATTAACAGCTGCAGTAGTGCGGATGTCTGATTGTTTACTTTGCCATTTCGCGCAACTGTCTAAACTCATCCATGTCTAAACTAGGATTTTTATGTTGAATCACTGATGACAAACTACTGTGGCAAAATCCTATCATGCAATTGCGTAATTCGTGTCACACAATTGTGATTATCTTGCATATCGCAGACTAATCACTATTGGGGATCGAACTTTGCTAGACGAAGGTTTATACAAAGGGGTTGCCTTTGCTGTAAGGATTTTTGGATTTAAGGGTCAAATATTCCTTGAAGGGCTTATCAAAAGTGGACCAAGCTTCTATTTAAGAAGTTTTTATGGAAGCTCGAGCTAATGAAAAATAAAGAGTAAGAAGGGTTACCATCCTAGGTAATAAAACGTAGGATTATAGCGCGTAATCCCACCGCGACGTTTGTGTATTCTGGTGCTCCAATTGCATTAATTTGCTTGCCTCTGGTTCTTCGACAACGTGGGATTTGCAGGCCATTAAACATGCACGCTAACTCCTGAATGCATTTATTTCATTACATATTTATTATTATCCTGCAGAGGTACCTTTCCAGATCCATCGCTTCCACGATCAATTTCACCGCTTAGCCATTTTTGCTTTCCCAATTTTCAAAGTTTCCTCTTGAATTTTTTTGTATCTCGAGTGCAATATATCAGATAACACAGCCTGAAGCTGGTGTCGAAGTTTTTCGTCGGCCGCTGTATGGCAGACTCGGATGAACAGCGGTTGTACATTAGGCTGTGGGAGCGGCGGACTGCTGCCCTCGGGGCTCTTAGGCGCTTCTTGGCCGATCGTTCCGACCCCCGCCCCTAACCCCTGCAACCCCGGGGTTGAAAAATGAACAATAATAAATCACTGAGTGAAAAGTTTCAGTTTTCTCTCGGCTCGATTAGAAGTTTTAAGGGGGTTTGAGTTTAAGTCGTAGGCGGTGGGTAAGAAAAACGTGTTCTGTTTCTAATAAAGAAAGGTTTGAGCATAGCATATTGAAGCTATTACCATTTGATTATGTATCATAGTATGTATCATAATATAAACCTTTTTAGCACTCGTCAACAGTGATTCAGAAAAAAATAACAGAAAAAGAAAATGGTTTGTTTCTGTTGTATTTCGCGTTGTTCAGTCCCCTTAACTCATTCAGTCTTCAGTCTTCTAACTCTCAAAGATTTCTTGAGTGTCCAGCCAGTGGTTTGGATAGTCAAATCAAATCAAGCCCTTCAAGAAAAGTTTGTGTAAAAGCACAAGAAGAAAGTATTCGACGTTCAACTCGTATTTGCAAACCTGTAAAAATAATGAATCTTTGAGGGGAAAATGTATGATAATCGTTACAAACTCATCAGCTGTTTTATTTTGTCTGTCATTATTTTATTTGTAATTGTTTATGTTATGTTTGAGTTGATATTATGTAATACTATCTGTTTCCCGCAGGCTTCGCCCCGCAAATGATTTATAAACACTCCCGTTGCAGCAAACCTGCATACTCAGCGAATTTCAAATGGTACTTCACTAAGTCATGAAGCCACTTACCAACTTTAATCAAAGCATATTAATTAATAAACAAGTTCGCACGCAGCACGCTGACGTGAGGGGAGTGAATTTCCACATAACAACTTTTAAAACTTAAAATTAGTGTAAAAACATACTTGTATTCCAATTTTTATTGAAATCTGAAAACATTGATTTTTTTGGCTGTTCTGATGCTCCTGGTTTCATTTACCTGCAAAGCTGGGAATACAATTTTGCGCATTATAATGTTAGAAGAAGGTCCATTCAGGCTTGAAAGTAGGCGTGAGGTTGCTGGGGATGATAAAAGTCCTCTAACAAAGGAGTAGCAGGCTTTTCTAGTGTAAAACCCCCATAAGACAACGTACTGTGTTTAGTCGAAACACATTTTCTTTAATAACTCGGTAAATATTTATGCTAGAATGACGAAAGAGGGCTTAAAACTTTCGTCTCACTAATTCCCATCTTTTTACATGCATTAATTTTACATTTGGGGCTTTTTAGATCCTTTTTGGACCCAAAAACTTGAAATTTGGAAAATTAACCCCCAAAAAAGGGGTTTGGAGTTTTACGATTCTTTTGCCCAACGAACTTGTCCAACTGATTTCAGAAAGGAACGTCCCTACCAAATTTGAAGTTAATCGGACAAAAAATGCGACCGCTAAGAGTGCAAACACACACATATATATATATATGTTTATAAATATATATAACATTTTAAACGACCCCCCAAAACGTGTTCAGGGGGTCACGTTAGGAACTTCTATGGTGGTCCCGGGCTTAAGTTTCACCGTGCGGGTCATGCTAATAGTTCACTTTCCAAAGGAAATTCACTAATAAGCGAGATATGACATTTTATTTATTCCCCGTAAGAAAAACGTTAGGACTGAGTATGCAGGTTTGCTGCATCAAGGACCACAAAATCTCGTTTTTATGCAAATACCAATATCTTCATCTTCATCTGGATCCAATATCCAGATCATGGACATGGACATGGATATCTGGACCAATATCTTCATCTTCATCTGGATCACTTCCAGATGAAGCAACATACCAATTTTTATCAATTTATGTTCATAAACAAACAAGATATCACATTTTTATTATTCCCCATAAGAATAACATTATAGCTGATGAGTACGCAGGTTTGATTCCATGGGGACCACAAAAATGAGTTTTGTATGCAAATAGCATTAAAACCCAACCATATAAAGCCACATATACCAAGTTTCATTAGTATATGTTAATTAATGAGCGAGATGTAAAATTTTTGCTTATTCTTCATAAGATTAACATTGGACAACGTACTGTGATTAGCACTCTCAATATCTTGGTAACCAATTGACGTAGATTGATGATCAAAATACCAAATTGTTTGTTTTTTAAAGCTGAATTTAATAGTGTAAACCAAAATTTGGGTTTAAAAAGAATTATATGTAAAACGTAAAAAAAAAACATTTTTGGGGTACATAATTCCCCCAAAACTCCTTTTAAAGTAGAGAGACCTGTCTGGTTCTCAAACTCATGAAAATAGATGCTGCCTTACACGTTTATACCAATTAATCAAGATCGGACCATTTTTACGAAAGTTATCGTGCCTAAGGACACATCTGTATGAATTTGAACGAATGGTGTTTTTGGCATCTGGGGGCCTCAAAACGAAAAGTTATCATGGTCCCGGGCCTAGGTCCATGCCACCTACGGTAATAGCTTCTTCCCTATATAGGGGAAATTCGCTAAAAGTATGACAGTTGTGTGTGCTGCATTCTGTGGTTATCCCGTGGAACTACTACGAATCAAGATCAGCTGTTTGTATTTTTATCAGTTCAAAGAAAAACGAGTGCGCACGCAGCACGCTGACGTGAGGGAAGTGAATTTCCACGTAAAAAAACTTTGAAAAATCAAAATCAGTGTTAAAACATTCAATTGTTATCGAATTCTGAATTTTAGCGAATTTCCCCTATAGGGAAGAAGCTATTACCGTAGTCGGCATGGTAAGACCTAGGCCCGGGACCATGATAACTTTTCGTTTTGAGGTCCCCAGACCCCAAAAACACCATTCGTTCGATACTGTATATATATATATATATATATATGTCCGTGAGCACGATAACTCTCGTAAAAATGATCCGATTTTGACGAAATTTGCTATAAATATGTAAAGCAGCATTTATGACTTTAAGTTCGAAAACCAGACAGATCGACCTATCCGAAGGGGTATTTTGGGGGGGTTTTGTACCCCAAAAATGGGTTTTTTGAATTTTTTACATATAATTTTGGAAAAAGTCAAATTTTAGTTTTGACCATTCGATTCAGCTAAAAAAAACACACAATTTGGTATTTCGATCATTCCTCTACGTCAATTGGTTACCGAGATATTGAAAGTGCTAAACACAGTACGTTGTCTAATGTTATTCTTATGGAGGAAAATAAAAATGTTATATCTCGCTTATTTATGAACGTATACTGACGAAACTTGGTATACAGCTTCATCTCGTTGAGGTCTATTGATATTTGCTCCAAAAAATTGTTTTTGCATAATTCTCCCGTAGCAGCAAACCTGCGTACTCAGCCCCATGTTATTCTTATGGAGAATAATTAAATGCTCTGTCTCCCTTAATTATGAACATAAATGAATAAAAACTGGTATACGACTTCACCTAGTTGAGTTATATTGACATTAGCATAAAAACCCATTTTTTGTGTTCCTTGTTGCAGCAAACCTGCGTACTCAGCCCCGATGTTATTCTTATGGTGAATAATTAAAATTGTATATATCGCTTATTTGTGAATATATTTTTATGAAACTTGGTAAGTGGCTTTATGTAGTATTAAGAAATTTATATCTCCATTGGAAATTCGCTGAGTATGCAGGTTTGCTGTGACGGGGGTATTTTACAGTTCTGATGATCCTGGTTCCATTTACCTGCAATGCTGGGAATACAATGTTCTCAACGTTAGGAGAAGGCCCAGCCAGGATTGAAAGGATGCGTGACGATACTAGGGATGATAAAAATATCCCCGTAGCAGCAAACCTGCGTACCTAGCGAATTTCCAATGCATATTTATGTATCTTAATACCACATAAAGCCACATGCCAAGTTTCATCAATATACATTCATAAATAAACGATTTATGGCATTTTAATTATTCCCCATAAGAATAACATGGCGGCTGAGTGTGCAGGTTTGATGAAACAAGGAAAAAAATAGGGTTTTATACAAATATAAATATAACTAAACTAGGTAAAGCCACATACCAAGTTTTATTAATTTATGTTCATAATTAACGGAGATAACATTTTACTTATTCTCCATAAGAATAACATGGGGGCTGAGTACGCAGGTTTGCTGCTACCGGAACTATCGGCAAAAACATTACTCAGTCATCACGTACAATTTTTTTTGGGTTCAGGGAGCACCAAAACGAATATTTCCACTAACAACTCAAATTCGAAAATTTTGACGAAAACAATACTTTCTCCATATACTTCGCATAAGGGGGAGAAAGTAAAAGGAACATTTTATTGAACTCAAACTTTTGAATGACCATAATGAAAAGCAGTAAAAAAACACAAAATCACTATATTTGTTTTATAAATTTGCCTTAAAATAATATAGTCCTAACCTTCAACATGTTTTCATCATAATATTTCTTTTCTCATGTAAATGATCCTCGACCTCAGTCAAAATTACCCTCGAAAAAATTATGACCGAAAACCCATTACCGTTATTTGCAAAATATATTTTAAATAAGAAAGTAGGCTAATATTAAAAACTAAGTACGCATATTAAATGACTTCACTAGTTGACAAATCAAAAATAAAAATATTAAGACAATTATCTAACTTACATTAGCCCTAACCATGCAATTATTTTGTTGGTTTTTTAACAGTAATGGAATTTTTTCGAATTTTCGAATTTGAGTTGTTAGTGGAAATATTCGTTTTGGTGCTCCCTGAACCCAAAAAAGTTATTTTTACGTGTTGTCTGTCTGTCTAACTGTCTGGGTGTGTACAGAGCTAGAGCCCTATAGTCGGCCGCACCTTACGCTGGGCAGAGCCATCGGCCCGTAGGTATAACCAATGGTCTGATTTTTATGAAATTTAGTATTTAGGTCCACGATAATCCTCGATACCTCCACTAATCCACGATATCTCCAGGCGTTTTTTCCTTTTTTTTAATCCCTTTTAAGGATCCCCTCAAAAAAAGCCAAAAAACATGACCAATCAAAATTTTTCAAAAACGACTCTAACGATTTTAATTAAACTTTAGTCGCTTGTAGAGCTTTAGTTTTCCAACAAAATGACACCACCCGCATTTCTGTAAAAATTTGAGTTCAGAAATTACAGGGCTTAAAACATCAAAAATTCAGTTTTTTAGAATTTTCATAAAAAAACATAAATATAAAAAATATTACTATTCACAATTAAAATGAGTTCAAAAAATAAATAATTTAGCATTGTAAATTACTATTCTACAATTGCTGGTTGCGGAGAAAATTTAAATTTTCATTTTGCGGTAAACGCAGTACTTGTCCAATGTTATTCTTATGGGGAATACAAATATTACTATTTCTCTTTTATTTACTGATAAACTTTGTTTAAACTTAATATGCTTGTCAAGTTACCATTGACCAACAGAGGAAATTCGAAATATGTTGCCCCTTTATAAACCTGGGGGTGAGTAGGGGCATTTCCCCTCTTAAAACCACGTGTGTAGCAATGGATTCTGTAGTGCCCCAAAAACTGGGATTTGGGTTGATGTTTTGAAGACAAATTGTTTACAAGATTTTCTGTACATTCGACCGTGCTTTGTGCTTTGTGCTTTCTATATTTAGTAAATAAAAAGTAATTTATTCATTAAAGTTGGCCTAAAAGGGAGAAAGTAAGTGTCAGTTTCCTGATACCGTTTATTATATATTAGTAGGATAATACAACAGTTTCTGTTTTGTGCTAGGTATGGTGCATTCTAGATAAAATGCACTACACCGCTGTAACATTTTCAATCGCAGTGAATCATTATCAGGCTGACGAGCGCACGGCAGTAAATTCCGACTGACGGTGTATTTTCCCTTCAACCTTGAACAAATGATTATGGTCCAATCAAACCTTCTTAAGCAGTGTAAGAAAGACGAGTGTAAAGAAATAGTCGTGCCCCGTCATTACGCCTGAGGTTCCCAAACAAACAGAAGGCGATAGGCCTAGCGTTACGGGGCGGTAGAGGGGAACGAGGACCGGGCAGTGAGGAGTGTCATACTGCCATACTACACAGTATCTGCACCCCTGGGTATTAAATTGTGATACATAGGGGGCTTCTTAGCTTTAAAATTTGACACAAATCAGTGAAATGTAAACACAATGAAGATTACTTAAATTTAGTTACAGTATTACAATATGTATCGTATCGTATGCATGTATCGGATCGCGGGTTGCGACTATATTTGCAATCGGATAGTGTATCGGATAACGGCATTTAAGATGCTTTCAAATCTGCAAACACAAGTCACTGTAAAATAAGAAATCTAATTCCATTTGTGTTTCAGTTGTGTCTGGAGGATATATCCCAAAAGATCTTGTGTACCAGTTCAAAAACTCTGGCAACGAAATTTCTTACCTAACTTGACACGCCTAATCTGAGCGTGGACAATCCCGTCGGCCCGTGGCGGCCGTGTCCGTGTCGGGACGAAACCCGACAAACAGTATCCGGTGTCCGGCGACCGGGAAATCTGAAAATACCATAGAGTCAGGAAAATTAACGAAATCGAAGAAGACAAAGGAAAAGTTATTTTTGACCTGTCATTGTGCGTTGTATACGGTATTTACCAATAAAACCACTCTATATACATCGCGAAGCCTGGTTACCAAATAATCACGGGATGATGTCATTGAATCGTATTTGATTGTATTAACAAAATAATCCTATCACTTATGAGAGATAAATGTGTTTAACGTTTTAACTAAACCTAACTGACCATGAAGAAAAACTGGACGTGAAAAGTTCATGAAAATGAGGGGAATGTAATCTTGTACAGTTTCGTCTGAGACCCCCCGATAAGAAAAGCAAATTTTATGAGGAGTCATAAAGAACAGAAATGGTAACTATCTGGACTGTTACTGCAATCGGTGTAGACAATAACGTTAAAACAATGTCTGGAAGGCGTTAGGAACATTGTTAGAAAGAATGTCACGGCCAAAGAAAATTGTTGTTTTCACCATCTGAGAATGCACTTTGTGAATTTCTTCAGCGTATGATCGTAGTTTTCATCACCTGTTTACATGCGAGGAATCCTTTGGTTACCTATCCTTAAAGAGAAAATATTCATAATCAACGTAAAGTTTAAAGTCTGTCACCGAACGGCCATCCACTCCTTGTTTCGTTGACCTCTCAGCCGTCGCCCGAGGGCTACGCCCACCTGCACTTGGTACGCGGTATTGTCCCTTGTTCCCGATGTTTTGTCTGGCTCACGCCCGGCCACAATAAAACCGGATGATTATTTCGTCCCCATACGTGATGCGGTCGTGCCCGTAGCTTGTACAGGGGGAGTGAGAGGGGCAGAGCCCCAGGGCTATACAGTGTCTGGGCCCCCCGTCTCGCCTCGGCGACCGCACACCTGTCGTGGTAGCCGGGGAAACCGGTATAAACAACCGCACGGCCGTGCGGTATATCTAGATAAATTGCCACCCTAATTGGTCATTGGGTTGTGGAAGTTGTTTATTATGATTTCATGAACCGGAAGTGTAAGAGGGGGCTTAATCAGTTTCTACCTGATTCTCCCATAAGACTAATGTTAACTTTCAAATCCCGTCCTACCTCTACGGGTTTTAAAGAGCATCTAGCGTTATCATTGAGCATTATTTCGATCGCCTATCACAAATAGTTCACCCATAAAACAATGGTATATATTTAATACTTTGGAATTTGATTGAACGATTATTATTTGTGATATCGAAATTGTGTTCATTGAAATCACTAGGTATTTTTGGCTCTTTAAAATGAAATGTAAATGTACGATATCGGATAATCCGTTGAGGAGGGTTGGGTTTTAAAAGTTAATATATTAGTCTTATGGGGGACGCAGGAGAAACACCAAATGTTTCATGACTGGAGCCCACTCTTAATGTGCTAGTGGCCTGAAGGGCAGAGTGTTAAATGATTCGGTAATTTAGTAATCCCTCGGATTTTAATGCCGGAGCAAAAATAAAACTACACGCCATCGACGAGTGCGCTTATCCCGATTAATTGCTTGTTATCAACCAACCTGGAACTTCGTGTTCTTTGTAGCGAAAACTGCAATTAGAGTTATTTTTACTTCGCTCTGGCTATCAGAAAATCCTTCCGACTTCAAATGTTCCCAAATAACTTGGAATAGTTATAAATAATAAATTCAGCCTATCGTTTATCACAAAACAACGATCGCGAGACTCCGAAATTTCATTGCGTTTAACATCTTTTTAGTCAAGCAATTTTGAGCGTCCTTATTCTTTTCCTTTTTCCTACCCTAATTTATTCTCCTCGCTACAAAGCTGCGACCTTGCTTCTAACTGATAATACGTCGAAAATGTAAATACTAAAATAAAAAACTAACGATCTCCCGTAACACCCCGTACAGTTTAGTTAGTAAGCTCACCCCACCACTTTCCATAGTGTTTACCATTTAGCTAAATACTAGAATTGTAAATGCCGAACTCCGCTTGCAAACTTAAATTTGAATGGCATCCAAAACTCAAAAGTGAAAATCATATTACAAATATTGTGCACTGTTTTTTAACGAACAGAGTAAATATTTTCCAATTTCATCTTCAAATTGATAAAGAATGATGTTTTGACTTTATCTATACAACTTACAGCCGATTTTAACTGCAAAATATTAACAAATCTAAGCTAATGATTGATCAAACGTTTGAATATGAATTAAATATAGTGACCGAATTAAAGGAATATTGCGATGCTCAAGTGTGTGTGTATTATAGGGGCAAGAGAGTGATATTGTGTCAGTTGTTCGGCGTAAGTGAAAATGTGGGGAAATGCCCAGTGAAATTAGTTTAACAGTGATTTAAACGGATATTCCTCAACATGCGACTCCTTAAGTCCTACTGGTAAGTGGAAAACATGTTTATTCTAGATGGCAGAAACGTAAATGAAATAATTAACAGATATTTAATAGGATATGTTGAAACTTTATTGAACCATTTGATTCTAAAATTTGCTTTCCGTGTTGACGATTTGTATTTATGTTACGCGTGATCCATAAAAAACCATGAATTTCTCTTCCGATGGGGAAAGGACATAATGTGAAGGTAACAGTACAGATAAAAACACGACGCTGTTCTAAGCACCCCCCCACAACCTTCTCGTGTATGTTTAATGCAGTAACGACATCACATGCGGTGGCGGTGGCGACGGGGATGAGTCTAGTCGACGGCTGGCGGCACGTGAGCCCTTTATGGCTTCATCCCTACCACTCGACTCACCCCTGCCGGGGGCTGATTAGTCCTGTTTATGCCGCCACACGACCACCTACCGACCTCTCTGACTGTTCCGGCGTTCCACCTGTCAATGGCAGTCAGGTGGAACACTAGGACGGCGGAACGGGAACAGGTGCATTTGCATTTCTAATGGAGTTCTAATCCAACTGGGGGCTCGGCGTGGGAAGGAGTGACGAACCGAGTTAGCCAAGCGCAACGTTTGTTTACATGCGGTGGTTCTGGTAAACAAGACAAATATGATTGTCTTAAATGAGTTAATTTTACACTCATACACGGTTTGTATTGGCGTTTTCCCTGGGTATTATGAAATGTGAAACAGTGATCACTTTCTGGATGCATTTGGAGCTTAGCGTGGGGTTTTAGTTTTTTGGGTAAAATAATCATAGTTTTTGGGGCTTCTGAAAATTGGAGCTTTGCAACATTCATAGAGAGATTACTGAATTGAAAAGCACCAGAACAGTAATACTATAGCTTTTTAACACACCCCACAAATACAACAAAATATAAAAAAATGTTTATTTATTTTAAATACACGCAGCTTAGACGCTCAAGGACTTGTGGCATTGCAACCCGCACATGAATACATCTAAACAATACAAATGTGGTACACAATATTGGTGTAGTACACTATAGACAAATGTGTACTCAGTAAAAGTACTGTGTAATATTTTCTTTTATTCACAATATTTTACAGTTCCGCTACCGTACATAACACAAATACTCTAAAAGCAGTTATGATTGTCATTTTATTTCATTATTCTTACACAATTGTAACTAGATTATTCATGTTTTAATTTGATCAACAATTAATGTTCGATTCAGTGATTGTACCTGTGGCACCCTCGTGCGCACCGTTACTGCGGAAGTGTGCTCAGCAGTGTCTACAATGTGGCGTTGTAAATGATTTACGACAGGAGTATGTTTTCGTCTTACTATGTGAAGACGTTCAGGTTGCACGCGACTGTAAAATAGCAGGCTTCTCAACATCATTTTCGTTCATAGTAAAAATGTATTGCGTTACCGGTTGTCTTATCATGGCGTCGCTGGTGAGCACAAGTAAAATATGAACATCGCCGTTGCGGATACGCGACCGTTATAATTCGGGTGTTTCAAAAAATGTGCACTGGCTATATATTTTCGGGTTCTACACTAAAAAATAAGCAAAAATGTAAAGTGACATTTTTGAAGTTCCGCTCCGTTTACCGTCAGTCGGTCTGTTTGTGTTTTTTACTAAACCTAGTATATATTTTGAACCGTTAAAGGTACTGTTTTAAAATGATGTTTTTGCATTACATTTCAAGTTTCTATCTTTCACCGTTTCAAAATGGCGGCCATTTTTGTTTGTCAAAGCTAAATATCTTAAAAATCTTAATAATTAGCAAAAACCTGTACGAATCCAAATAGTTTTGTCTTTTTGTCCCAAAAATAATGGTATAAAGAATGTAATAATAGGATTATAAATAACTGAGAAATTGTGATTTTTATTAGTTAAAACACGATATTTTAGTCCAAAATGGCAAAAAAATTTAAACTTTAAAAAATAATAATTTCTCAGTTATTTATAATCCTATTGTTACATTCTTTATGCCATTATTTTTGGGACAAAAAGATAAAACTATTTGGGTTCTTACAGGGTTTTGCTAATTATTAAAAAGGTTTTTAAGATATCTAGCTTTGAAAAACACAAATAGCCGCCATTTTGTAACGGTGAAAGGTAGAAACTTGAAATTCAATACCAAAACAACATTAAGTATAGACATGACATATGCCAAGTTTCAAAACAGTACCTGTACCGGTTCAAAAGATACACTAAATTTAGTAAAAACACACAAACAAACCGACTGACGCTAAACGGAGCGGAATTTCAAAAAATCATCACTCTACATTTTGTGCTTATTTTTGGGTGTAGAATCCGAAAATGTATAGACAGTGTACCTTTTTTCTAACACCCTGTATATAGGTGTGCCCTGTTGTTTTCTCAAACGTTTACGTGTAGGCTGTTTGTTTTAAATTTACAAATGATTATGATATGATACACATAGCTAAAGCTTGCCACTTATATAAAGCCAAATCCTTTCAGGAACTTTTGAGAAAACCACTAGTCTGACAAGTCTGACGCCTATGAACCAATGCACTTTAATGAAAGGAAAGTGAAGGAAAAAGTATTAGTTTTTACACCCTCAAACAGCATAGAAACATAGCATCTTAACAGAAGACAATCTTCTTCAGACCATATATAACATTAAAGTGTTAAGTTACCGGTAAATCACATTTTTGAAATGTTAGAATTTCATCAGCGGTGTGATTTGATTCTTATAAAACTGAACATGCGAAGCTGTTTGGCAAAGCTAGAAGGTAAATATTCATCCTAATATCACAAAGTTGATGAAGGATACCCAAAGTAATTAACACATTATAATAGGCTAGTCGTAATACTGTAGCATGTGATGTCCATTAATCCCCTGTTGAAATAAATCACCAAAACACAGCTCTACGTCAAGAACAGATTTTAAATTCATAATGCTTTGATTTTGAATGGCAACATATTATCCGTTGAATTTTTACTTCTCCCCCTTTACATAGTATATCGAAAAAGTATTGTTTTCTTGAAAATTTTCGAATTTGAGTTGGTAGTGGAAATATTAGTTGTGGTGCTCCCTGAACCCAAAAAAGTGATTTTTACGTGATGTCTGTCTGTCTGTTTGTCTGTCTGTCTGTCTGTATGGATGTGTACAGGGCTAGAGCCCTAACCAATGGTCCGATTTTTATGAAATTTGGTATGTAGGTACTAATCCACGATAACTCCAGGTGTTTTTTCATTTTTTGGATTTTTTATTTTTTAGGGTAATTATCCCCCCAAAACCGCCAAAAAACATGAAAAATCAAGATTTCTCAAAAATGGCTTTAACGAGTTTGATTAAACTTTAGTCATTTGTAGAACTTTAGTTTTACAACAAAATGACACCACCCGCATTTCCGTAAAAATTCGGGTTCAGAAATTACAAGATTAAAAATAACAAAAATTCAGTTTTTATTTTTCATATAAAAACATAAATATAAAAATATTACTATTCACCATTAAAAGAGCTAAAAAAACTAAATAATTTAGTGTTTTGAATTGCTATTCTACGATTACTGGTTGCGGAGAGAATTTAAATTTTCATTTTGCGGTAAACGCAGTACGTTGTCCAATGTTATTCTTATAGGGAAAACAAAAATTACTATTTCTCTCTTATTTATTGATCAATTCCGTTCAGACTTGATATGCTTGTCAAGTTAGCATTGACCAACAGAGAAAATTCGAAATATGTTGCCCCTTAATAACCCTGAGGGGGGGAATAGGGGGCATTTCCCCTCTTTAAACCACGTGTGTAGCGATGGATTATGTAGTGTCCCGTAAACAAGGATTTGGTTGGATATTTTTGAAAACAACTTGTTTACAAGATTTTATGTACATTCAACCGTGCTTTGTATTATATATTTAGTAAATAAAAAGTAATTTATTCATTAAAGTTGGGCTGAAAGGGAGAAAGTATGCGTCATTTTTCTGATACCGTTTATTTTATTAGCGAATGTAATTGTTAAATGTACCATACTGCCATAGTTGAGGAAGTGAGAGTATTACAGGGAGAAGTGCGAGAGATGATCGATACGCTGGTAATCCATTTGCGGGAACATCACTGGAATCGTCTCCAACCTCGTCATATACGTCTTCTGTATGTCGTCAACTTGTTGGATTTTAGAATGGTTTTGATTCTCCAGTAGTATAATATTCTGTACGAATAAGTATTCCTGAAATTGAACACGCATGCTTGCGTGCGTATTAATGAGTTTTGTGGCACTTTTGCTCTAGAATCGTAATATGAAGAGGAGATTATTACGCCACTTTTTATCATCTAGTGAATATGAATTTGTGGTAGAATACGAGAAAGGCATTGTTTTAGTAATGGAAAAATCTACCCGATTTCAGTAATAGTGATCATCTTCCATGTTCACTAGAGGAAATCTTGTAGGTATGTCAGAGTAGACCTAATTCATGTCATACGTCATTTAAACACGAATATAGCACGCTACAAACCAGATCTCGAATAGATTATTAAAAATAACAATATAGGAAACGATTCGCTGGTTGTCATTTTTGAAGTCGAATTTGCGACCATTGTGGCCTACCAGGTAACAACAGTTTGACCTATGTTGTTACTTGCGTTTTCTTACTCCTGGCGGAGCGTCAACAAATCTAAAGAAATCTGACAACCTATTTTTTGTGACTGGTATTGAAATAAAGTGTTTTTTTTAATTCAAAACGTCAACATGAAATTACAAATGAATCTAAACTGCTACAAACTATAACGACCTTAAAGTTCTCTGCAAATATGGGAAATTAATTACCTGTTTGATCTTGGCTGTTTGGATTTATTTTAAGATTTAAAATCGTATAACGTAGTTTTTACTGGCTCGTAGAGCGGATGAGATGTATTAATGCACTGTCATACATTTGTTGTTGTTTTGTGAGGTTCCAGTGGGCGGGAAAGTCCCTGGCCCACTGAGGCTGCTTTAGGGCGCTTGGGCCCTCTTCAGCCGATCATACATTTTGTAATTCAAGAGTCCGCTGTCCAACTGGTGTTGCCCTGTAGGCTGTAACGGAAAGTCCCATAAATTGCATGTCATGGTGTATTGTACACCATTACTGTGTATATTCGATGCGCAATAATGTGATATAATGTTAAGTGATAATAATTAGGGGTTAAATTTCCTTAATCGAGATTTATATCTCAACTATTTTTCCATATATCGCATGCTACCGAGATTGATAATGTATTGTGGGAGTGCATTGGCATCAGGCGATCCGATGAAACTACGATTTGTTCAAAACTAGACGGTATTGGAGTTTGGGGGGTAATATCGTGTCACAAAGTGTATATCGAACGCCCTGCGCATGAAGAGAATAGGAGGCGATACAAGTGGGTAATAATTGACGATTGACGAGCGAACACTTCGTGAGAGATTATTTGGCCGTGAAGAACAAGTATTTGTACGTGGATGGTGTTTTGAACATTCAGAATTCATATATGAAGTGCGTGGATAACGATTGATCGAGGGGATGCAGGTCGAAATATCGTATCGCACTTCTTATATCGATAAATCGAGCAGAATGCGACTCTAATGTAATGCAGAAGTGGGATGTCGGCTGCTCGAGTGACGTCCGATTTGTCAACAGCGATTGATGGATTCGCCGATTCTTTCTTTAGGTAGAGTTCCGTGTTGCGAAGGAGTAGGCTCGCTGTCAATTGCATTTTACGCTGCAGTGAAAACATGGTTGAACGATAAATTTGGTGGAAAAAATTGGGATGGGAGTGGGCCGTTTTATAGAACCGAATGGAAATGGTTTAAAATATTGTTAGAGTAGAGCAAAGGAACGTTGCGGAGGTCGGCAGGACCAGGACCGGCGAGAGTAGCTATAGCAAATAGGGTCTCCTGGCCCTGGGAAGGGCCCCTATTATGTTATCAACATTCTATAAACGGGATTTGACCAGATGAAAGATAATTGTACTAACGCTCGTTTTTAGAATCTCAAATTAATGTTTCCGTCTTAAGTTGTTGTTGTTTGATAAAGCTAATTTTTGTAGCCTTTATATTTTAACACTAGCGTAACACCCGTTGAAAAATCAACGGCAATAATTGTGACTATAACATATATTGTATTTATACATATTATGTATTCTATTCTATTGACAATGGTATAAAACCCGAACCGCGCTGTGTAATAAAAAGGGTTAAACATTCTGGAATATATAGACTATTATTTATTTTTATTGTTTTACAGCACTGTAACATTATTCGTGGCCCTTTTAGTGAACGTAATTACAATATCACTCGGCTATATGTGTAAGTTGTGTGCGTGTCCATTAGCTCGATGACTTTTGAAATACACTTAGCACAAAATTTGTGCTTTTTTACGAAACTTGGCACACAAATGTGTAATGTAACATTCATGACTTAATGTTAAAAACCCAGAAAGAACAGACCACGAGAACGGGTTTTCCAATTATGTAAAAATCAGTTGTTTTTTATTATTAGCCTACATTAAAATGAATTACAAATACCCCCGTCGCAGCAAACCTGCGTACTCAGCGAATTTACAATGAATATTATGTAATATGTCTTAATAACACGTAAAGCCACTTACCAGGATTCATAAGAAATATATTCACAACTAAGCTATATTTCAAATATTAATTATTCCCCATAAGAATAAATTAGGGATGAGTACGCAGGTTTGCTGACACAAGGAACGCAAAATAATGAATTTTTATGCAAATATCAATAGAACGCAACTAAGTGAAGTCACATACCAAGTTCCATCCATATACATTCATAAATAAGCCATTTATAACATTTTAATTATCTATATCTATAAAAGAGGAAGTATGTATGTATATATGTATGTAGCCTATGGACTCCGAAACCGCTCGACAATTGTAATGAAACTTTCAGGCATTATTAAGCATTATTCAAGGATGGTTTGTGTGAAGTTTGGTGCAAATCTGTCCAAAGGGCTCCGACCCAGAGGGCATACAAGGGTGCAGTGTCAGGTTTTAGAAATTTAGTGTTTACAAAATTAACAGCTGTAATTAATTAACAGCTTTAATTAAAAAATAAAATTAAATAATTACAGTTAATTAAATAATTAAATAACTGTAATTAAAAAGTTTTGGGCGCAGCAACGCGCGCCGGGTAACTGCTAGTTCTCTATAAGAATAACATGGGGCTGAGTACCCAGGTTTGCTGCTACGAGATGCATCGGCAAAAAATTGGTTATCTGTGCAAGCAACTTAAATCACAACCAGATGAAGCCATAAACCAAGTTTCGTCAGTGTATGTTCATAAATAAGCGAGATATAGATTTTTCCTTTTCCTCCATAAGAATAACATTAGACAACGTACTGTGCTTAGCATTTTCAATATCTCGGTAACCAATTGACGTAGAACAAAGATAAGAACACCAAATTGTTCGTTTTTTTTATGAATCCAATGGTACAAATTGAAAATTTGATTTAAATAAAAATTACGTGTGAAAAAAAACTGTTTTGGGGTACAAACCCCCCCCCAAAATACCCCTTCGGATGGTCCGATCCGTCTCGATTTCGAACTCGTTCCAATAAATGCTACTTTACTCGTCTGTACCAAATTTCATCAAGATCGGACCTTTTTTACGAGAGTTATCGTGGTTACGGACACACACACATATATGTATATACATATATACAAAATTTGAACGAATGGTGTTTTTGGCATCTGGGGGCCTCAAAACGAAAAGTTATCATGGTCTCGGGCTTAAGTCTTACCATGCCACCTTCGGTAATAGCTTCTTCCCTATAGGGGAAATTCACTAAAACACAATTTTAGTTTTGACTATTATTTTTATTTACCTGAACTGAATATATTTTCTAAAACTCGTCTATATTACGAAACCACCAAGCATCAAATACAGTAAACAGTGCCTGTGACAGCGTCTGTCTAAGCCAAAGTCCTTTGAGGCGTAAACGTCACAGTCCAGGTATTTGATAAATCTTAAACTCGTATCAGTTAAGGAGAATGTGGGGCACTCGCGGGGGATTCCTCTAAGCCGGTTACCGGCGAATACTTATCTAACCGGCATGACTCGATCCTGTGACCTTGACTGTGACGTCATCCTTCGTGCAACGAAGCGCGGCCTTTCCGGCGCAGTCGAGTTAATTTTATCATAAGCGTAAATTGGGAGGAAGGAGGAAAAACAATTCGCTTGTTTATAAGAATTTAGCTGCAGTGCGCGATAATTGTATTGGCATGGGAACTTGAAATTACTCATTCCGTTCAGCGCTTGGAAAGGGTTTTCAGGATCCCTCTTTACAGCTGCTACATAAAACCTTCAAGGGGACGATGAAACTGCCCCGATATTTTAGGTACGTTTGAAATCACTTTGAAATGATGAAACTGCCCCGCTCATTAAAGAGGATCAAGAAGGGTCGCTTCGCCAGACCAAAAATGCTGAAGTTGCCCCGAGCGCCCGGCCAGGTAGCCGCTACGGGTCTGGGGATAAAGGGAATTATTTTTGTCCCTGCGTCCTGTCAGTGACTGAAGTCTTCTAATAACTGCCACCAATATCAGGAATTACTAGCTGATAAACTACCGCTTCGTTAGGCTTTTAAACTACCGCTTCGTTAGGCTTTAAAAAAGTATAAGTTAGTGATACAATCTGTGTTTAAACTTAAGAACTCGGGAGCAATTGTCAAATAAAAAAGAAAGTCGGAAACCGAACCATATTTCCACTTACAGAAATAAACTTAGATCAAATTTAAATGTTTTTGTTCCGATATATAATATAACTCATTTAAAAACACCGAATATTAAGGGCACTGTATAATAATTTGACTAAACAAATAAGAGAAGAACAATTTTGTCTATAACTGGCTATTTACTTTAGAAAATAATTTTGAAAACATGTTAAGGATGTTATACCGCATTAATGGGTGTGACAGGAAAAGCAGTCGACGGCAGTTTTAGAAGACTGCAGTCACTGACAGGTCGCAGGGACAAAAATAATTCCCTTTTTTCCCCAGTCCCGTAGCGACTACCTGGCCGGGCGCTCGGGGCAATTTCAGCATTTCTAGTCTTGCGAGGCGACCCTGCCTAATCCTCTTTAATGAGCGGGGCAGTTTCATCGTTTCAAAAGTACCCAAAATGCCGGGGCAGTTTCACTACGCCCAACCTTCAATCAAAGTTAAAGTGTTAAAGAGGCAAATATTATCTAAAAATGTAACTTTATACTTTTTTAATTGAGTTGCATTTACAATACCTACCTTTGAAATGTACGAACATGAGTTTTTTTTTTTCAAACCATACAACAACTTAAGACAGAAACATTATTTTGAAATTCTAATACAGAGCATTAGTAGAATTTACTTTTTTCTATCAAATTCCTTGTTTAGTATGTTGATAACATAATTATCATAGCCGAAAACAGGGATCTTGCGGACCTCCAGAACGCTCCTTTTCCCTATCTTATCAGTGTAGATCGCAGATTTTGCCATAGGGTAGACCGGAGCCATAAAAATAATTCATTTAACTTCCAATATAGTGTACTACTATATTTACCAATGTAAGATACATTTAGCCTAATGGAGTCTCGCTCTTTGCGAGGGATTGCGGAGTCACTTTGAACGACGGCGACGTCAGCGCAAACGACGTCACAACTATTACCAACTGTGATCTCCCAGCTACGGCAGTTACCGTTAAAAGCTGTAGTTGGACGGCTTGTCGGACACGACGTAAGAAGATTTGAACTATAGTAGCTTCATCGTGAAAGTGTCGTGCCCTTGACCTTAGACCCTCCCCTCCAGGCAGGGTGTCCATGGAGGAATGCCTCCCGTCCCTCCAGGGATCCTCGGTCTATAACCTCCGAGTTGTCCCTTTAAAAATGTATCTTATTTTAACCTCTTCAGGGAAAAATTTTTAAACTTTTAAAGCTGCAATAATTTATTCCTTGGTTCCTTAAAGTTTAAAATAAATGTAAAAAATGTATAAAAGAAATCCTTTTACTAATTTTATATATTTATGACTTAAAAACTTAATGACCACATATGTGTACAAATCTCGTATCGGTAACCTACAATGTATAAATTTAACACATCCCCAAACGTGCACATTTGTGGACATTATTAAAATAACGTACACATAATATGTGCACATTGTCTAAATGTGGTACTGAAATCATTCTGGTTGATTGGGACCACAAATGGGATACGAACACAGATGGGTACAGTACTATTTTAAATTTATAGCTTTAAAATCATGTTGCCATTAGAAACCATTAATATTTATGAATTCAAAAAAGTTGTTCCTACAAGAAACCAAAATTCTTATCTTTGTAAATACTGGAAGTCACCAGCAAAGTAGCTTATAAGTTGGACATTGTTCAGGTTAGGTGAAAAGGTCATCAGCTCCACAGCAACAAACAGGTGACAAAAAAATAGATTGTAGTCACCTGATTTGCAGTTCTACCAACAGTTTAAAAGTTAATGTACACATCTGTAACCAGAGATCATTAATATACTCAAAAATAATTTTGTGATATGTTAACAAACATTGGAAAGTTAATGTACACATGTTCTGTCCTTGAAGAGGTTTTACATATCCCATAACAGCGTTCGGTGTGCTAAGTTGTAAAATCTCTGTAATAACTCCAGTTCACGTTTTTGTTTTAAATTAACTAGGTATTGATCCTATATTGTTTTTAATTTTGAATGTAGCATATTGTTGGTTAGGATGGAGGTCCTTTGACTCTCGCACGCGCACTCACGAGCCCAATGCCTCCTACGACCCGTGCGGTGCAGGTATACAGCTTCATGATTCAGCTAGCAGCTCTCATGTTATGAATATAATCAATCATAACTTTAGATAAGTTGTGTATCTTTAATCTTAATTTAATTCGAATAAAAAATAGTCGACGCAACATATATTTGTAATAAAAAATAGTTTTTTAGTACATCCCCCTAAAGAAGATGAGTTTTTACTGAATTCGGTACTAATGCAATTTGTATAAAATAAACTATTCTTATTCATATCCGCGTGAGAAACTACAAGTTTGATTTGGGCACTCATCCAACATATCTCCAGATATTTTTTAAACATTTATTACTTTGAAGGTAACAATCCCCCCAAATAAGGTAGGAAGTTTATGTCAGTTTCCTGATACCATTTATTTAAACTATCAGATAGTTGTGATTTGAGGGAAGTCACAACGACATGGATACTTGTATACAAATTTCCTCTGATTTTTTCTACGCAATCCTGGCTGGTGCTAATAATTCGCACTTTACAAACTTTCCTCAAAGTTTGTCTTATTTTGCACATTATTAAAACGTTTAATTTATTGAAATACATTACAATTTAAGGTGCTCTATACCTGTATCGGGTCTCGCCCCGGGACACTCGTGAGAGCGTGTGCGGGAGTCGGGAATTCTGAGGCTCAATGAACAGGTAACCTGTATAATTAGGGTACCTCTGGAATTTTGGAGTTTTGGGACTTGGAGATTTTGGGGACGATACCATATCGATGCTGCAGTGTTGGTATTGCTGAAAAGTCTTTACCAGAATGTGAACTTGGTTTGTGTACATTTCAGAATGATTGTAAGGCCCCTTGGTCAAGCCCCCAGCAGTTCGGCAGTTTTTCTATTTCTCGGTTTTACGTGTACACAATAACGTTCCCAGAGCCTTGCCGGTGTCCCTGGTCCTGTAGTCTTCTAAGTGCTGTTAGGCAATGCTTCATTGTATCCGAGTCAAGGTCACATCCATTAACCTCCATCAAAAAGGACACTTGGTCGACACTCCGGTATGGTCGTAACGACTTAATTACGTAGTAATTAAAGAGTTGTATTCGCTGTGAAGAAAAATAGAAGGTAACATAGATTTTACATTTTACTTAAGGAGAGATGATTATGACATTTTAAATGTTATTAATCCAAAGAATATGTAAATGAACGATCACAAATATAAGAATGACATCATTAATAAATACTTCAATGTTAAACTAGGAAACTTGTTGTTTGAATTCGAGCAAAGTTTGGTAAAATAATATAGCCTTTATTTTTAGCTGTATATCAGTACCTATTATATTATTTATCTTATCTTTGCCTTCAATATTTTTATAACGTACACTTAAACATATGGTCAATGTTCTTGTAAAATAATACTTTTGCCTTCAATGTTTTTGCAACGTGAACTCTAAAAAATGTCACATCATGTTTTGTTATAGGCCTACATAACAATTTCCTCAGAAATTACAATCTTTTTGATTATCTTATCTTTTTAAAATAAAAGTAAAATAATAATCATTTAAAATGTACAATAACAATAACCATTAAAATATATATCCAAAAAATATGGTACTTACAAATTATAATTTTATTTCCATGTTTTATGAACCGCATTGTTTGTTAATAATGTTTACAATTATTTATGAACTTTGCTATCATATTTTTTATTCTATTAGGTAGTTAGATTTTTAAATAATTTAAAACTCATGTAAAGTGGTTAATTTCGAATGTGGTTGTACGATTAATGAAGATGTTTCAAATAATGTAAACATATTGAAGGTATGCCAATTATTTTTAAAATGAGTGTTGATATTACTTCTAAAAAACATATAAATACAAAACAAGTTCACACGCAGCACTCTGACGTGAGGGAAGTGAATTTCCAGATTGTAGCAAACTTTTAAAACGCAAAATCAGTGTAAAAACATAAATTTATTCCAATTTTTATTGAAATCTGAAAACATTGATTTTTGGCTGTTCTACTGCTCCTGGTTCTATTTACCTGCAAAGCTGGGAATACAATTTTGCGCATTATAATGTTAGAAGGTCCAGTAAGGCTTGAAAGTAGGCGTGAGGTTGCTGGGGATGATAAAAGTACACCAACAAATGAATAACAGGCTTTTCTAATGTAAAACCCCCATAAGACAACGTACTGTGTTTGGTCGAGACACATTTTCTTTAATAACTCGGTAAATATTTATGCTAGAATGACGAGAGGAAGCTTAAAGTTTCGCATCACTAATTCCCATCTTTTTACATGCATTAATTCTACATCCGGAGCTTTTCTGACCCTTTTTGAGCCCAAAAACTCGAAATTTGAAAGATTAACCCCCCCAAAACGGGGTTTAGGGTCTTCCGATTGTTTTGCCCAACGAACTTGTCCAACTGATTATAGAAAGGAACGTCCCTCTCAAATTTGAAGTAAATCGGACAAAAAATGCGACCGCTAGCGTGCAAACACAAATATATATATATATATATATATATATATATATATATATATATATATATATACTCAATGAAATAAAAACATACATTTATATTTATATTATTTATCTTACCTTTGCCTTCAATATTTTTATAACGTACACTCAAACACATGGTCAATGTTCTTGTAAAATAATACAAACACAAACTAGGTTACTAGGTAACTATGTTTTTAAAGTCGCCCTTTCAAAGTACATTATTTTATTATTAGCTAATTGTATATATACAATTTTTAACGACCCCCCAAAACGTGTTCAGGGGTCACGTTAGGAACTTCTATGGTGGTCCCGGGCTTAAGTTTCACTTTCCATAGGAAATTCACTAATAATCGTAATGGTTACCCAGTGGTTTACATGTAATAGTTTGCAGTGTATATGAGGATATGTTTTGCACCGGAGTAAAAGTATGCACAATTATTCTCAGTGCGTTAAATTCCACTGTATTAAAAATAAACTTGATTGCATAACATGCTTTTTGTTTCTTCAAAACTATAAATTTATTTGCTGTGACCACTTTAAACTTTTGTAATGTTGCACAACTATACATTTTTTGTCATGAACAGTAGTTTATCAAAATCAAATTTATTCAAAACAAATAGTTGTGTTTTTGGGATTGAAAAATATATATTTTGATTTAGCTTAAAACCATGAATAGAGAACCAATTACCTAAATTATTTAAATTTTGTTGTGTGAGCTGAATACAACAAATTATCCTCAGCTTATAGTAGGATTTTAAAATATCTGGTTACTTTTGGTAGGTCATGGCAGAACTTCAAAGTACATTATTTTCTATTCCACGTACTGTATGTGGTATATTTATATTTGCGTAAAATTCCCAACTTTAGTCGTCCTTACCACAGCAAACCTGCGTAAGCTGTTCAATGTTATTCTTATGGAGGATAAACAAATATTATATCTCACTAAATGTATTAATATATTATTTTGATAGAACTGGGTAGGCTGGTTCACGTATTGGTGAGGTATATATGTTTGCATTTTAAATTCGCTGAGTACGTACGCAGGTTTGTTACGACGGGCGTATTTTAATCTATTTTACTGCATTAGCAGCTGCTTTAGTATGCAATTCAACCAAAAGCATTCCCAATATGGCCATAGATCAAAATTAGAGGATGGCTCGGCCCTTTCCCTACATGTAGATCTTGTTGAAGTAAGCGCGGAAATACCTTGAGGTTTAGCTTTTCCTAAAGATACAAAAAACGTCAAAATCAGTTAAAAGAGTTAAGAGAAGTTCCAGTCACAAAAACCCCATAGCCTATCAAATAGACAGACGACATTATCTGATAGGGCTTGGCTTTGTTATCGCCCAAAAGAGTCAGCCAGCTAATCACTGATAAACATAATGTCAAGGTACTTTTGGGGAAAAACTGTTTTTCCGTATTTAGGGACACCGTGGCAAATTCGTGAAACTTTAACCTAGTTGACACCTCCTTCATAAAAAGTGTGTGTTTAGTTTAACGTTTATCATTAAAGATTAAAGGGCTGCATATAAGCTCACTTCTTATATATTTAGCATGATCCCTTTTCTTAGCAGTAGGCTATTAAACATGTTTTTGTTAGGAAGAAATATTAATAAGATTGATTCACAACAAATCCAAGATCTTCTCGATTTCTTGATTAAACACCCTGAGAAAAACATTTGTTCAAACGTTATTTGAATGGAATTTTTTCAGAGACGAAGAAGATAAATGCGTATTCAATGGTACTGTAATTCAAGAATTTCTCGATTTCTCCATTAAACACAGTGGGGAAAACATTTGGTCTTAAACGTTCTTTGGAAGGAATTTCTCCAGAGACGAAGAAGATAAATGTATTTAATGGTGCTGTAATTCAAAATATTCTCGATTTCTTGATTAAACACAGTGGGGAAAACATTCCTAAACGTTCTTTGGATGGAATCTCTCCAGAGACGAAGAAGGCAAATGTATTCAGTGGTTCTGTAATTTCCCAAATCATCAGTTGAATTCGAGGGATGGTCGTGTCCGATGGTCGTGAAGGATGAGAGCAATCGGGAGGTAATATGAGCTGGTGGCTGGAGGCGCGGTTGTTGGTTGTCGGTCGTGTGATGTGTGGTGATGGCGATGGTGATGGTATCGTGGGAGCCAGGAGCGACAACGGTGACCTTGGTGTGTCGCCGCCGCTGCCCAATACTGGCCTTGGATCCTCCGACGTTGCCAGATCATCCATCCGGAGTCCGCTGGGGACCATAGGTTCATAATGTGGAGAAGGAGTAATCAGATGTTGGAAAAGCGCTGACATATTGCTACGTTGCAAGATTTATTTTTACCAAAGAGTTTAATGGAAGTTAAGCTTGCAACCAGTTGAAATTAAATCACTCATTCGAAATTCGAAATTTGTCATGGGCCCCCTAATTTTCACGGGTAACTAACGTAATGCCATCCCAAAGAACATTTAGCAAATCGTTTATTTTTATTCCGTGGTTTACCACAGGGATTGTTGTGGAGTTGAACAGTTGTTATCTTTTAGTTTACAAAACTATTATACTTAGATCCACTTTATTTCTTGCTCTACAATAGGTTACAACTCCACACAAATTCTGTATTGTAAGAAGGTACCGTTGGTGTATGGCCATTGAGGCACAACGTAAAAAGTACCTTAGTGCGATATTCTTAAATACTACACAAATCCATATAGGTCCGAACATTACACACGACAGGACTGTGTGTTTGTGTTGCAGACCACAACGGCAAAGGCAAAAGCTTGGTGTTAGTGATACTAGTGAGACATTCTAAAACACTAGCAAAATACCAGGGGGTTAGACGCTAAGCAACAAGTGTATTTTATTCGTCGCGACACATTTTCCCATAACTCAGATTATCAAGCACTACAGGACACTTGTTTTCTGTTGCAGGCCACGACGGCGCAGCGGCAGCAGCATCGTGGTAGTGGGCCAGGAGGACGCGGAGCCCGTGAAACGCCCGCCGGACGCCACGGAGACGGACGATGCGTACAAGATGATGATGATGATGGCCGCTTGCGACAACGGACCTCATCGCGAGATGGCCGTGGACGTCCCGGAGTCCTGGGCGCCCAAGAACAAGACGCCGCCTCGCTACCCTCCGCCCCGGCCCCAGGCTAGAATACAGGTGGGTCAACTGTTGTTTTATTCAAGGTTTTGCCTTTCACCTAGGAAACAAACCAAATCACAAGAAACTATAAAACATTACATAAGGATGACTAACGACTTTGTTAACGGGTCACCGGCCGCTTTGAACCTAGGCGCTAGTTCGCTCTGAGGGTGTGCATTCGGTTAACCAACGAGTTTAATATATCCGGGGTTAATATATCATCTCTTCACAAGTTGTTTGTCAGCTGACTTGAAGAGAGGATTTGATTGCCAAGAGAGCAGAGGGGACTGGGGGAAAATGGCGGTCATAGTGTAGGCTTCACTTTTTACCCCAGACGAGAGCTCCCCCCGTTGGGTACTCCCGCTGCCATCCCTATCAGCGACTCGACTTCCCCCACTCCATCTGCTTCCTCCCCTCCCGGTGACCCGAGTCGTGGTGCTGCCAAGGTTCTGCAACCATTCTCCGTTTCCAGTCTACTTCCAGTAGTGTTTTATAGTTTTATGTGCTCAAAGAGTTTTGCTTAGTGCCACTCGCTTTTAACACTTTGACTTGCAATATAATGAGGTACGGGATGTAATAAAAGACGTTTTACAACACTTAAGATATATTTACACTTATACTGATTCACAGACGGTAAACAGAATCAAAATGGCTTGAGTCAAAATTACAAAATCAAGTATGTAAATCAGCTTGTAACATTGTTCAGAATCGTATTAAAACAAAATTATTTTAGGTTTAACAATAGATTTTATACACAAACTGATGGTTTAGCCATGGGTAGCCCCCTTTCATCAATATTATCAGAAGTATTTTGCAATATAATGAGGAGATTATTTTGGAAAAGTTGAAGAAAGAACATGAAATAATAATGTATGTCAGATATGTGGACGATATACTTGTTATTTTCAAGGAAACCGAAGAAAAGGAAGCGGAACAAATGATGAGATTATTTAACGGTCATCATAACAACTTAAACTTTACTAGAGAGTACGAAGAGAACGGCAAGATAAATTTCCTAGATCTCACGATATCAAGAAGAAATGATGATCAGAGTTTGATATATACAGGAAGCCTACGCAGACAGATACTACAATCAACAAGTCTCTTCATCCCACCAGCCATAAGACCGCTGCATTCAGATCGTTGTTATAGAGAGCTTTCAAGATTCCTGTAAATGAAGTTAACAGAAGAAGACAAATAACAACTATAAAGCCGATTGCTCGAGCCAACGGATTCAACCCGACAATGAGAGATGAAATTGGAGCAAAAATGCAAAGGAAAATAAAGAACCAAGAAAAACTGCGTAGAATAACAACTTTACACGGAAGAAAAGAAATATCAAGTAATTTTGCAACGTTCAGCTTCACAGGATAAGATACAAAAGGTCGCAAATCGATTCAAGAAATATGGAGTTAATATAGCCTACAGAACGCAAAACACCATGAACAAAATACTAAATCCCAAGGTTTACAAAATTAATTGTAACAACTGTGATCACTTTTATATTGGTCAAACTGTTATTTTGTTAAAAGATTTAAGAGCCATGTAACAGCTTGGAAGAACAGGAAACCGGAAAGATCAAACACCGAAACATCTTTTAGAAAATGGCCACACCATAGGGAAAATAGAAGAAAACCTCAGCATCCTCAAGAATTGTAAAAAAGGAAATGAATGCATTGGAAGAATTGTTTATATTTCAAGAAAAATGTAAAGATAGAGATAAATTGATAATGAACAAGTTAACTTAGACTCTGGTGGCACATTTAGGAACCTGTATCCGGAACTTCCGGTAACCAATAGGATATAAGCAGGGACGCCATTTTGATTCTGTATTCTGTCAGTTCTCTCATTGGCCTGATGATGACCGGTGTGACTGGTCGAAATCGATAGCCTAGTACCATCTTTTACATATGTTTACCGTCTGTATGTGAATCAGTATAAGTGTAAATATATCTTAAGTGTTGTAAGACGTATTTTATTACATGCCGTAAGTAATAACAACACGTAATATGCTAATCAAAAAGTTGTTTGATATAATTAGTGGACACAAATTTAATGCAAGTAGATAGATGTTCATATGAGCCAGAATAAATTAGCGCGATCGTTATGATCTCTTGAGTCGGGTTTCGTACTGCGACTTTTTATATTTTATCACAGAAAACAAAATTCACATTATGGAAAACATTTACATATCCAAACTGGTAGAATTCAGGCCGGGTGTGTGGCAACATGTTCTATTGAGGCGGTAGGGGTTCATTACAGCCCAAGCTATCATATTCCTTCTGTTCCTTGTGGGACGTCCGCCATTGAAGGTTAATGAGGGAGGTGAGAGACAAATTTGTCTCGATATTTCCTCTAAACCTTTTCATAACATCCATTGTCATTATTTACAGTGAGGGTTGCGAACAAAATTGAGTCTTCCCCCACCTGCTCTTGAATTGAGAAGCAATACATTTCATTTATCACCAGATAGCTTAAACCCAGTTAACTAAGTTTAATTATAATGATTAAAATTCATGAGTAGTGTTTTGTATTTAATTTTAGATGTGCATTAAACCTCAAGGATGACAATATTTGTCATGTATTTAATCGTGAAACCTATATAAAGATTGGGACAAATAAGTAAAATGTGTGTTAATAGTATATACTGAGCGATTGATTGACCCGTATCAAATGTCGATTAACTATCGATAAGCTCGGTACTGTTTCCTACGGGGCCGTAAACATATTACGTAACGCACTTAAATGGGGGGGGGTATGGCGTAGCGTTATGCTGCGTTATGTGGGGGTGGAGGGGGGGTTGGATCAACGTTACGTAACTCACAAATATTAATCCTAAGAGCTGGTGCACTCCCGTTCTGTTGAGATAGTTTATATTGTTGTTTATATTACTGTATTAGTAACAGTGTTGTTTGGTTGTGTACATTTTGCTTTGGAAAAGTTATTAACAAATGTTGTTAAAGGAAAGTCTTTTAAAGTTTAATGATCCACTGAAATCCATATTCTAAATTGCTAATAAAACGATGTTTACAATGTTTAAGCAGTTTTAAAGCCTTCTACGATTGAGTTACGTAACACATTGGAAGGGTGGGGGGTATGGCCAGGCGTTACGGTGCGTTACATGGGGGAGGGAGGGGGTCTGAAATGACAAAAAATGAGTTACGTAATATGTGTATGGCCCCTACCCTCCCAATGCGTCACACCGCCGCGGCCGATCACACTGTACGGCTTCATGTGGAATTTGTCCGCCTCTTCCTCGATGAATACAAATAATTCTGCAATAGAAAAATACTACTGTACTTTAAAAATTTGCATCTGTATTGTTTATATATTTAAGTTTATACATATGTTTATACTATAACACTAAAAACCTTACGAGGGGCCCCAGTCATACCTGATCCTACCTGCTTCTCTCGGAAGACCAGTGTTTACTTTCATATGCAGTCCCTCATCAACGGATAATCCAAAATTGTTCAATTAGAGCTCAGTTTATTGTGAAAAAATATACCTAGCGATTTTATAAGGCAAAATTTCGATATTATTCAGTGTTTAAGATTAGTTTATGTGTTGAACTATTTGTGATATCAAAATTTTCACTGAAATCGCTAATTGCGTTTTTTTTAATGAACCATAAATAAACGATTTTGGACAATCCGTCGATGAGGGACGGCTTTGAAAGTCAACATTGGCCTTATGAGAGGAGCAGGTAGAAAGGCGAAATGTTATGCCCGTGGAGCCTCCTCGAATTTATTTTCTTTGGAAGCCGAGGAACCAAAATAAGCTATTGGGACTGAAATAATTTGAGCTTTTCCCCTCTAATTTGTATTTCCGACAAGGAAATGTGCCATAAACGCTGGAAAGACCCACAGATCCCAGGATACCGAGTAAAGGTCCTTCCTAGAAGTAGGTGTACGACCTTTCCCGGTGAGCCACCACTTTCTATCCCTACCTGACTTTGCCGCCGCTGCCTTTCCGTCGCTTTCTTCCACGTGATCCGGTGCTAAATGACGAGGCGACGCCAGGTCGTTTGATTAACGACTCGCCTCTTTGTCTAGTTGCTTGTCCAGCGTGTGAGTTCCCTTTGCTGGCCTCTTCTATTTTGTTAGTGAATTTCCTATGGAAAAGTGAACTATTAGCATGACCCGCACGGTGCAACTTAAGCCCGGGACCACCATCGAAGTTCCTAACGTGACCCCCTGATCACGTTTTGTGGGGTCGTTAAAAATTGTGTGTGTGTGTGTGTGTGTGTGTGTGTGTGTGTGTGTGTGTGTGTGTGTGTGTGTGTGTGTGTGTGTGTCTGTGTGTGTGTGTGTGTGTGTGTGTGTGTGTGTGTGTGTGTGTGTGTGTGTGTGTGTGTGTGTGTGTGTGTGTGTGTGTGTGTGTGTGTGTGTGTGTGTGTGTCTGTGTGTGTGTGTGTGTGTGTGTGTGTGTGTGTGTGTGTGTGTGTGTGTGTGTGTGTGTGTGTGTGTGTGTGTGTGTGTGTGTGTCTGTGTGGATGTGTGGATGTGTACAGAGCTAGAGCCCTAACCAATGAGCCGATTTTGTGTTCGTGTATGTGTATATGTGTTAGTGTGTTCGCACTCTATCGGTCGAAATTTTTGTCCGATTTTCTTGAAATTTGGTAGGAACCTTCCCTTCTGTAAACAGTTGTACAAGTTCGTTGGGCAAAACAATCGGACAACTCTGACCCCCTTTTTTGGTATTTTAATTTTTCAAATTTTGAGTTTTTGGGCCCAAAAAGGGTCAGAAAAGCCCCGAATGTAACGTTATTGTACCTAAAATGCCAACAATTTTAAGCCCTCCTCATAATTCTAGCAAAAGTATGTACCGAGTTATTAAAGAAAATGTCAATTGTCTTAACACAGTACGTTGTCTTATGGGGATTTTACACTGGAAAAGGCTGTTTTTCATATCTTGATGTAGTTTTATCACCCCCAATACCCCTATACCAACTTGTTATCCCGACTATACTCCTCCTAACCCTATAATGTACAACATTGCCATCATAATAGTCAATTTAAATATAACCAGGAGCATCAGAACAGCCGAAAAATAATAATTTCAATTTTCCGAAACAACTTTACCAGTGTGATTTTAAAACATTTATTCGATTTTTAAAGGTTTTATTGCGGAAATTTACTTTCCTCACGTCAGCGTGCTGCGTCCGATCTCGTGTTATTTTATTATTTATTAAAATACATTTAGACACCGGGATGGCGGTAAAATCAAGCAGTGTAACCTATTATATAAGTGAAACCTATTATATAAATATTCACAAATATATTTTTGTTTAAAAATAATATCCCTGCCAGGCACAATTAGGGTTGATTTCTACTGTTTTGTTGTTATTAACTCATTTAAAATTAAAGTAGCGCATTGTTAATATTTGCCTTAAAATACGACAGTAAGATTGTGTCAGCGTCTTAGAAAGCAATTAAACAAATAAGCTACATGGAACGAATCCGCCTCCTCACACAAATAATGTGGCTTACGGATCTGATCAGTAGGATATCGTGCATTGTAATAAATGTTATGCTAGTGTTGAAAAAGGGGGATTTTACTTTATTTTATTGGGTTTCCCGCGGAATCCGTGTCCACCGAGATCGTCATGTCCGAGTTCGTCACATCTACGAAAATCAATGAGCCGTACTAATTAGGGTGGGCCGTCTACCTGCCCCGCCGGGTATGTCATGCCTCCTCCGCCCGAACGGGAACAACTTATCCTAGTCACAGATCACAAGAGAACGGTCAAATACCGTTCTGAATCTTTACGCTCAGAGTTTACTGATGTTGGTTCTTCATGTAGCTGAAGATTACACCTAGCCTGTACATTTCGCCGAGCAATATTAAAAGTGTTAAATATAAGTTCAATTACACTTTTATCCATGATAGGATTTGGTTGTTATATTTATTAAATTCTTAAATTGTAAGAATGTATTTAACATATTTTTAAGTAAGTAATTGCGAAAATATCATATCAAAACTACTACAACTTTGGTAAATTTAAACTGACAGCTGTACTATTGTATTTATTTTATCCGCACGAATACCAAGCCCTTGGCTTAAAAATACGAATAAGTTTCTTAAAATAATCTTGTTATCCTAGTATAATATAATGAATGCACCCCTTTCAGTGCGATATCCTTTTGTATGACACTTTTTAATTTTGTAACACGAATCCTTTTGTACTAAGGCTGTTTTTCGGACTCACGAACAAACATCAATCGGCCTAATTCATCCTTTCAGTGCGATATGTAGTCGTATGACTTCAATTTTGTCATAAATTTTGTCACGAATTAGTTTGTATAATATTTAGCTACATGAAGAACCAACATCAGTAAACTTTGAGCGTAAAGATTCAGAACTGTATTGGACCGTTCTCTTGTGATCTGTGACTAGGATAAGGTGTTCCTGTTCGGGCGGAGGAGGCATGAACATACCCGGCGGGGCAGGTAGACAGCCGACCCTAATTAGTACGGCTCATTGATTTTCATAGATGTGACGAACTCGGACATGACGATCTCGGTGGTGACCGCGGAATCCCACAGAATGAGCTTGGGTGGTTTAAAACGCTCAACTACCCAACATCCGGGGGGGGGGGGGTATAATCTAAACAGTTTAATTGCTCACGAACCAAAATAATTCATTAGGTAGTTCACTGCTGAATGCATTATTGCATAACACCATTTTGTTCTCTAGTGTTTACATTCACATTTAAGCCGATTTCCATAAGCGAGGCTCTAGTTATTTTAATGATCGGATAATATTAAATTGATGGCACGATATTAACTTGGTTGGTTCAGAAATTAGAAAGAAAATTAAGTCCTAGAAATTTGTCGTTTTATATTCGTCTTTATTGTAGTCTTATTAATTGCTACATATTATTTGCTGTGTAAGGGCTTAATGATTTCTTAAAAATAATTTGTGAATGGTTGATCGCCTATTTCGGTTCCCCCCAACAGGTCCATGCATTATGGACTTGCCACTAATTACTTGTTGTAATGACCACAGACCTGATTTTGCAGAGCCCAACAAAATTTAAATACAGTATGAATAAAAAGAAAGGAAGGCCGATGTAATTGTATCCTTTATCCTCGCAAATTTTAATTTTTCTTAAGTTTCCAGCGCACACAGCGAACCCCCAGTAGCGGTTAAGTATAATTTTTTTTAATACCAGTAGTATGCTTAGAAAAAAATAACAAATTCTTCTTTGTGTTCTATATATACAACGGATTTGCAAGTAAAAATCTCGTTTTTAACCGTAAAACTCCACCCCCGGATTTTGTTTGGGATTTCTCCATCGGTAGTGTTTTGTTCATGTCGATACTTCCCAGTACCGCTCAATTTTATGCTTGACGTTTTTCTACAATTTGTTCTCAATTTTCTATTTTTTCCAGCCGGCGGTGAACGGGACAGCGCGCACGGACCCTGACGTGGGCGGCAAGCCCGTCCCGCCGCCCAGGGACCACCTGAGGATAGAGAAGGATGGGCGGCTGGTGTCCAGGGCGCCGCCCCCCCAGCTGCCCGCCCGGCTCACGGACAACATCAACAACAACACGCCCGCCACGCCGCCCGCGCCCGCGCCCCCACCCACCTCAGCTGAGCTCAACAGCATCAGGAAATACCAGGTAGGAGGCGACTCTGTGCAGCGTGCATGCTGTGGAGAATAGTACTTTGGAGTGATTATTGTCACATTTTGCCAGAATATGGAAGACATTAGCTAGCTTTCAGGGGATGCTTTCTCCATGAGGCCAAAGTAAACTGTCAAAGTCCGTCCCCTAAACGGATTGTCCGATGTCGCTGAGATTTATAGCTCATTTGAAAGATCAAAAATATCTAGAGATTTCAGTGAGCAGAATTTTGATATCACAACTTTCAATATAAAAAGCAAATAACTGTATGTAAATAATGATGCATATTAACAAAATTCACTGAAATAAAATACTTATCTTAGACCTATAAAAAGTCACTTGAAATAGTTTTGTCACCGGAGTTCCTATTGCGCAACTGAAAGTGCACTGACTTGGATGCGTTGTCAAAATATATAGACCAACTGACGGTGGCTGAAGGTCGTTCGGATTTCAAGGTGTTCGGACTACCGTGTGTTCGGACTATCGAGGTTCGCCTGTATTTGTGATATACAAATTCTGCTCACTGAAATCGCTAGGATTTTTTTCTCTATAAAACGGACCATGAATCAACAATTTTGGATTATCCGTTAAGGAGGGACGGAATTTGAAAGTTAACATTGTTCTTGTTGGAGATGATATATAAGCTATAAAAGCTGGTCTTAAGCAATTATCTCTTTTACAGGGCTGACAACTGAAGGTAGGCAGCAAAACAACAATTTTCCTATTTTGTTTGTGTCTGTCCTTTCAGTTTTTACAGGGATAGTACCCGCGGCTCCAGCGGTTTGAGTTCATAATCGTTTATCTGATTATCAAACTAACCTATTACCCTACTACAAATTAACGGGTAATTTAAACTCCAAAGAATTCCTCCAAAGGCCCAATTAAGTTTGCGGTGAATACCCGGAATGATTGCTGCCAACCACAAAATTAATATAGTGGTATTTTCTGATGAGAAATCTTAAGGAAGAAGAGCTTTAATTCGTTTTCCTGTGCAGTCAATTGTTATTTCAAATATTCTTATCACACGATTATACACGATATCACTATCAGTTGATATAATAACGTGGATACAACCCCAAAATCGCGAAACAGAGCCAAACCATAACTTATACACGTGATATAAGCGCGTATAAATACACCAGTTACTCAGTGAAAGTTCCCACCAGCTTTTTTAAATCGGGGAACTAACTACTACCAGGTGTTGGCTAAATGAATGAACCTTTTCGTGTAATGAATGAGCGACCTTGGGCCGGGGCCGGATATCCGCAAGGTTGGTCGGTTATTGCAGCTTTTGAGGTAAGTGTAAGGGGACACGCTGATGGTATGCCTACTACTCACCGCAGGAACACGATCTAGTACAGTGGAGTTATTATAACATTGGGCCGGATGACTAATACGGCTGATAGTACTTACCGCAGGAACACGCTATTGTACAGTGTGGAGTTATTATAACATTGGGCCGGATGACTAATACGGCTGATAGTACTTACCGCAGGAACACGCTCTTGTACAGTGTGGAGTTATTATAACTTTGGGCCTGTTGACAGTATGCAGTTAGATGGTGTGTCAGACACTAACTAAGAATAATAATAATATATGTATATATCTTCTTTCCACAATACTAATTGCGCGCGCTTCCTCCTTATTTTTGTACTAATTATTTACTTTTGGAAATTAGTTTAGTTTGGTCTTAAATTTTCCAAGTTTGATTACAATCACTTGACACAGAAAACAAAACACTAATCCGTGTATTATCCGCTTGGGGTGTCTGATTTCTTCTGATTTCTTTAATGAATACCGATATATGTTTACAATGTAATTCCCTTTTAGTACCGATTCAGTGAACATTTACTACAAAATTTGTCATTAAGTTTCAACCGCGCACATGCATTCTGCTAGTAAACATCGTTATGAGGAAGTATCAATACCTGAAACATGTTGATAACACCTACCAACAGGTATTGAAACACTATAACGAAAAACATGCCAAGTTGGAAAAATACAACTGACACAGGACATGTTAAACTTTTTTTCAAGTAATATATTTAATGTTATGACTCCGTTGTAGTTTACACAAATTTTATATACCCTACACATTTATCTTGAGAAAGATGAACTGAATAATGCAAAATAATGGAAACTCAAAATGCCTGATATTTTTTAAGAGTTTTACTTTATTAAAACGTGAGTTTAAATCAAACAGTTCCATATCAGTTGATTTCCAGAACAGGTGCTATTACATGTTAAATGCGTGTCCCATGTTTTAATGGTAGATTTTCGAGAAATTAATGTTGTACTGTAATTGTAACTGTAACTGTAATTGTAACTGTAACTTAATTTTCAAACTGCTAACCCTTTTAAAAATAATATAGTTTCTATTGAAATTGTCGGTCAAAATTTGCCACATTTTACTCTTGAAGCACAACGGTACTAAGTATACCTAAAGACGATTTTACTACAATTTATCTCTGGTTTCTTGTTAAATATGCTGCATTTGTTTCATTCCACCATGAATATGCCGTGTTTGAAGCGCCTGCAACTCGTAAAACGCAATATAGGTACTCTCGTGTATGTCGTTTAGTCGCCATGCGTAGTGCGGCGCAACTGAAATTCAACCGTGGTTTATCAAAGAAGAAATAATTGTTTCTTATTTTTGCAGGTACTAGATACTGTACTGTGAAATACTGAATTACTTGCAAGCGTTTTAAGGTCTAAAATTCGAACATATCAACACCATAAATAGTTTTTATAGTTTGATGGGTCCAAACGGCTTATATAAACACCAAAACCGATTAGGACGTCATTTTCTTAGATATTTAGCTTAATTTTGTTTTTATGCCAGTTAACCTGTTTATTATATTTTTTATTGCAAGATAATGCCAACAATATGTAATTGTGTTATTTAATAGAATTGCAGATAAACAGAATACATAAAGCTGCATTTACCCCTATTTAAATGGTTCATACATTATCCAAATTGGTAAGACGTGAGTGATACCCATTATGTTGGATGTAAAATTGAGTCGGGATTCATTATTATTTACTAGTTAATTAATTAGCCCTATTTTTAACTTACGCCCTAAATCATTTAACAGTATTTTACCAGTACGAAATTTCTATTTCATTCCAACATTTGACTAGAACTTAGATTTTGCATTAACGTTTCATATTTATCTTAACTTTTAAAAACGCGAATCGCTAAAATATGATTATTGCCGGCTGAATTTCCATATGAACCAATATAATATTATGGTATAATTTTAAACCCCATAATTGAAAATAACTTAAAAAATGAAATAATCTAACCAAAAATGCATAGGAAAAAACGTAAAATTGCGACCATTTTAAAACACATCAGACTAGGATTAGGTGGTGTTATTGGTAAGGTGGTGGTTTTAAGTTGCTATTGGTAGTGGCTAGTAGTGTGGTAGTAAGTGAGGGATGAATGGTAGGGGTAGGGGGTAGCAAGGTAAGAAGCGATGGTCGAGGTGATTTGGTATTCTGAACGTCTGACAGCAGCGATCAGGGGGGTCACAGGAAATGAAAACCTACCGTCGACTTGGCGTCCGCGACGTGGTCCCGAGGACGGAGGTATACGGGAGGCGATATAACGTGACACGTGCGACCGCAGTGTGGAGTCCACTATTGTAAGCGAAATTTTACCGCGAACTTAGTATAGTCACAGAATCCTGTAAAACACTACTTTTGACGTTTATGTAATAAGGCTCACTTCCTTGCACAATTTAAATGTTTGCTGTAATGCCGTGGAAGTAAAATTTCTAGAGAAATGCAAATAAATGGAAAGTGCGTACAAAAGCGGGTGGGAATACATAATTTTAGTAAGAACTTCCTGTTGATGTTATTGTTTTCTTATTAACTAAACGTATACGTCAATGTTAAGGCTTTACAACCTCCCCTCACCCCCCCTTCACGACGACGCTAAATGTACTCCCATTGGAGTATGTTGGCATAATGAATATTATTAATACTCGTTCGTATTTGGGGGAAATGGTTGTAACATTTTTGATTACGTAAGTATTGTAATTGATTAACAAATTCGAAGGATTTCTTACTTCACTGTTTTATCTTTCTCATTTACGCTTTAGGTAAATCTTAAAAGGCTAACATATATTTTTAACATGCTTGCTAAACAGTTAATAATTAATAATACATATTTACTGCAAAATTCAATACGTTTTGGAATGAGTTTACCTTTTTATATTTCTAAAATAGTTAATATATAAAAACAAATAAAACAATACAGCTTTAACCTCCTAACAGCATTTACAACTTTAATTAACAAACAAAAGTATATATTTACGCCGAAAATTACAGTCGTCTAAATTGAATAACCTTTAATCTATGGCATATATATTTTTGCGATCTACAGTTTAAGCTTTTTTGCATAATTATATGTGGAGGAGGCGAGGTAATATTCATTAAGGTGGAAAATACGCCACGAGATAAGGCTAATGAATGGTTCATTAGATGTAGAGGGGGGACAATCAAGGGGAGGGAGGCTCCTGTCTGAACGAGGACAATCAGACGAGCGGGCCCGCACGTACGTGGTTCAGGAGTATACTTATCCGAACACTCACTATCCGAGTCGACAGTTAAGTATCCTAAGCTACTTCCGGAAGAAAATATGTAAAGCTTCCGGATTCAATAATTTGAATATTTAGAATAGTTATTTATGTATTAAAAGCGTAAAGTAGGCCTTTGTCGCTTGAGAAAGCGGCAACGATACTTTACACTCGAATTGCATACACAATTTGTCCTACAACTGCAGTTTTGGATACCACAAACTTACCAAAATTCCCAGAACTATGTACCAAAATGCTCATAGCTTAAACAAACAAATCATTTCGACATAAACAAATCCTGTCTCGGAGATCGCGGTATGTCAGCCGGTACCGTGGAACGTGTGTACGTCCGGCTTGTTCGTTGTACTTTTCGTTTAAATGTTCGATGTTCGTGTTGTGTATTTTTAAGTGTGACGACGCTGCTTCAGCTGAAATTCGTTGTATTGTGTCTGAGGATGGCATTATAATGCTGAAACGATCTTAACGCAAGTTACAATTTGTTGGAGCCGTTGACGGAAGGTAAACCCTTATTTAGTTAGGAAGGAGTATTTTGGTATACTGTATATACATTCAGCTTCCAACTTTGCATTTACGGAGAAAAACATAAAAAAATGTGGATGACTGCAATAGCCTGTTCTATTATTATGATTCCAAGGTTGGTCGTGTTAACATGATACAAGTAATAACAAACTCACCGCCCATTTTAATTAAGTAATTATCGTTCCCATTCTTTTCCGACAATATTTGATGATAAATCATCCTCTCGCGGGTTTAGAGAAGTACGCGGATAAAATCTCGTTCTGTCGGTTTGCAGAACAGCAGAACTAAGACACCTATAGTTGATAAAACACAAGATGAATTGTTTGTTCTGATTATCACGTAACATAGTGCACGTCAAGTGTACGCGTTTTTACGTAATATTTACATTATTTACGTAGGTTCGCATTACGTGCGGCCTAGCGGTAACGAGCGGCGAGCGCGGCGTGCGGCCCGGCGGCGTCGTGGGTGATAAACCCGCGATAATGTTGATAACTCTTATCAATCCACCTGAGTCAGTGGCGGCGGCAGTTAGTCCGTGTGTTTGTGTGAACATGTGTGACATCTTGCTCAATCCAATCCACCGTTATACGGTAAATATTTATACATTTCTCGGTTGATTTATGGGCTTTATAGTTTTCACTAAACCGCGTGATAAGATAACGCTCGCGCTACGCCCCTTGTTTACATTCGGCTCTGGGTAGTTTTATCAGTTTTCGTGTGATAAGTTTGTTTCGCGTGTGTGACCCAGTGGATACGCCCTCTTTTAATGATAGCGGTGGGTTAAGTCTGTTCGTGATGATTATTTTCGCAAAATAATTATGTAATTAGAGTTTATTTGTTATGATATAACATTTATACGGAAAATACTTGGTGTATTTTTTTAACTCTGTCCAGAAATTGTGTCAGTGGTTGATAACAGAGGTGGTGATGGGTTTTGCGTTTGTGGCTTAATCATTGTATTTTCATGAATAAGATGTAAAATATTAATCACCATAAGGAAATAACCGAACAAATCAAATACGTAATTTGCGTAGGTTTAAATTTTTAATTTTTCCTACCCTTGCAGAAGTAATGGAATAGCGCCCCCGAGAGAAATGGCGTTTTGGCAGCATAAGTTACGTAATTCCCTAGACAGAGGGGAGGGTTGGGTGAATTACTGAACGATCCTGCATGAGGGAGGGGGAGGGGATGGTTAGTTTGGTTTACGGTACATTAATTTGTTTACTATTTTTTAACCATTTTGTGCACTGTACAAAACACATTTATGATTCATTAGAAAATATATTATTTGTCTTGATTCCAATTTTTATGTTTGCAAATTTATGTATTTATATATTTCAACTTTATGGTTTATGGGAATGGTTAACTCAAATTTACCGTGGACGTATTTTAATTAACAGGTATGAAGGTTTTTTCAATACCTAAGTGGATTGATTATCGTATACTCTATATAATATGAGCAATGCACGCATGGGTCTCAGAATCCCGCGGAAGGATTTTCCCCAATATTTGAAAATACGGTGTTAGGGCCTCAGAAATATATAGAAAAAATATCTCAGAAAAATCCAATTTGGCAGGAAACCCTATTTTAAGTTTAAACTGCTTTATCAATGGCGTATCAAATCATAACAAAAATACAGTAATCATAATTGCTGATCAAAAATCTTTAATATAATGTTAAAGTACAATAATATTAATGTGGTGAAGTATCAATATGGGTTTTTCCTCCAAGCAAAGCTTGACCCCCAGGTTCTTATTAAGTGAATACTTACACTTCCCTTATCCCCATATATCCTTCCCCTACATGAACAAGTTCGGTGAAGACACAAAGTATATTCGTGTTTTAACCTCTTTGTGCCTGTGCATGTGGTGATTTTTAACACCAAACAATAATAACAACTTTAACACTATTCGGGACATCATTTTGGGAAACCTTTTAAAATGCGTAAATTCCTTTTAACCGCGTATAAAGACGATGTTTGGCAGTGTGACAACACCGCGATATGTGGGTTACTCCGCCACATGCTCGCCCCCCGCCTGGGAACTCTGCCAACGGAACCACGCGACCGGCGACTCTGTCTTGACAATTTTCCGGCTAAATTGCATTTATCGTAGTAGTGTGCTTTTGGGGCTGCTGGCCCAAATTGATTACTTCCGGTCACGTGACCGGAGCGACATATTTCGTGTTATCGAATGTGTTACGTTACGCAGTAGAATACATGTTGTGATCGGTACCTCCAAACGTGTTCATATGTTGTTTGAAAACGAGGTTGAATATATTGTATATATATATATATATATATATATATATATATATATATATATATATATATATATATAAACACTTACATAAATAAATATATATTGTAAATATATGTAGCCTACCCAATTATTAAATTTGTTCGGTTCAAACCAAAAGGGAGATGTAGTAATAATGTTAAATTAAAATAATTCTAATTAGGTTTGTTAGTTCAACTTTAGGAAGTGGACGTAAGAGCTAAAGAAATCCGGTTTATGAACAAGTAAACTTAAATAGCACCAATTATTTTTATATCACATTTAACTTAAATGGAGACTTTGATGGAAACGTAAAAACTTTACTTCGAAATCCGTGAAAGCAATGTTCATTACTTATCTCCTAATCCCGAATAAAAATCGTTCATTTTTATACGTCAGTAAGTAAATAATTTAAGTCAGGGAGATCGTATTGTATCCGTAGGTCAATAGGTTAGTAAATCAATTGCTAGGTTAATTCCCATTTTCGTACCGCGTACGAACATCACACAAACTCTCACGACCCTCGACCCTCCTTTCGATTTTCGTGCGCGGACCTTCTATAATATTATTTTAAGTTTAGTAAATTGGGGAAAACCTGTACTGATTGCATATTACTTTTACCTTCCTAACAGTCGAATCCGAACCGATTATATTTGCCTACGGCAGCATGTTAATGTGTGTCTAATGTGGCCCTTGGTATACCAGAATCGAAATAAAACCAAGAAAATCCGACACTCATATAGTGAAGTGGTAATATCGCGAGGGCAATATTTTGAAACCAATAAACACGGCCGTAAACCTCGGATAACGTCCGACTTGGCACCGGCCGGCCGTCTGACTGGCTGCTCTCTAATCTCGTGGCGCGAGGCAACAGAAACAATAAACATTTTTAAAATCATCTATCTTTGGTGTGAGCGTAGTAAGGAGCACCTGTCACAACGGTCTCAAGTACAGATAAACCTCTTGCTAGGGTTTAAATTAAACAAGTAGCATTATTTAATTTACTTTTGTAATTTTCACGCTAACAATAAAGTATATTACATCTTGTCGAGGTGAGACACCAGGTAAATTGTGTTTAATTGTGTTTAACATAACATCCAAACCTATAAGGAGTTTGCTGCACCCATGTCATATTAATAATTGAGGAGACGTATGCGGTGTGCACTACTATTTAGGGGGTATGGTTTCAAATTAAATAAACCCAAATAAAATGGTTTGAATTAGAGTTATTCTTCTGGAGATTTGACGCGGGTCATTAACAGTATTGGTACAGTGTAACTTGGATAGTTTGACCTTTTATAAATCAAAATCTTCTTTAATTTGAATTGTTTGCGTGATCCCTTGTACAATATAAACAATATTTTAAAAAATCTGGGTTAATTCGAATTATTGGATAGTTCGAATCTCAAGGGACATGTACAAATTTGAATTATCCAAGTTCCATTGTATTTAAACAAAATATATATAATATACAAAACGAGCAAACGGGGGGGGGCTTAACGGGGAGTTATTATATTATATATATATATATATATATATATATATAATTTGTTATACATAGGCATAGACTACAATATTCCTAGGATGTGCATGGACAACAATTTAACAACTTGTATAAAACTATTTCATCAAAATTATAATTATTTTATGAAACTTGATACTCATGTTTAATATAAATATTAGGCTTAGACCCATGGACTATTATTTATAGTGTTGCCTTTAAGTAATTTCATAGTTAACTAATAAAATTGAACCTCGAAATGTAATATAAACTTTGATTTTTTTAACTGATGTTTTCGGTCTGAATTTTTAGTTGAAGAACTCAGCTTTTAAAGACCCATTAAAAAATTCCTACTAGATTAGCAGCGGCCCTGGGGGTAAAATTTGTTGCGGTAATGGTGGCAGCAATGTGTCCTTTACAGCGGAAGTTCCGGATTGAGATGAGCGGAAGTGGAAGTGGCATCAGGTGTGGCAATGGCTCCACGCATGACCCAGGATGCCGTGTGAAATCGCCCATACACACTCACTTGATTGTCTCTCAATTTACCATCTGAATTGCTTACCGGCCTCTTCTTCCACTTTGTTTCGAGTTGTTTAAACATTGTTTATTTCAATTAAAAACGTAAACGTATAAATTTGCTTAAGCCAAAAATTAGTAATTTTAGCGAATTTCCCCTATAGGGAAGAAGCTATTACCGTACTCAGCATGGTAAGACCTAGGCCCGGGACCATGGTACTTTTCGTTTTGACGTCCCCAGAAGCCAAAAACACTTCGTTAAAATTTGTATATATGTATATTTATATATGTGTCCGTAAGCACGATAACTCTCGTAAAAAAGGTCCGATCTTAATGGCATTCGGTACAAATGTGTAAAGTACCATTTATTTGAACGAGTTCGAAAGCTAGACGAATCGCACTATCCGAAAGGGGGGGGGGGGTTTGTACCCCATAAATGTGTTTTTTGGGGTTTCACATGTCATTTTTTTAAATCTATTATTAATTTTTACTATTGAATTCAGCTTAAAAACAAACAATTTGGTATTTTGATCATTGCTCTACGTCAATTGGTTACTGAGATAATGAAAGTACATGTTGTCTAATGTTATTCTTATGGAGACAAAGAACAATTTTATATCTCGCTTATTTATGAATATAAACTGAAGAAACTTGGTATATGGTTTGATCTGGTTGTGGTTTATTGTTGTTTGCACAAAAACCCAATTCATCGCCTATGGTTCCCGTAGCAGCAAATCTAGGCACTCGGTCCCCATGTTTTTCTTATGGAGAATAATTCAAATTGTATATATTGCTTATTTATGAATGTATATGGATGCAACTTGGTATGTGACTTCACTTAGATAGCAGTGATTTTTATGCTATTCAGATTTTCATAAAAACCCATTATTTTGTGTACTTTGTGACAGCAAACCTGCATACTTATCCCCAATGTTATTCTTATGGAGAATAATTAATATTTTAAATATCACTTATTTGTGAATATATTTATTATGAATCCTGGTAAGTGGATTAATGTGTTTCTAAGACATATAAATGCATTGGAAATTCGCTGATTATGCAGGTTTGCTGCGACGGGGGTATTTATATTCTTATATAATACACTTAGGCCTACGCGTGTATTAACGTAAATGTATAAAATAATATGTTTTACAATTATTTATGGTTATAAGCAAGGAGTTCTATTGGTATTACTGGAGGCAACACTGATGAACATTTGATTAAGGAGTATGCTTAATCAATGATAAAAGTTTCACCCATTGTTAAGTCAAATAGTATATTTCATTACAAGAGTGGAAAGTGGAATTTTGCATGTTCGAGACCATATATTTACATATTAGCTATCGAACATATTCAAAATCTTAATTCGTAACGTAGCTACCTGCCTTCGGTACTTATTCGGTGTAGGCCTACTTCCGAGTGGGAAATTTGCGGCAATCGCACCTCTGTTTATAGTCCGTTATTTGTTTACCACCCATCGAATCCTATAGATACTTATTGATCCTTGTTCAACGTCAGTAATCGTTGGAAAATGCTTAAAATCACATAGTCATAAACCAAAGAAAAATTGAGAAATCAGAAACACAGGACGGGGCGCTCAAGAGCCATTTGAAATTCCGTAATGTCTGGGACCCCCTGTCCCTTGTTGAAAAGCTGTGTGCCTTGGTGCCTTTTCCAATAGTCAACACTCTTATTACTTATTATTCAAACATAATTTATCTTCGTTTACTTGGCGTCTCCTTTCGTAGGATACACTTACAAAAGGTTTCAATCGCTTATTCCAGCTCCGTAAACACTCTTTTGTCTCGCCGAAAGCGGCAGGTGTTTGTAAAGTTTAAGAGTTATTGTTCACTCACGTTGGTAGCACTGCGGTACGCGGTAGCCACATATATGAGTAGTTAGTTTCACGTTGGTACACCTGCGAGTCAGCTGACATGGTGAGCGACACGCCGCCCAATAATAGGCGCTTTTCCAAAAACTGCAACAAGGTAAATATCTGCTTTCAAACGTCCATTTATCAATATTGCTATCTCTTTATTCCCGGTGACAGGGATTAAATTTTGTCGCATCCCCGTATAGATTCATACGTTCTAATTTTACGATGTCGTACATCATGAAGTTTCATAAAAATTTAAAAATCATAGCAAATAATAGCCACCAAATAAACGTAGGGATTTTAAAACATTGAACATTAATTTTAATTGCAAGTTGATACACAGACTGCACAGAATGCAAGTTTATACACTGTCGAATGTTGATACACAAGACATTCGCTTTCATGCCTTTGTGATTAAAATATGTTTTGTACGAAGATATTTGAAACATTTACAGCAGTAATTAAATTAGTTTGTATATTTAGTATCAGTACAAATTATTTAACTCGTTTTTTTATATTTAGTATCAGTAAAACAATCTTTTAATCTATTTTCCGTTTTCTGTTTAGAAAATATCAATCCCTGTCCAATAAGCTTTCAAAATTCAAATGTTTACCTTATGGAGTTGCTTAAGAGTATTAAATGACAAACCGTGTCTATTCATATTTTTATAACCCATACAGGTATTGTAAGTACATTTTTAAATTAATGTTTTATTGCCCTATAAAAACCGTTGTAATATATTTTGCAAGTCCCATATTGTAGGAGCTTTCTTGGATCTTGAAATCGTATAGCTTACCGAAAATGTCCATAAATCTGAATATTTATGGCATACTCGGCTCGGCCTTCTTATCTTGTTTCGGTTTCGTGTTTTTATTGTATTTTTGATGGTCCTTCTTGAATAATCACAGAAAACCTACAAGGGGCCAAAGTTTAGGTAAAAAAATCGTGTATCATCACACCTTTCTAATACAAATGCAATATAAGTATAAAGACTACTTGTGTGAGATTTCACCCGCAAAGTGAAAAGGAAAAGTACAAACGTACTCACTTTGGTGTGCCTTTTATGACGTATTGAGAATACACAGTATTTTATTCAGTATATTTACGGCCTTGAATACATGTTTAAGCTTAAATTTATCGAGACGTACTATATTGAATATCTTATCTTGTGTATTGTCATCCCCGAATGGGTTTTTACACACATTCTGAAATTGTACAAGAGATAAGTAATAAAGCACGAGAAGTGTTCGCGGTAATTAATTCTTCCCGTAACAAAGGCCGTGTCCTAGCGCAGCGTAGGTTTCAGCTTGTCTTCCACTTACACAAACTCGTTAAAAGATTATCTACAGTTAATAGATTGCGCTTAAGCGGAGCGAGGGTGTTGGAAAATAACCGGGGAACGTATTTAAATAGCGTCTGCATTACGTTGTAGGGTTTGTTTAATACATTTTTAATGTTAACACATAAATAGATGAGTGTGTCTACTTGTTAATTGCTCGCTACAGGGGTTTATGAAACAAATTAGCGTATACTTATTTTTTCTATGTACAAATATCGTATATTTTTAGACGAAGTTAATGTTTGCAAATTTGTAAAAAGGGACACAGATTTAGCTTGTTTTGACAATAAAAACAATGTTTCACTGATTTTACTTTACACTTATTCCCATGTTACAGGAGGTGAAGAGGAAAGAACGAGCGGAGAAGGAACGAGTCGCGGCACAGAACGAGTTCCTGAACCGATCCCTGAGAGGGTCCAAGAAGCTGCAGGCGCTGGAGAGCGGCTCGACGGGGGTGGACAACGATGCGTTCACGCAGGACGAGCCGCCGGTGCCGCAGGTCCCTGACACAGGAGTCGCCGGCGAGAGCGACGACGTGTTCGCGGACACGCTACACAAAGTCATCAGTGAGTAGCCGTTCGTTGTCTTGTAAGGTTTCGGTGTATCCACGGAAAATCTGCGATGCCGCGTGGAAGTACTTGAGCCGGAAACGGTTATCTGCGGACTTCTGCAATGCTTCTATTCCCTATTAAAGCCTGTCTCATAATAATCGTGAATCCGCCCGAATATTTGGCCGAACCCCGAATGTTAGGTGTATTCGAGAATAGTTGAGTGCACGAATATCGAATTTTTACTTTGTTGATAAGCGGTGACCAATTCAGTGAACTTTTTGGTTAATGTTCAACCGAATGTTCGCGCGTATCGCGAATATTGTGGATCAGGCTTTAAGTATGGAAAAGAAGCATTGTAAAAGTCCGCAGATAACAGTTTACGGTTAAGATAATTATGCTAACTACACGCTACAAACGAAAACTAAGCTATGAAGGTCAACGTCACTCTTATTGTTTTCCGAATTTCATAGTAATATTTCTGGTTTAAGTTACTGTAGTTTGAAAAAAGCGGTTGTCCCATTTTATTATAGATTATAGACTTGTATATAATGGCTCATTTCAAAACAATTAACGATTTCGCACGCAGCACGCTGACGTGAGGGAAGTGAATTTCCACATAAAAACTTTTAAAACCTTAAATCAGTGTAAAAACATACATTTATTCAAATTTTGATTAAAACCTGAAAACAGTAATTTTTTGGCTGTTCTGATGCTCCTGGTTTCATTTACCTGCAAAGCTGGGAATACAATTTGGCGCATTCCAATGTTAGGAGAAGGTCCAGACAGGCTTGAAAGTAGGCGTGAGGTTGCTTGGGATGATAAAAGTACTCTAACAAAGGAATAACAGGCTTTTCTAGTGTAAAACCCCCATAAGAAAACGTACTGTGTTTAGTCGAAACACATTTTCTTTAATAACTCGGTAAATATGTGTGCTAGAATGACGAGAGGGGGCTTAAAACTTTCGGCTCTCTAATTCCCATCTTTTTACATGCATTAATTCTACATCGGGGCTTTTCTGATCCTTTTTGTGCCCAAAAACCCGAAATTGAAAGATTAACCCCTCAAAAAAGGGGTTTAGGGTCTTCCGATTGTTTTGCCCAACGAACTTGTCCAACTGATTATAGAAAGGAACGTCCCTACCAAATTTGAAGTAAATCGGACAAAAAATGCGACTGCTACAGTGCAAACATACACACACACACACACACACACACACACACACACATATATATATATATATATATATATATATATATATACAATTTTGAACGACCCCACAAAACGTGATCAGGGGGTCACGTTAGGAACTTCGATGGTGGTCCCGGGCTTAAGTTTCACCGTGCGGGTCATGCTAATAGTTCACTTTCCAAAGGAAATTCACTAACAAGTAAAAATCAGGAACAGTAATTCTTCCCTCTTTTTAAAATGAGACCAACTCAATTCCAGGATTTATTTAGCCGCTGTAAAAGCAAAATCATCGGGAGGCGCGGGCACAGCAGGGTGGAACGGAGTATGTCTCACGAATTGCTTTGAAAATGATACACAACAAAAAATATCGGCATTTAATTTCTGGTTGATAACATTTGGACAGTTCACATAAGTAAAGCTGCCTTTTTTCTCGACTATGGTCGCTAAGGACCTTCAACATTAATTTGTATCAGATTTTTTTCCACTCCATGTTATAATTTGGTATTGATATGTTTTTATGCATTTTCACATATTACTCGCTTGCGTTATGTTGTAATACTTCTCGTTCATGTACTACAAACACACTTAAAAATACAATCCAATTTCGATTAACAATTCAAATATTTCTCTCCGTTTTCCTGCTGTAAAAAGTGGGTAAGGGTTAATGTATATTCGTTAAATTTGAGCCGTGACTTGTTTTATTTCATCGCCAGCGGCATTTTTGTTAAGACGCTCTTAAGGGAGCGATCCAACCCCCTTATAATTTAATGAGGGTATGTTATAAACCATTTAACAATAATAACATGTTAACTAAGTTTGACGATTTTTTCAGCGAATTCCCTGCGAGTATTCAGTTATTGGAATAATCTTTTCTCAAGTTTTGTTTAACTCAATCCAATTATTTAGGCTATAGCTTGCAGTGCTTATTTTTTAATTTATTTAATCAGGAATGTGAAAGTTGTTGAAACTACTGAAGAACATAAGAGCATATTGCTCTATGAAAGAAAGGGGAAATGAAGCATGAAGCGCCTACAAGAATCAGTGACGCAACCCAGTGCACGCAACTGTATTAGTTTAGCCGCCTGTTTATTGCAGGCATTAAACGTAATGCATCAGAGATATTTACTCACTAGCCGCAGCACCAGACTTGACTTTACCGGGAACACTGTTTTGTCTTTCTTTGAGAGCGAACGACCAAGTAGGTAAAGTGATAAAAACATCGCAAAAGATTAACTGTGATACACTATATTTATAATAACAGTTTAGTAAACACAAAACAATAAATAATAACTTACCAATTTGCTTATATATTGATTTGGCGAACTTTAGGTTCATTGTGTGGATTGTGTGGCGTTAACGTGACAATTGCACGAATATATACATCATCAGTTGCCTTAGTAAAGATTTGTAAAATTTATAACTATTTCCTTGTGCTAATCAATTAGTAAATCCACCCTTGAGGTATTTTAGGTTTGTTAGAATGAGGTACAACAGTTCATATTCAATGAATACTTTTAGAGCAATCAGGTGAAACACGTTTTACAAACTTGTTTATAAATAAGCGTTTAATTTAGATTGCCACCGCAGCACGCGCTTATAGTAGTGGCCCAACACAAAGGGAGTCACGTGAACGTTTCCCACCGATCGGGGAAGTCGGCAAGCGTGTTGAGGCGCGGAGGACTCCCGCCAAAACTGGGTCAGTAGAGGTTAGTTTCGGAGGGAAAAGGAGGGGGTGGACCGTGACGTAAGATTCTCATCAACCAAACACAATGAGCGGCGGATATCATTAGCATAGTGATATAGTACTAAACTGCGAACTGCGATCTCTGTCTTGCCAGTCTGTGTTAGTGGTGAGCCGGTGAGCCCACTGCCACAAGTGAAGAAGTATTACTTTGACTTTACTGATTGAATAGTTGTGTAAACAAATATTCTCAGAGCGTATTTGCTCTGTCAAATTATGAAACAGGATCAAGCAATCCAGCACTCTAATTGGTAACAACCGCTAATTGTCATAAATTGGTCAAAGCGACTAGTAAGCATCCAATGAAAATAATACAGTAATACGTAAATATGTTATCATTTGGTAAACAAAGCAAATGCACCTCCTTGTTATTGAGTCTTGAAAACGTATACAATTGTTGTTTGTTTTGGCCCGGGTGACCATCTGGCGGCTCAGGAGGTGTTGGGTGTTGTAGGTAGGTGTCAAGGACTTGGGCGCAAACCGAGCAGCCAGACTGGCGCTCGATCTGTAAATTCAACTACGAGCCGTCCTCTCATCATCTCAGAGCGATCTCAGCATGATCAGGTTTATAGCCTGTAAAGTGACTAAAACAAGGGAGGGATGAACCTCAAGAGTGATTAATCTTGTTTCACATGTTAGAAAATAAGATATTCTCCTTATAATACATGTAACCCACGTTGGATAAAGATTGATTGATTAAAAGTCGATGTTTTCAGGAAAAGAGGGCATTATAAAATATCTCTTGGTGACATTTCATACATTTCAAGAGCCAATTCTGCAGTTGTTATTAATCATGTTTAATATTATCATGGCGAATGTATTTTTCACCGCTGAGTAAATTAAAGACCAGACTGTTGATTGTATTAATATTATCATAGCGAATGTATTTTTCACCGCTGAGTAAACTAAAGACCAGACTGTTGATTGTATTGAAACTATATGCTGGAGAATACGAGGGGATGCACTACCCTTATCCGTTGTACGAATCTCAAAATGTGGCCTTGTCCAGATACAATACTTTGTAACCTAAACCTTATCCAGTATCGTAACACTATCGTTTCACACAATATTGCACCGATCGTTTCCTCACATTACTGCACCCCGATCTTTCACCCGAGTTAAAAATCAGTAAAAACCTAGACCCTTTTCACCTGTAGGCAGTTCCTCGATGTCGGCAAGTGTTTGACCCTAGTTTTTGTCGTGATCTAGGAGTTTGCGGGGGAGGGGAGGAAGTAGACTTTTGAGTAGAGGTGATTTCGTATTCCACGAGCGCCCGGGACGGCGCATTGTAGGCGCTCGGGCTCAGGTGGGCTCGAAACAATGACTGGAGTCACTCGCCGTGGCTCGGTTCTGGCGTTCTGGCTCGCGTTTCTTTGAGAACGTTTCTCACTCTGCCCCGTACGCTTTCTTGAGCCGCGCACTCCTCCTTGTGGAGTTGAGCGATCGTCTTCAGTCACGTAGTGTTTTAGTGGCGTTATGAAATTAATGATGTGTTTTGATGTTCGGTACCAATGCTGCTGTGGAGAGTAGTGTTGTGTGATTGTTTATAGCTGGGATTATTCATTTTTCGGGACCGATCGCGAAACAGTAAGTAGAAATACCTAAACGGGATAAAATAAACTACGTCTCACAACACTACAGAATATTTTTACACTATTGGATAATACAAGAATCTGGCCTTGTACTATTCTTTGTGCATATTTACGTCTTGTAAGTGTGGTATAAGTAAATATATTTTGCAGTGTTCCGAGACGTTGTTAATTTTATCCTGTTTAGTTGTAAAAACACGTATCTCGCTATTCAAGAAATTATTTAAGTAGTAATGTCAATGTCAAGTTTAGTACAATTGTATGCGATATATGGGATTAATTTACTTCAAATAATGAGTTTTTCTTAGATTGCAATATTTTTACTTATACGTATTATAGTTAGGATACTCATTTTTGTCTTTAACTATACAATTTGTTTTTAGAGTTTCATGAGTTTGAAAACAAGTATTTATTGGAGTGAATTTGCTCTTTTTACTTACTACTCTGACTATTAGTATTTTAAACAACTAGTTCGACAGTAAAACTCCTTTCATTCCATTTTAATCATAAAAATACATACCGGTAGGTTCCTGTATGTTAAACTAAACTAAAATATTCATTATTATTATTATGGGTTTTGGCGCATGTGTGAGAATGTTTTTGGATACATTAATTTTATTTTAGGATTTGAGGTATTCATAAAAATATTGATTTACAATTATTATATTTCGTCCCAACATCAGGAGAGGATGAACCTTAATTGTAGCAAACGAAGTCAAATGATGTAATGTACCGGTATGTGAATGTACAGTATGTCACAATTTAGCCTGGAAACAGTTAGTTCTGCAAAACGCTATCTCTTTGCAATCTCTGGATGCTCCTATCACACTACTATCGCCACTTACTGTTTAACTAGCATTCTGTTATCGGCTATAGTCATGTAGTTATTCTTTGTAAATAATACAACTTGATTGTTTGAATTTGTATGAAACACAGCTCAGATAAATCAACATTAATTTGTTTTTGTTTATAAAGTTATATACACAACATCAAACGTACCAGTTGAATAAAAATATATACTATAGATCCTAATAAAGGTGTCAGGTGCTCACCCATCTAGTGTAGAATTAAAATTATTACTGAATATTTTGTTCTATATAATTTGTTGGATTTGTTCCAATCAGTTTAACCATGCATAGGCCTAAGTATTTTTAAGAAAATCAAATTATGTTTTTATATTTTAAGATCAGTTTTGGTTTAAATGGTAGTTAATATATATAGTCAATAGTCCTATACTTACAGGTTCAATTGTTTAACATATACAATGAAACAAATATTATATATCGACTAATGAGTTAAAAGCTAACAAAAATACAAAGCTGACAACTGGAAGACTATAATGCGAAGTTAAATGTTAAAATTAACTCCTTTTAAGGGAAGAAACTGATGGTTTTTAGTAACTTATTGAAATACAAGAACAAATCTTTAAAATATCTTGATTTAAGAAATAAATTTGACCAAGGGAGAGCGAGAACAGCAGTTAGTTTTCTTCAGTAAACAGAATTAGATAACAACCCCAACCTCTACCAAAAAGTTGGGCTTGGGAGTCATTACTACACTGACTGTGTCATTTAAATAACAACTGAGCTTAACATAGTAAGTCATAAATGTGACCAAATTAGGACAAAACATTTGAAGGGAATCACCGAGGATAATTTTGATTAATTTAGTATATAGTTATCCCACCAAAAAAATTGAAAATTGATATTATAAAGTGATTATTATTTTTATAATTTAAATTCTAACTACTAGGCACATTCCACAAATAATGTCATGACTATAAAATGAGACACACAGATAAAAGTCAGAAGGGATATTATGGTTAAAAATTATAATAACTCTTAAAGGAGGAAAAGGTATAATTGAGATATAACAATTCAAAAAGGGGGGGATTATATAACCCCATCCTTAATCTACTCAGATAATTATTTTATTTTAGGCTTATGACAACAAATAAATACCCCCGTCGCAGCAAACCTGCGTACTCAGCAAATTTCCGACGCATAATATATGTCTTAATACCATATAAAGCCACATACAAGTTTCATAAATATATCTTCATAAATAAGCGATATATACAATTTTAATTATTCTCCATAAAAATGACATTGAGTACGTAGGTTTGCTGCAACAACGAAGACAAAACATTGATTTTCATACAAATATCAATATAAATCACTAGGTGAAACCACATACCAAGTTTCATCAATATGCAATCATAAATAAGCGATTTATACCATTTTGATTTTTCTCCATAAGAATAATATGGGGGATGAGTATGCAGATTTGCTGCAACAAGGAACACAAAAATAGTTTTTTATACAAATATCAATATAACTCAATAAGGTGAAGCCACATACCAAGCTTTATTAAATGATGTCCATAATTAAGGGAAACATTACATTTTACTTATTCTCCATAAGAATAACACGGGGGCTGAGTACGCAGGTTTGCTGCTACGGGAATAATCGGTAAAATTTTTTTTATGCAAATAACAATAGACCACAACCAGATGAAGCCGTATTTCATTAGTATCTGTTCATAAATAAGCGAGATGTAACATTTTTCTTATTCTCCATAAGAATAACATTGGACAACGTACTGTGTTTAGCACTTTCAAAATCTCTGTAGCCATTTGACGTAGAGAAATGATCAAAACACCAAATTGTGTATTTTTTTTAGTTGAATCTAATGGTGAAAACTAAAATTAGACTTTTTAAAATCTTGCATGAAAAACTAAAAAAAACATTTTTGGGGTACAAAATCCCCCCCAAAATACCACTTTGGATGAGGCGATCTGTCTGGTTTTCGAACTTAAGAGTCATAAATGCTGCTTTACACGTTTGTACCAAATTTCATCAAAATCGGATAATTTTTAAGAGAGTTAACGCACCCACGGACATATATATACATATATATATATTTATACAGTTTTGAACGAATGGTGTTTTTGGGGTCTGGGGACTGCAAAACGAAAAGTTATCATGGTCCCAGGCCTAGGTCTTCCCATGCCGACTACAGTAATAGCTTCTTCCCTATAGGGGAAATTCGCTAAAATGGTTTACATAATTTAACCACAGAGATACAATCTTCCTTTGTCTGTGACTAACCTAATATGTTTTAGAGAGGTTTCGCTTCCTGTGTTCTGTAGAAAACAAGGGAAAGTTGGTATTATTGACATCACCACATTAAAACCACCACTTTATGAGATATTTTCCGGTTAGTTTAGCCTTTTGTCTTGGCAGGCGGGCACTCATTTGCCTGTTCATGGTCGGAGAGTTACTTAACCAACCGGGAAAGGAGAGCCTTCTCAAACAACACCCACACGGAGAAAAACATATCAACTTACATTTATGGAAGATTATTTTAGTGTAGAAGAAAATGTCAAAGCCAGAATATAACTTTAAAGTTTTAATTTTCTTCAATGTTTTAAATCCCAGCAGTCGATGCTAACATTTTAAATTTGTTTTTAAGAAACACCTTTAAACCATATGGTGTAAGAAAACATTGTAACAAATTGTACTCACGTAATGGTATGAATAGAATGAATATCACGTTCTTATAATCTATATCTATAATACGCTAGGGCAATTTTTGTGAACAGAACTCCTTCGTTATTTCTGCCCTGATTTTGGCGATTGAGGTATCAAATGAAGGGTATTGATCTGTAACTGTGAAAAAGGGTTTTGATTTTCAATAGTCCGATTCTGATGGGAATAGAGTTTTTTTGGGCATAAAGATACAGTTTAATAACATTAAATTTTTAAAACAGCTGTAGGTACATGCATTTAAAAAAATGGAACTTTGCTCTGTTTCGAAAAACAGGTCCACCAGTACTATAGTACTATACTACTGTAGTTAATTAGTTCATGTGGGCATGGCGACGACAAGCAGCTAGTCATGATTTGATCAACAATTGCCTTTAAATTAAATCATTGAAGTATCATATTATACAGATACATGTATTATGCTTGTTAAGTGATAATTAGAAAGAGACAATGGGTGTCATCTAGGAAAGTGTACTTTGATATTGTATGTTGTTTTAAAGGACATGGTGAACCAAATCAAGGTATTAAATTAATTAATTCCCAAAATATATGTTTCACAATACATGTTTAAACTAGCACTCATTAATAGTCTCTTATGTGTTATAGTTTTGAATAAAAGAGTAAAACAATTTCCATTTGTTAGTATTTACTTTATATTGGTTTGGAATCACCCCGAATTGGAATTGAAAAGCCATTATTGAACCTTTATTCAATAGGATTGGCGCAAATAGAATTTAAAGAATTTAAGAATCTTAAATATTGATAGAAATAAAGAGGTGTGAAGTTTTTATAACCTTAGCCACTTAAAATCTATAGAAGCATTTTTATTGGATCCGTTCATTTTTAAAATGCTTCACCACACCACTAAACTCTTTTTGTCACACCCAATTAACTCTGCCCCCTCCCCTCCCTTTTTTATCATGCACAACCATTGGCATTAAACAGTTTCAGGTTTAAAATTGATTTAATTATTTAAAGTAATTGTAATGAAGGATCAATCTTATCTTAACCTACCTCCTCCTCATTTTCTTTCACCAGTATAAGCCAACCATGTCTTATTTACCTGTTGCATGTTTTAATTTTTAGTGTTATCTTTGTCTAGTAGTGGTTTAAAAATGAGCTTAAATACTTCACTTGTAAATCTGGTAGTGCAGTAATTGTTTTATATAGTATAGTTTTCTAAAATGAGGTTTCTATTCCTTGATGTAACAGTTGTGTCTAAAATGCTGCGTTGATCTGTGTTACCTTGTCAGATGTGTCTGTTTTTGTGTACAGGTCTTAGAAGTTTTCTCAGAACTCTTTGCAACCCTCTTTTTGATTCATAATTAGGGTCAGTAACCCGGTTGTGTGGCGAGGTCTGGTGGCACTCTGCGGAGATTTACCTCCTCTACGGTACCCCATTATGACGTTGTTATTCACTACTTACTCCTTCCCTCTCGCTCATACACATTGTCTGCCCTCAGGTTATGGGGAGCTAGTGGCGACCCTGCAGCGGCTGCAGTTGCAGCTGAAGAAGGCCGGTCCCAGCTACTGTGCTCTGGAGGCGCAGGCTGGCGCGGTGGCGACACTGCTGCTCAGTCCGGGGTTCGGACGGGCGCTCACCGTGCACAATCGCGTACAGCAGACGTGGCCCCAACACAGAACTCACCGACCAGTCACCAACAACGCCCAAGCGCTCGTAAGAGATGTGAGTAGTTTCGTTTGTTTTTTATGACTTAACTGGGAAGTATTCAAGTTTTTCTTATCTTCAGAGATGATCACATGTTAAGAGAGAGTTCAAATCACAAATTTTCTATCTATAAGATATATAATCTACTTCTTGTATTAGACTAATGACATTATAGCTCTCCTCACTTATAGCTTATTCAAATTCACATTCTCCAAAACTAAACTGGCTGGGTAGCATAGTGGTTAGAGTGCTCGCTTCATCATTTTCAAATTTTTGAAGATTTGATATTGGACCCAACTGCCATTTGTCATTGTGCTACTAACTAATGATACTATTTAAGAAAAGGTTCTTCGGTAATAACAAGGCCAAGTTTTGGCCGTTCCTTTTTAAATAATAAAAAAAATTACACTGGCGTATATGACTAAAAAAATAAAAATAAAACTAGGTAGGAGAAACACAGTGAGTCAAATTTAAATACATAACAGACCTAACAAACGTATTCCGTAAAATATTCTTAAATATTGAACATATCAGAGTTATTGAACAATGAAATAACTTGCTTGTAATGTAACCACTTTCTTACCATGGTATCTTTGTATTTATTACCTTTAAAACATACTCTTATTTTACCTTTTACTAAAAAACTATGAGGGTAAATAATTATTATAAGAAAAAGGAGGAATTACAAAATCTGTTATGACGAGAGTTCTATTCTGGTGCAGTTGGCTTCATACAAAAGTTAGGTTTTCATGTAGATCAGGCCTTGTTGTAATTTTCTAGTTTTGAACTTGGAAAAAAATCACAGTTTTAACTCCTAAGGACCTGTATAGAAATTTGTTTAAGACGACCAAAACATTGTTTTAGAACTCCTCAGTTAAAAAACCCTCCCCATTATAACCGTCAGAACACAAAAAAATTATTGAAAAGTGAACCATGTTTAAAGAGTATAACTTTATGTAGGTATTGCAAATATTTTCTGTTAATATCAATTTGATAAAGTATTAACACTTAAATTCAAATAAATATTCTAATTGTGATCAATTGGTATCCAATGCTTTTTTTAAAATTTAAGACACATTTTCTTTGTTTCCTTTACTGTATTATGACTATTTCCAAAAACTAAACATTTATAAATGTTTCAATCCACAATAATCTAGATGAACCCAAGTATTAGCTTGGCTTAAAGCAAAGTGTCTTTGGGTAGCTTATGTTTATGTATGATGGTAAATATTTCAGTGGTCATCAGCCCTCTGATACCGACGATCAGGAGCCTAGTAAAGAGGCGGAGGCATGCTGTATGTGAACCCATTATATATTCACCAGCCCCTCGGCTATTGCCGTAACGCGGGAAGGGGGGAGGTTTATGTAAGGGCCAAGCTATCATACTCTGGCCTCGCGTTTAACTTCCTTCCCCCGACTGTGATATTTGTGTTATGTTCTCATATGAGATTATCTTTTTACCCCTTTCTTATTGGAATAGACACAATAAAACAATAGGGTGTGGATTGCAATTCAAGAAAAGTAGATATTTTTTCAACTAACAGTATATAAGAACGCTTGTAAGAACTGTCACTTGAAGCCTCTTTCTTGGCAATATATTATAAAGGTGTGCTGTTATTTTAATTAAATGACACTGGAAATTGTTAGGCAAAGGTGATGTTCTACAATCGGAATGTTTTTCTAATGGGGTTGATTCTTTCTTATTATAGTCTAACTTAAAGTAGGATTATAATTGACTCGAGTGGCACGTATTGGAACTTTCATAATACAGTAAGGGCCACAAACAAAAGGAAATGACGGAAGATAATTAGAGTGGGCATCAAAGTTTGATGACACCGTGGGTGCCAAGACGACAAAAGTTTCACTGGTATTCATACTGTTGTTGATCAGTTTTATCATTACAGCTACATTATTACTCACTCATTATTTTGTACTTTTAATCTTTTAACATTTTCATTGTTAAATCCTATAATTTCTATTTGTAAATATAAAGAAAAGGGTTTACATTTTTACACCAAGCAAATTCATGATGCGGTTATATGTTGGTTGCTATGGTTACCTTGGATAAAGCTGTTTTGTCATTTGCCCACGATGAGTCTATTACTCCAGAGTTAATGCAATCCGTAACCAAGTTTTGTGGTGTTTGATTACTATAAACAAACTATATATGTACTTATTGAAATAAAAAACCTTCAAATAGTTATTTCCATTATTTTCCAATTTTCTTGAATCAAGAACCTAAATTTACACCCTCTCCTATCTGCTGTAATTAAAAATTGTGCTTACAGATTATTGTATAAAAAAAGGATCTAAAATTTGTATACTTATGTTATATTATGGTTGATGTAGTAATTAGTGATAGGAATTGAATTTAAAATAAGGAATGATACACTACCGGCCACAAAAATAGGAAATTTGTACACTTAAAATTAATAACGGAAATAAACCAGTAATTACTCCATTTATATAAAACAGAACATTTCAGAACATTTTCTGTTATATAAAATACAATAAATTACAAAAATTAAATTATTATAAAAAACTCGGCAGATTTCCAAGATACTCATGCTGAAGATTAGGAATTTGTCATGTTAGAATCTATAATTAATTATTAATCTGTTTGATATCCTCTTCTCTCAAAAATAAAACATAAATTACTTCTCATTGAAATCTTTAACTTGTTTTCCACTTTCTAATGTAGAATAATGTTTGTTCACTTGTGACACACACTGCTTCGGAGATAGACTACTGGAGTGTTATTATTTAGTTCTTTAAAAAAAATTGACATTTATATTATAATATGAAATTTTAAGTTACCACAGTTGTGCAAAAACAAAAACAATCTTTCACATTGGTCACTGATAACGTAGAGTACGAGATGGTTTGATGAACAGCTGCTATCGCAAGCCATGATTACGCCTCCCACGACAATCATGGCATGAGTCAGTGACAGTGTGTGCCTCAATATTGTCTAGAAGACCCTTGTTACAACTTCTAATGTGAGTGTTAACCCTGTAAGTGTCACATTACAATGTCCATTACGTGACACGGTTTGTGGTTCTTTCTAAGCATTTTACATGCAAATTAATAAATAATAAATTATGACTTATGAATGTAAGTTTTCCTTTTACAAAAAGCATACAAAATAGACTATCTTTCTATATTGATGTTTTTTATTTGTGTACCAGGAGTGTAGTTTAGGTTCAAATTCAGATGTTAGAAAACCATTTAAATTTGTTATAGATCCAGACATGTTGAAAAAACAAATCTGTCCCTCGTAATAGTTCAAGAAAATCATTATTTTCTAAACCATATCATAAAAAATAATATAAGTTAGTTATGCACGGTTTTGTTCAAAGATTTCTCTGAAGATTGCATTAAACAAGAATAATAACATGGGCTAATGGTAAGAGGTCCATTCAGGGCCTACTATAACTAACAGGCCTGAACATTTCCCCCTTCCACTAAGGTCACGTGACAATGCGGAAGACCGAGCATTTCATAACATAACATTGGAGGCATCTCATAATAACATTGGACAACATGTCTTTTCTCACTTCTTCTCGAATTCCTCGGAATTGAATCATCGAACAGTTAAAAAAATGTACGCAACATTATTCTGGTTAAAACAGACAATTTCAAATTATATATATATATATATATATATATATATATATATATATATATAATAAACAAAAAGTAAATAAACTTGAGTACCCTGGTAAAATCATTTTAATTACACTTACACGTGTTTCGGCTCTTAGGCCATGCTCACAGTGTTAGATAATACCTAACCTTATTTTAAAACTAATCCTTATCAAAAGAAAGATATATATATATATATATATATATATATATTTATTTTAACTGTGCTATCTATAAATTATTTCCTACATCATTAAACTGCCATTTGTTTATAATTTTCTCATTATTGTAAAAATTAAAATCAGCTAGTTATGAGCTTACTAGATTAAACAATGTTTTAATGCATCAGCAGCTATTTTAGTCTGCAGTTAAACTAAAATAATTCGACACGTAATTCTTATTGACAAAAAATTAACTTTGAGGACGGCTTGTGCTTTTCAGGATAAAACTGCCCACAGTTGAAAACCACTTTGCAAAAAGGCAGATCAATTTGCTCCTGCAATTATTTTCATACCTCAATAAATCGGATAAGAAATAATGGAATAGTTTTATTTACAAAAATAGCCTTAGCGATTACGACAATATATAGCAGTGTGCAGAGCTGCTACAACCCAGCATACTGACATCCCGTGTTGAGTTTTTGTGTGTAGATCTACTACAACCCAGCATACTGACATCCCGTATTGTGTTACAGTGTGTATAGTTGCTACAACTCAGCATACTGACATTCTGTGTTGTGTTTTTGTGTGCAGAGCTGCTAAAACCCAGCATACTGGCATCTCGTGTTGAGTTACAGTGTGTAGAGCTGCTACAACCCAGCATACTGACATCCCGTGTTGTGTTACAGTGTGTAGAGCTGCTACAACCCAGCATACTGACATCCCGTGTTGTGTTACAGTGTGTAGAGCTGCTACAACCCAGCATACTGACATCCCGTGTTTTGTTACAGTCTGTAGAGCTGCTACAACCCAGCATACTGACATCCCGTGTTGTGTTACAGTGTGTAGAGCTGCTACAACCCAGCATACTGACATCCCGTGTTGTGTTACAGTGTTTAGAGCTGCTACAACCCAGCATACTGTCATACTGTGTTGTGTTACAGTGTGTAGAGCTACTACAACCCAGCATACTGACATTCCGTGTTGTGTTATAGTGTGTAGAGCTGCTACAACCCAGCACACAGCCCGAGGCGGCCGAGCTGTGTGAGTTGTTGATGAGGTACGAGGTGGAAGGGCTGCTGCATGCTCACGACACCATCACACGGGAGATCGCAGACCGTAGTCCCGTCATGACGCCCAACTCCGTCAACCACTCTCCTCCCCCTCTGCCTGTGCACGAAGACCAGGACTCTAGCATCAAGATCATCAAGATCGAGAAGACCAACGAGCCTCTGGTATGTTTATTTTTAATCTACTCTTTTAACTGGGAAAAGTATTGGTTGGAGAGCTGTAGGTGCATTTAAGTGAGGTGTGCTATTGCGCATCGTACCGTGACGTCTTCTGGTGGCGGAAGCGCATCACCAAGGTATTCTGTCTATCCTATGTGACAGAGTGGGGGACATAGGGGAGTCAGAATACTTCGGTGACACACGTTTTTAGGAACTACAGTAGAAATTCAATCATCCGAACCCCAATTATCCGAATATCCAATTTTCCGAATCGATTTTGAGTGAAATAATAGAAATATAAAAATCAAGAAAATAACAGCGGGAGCGTGCGTAGCGATAATGCGCCGTGAGCGCTAAAATAAAAGCCTGCGCTGTTATCTTCCGGACGATATTTTCGCAGGGAACAATGAGTCATACCCCTTTCCCGCCCTGCTCATCATCAGTCGCTACTGTTCTTTCACCGAGATTATCGTTCGAAATGAGTACAAAACGTAAACGTGTTGTCCTTTCGCTAAGTGATAAACTCACTTTGCTCGAGATGTTCAAGTGAAATAACCAACATTGAACAGTGAAATACGTACAGTATGTAGGCCTATTGAAAAGAGCAACTGTATATACTGTATTCAATTTAACTCCTGTAATTTAATTTTTATGACGTATATTCTTGATACAGTTCGCTCACTTTCTGTTCACTACATTTATAATAACTTTGTCGATAAAATTCTGATTTTTTATGTATGGTGATGTTTTTTGCTTAATTCCCGAGGTATACCTGATTATCCGAATTTCTGCATATCCGAATTGGCCCGATCCCCAATTAATTCGGATAATTGGAGTTCTACTGTAGCTTACAACCAATGCGAAACTTCAGCACTGGTGGCTATAGCCTATCCAAATACTCAGGTCAGGATCAGAACGTCTACCCTAAAGTAGTCGTTTCTGATACCGACCTAGGTTGTTGGATAGGCTCGCTAGCCGAGAGTAACTTCAGTTATCACTGTAAACCAACTGATAAAATAAACACCGTGACGCCATTCAGGCTGCGCAGAATGTACTCAAATTCGTACATCTGATAGCACACCTTACTTAAATACACCTAGGGAGGGCTCGCATTTAAAATGTAGAGTTTCTTTGATTAATTGAGTAAAATCTTACAGTGTTTTGAAGGTTCAAAATTTTCATGAGATCAATAAGATTTATTGAAATTGTTAATTCACCTGAAGCAACTGGTTCAGATGAGCACAGCAACAAAAAGAATATATTACACACAATTAAATAGTATTTTACCCCAAAAAGAGACTTCTTCAGATAAAGAGTAGAGAGACAGTGGCAGTTAAAATAGTTTGCCCTTAGACCAGTAATTAATTTTGATTTCTAGAAAATGGTTGACCTCGGGTAAAACATAACCAGGGTTTGATTTTGCCCCTTTCATAAAGTATGTCACTGGCGTGTAAGTAAAGTACACAATAAATGAGAAGTTTTAAAGATTTTGAAGACAGTAAACATAAAATTTGTTTTTGCTATGTAAGGTTGAAATATTCAAACTAATGGTAAGCAAGAAAATTTGGATTACAGGTTATGAGTTGGGCCACTTTCACTGTGGCCTGTAGGTGTACCTGCCACTGTTGCCTGGGGTGCACGGGAGATATATATATATATGTATATGTATGCTGTGTCGATACATTCATTTCAGTGGAATATATCTTCTGTAATAGCACGTGCAGGGCAACAGTTGCTCGATACAAGCTTTTATCTGTCCAGTTATTATGGAACTTCCATGTAAATCTTTAGACATTGTTTATTTTTTCTCTGTGTAGACAAAACCGAAGAGATGAATAATTGTATTGTATTTTTCAGAGTTTTTCATTATAAACCGAAACAACAAATGTTCTCTTTACTTTAGATATTATGAGATGCATAAATAAATAGGCCTAACTAATAACTAGCTGTGATTGCGGTTTGGTTAATTTAAATAATTTAATTTTCAACACATCCAGAATCACACTAGGAGTGTGTGCCTTTTTGCGTTTTCTCACTGAATATGTGGTTTTGTATTATTTAGCAAAATGCCTTTTGTATTAAAATAAAGACACTTAAGACAATATCACTGGCTGGCTCAAACGTCTTGTCACTTTGTAGTGGTTGAAACACAAGCAACCTATATGGAAAAGTCGTAGTAAAACGATGATGTGTACATTTATAGGGGGCGACGGTGCGTAATGAAGGCGAGGCCGTCATCATAGGGCGAGTGGTGAGAGGAGGGGCGGCCGAGAAGAGTGGACTGCTACATGAGGGCGATGAGGTAATTACCGTATACAAATAAAATCAAATAAGGTTTTTGTCTTTGAAGCACAATTTGCACCAGATCCAGTGAGGTCTGTGATCGTAATTGATTACAAGTGAAATTAATATGAAGTTAGTAATTATCAAATTTCAAAACATTTATAACAATTTTAACTTTACATTTTATGTTAACTTAAAAATTCAAAGGTGAAAATGTATAAATAAAAAAAAAAACTAATAATCTAGAGTTATGAGACTGAAGCCATCTTAATCTCGAACAATTGTAGGTAATTTGGCAGTTCATTGACCATATTAGTAGTTTTTTTTGCTTACAAAAGTTTAGTATTTAAACGTATTACTACCTTGCATAGAGAACTTAACATTGTCAAAGTGATTTTACAGCTAAGAGGGCACGAACAAAAATATTTCAGGGTTAGTTGGTTGTTCTGATTTTACACAATACAGTAGACGCTCCCTTTTTCCGGTATCCTAAGAACCGGCACACTCTACTAACCGGCATCAGCTGAGCCATTTACGATCAACTTTTTCAGTTTATGTTCAGGCGCTCACAGACCTCACTGACATAAGTCACCAGTGCACTGGACTGTGTGCGCCATTTTCAGTGTTTAAACTTTACAGTATTTTGTACTCCGTGTTTTACTTCACAATCTTGTCATATGAAAATATATGTTTCGTTAATTTGTCATGGAGTGAATTATCTTCAATATTCCATTAAAAAAATGTATGATCTATTATCTGGCAAAATGAGTTATCCGGTCCCAATATGCCGGATAAAAGAGCGTCCACTGTAATCGGTTTACTCCTTTTAATATGTAAGCGTCCACTGTAATCGGTTTACTCCTATTAATATGTATTAAGTTTTGGAAAGAAAATTGTACTAAGAAATAACAACCGTAAATGGTAATTTAGTTAATTGATTTTTAAGAATTCTGCAAATGCAAATGAACAGTGAACGTTATCACTCTGATTTTGATTCTGACAGGTGCTGGAAGTGAATGGTATAGAGATGAGAGGCAAGTCGGTCAACGATGTTTGTGACCTGCTCTCCACGATGACGGGAACGTTGACATTCCTCATCGTACCGTGTCAGAACCGGGGCAGCAGTCGGCGAACATCCTCCGCCAGGGATTCCATCGTAAGTGTTTGTGTTGAGTTTAAACTTCAGATTGTGTTTAAAGATTGTGCCAATTAGAATGAAGATTGGGCAGTTAACAGCCGGAAATCGCTTCCTACTACACTTCCCCCTGCCACATATCTGGCTGGCTCAGTGCTGTCAGAAGTGTTACTAGAATTGTCTCGAGTCCGTCTGGACTATATTTACCTAGACCTGTGGAGAGTAATAAATTGTAGTAAAGAAGAAAATCACTGGCTGCCTATAGTGCTGGTAGGGTGCCACCATGGCAGCTACGGCAGCTTTATGATTAGCCTGAATCAGGTCGTACGTGATTTTAAATGGTTTTAGCGAATTTCCCCTTTAGGGAAGAAGCTATTACCGTAGGTCTCATGGTAAGACTTAAGCCCCAGACCATGATAAATTTTTGTTTTGAGGTCCCCAGATGCCAAGAACACTATTCGTTCAAATTTATATATATGTATGTATATATATATATATATATATATATATATATATATATATATATATATATATATATATATATATATATATATATATGTGTCCGTGAATGTGATAACTTGAGTAAAAAACGTCCGATTTCGATGAAATTTGGCTCAAATGTGTAAAATGACTTCATGACTTTAAGTTCGAAAACCAGAAAAATGGACCATGGGAAGGGGGGTTTATGGGGGTTTTAAATTTTCCAAAAATCAGTTTTTTGAATTTTTCACCCTAAAATTAAAAAAAAAATTTAATTTTGGTTTTGACCATGTTTTAGAGCTTAAAAAAACAAATAAAATGGTATTTTGAATTATTAACCTAGGTTAAGTGGTTGCAGAGAAGATCCAAAAAACGTACTCATAAAATCTCCCATGTTAATCTTATAGGAAAAAGGTTTTTGTCTTTTCCTCAGTTTATTTGAATGTAAACTTCACATTTGCTTTTACCAATCTGTTCAGTTCCACAAAACAATCATTTTGGTTTTTAAATTGTGATTCTACGCCCAACCGTTGCAGAGATATTCAAAGTGCTTAACACAGTACGTTGTCCAATGTTATCCTTATGGAGAATAAATAAAATTTGATATCTTGATTATTTATGAATGTATGTTGATGAAACTTGGTATGTGGCTTCACTTAGTTCTGGTATATTGATATTTGCACAAAAAATTGATTTTTTGTTGATTATTCCCGCAGCAGCAAACCTGCGTACTCAGCCCCCATGTTATTCTTATGGAGAATAAGTAAAATGTAACGACTCCCTTAATTATGAACATAAATTAATAAAACTTGGTATGTAACTTCACTTGGTTAAGTTATATTGATAATTGCATAAAAACCCATTTTTTGTTCCTTATTGCAGCAAACCTGCTTACTCAACCTCCATGATAGTCTTATGGAGAATAACTAAATTGTTATATAATGCTTATTCATGATTAAATATTGATGAAACTTGGTATGTGACTTCACCTAGTTAATTCCATTTATATTTGCATGAAAACCAATTGTTTGTGTTCCTTGTTTCAGCAAACCTACGTACTCATTACCAATGTTATTTTTATGGAGAATAATTAAAATCGCTTATATTTGAATATATTTTTATGAAACTTGGTATGCGGCTTTATGTGGTATGAAGACATATATTATGCATTGGAAATTCGCTGAGTACGCAGGTTTGCTGCGACGGGGGTATTTTTAATTGTGGTCTGGACTAAGATTGCCCAGACCACCGTATGTTGTCCAATTTTTTTACGCCGTATGTTGTCCAATTTTTTTTTATAGGGAATAAACAAATGACCATTTTTCTCTTACTTACTGACCAATCCCATTAAAACTTGGAATTAGAATGTAGGTCCAGTTAGCATTGAACAATAGAGGAAATTCAAAATGTGTTGTAATTGGGGGGAGAGGGGGCATTTCCTCTCCTAATACCACTGGGTGTAGAGAATGGTTCAGAAGTGCCTCAAAAAAATTGGTTTGGGTAAATATTTCCTAAAAAATTTCATTAGAAGATTTTTTATACATGCTACCATATTTTCATACTCTATATTTACTAAGCATAATTTATTTATTAAAATTGGGCTAAAAGGGAGAATGTGTTATTTTTCCGTTACTATTTATTTTAAATGTATTTTTAAGAATTCCAGCTAAACATACTGATCAAAATAATTCTTCACTTGAACAAATCTCAAGTAATCCGTTCCTCCTCAGATGCACGTGAAAGCCCACTTTGACTATGATCCAGAGGACGACCTTTACATTCCGTGCCGAGAGCTTGGCATCAGCTTCCAGAAGGGTGACGTGCTGCATGTGATATGCCAGGACGACCCCAACTGGTGGCAGGCCTACCGGGAGGGGGAGGAGGACCAAACTCTGGCCGGCCTCATACCCTCGCGCTCCTTCCAGCACCAGTGAGTCTATGGCTGTGTGGGGCTTTGTGAGGGATTGTATTAAAAACTGATTTTTGAGGAAATAAGATATTGACTGTGGCTGATCACAGGTTGTGTTGCATCTGTGAGTAATTGTGTTTGTAAAACAAGAAAACCTAAAAAAATCAGAAATGATCTTTTTTAAAGCATTACTTTTTTAAGTTGGAAAACTGATTAAAGAATATAGTCGGCCATACCTCTATACCATTTTTATTAAAAAGATCACGGTTGAAATTCATGTTAAGAAAATTTGTATATTCTAAATTTTTTTTGATATTTACATAACACATTTAACTTAAAAAAAACGCTACCTAAAAAAAGTAAACCACTAAAGTAGTGGCTCCTCAATAGCCATGTGAAGATAAACTGAACGTCCGCCGCTTCCGAGGATGGGGCATGGACACTTTCACACACACAGTGAACGTCTTATTAATAAACTATATGTGCTGTATTTAACTAACACTTTTGTAGTTAATTTTATAGTAAAGAGCTGTCAATATTTTTTCTAAAATAAATATTGAGTTATGAGTATGTGTTTTAGCTGGATACTTGATTAGCTATTAGCCTGTTAGTACGTTCTCAACAGGAAATATACATTTGGGTATTTTACCTCCTAATACGTTTTGTTGAATAGAATTATATAAATTTTGTTTTGGACAACTCTCTTAGATTCTGAAATAGTCACATCAACTTTGGAGGGGAAGTTCTTTTAGTTTTTCTGTACTCCCCCTTTTTTAATCATCCCAAATTAAAATATCTTTACTTTTTATTTGACTGTTCTTTGTATTAATCATAAGTATTTTTTGTGAGTTAATCCGAACAATAAATGGATGTGTTGGTGACACATAATATAAGTTAAATCTGTTCAACATTAAACCTTGTCTTCTAGGTTTAAAGTAACATTTGTCTGTAAAATTATGTAGACCTTATCAGTAATTGAAATTTATTGTTAAATGCAAATCAATTACAATCAAAAATAATTATTTTCACAGGCGGGAATCTTTAAAACAGACGATCACTGGTGACAAGATAGGAAGAGAAAAATCTAAAAAAACAGGAACATTCCTATGTGCAAAGAAAAATCCTAAAAAGAAAAAGAAGAAAATGCCTTATAGTACTAATTACAATGACGGTGGCTACCCCATATACCATACGACCTCAGCGGATGGTAAGTCTCAATTCATTTAAACTCTTAGTTCCTGATTTATTTGTTGGCAGTTCCAGTGCTGTTTTAGATGTGCCTAGCACACCTTAGTTTTAGTTGTGGTAGGTGTGTGTGATTTTTGAATGTGTATATGTATATTTTAGAGACAGTGCCCAATGGCACTCAGTTAACAACCTTTGCCAGACAGTTACACAAATATCTTGACAATTGACAATATAGTACAAAATATAGTAAAACCATCTATGAAACAAAACCGTAATGGCAATAAAGTGAATTTGAATGTAAACAAAACATGAAAGATCTGTAGAAGTTCTAGCTTTCTCCCTCCTAAAATCACGTTTTTCATATTTTAATCATAACATTTTGAGTACGATTTGTATTATTTCCTTACTAACATTTTGTGTCTAAAGTTATTACTACTTTGCATAGATGACATAATATTGTCAAAGTAATTTTCCAGCTATGAGGGCCGAACACGTAGATATTAGATAATGTAATACAGTATAATCAACTTCTCATCGTAACCACGTCTCCAGAATATGAAGCAGAGGAGATTCTCACGTATGAGGAGGTGGCACTGTACTACCCGCGAGCGAACCACAAGCGACCGATCGTCCTCATCGGACCCCCGAACATCGGGCGCCACGAACTGCGACAGAGACTCATGGAGGACTCGGAGAGATTCGCTGCCGCCATTCCCCGTACGTAAACATTAATTCTCTTTGGAAGAATAAGATTGATTGGAGAAGAAATAATAGGGAGGATCAAATGGCTCACCTTAAAGTGGAGAGTAAAACAAATACCAATAATAATCAATGATTTTGCTTTTCAGTTTTACAAAAGACTAGATGTTACCCGCAGGCTTCGCCCCGCGAATGATTTATAAAAACTTTGACAGTTGTGTGTGCTGCATTCTGTGTTTAACCCATGGAACTACTACGAATCAAGATCAGCTGTATTTTAATCAGTTAAAACAAAAATGAATGTCCATACATGGAAACTTTGAACCCCCTTGGGGCAAAGCCCTGTAGGATTTTAACAACTTTAAAATGCCTATATATTACTCAGGACTATTAAGTACCTCCCTGCCAAATTTAAGCTCAATCAGTCCAGTGGTTAGAGTGTGATTGAGCCACAAATGTCTTAAAAAATAAACATACAAACTTACAAACTTTCACATTTATAATATTAGTAGGATAAACCTTAGGAAGTTGAAGTTGGCCGGCCACAGTAACTCAAAGTAAGGTAGAGCGCTGGTCTCGCAAGTCAGCCGTGGTCAAGCATAGTTTGATCCCAACTGTCTGATATGATTTTATTTTCACGAGTGGTCACCACTGGCTTGCCCATGTGACTATTTCCGTAACGGTACCTCACTGTCTTTAGACAGCCTCACAGGTGATACATGTGGGGGTGTGTCGTTAACTAGCCAATATTTACTTTGATTTGTTACAGCAGTAACATTTTGTAAATAATAACTGAGGATGAATGTTATTTTTTTGTAACTCAAAAACAAATTAGTTGTTTACTAAATGTTTTTCATAGTAAGAAGTTGCTTTATTTAACTAACTAGCTGTCCTGTTGCTCGAATCCGAGCAAGTTTGTACCCAACGAAAGGTTTCTTCAGTTGTAAACAAACATATCAAAACATCTGAAATTAAAACGGATGATAACAACGTACTTTCAATCAACACTTAATTTAGACTTCTGTCGTCAGATAGCGCCACTGTTTCGTTCACACCGCCTGGCGCAGGTATTTCGTTCGCGTCTACCAGTTAAAGTTCGTCGGCCTCCTCCTCTTGGTCGTCCTGGTCGACGTCTTATAGTCTCCACGTTTTTTTGGTTATGTTTTGATTTTGTGCAAATAAAAACTGGTGTTTTGATGCCAGCTGTACGTTCAATAACCATTTTTCAGGGTCAGATTTTATTTGTTTAACCACTTCCTTAAATAAACAGCTGATTTCTCGATCGTTGGTTTGTAACTGCATATTATGTCTATGGGGAAAATCGCGACTTTGACCCCATATTTTCCCATGTCCACAGTGACTTTTATAAATTTTTTTAATTGATGGCAAAACTACATGCTAAGACCTTTCTAACGACACCTTGGACAAGGTGATCGGTAGCACCACCGCTCCAAAACAATTATGACAAAAATATGCCTAGCGTATTAAAAATATAGATGTTTCCAAATAAAATATAAAACTTAATATTTTATACTATTTAAATTAATCCTTGACAGTGAGCTACTATTAGGCATCCATCATTACTTCTGACAACGTTCTGGCAATAATTTTTCTCTCTTGATCATATAAAAAATACCCCCGTCGCAGCAAACCTGCATACTAAGCGAAAATGCGAAATTTTTTTCTAATGGAGATATAAATGTCATATTACCACTTAAAGCCACTTACCAAGTTTCATAAAAATATATTCACAAATAAGCAATAGGCTATATACAATTTTAATTATTCTCTATAAGAATAAAATTGGGGCTGAGTATGCAGGTTTGCTTTATCAAGGAACACAAAAAATGGGTTTTTATGCTGATATCAATATAACTCAACAAGGTGAAGTCATATACCAGTTTTTTATTCATTTATGTTCATAATTAAGGGAGACATCTTGATCATATAAAAAATACCCCCGTCGCAGCAAACCTGCATACTAAGCGAAAATGCGAAATTTTTTTTCTAATGGAGATATAAATGTCATATTACCACTTAAAGAAACTTACCAAGTTTCATAAATAGGCTATATACAATTTTAATTATTCTCTATAAGAATAAAATTGGGGCTGAGTATGCAGGTTTGCTTTATCAAGGAACACAAAAAATGGGTTTTTATGCTGATATCAATATAACTCAACAAGGTTAAGTCATATACCAGTTTTTTATTCATTTATGTTCATAATTAAGGGAGACATAACATTTAATTATTATCCATAAGAATGACATGGGGCTGAGTACGCAGGTTTGCTGCTACGGGAGCCTTTGGCAAACAATTGTTTTTTTGAGCAAATATCAATGAACCACAACCAGATGAAGCCGTTTACCAAGTTCATAAAGAAGCGAGATATAAAATTTGTCTTTTCCTGCATAAGAATAACATTAGACAACGTACTGTGTTTAGCACTTTCAATATCTCGGTAACCAATAGATGTAGAGGAATAATAAAAATACCAAATTGTGTGTTTTTTTAAGCTGAATCCAATGGTAAAAACTAAAATTTTACAACTTCCAAAACTATACGTAAAACATTAAAAAAAAACTATTTTTGGGGTAAAAACCCCCCATAATACCCCTTCGGATAGAGCGATCTGGCTGGTGTTTGAACTTAAAGTCATAAATGTTGCTTTACACGTTTATACCAAATTTAATCAAAATTGGATAATTTGTACAAGAGTTATCGTGCTCACGGACACACACATATATATATAGTTTTGAACGAATGGTGTTTTTGGGGTCTGGGGACCTCAAAATGAAAAGTTATCATGGTCCCGGGCCTAGGTCTTACCATGCCGACTACGGTAATAGCCTCTTCCCTATGGGGGAAATTTGCTAATAAGTAGTATTTTCCCGATTCTAGTCGCAAACCCCTTAAAATTACACAAAATACGGTAACAGTACCCTGTAGTACAAATAATACATATATACTTACTTACTCTTACTCCTGTGGCCATGTAAACCCAAGATGGTTATTAGCCTCACCTCCACTCTTCTCTGTCATTCGCCACATCTATTCCTGCTCCAAGTCTTCTCACATCCTTCAGCACTTGGTCTCTCCAACGCTGTCTTGGTCTTCCGAGAGGTCTTCTACCATTGGGTTTACCATTCAAAACCTGTTTTATCATGCTTGTGTTGTCCCTTCTCAATATGTGACCCAGCCATCTTAACCGTTTGCTTTTTATTGTTGCAATTGTATCCGACTCATTATAAATCTCTCGCAGTTCTCTATTTTTTCTGATTCTCCAAATTCCTGCTTCATAGATAGGTCCAAATATTTTCCTTAGTACTTTGTTTTCAAAAGTTATGAGAGTTTTCTCTGAAGACTTTGCTGACCAAACTTCACAGCCATAGAGTATTATAGGTTGTAGTATAGTCTTATAGATCCTGATTTTGGTCAGGATAGCTACGTCATTTTGGCGGAGGGAAATGAGGGGGGGAATGGGGGAGCGGGATCGGGCGGCGGCCGCTAAGATCAAGGCAAGGCGCAGCCCTTTTGTCTCCCTAGTCCTGGGTATAACCACTGCTTCCTTCCAGTCATTTGGCATTTTCTCTATCCTCAAAATTTTAAGAATTAATCTGTGCAAATATTCCTGTACATTTCTGCCTCCAAATTTAAATATATCCATAGTGATTGAACTCTCACCTGGAGCTTTACCATTTTTAAAAGACTACATAGATATCATCACTTCTTCCAATGTAGGTTCATACAAATAATAATTTTTATATAGTACACAAATTTGAAAAATAATTAAAATGTGCCTACTTTTTTGCTCAGACACGAGCAGAACTCGCAAAGATGGTGAGGTGGACGGGCAGGACTACCATTTCATCACGAGAGCTCAGTTCGAAGCCGACATTCTCTCCCGTAAGTTCGTAGAGCACGGGGAATACGAGCGAGCGTACTACGGCACATCGCTCGATGCCATCCGCTCGGTCGTCAACGCAGGCAAGATCTGCGTGCTCAACCTCCACCCTCAGTCGCTAAAAATACTGCGCAGCTCAGACCTCAAGCCTTACGTCGTCTTTGTCGCACCTCCCTCATTAGAGAAGCTGCGGCAGAAGAAAATACGAAATGGAGAGGCGTTTAAGGTAATTACGGTCGGTTAGGCAATATAAATTGCATTAGTTAATTTGTTTAGTAAGTCATTGGAACACACTTAAAATATCACAATTTAACTGACCTAACTACTACAGCACTGCATAAACTGATTCTAGGATTAATATTTAATAAGTAGGTACTGATTCCAGTTTCCCTCTAAATTGTTATCTGTAAGAATAGACACACTGCTGTACATATGCTTTTTCTGCTCATACTATAATTCTATAGTTAACACGTTCGCTGCGGCCCACCAATGGCGGGCGTGCGCCAAGCACGGCAGCGAACCAGATTGGCACAGACGAATTCAATTATTTCGGTCTGACGAATCACAAAACAGCGGTTCGGTGATGTGCTGCATTTCCACGAGACTGGACGTAGTTCGCTGAAACACCCACAGGTAGCAGCACTGCCTGGGTACTAGCCATTTCCCTTGTAATGTCAATTACAGGGAGAATATCCCAGAAATATGGGGCAAAAACTGGTTTTTGTCCCGTATGAACGGGAATTTTACGGGGAAATTTACTACCAACCTACACCAAAATAAAGCTCGCATTCCTAGCTAAAACGCTGACATAAAATACCCGTCCTCACCACAGTGCTGCCAGCACGAGACCAAATGGAACTTGCATGTAGACAGAGCGCCTTGTGGCGCTCTCAGATCGTGGCGTTGTTCTGCAGAGCGCCATATGGCGCTCGCCGCAGCGAACGTGTTAATAAGCATTAATATGCCTAACATGCTGGAGCAATGCTGTATGCTGAACAGTCTGTGTTCCTTTAGTTATGTTTTAAAATATCATGATTATCTACATAATGTATTTCAAATATTATTAGCAAAAGTACCTACATCTAGTTTCCAATAGTATGGTACTTATAAAATCATAATATGACTGTCTGTAGCCAGTAATCAGGTTTGTGTTTCTTTTATTCAAAGACGTTTAAACTTAAAAACTTAAAACTTAATTTTCTGTAGTTAACTGAACAGTGAATAAACATAATTCATTGGAAAACCAATTACAAACTGGGAGGGGGGGGATATGAGGTTGTACACCCCCATGCAAAGAGTTATTAATGCTAACAATCCAAAAATCATATCCTAGGACTCTCAGACTGACTATCTCCTAAAATAGTACTACAATGTAACGGCTTCAATTAACTTCTCTTTCTTAACAAAAATATTTAAACAATATCTCTCACATAAAACCTGTTGGCAGGAGGAAGACCTAAAGGACACGATAGAGAAGGCACGTGAGATGGAGGACAAGTACGGACACTTGTTTGACATGATCATCATCAACAATGACACGGAACGCGCGTACCACCAACTGCTCAACGAGATCAACAGTCTGGAGCGCGAGCCACAGTGGGTGCCTGCGTCCTGGCTCAAGTCACTGTGAGGAATATTGGTAAGCACTTGTTTAACATGATCATCATCAACAATGACACGGAACGCGCGTACCACCAACTGCTCAACGAGATCAACAGTCTGGAGCGCGAGCCACAGTGGGTGCCTGCGTCCTGGCTCAAGTCACTGTGAGGAATATTGGTAAGCACTTGTTTAACATGATCATCATCAACAATGACACGGAACGCGCGTACCACCAACTGCTCAACGAGATCAACAGTCTGGAGCGCGAGCCACAGTGGGTGCCTGCGTCCTGGCTCAAGTCACTGTGAGGAATATTGGTAAGCACTTGTTTAACATGATCATCATCAACAATGACACGGAACGCGCGTACCACCAACTGCTCAACGAGATCAACAGTCTGGAGCGCGAGCCACAGTGGGTGCCTGCGTCCTGGCTCAAGTCACTGTGAGGAATATTGGTAAGCACTTGTTTAACATGATCATCATCAACAATGACACGGAACGCGCGTACCACCAACTGCTCAACGAGATCAACAGTCTGGAGCGCGAGCCACAGTGGGTGCCTGCGTCCTGGCTCAAGTCACTGTGAGGAATATTGGTAAGCACTTGTTTAACATGATCATCATCAACAATGACACGGAACGCGCGTACCACCAACTGCTCAACGAGATCAACAGTCTGGAGCGCGAGCCACAGTGGGTGCCTGCGTCCTGGCTCAAGTCACTGTGAGGAATATTGGTAAGCACTTGTTTAACATGATCATCATCAACAATGACACGGAACGCGCGTACCACCAACTGCTCAACGAGATCAACAGTCTGGAGCGCGAGCCACAGTGGGTGCCTGCGTCCTGGCTCAAGTCACTGTGAGGAATATTGGTAAGCACTTGTTTAACATGATCATCATCAACAATGACACGGAACGCGCGTACCACCAACTGCACAACGAGATCAACAGTCTGGAGCGCGAGCCACAGTGGGTGCCTGCGTCCTGGCTCAAGTCACTGTGAGGAATATTGGTAAGCACTTGTTTAACATGATCATCATCAACAATGACACGGAACGCGCGTACCACCAACTGCTCAACGAGATCAACAGTCTGGAGCGCGAGCCACAGTGGGTGACTGCGTCCTGGCTCAAGTCACTGTGAGGAATATTGGTAAGCACTTGTGTAACATGATCATCATCAACAATGACACGGAACGCGCGTACCACCAACTGCTCAACGAGATCAACAGTCTGGAGCGCGAGCCACAGTGGGTGCCTGCGTCATGGCTCAAGTCACTGTGAGGAATATTGGTAAGCACTTGTTTAACAGTAACGATTCAAGGTTCGTGTTAAGGACGGGCTCCTGTCATGCAATGTTCGGTGTTTTCCTGTTTCCCTCTAAGGCCAATGTTAACTTTCAAAGTCCGTCCCTTCTCAATGGATTATCCTATATTGTTGGTTTATAGTTCATTTTAAAGAGTAACAAATACCTAGTGATTTCAGTGAGCGAAATTGTGATATCACAAATAATAATTGTTCAGAAAAATTCCAAAATCTATATCTATAAATATGAAAAACCGATCATCTCCCAAGCCATATCTCTACACCTTCAACCACAAAATTTGGCACGTATACTCATTCCATAACGTAGGTAACCACTAAGAAAAGGAATTTTAGAAATTCACATAGGGCTCCACCCCACGGGGAGTCAGCTTCCAATCCAGTGTTATTCTTATGGAAATTCACTATGGTTTGAGTTGATGAAAATTCAAACAGCTGATAATGATTAGTAGTAGTTCAATGGGTAAACCACAGAATAAAGCACACACCCAAGCGAAACCAGGTGTAATGGCAGCTAGTTTTAAATATGTACAATTTAATATTTTTTTTTAATGGATGAACAATTTGTGATATCAAAATCTTGCTTGGTATTTTGTTGCCCTTAAAAATAAACCATAACCATCGATTTAGGAAAAGCCATTGAGGGACGGATTTTAATAGTTAACATTGGTCTTACAGAAGAAGCATGTAGAAGCGAGTGATTGGAGCCCCCTCTTAAGTCCAATCAGGCCTTGATGGCAGTTAGTGTATTATTAATGACTAATGGCTCGAAGGGGCGATAACCCCTAACCTTGTTCCAAGTGCAAACACATGTCAGTTTGTAAACAAAGTAGACACTTTATGTAAACAAAGCAGACGTTTTTAAATCCCCATGATTTCCTTATGGGGGATGTTTTACGTTATTTCTCGTTTCCTCGTAACCTTTTGGAAGTCCCTGGGATCAAGACCTTTAATTTTAACCATCTCCCATCGTCCTGCGATTTGCCAAACTCACACAATTTTGACATACAAATTTCGCTTACACAATTATATTATACTAGCTGCTACCCGCGGCTTCGCTCGCGACAAATTAAAAGACATTAAAAATACTAACCTGACCAGCACTATCGAATCTTTGTTTAGTTTAACCATCTGATTTCCTTTGGCCTAACTGACAAACAACTACAGCTGGTAATTTTATAAATGATGCCCTTTCATAAGATTTACATTGGAACTTTCAGAACCCGGGGGGGTGGAGCCCTAAGCTTGGATGTAGACATCATCAGGTCTATATGTTAATGTGATATGTAAGCTATGTTCATTCAAAATTTTAGCTTAATCGGTCCTGTAGTTTATGCGTGATGGAACTTCAAATATCCATACATATACATCCAAACTTTCCCATTTATAATATTAGTAGGACTAGGGGCTTGAAGGGGCTATAGCCTCTAGCCTTGCTCCAATACTCTGCCTTTTCTGATTTTGTTTACTATTTACATGTCAGTTTGCAAACAAAATAGTCACTTTAGCACACGTTTTAAGGTAAAAAAAACAGACGTCCCCATGCTTTTCTGATGGCGTTTGTTACGTTATTTCTCTTTTGCTAGTAACATTTTGGAAATACTGCTGTTTTTCGTGAGTCCCTGGGATCAAGACCTTTAATTTGAGCCGTCTCCCATCATCCTGCAATTTGCCAAACTCTCACAATTTTGACTTAAAAGAAAAATTGTTACACCGGAATTGTGCGTTCTACCGAGCTATAACCCAGTGTTTTGTGTTTTCCAGATGGTGCGCAGTGAGGGCCACGACGAGCCCAGCTAGCGTTCACAACTGCGGCGTCTCGTAGCCGCGTTCCGTTCAACTGCGTTCTGTCACGTTCTAATCACATGTTTAATCGAATCTTCGTGTTAGCTCTAGAGCCTATTAGTGCCGCTGCCGTTCAGATTTAGATACATTTTTCTATTATACAAAATGATAGATTTATCGATCCTTTGATTCGTAAATGGATTTAAATTTGTATGTGTGTTATCGATTTTTATCATGTTATCAGATGTTTTTATTTCATTGATTATCCCTCCAGTCAATTTTATTGAAGTTTGTAAGAAATCATTCATCAATTTTGTTCCTAATGGAAAACATATTACTGTAGGGGAATGGGATATGGAAATAAAAATGTAATATTTCAGTTCCTTCACATTAAGCTATAATGTCAAGGAAAATGGAGGATTGATATTTGATGAATGTTATTTTAAATTTTTAAAAATGTAAGTTTACTGAAATTTAAAAAAACGTAAGTTTACTGATTTTAAGTCATCTACAGTTTAAACTGAGAAATTAATTGGCACTACGTAAACACTAGATTAAACGTGGGCGAGTCGGTGCTAAGATTCACATTTCCGTAGTGGTTACCTTTAGACTTCCAGTTACGTATTATTTATCAGCTTAAGCGACAACAGTATTTTGTTATGTTTATTTAGTTTGAATGTATAGAGAATATTATTTATGAATCGTGACATCACTCGAAAGACAATATCTTTATACTTACCTAGCTTATTTAAGGCCGTTTTACTTAAGTCTTTATTTATGGGTTAAGCGAGAAATTCATTATAAGGTACTTTACCCGATATTGTACAGATGTATTATTTAGTGTTTTGTTCGTAATGTATAAAATAGTTTTCTATCGTGTATTGTTTGTAATTTGATTGAATACGTTATCGCCATTATCAGGTTTTTTCAACAGTGTGGTTAATTATTTAGTCTTGCGATGGAGCAGTTTCATAGAATGTGTACAATAAATATAATGAATTTGTCAACTCCTAAGTCCCTATCTTGTCAATTTTCAGTAGCAGTTTGAATAGTTGGTGTTTTGCAGGTGTTTTAGTTATCAATTTTATTATAGAGTCACAAATTATTGTGGAGCCGCGCAGGAAAGCCATTATGTGAATTGTCATGAATACATTTTTCTTGATTATAACTTTTTCCTTATTTGTTTTAATAAATATGGCAGACCATTTTAGGGTTTTAAAATATATGTTTAGGGTTATAAAATAATAGTTTTTAAAGTCGAAAATGACCTTTTTCCCTGCAATATTAGCCAAAACCATGTTCAGACAAACCTAGTAGTAATTTATAAATCAATTACAAATAACAAATTGTTACACAGTAATGTTTTAAATTTTAAGGATTGAATATACCTACTTACTGATTAGTATTAAATATACAATTATAATGCGAAAAATCTCTTAATTAGGTCTTATGACTTAGTGGAAAATCTGAAAGTTATCCTCATACAATCACCAATCAAAGGTCTGCTATATTTTGGTGACAAATAGATTTGAAATTACATCCTATTCAATTAAGTATTTACTTAGTTGCAGGCCATAAGTTTGTTTTGAAATAACATTTTGTAATAAAAACTGAAAAATTTAGCCTGAATAAAGCTTTAAACCCCTGATGTAGGCATTGTGGGGGGATTCAGTGGTGGTTTTATGTTTTCTACTCCTGTGAGACTGGACGTGTGCTCAGTTAGGAAGTGTGCCAAACTAAATATGTATAGTAAATAAACAACGGTAAAGACTGAAGAGACCAGCCAGTGCGGAAGCAATACAACAGCAAGAGGAGCCCAAGGAATTTATACTGTTGTACAGACTTCTTTTCATTTTGTGTGTTGTTTATAGATTCTACTAAAATGTGTACAGTTTATCATTAGCCTTCATAATGTGATTTTTATTATCATTTTCACCACCCCATTTCGGAGAAGGTGACTGTATATAACTTATCCAGAATGTTTATATTATATTGAAAAATTGATATTACGTTAAAACAATAGAGACTTTGTTCTACAAAGTTATACACAACAATATATTGTAAATCTTTGTTGTAAGACCTTAGTAAATGGTACTGATGTATATTATGTTGTTTTCGTTCATTAAAACACCTGTTGTCTCCCAATTCCAGTATTTGCATTTGCAGTAATGGCCTTATATGAGATAAAATACAGAATATGAAGTTAAAGAATATACTTCAACATGGTTTTATACCATTAGCCTGAACCAAATTAAACACATTAAATAACTATTGATTTCCAAAATTATATACAACCTTTGTTCATAAGCAATAACAGATCGGATTATAATGAAATAAGATAAAAAATTAATTAATATAATATTTTTCTCATAGAAGTATTATGATCAAATTTAAAGGAAAATAGGGAGCCATGGGGGGTCAGAATAAAAGGGGTTCAATATAATTATTTACAATTTATTACCCATTTACAAGTATTTTCAGATTACACATGGCATATAAAATCTATGTCAAGCTATGAAAAATTACGATACAGAAAACTAATATTAAATATGCTACAGGCCTACATTACAAAACTTAACATACATTTGAGAAATGTACAATAACAACACGACTGAATTAAAATGTTTCATTATTTTAAACGTAGATAACAATCGTATCACACTTTCATTAACATATAGTCGTTGAAAATTTAAAATTGAATGGATAAAATAACTTAATTTTCAGAGAAAAGTAAAGTTGATTTCAATCAAACGAAACATACATAATCATCACTTGATTATGGTTGTCCTCATGAGGTAAAATTTCACTGTCCATTTCTTTCACAATTTAAAAATAAATTCTTTCATTAGTTACCGTCCTTAAATAAACCTGGATAGCACCTTTTTTGCTGCTGAATGTTTCTATTGGATGGATAAGGCCTCCGACTTCCCCGATGGAAGTTTCCTTGATAGGCTTGGTACTGAGAATTATGAGTTCCTGGAGGATGAGGTTGCGGTTGACCTTGCCACGGTTGACAACCGGGTGGACCGCCTCCTGCCCACGGTTGCCACGGTGAACCGTTCCACGGTGAACCGTTCCACGGTTGACTTGGTTGTTGCGCTGCATTCCTGTTAAATCGGTTTGAGTTGGGTTTCTTCTGCTTCAAAGGCCTTTCTGAGTATATCTTGGGTCGTTGTAAGCACATTTTTGGGTCACTATAATGTTTATTTATTAATTTTTGGCTGGATGCTTCTTTTTCAACTTGATTTTCATCAGTCCTTTCTTGACTTGAAGAAGGCAAGATGTTTATTTTGGAGGTTTTATCTTTATCAGATTCGTCTGTCACAATGGTTCCACTTTTTCCGTCGGTATTAACGTTGACTTCTCCCTCACTTTTACTTTCTTTACTCTTGTATTCTGGTTCCTGAGGTGTTTCAATTTTCTCAAATTCCTTTTCTTCATTAATAAGTATTAATTTCTCTGAATTTTTCACATTTTGGGCTTTAATTTCTGCACTTTTCACTTTCGTTTCATCTTCTTTATCGGTTTCTCTTTCAACATCAAGTGGTTTAATGGCCACTTTCTCTATGCTAGCTAGAAAGGGATTGACTTTATCACCAGTAAATGTTGACTGAGTTTCAATTTTATGGATGACATTCAGTAAGTTATTGAATTTATCAACTTCTGTGCTGTCTGAACTATTACTGGATTTTTTTAAATCGGTTTTCTGATTGGGACTTGCAGGCTTGAAAAATGTATCAATAAGTCTTTGCGTTTCTGCACTAGGCATGTTTTTCGATGAAAGAAGAACACATTTCAACAGCTCATTTCTAACATCATTTTCTGAAATGAGTTTTTCTACGGTTGGAGTAATTTTGTTACCATTTTGATCAGGGATTTTCGTGTCTTCACTTCCAATCTTTTGATCAGGGCTTTTTTTGTCACTAGTTCCACTGAAACCAGGAGTCGTTTTAGATTCGTTATCATTACTTCCCTCACCCTTGCTCAAAATTCCCAACAGAACTTTTTGTTTATCAATTACTTTATTCCCTTTTCCATTTCCATTTCCTGACAGAAACTCATCCTTTTTCTTCTTTAACTCCTTCAAATCAGGTAAATTTTCAAGCTTCAACTCAAACAATTCTTTAAGCGATTCTTTTAGTTCTGTGAGTGGAGAAGAGCTTTTAACCTTAGTAATAAAAGCTTGAGCTTTGAGAACAAAACCTCTGAAGTCGGTTTTCACAGACTGAATAAAACCTTTAACCAGAGGATGTTTTGACTTTTTCGTATTTACCTGGATTTCAATCCCTTTTCCCCCTTTCTTCAAATCCTCTAGTGAAGAAATGGTTAATGTAAAATAAAACGATTTGTGATCACTGGGATGGAAAAGTGCATTAGATATACAAACTTCTCTTTCAAAGGGATTTAAAGCGATGTCTATGCTGTTCATAAATCGGCTCATTTTCTTTCGAGAATTCCAAACATCAGCTTTGCCACTGCATACAAAGACTGATTTATTGCCATCATGATTGCTGATCGGAGTGTGTACATCTTGCGATGACTCTAGTTTCTTTACTTTACTCAAAACCTCACTGCTGTAAGGGTCGACATTAAATTTGAAAATCTGTTTCAAAACTAACATTATTGAGTCTGTAGTCAGTTGATACCACTGTGTAAAAGCACTTTCCGAAGCCTCAGCCGAGTCTGAAGTCTCTTCCTTATAGTTTATATTAACCCTCACACAGTCCTCACCGACATCGAGTGACTCTTCATCAATGGTGAACAGACTCTTCAGCAACGCAGCATCCTCTTCTTTCTCACACAATTCGAGTGAAACTTTACAAGCTTCTTTAAAAATGGAGCAAGTCCTTTCGGCAACGTTCCTCGTTATGTTGAGGCACAACTCAAATGGGTCCTGCATCTTAAAGTTCACATTCGTTCTGAACTTACATTTTGGGTCGCTCTTTAGATTCTCCTTGTATAATAACATCTCGTCGGGAAGATCGCTTCCGTCCTCGCTCTCAAAGTCTGTGACGGGAATAGATTTTCCGAGGAGAGGACAGATGACGTTGCTGAAGTCAAAGTTGTGGTAGAATCTGAAGAAGCTGGTCAACAGTTGTCGCAGTGAGAGGTTGTTGGGCTGTGAGAGACACTCCGCTTGCACTCGCCACTCCTCGTCACAGAAGCTGCACTCCCAGCCGAGACTGTACTGCTTGTGTTGGACCATCTGCTGCAGCTGTGCAATAGTCGGCAGCATCGGGGAGTCCAGCTGTTGCAGGTAGAAGATAACCAGCATTACCAGAGAGTACGTCGTGAACCTCGTGTGGTTCCCGGTCACTCCGCACACCTGTGACCCAGTCAACATGTCAACATTGAGAACCGACCGAGAGATGTTTATACAAAAAGAATAACATTCACAAGCATACCTAACGGTTAGTGTCTTACACTTGCAGGTTTTTCGGTTTTCTTACTTTCTGACATCTTTTGTAACTGAATAAAAATAGTTCTATCTACTTAAACTTCAAAATGATATAGACAACAAAATTAACAAAAAACGAGTTCGCACGCAGCACGCTGACGTGAGGGAAGTGAATTTTCACATAAAAACTTTTAAAACTCAAAATCAGGTAAAAACATACATATATACCAATTTTTATTAAAATCTGAAATCAAGTGATTTTTTGGCTGTTCCGATGCTCCTGGTTTCATTTACCTGCAAAGCTGAGAATCCAATTTTGCACATTATAATGTTAGGAGAAGGTCCAGACAGGCTTGAGGTTACTGGGGATGATAAAAGTACTCTAACAAAGGAATAGCAGGCTTTTCTAGTGTAAAACCCCCATAAGACAATGTACTGTGTTTAGTCGAAACATATTTTCTTTAATAACTCGGTAAATATGTATGCTAGAATGACGAGAGAGGGCTTAAGACTTTTGCCTTACTAATTCCCATCTTTTTATATGCATTAATTTTATGTACGGGGCTTTTCTGACCCTTTTTGGGCCCAAAAAATCAAAATGTTAAAGATTTATCCCCAAAAAAAGGGTTTAGAGTTTCCCGATTGTTTTGCCCAACGAACTTGTCCAACTGATTACAGAAAGGAACGTCCCTACCAAATTTGAAGTAAATCGGACAAAAAATGTGACCGCTAGAGTGCAAACACACATATATAAATATATATATATAACATTTTGAACGACCCCCCAAAATGTGTTCAGGGGGTCATGTTAGGATCTTCTATGGTGGTCCTGGGCTTAAGTTTCACCGTGCGGGTCATGCTAATAGTTCACTTTCCAAAGGAAATTCACTAATGAACACAACAAAGACAACAAACATAACAAATGTTTATTTAACTATTAAAGCAATGTTCAAAACAAGAAAACTACTCTGGACTTGTTTTAAACCATGATTACAGGCCTATGACTCGGGTGGGATGATGAATCCTAGTTTATTTAATTTATGCTCGGACTCCTAAACTCAAATTTTAGCCACGATTGTGATAGGCAAAGGATGCGATCTACATAAATCTGAGTTCACAAACGCCCCTTAGTAATCAAGAACATGCAACCGATTAGCTAAAAATGTCAATAATAATACCGAATCAAGAGTCATATGTTTATATCTAAAAAATTTACAACATGTATAAATTTTACATGAGGGATAAAGCATTTAATTTAATTTAAATAATAAAATCAATTTTACAAGTATACAACTGGCTTTCAACTGAATTAAAAAAAAATATATGATCAAGAAAATCTATAAAAGCGGACAAATAAATTTTCAGTTGAGGGCGTGGTTTGCCGGGCTATCAACCAAGATCAGCCAATAGTAGATTTGCTGCATTGCCAAAACTCCACACCAGCTGATCGGAATAACATTCAAGTGATATTTTTCTATAAAAAAATGGCAACAGTGACAACGTACAGCCATGCTATTGGCTACAGTCTAACTGTTAATTTATTTGTCCACTATTATAAGTATGATCATTCAGTTTGAGGATGCCAGGGTATTTTCCTTATTCTTGGTAATTATATTTGTTATGTATTCAAGTTCTCTTCCAGAGTTTTACAAAAATATTTGATTTCTCTAAACCACCAAAAAATGTGGAAATAAATTCTTTATAAAACTTCAAAATAAAGAAAGCAGACACAAACACAGGTTCCGTAGGGAGGAACCTTATATTTTCTGTGCTGAGAGAGTTGTATTTACCAAAGGACGTAATAAAATGTAATTGAAATTACTCTATAGATTACTACAAATAAACTGTTCTCACCTTGCTCCAATATTTTATCACCATGATCAAAGGCTTTATACGAGGATCCAGTGAAACAAGAAACCTGTGCAGAAATCATAAATTGTTAGTCGGAACGTAAAATAATGTGGTGTGCATTTTTTAGCAACTAATAAACATTAACCATATACAACTCTACAGTAACAAAATTGCATATTACAACGTATCTTACTGAGTGCTTACCCATAATACAAATGATTGTATAAATGTGGAAGACAAAAATTATATTGGGGTTCATGCACTGGGATTTATTATCTGGTCAAGATCGACAAATAAATTGAGTATCCATTTGCCTGTCAAATAGGCCAAATTACAATACTTGTTCATCTTGCTAGCTTAAGAGCTAGGGTCTTAGACTTCAGTTTAAGGCGTCTCAGATTTTATTTCAGGGATGACCTTCTACTGTTTGGATTTGGACTATACTTTCCCTTAATTAATCTCTCTAACAAAATGCTTCTGTGTAAATGTACAAAAGAAAAGGGTGGAATAAAATAATTTTTTTAACCATATTATAGTAGGCTAACCACAAAATATACGAAGATACAAAATCCTAAGTTACATTAATAACAAATCGTGATCAAATACAAATAATAAATAAATAACTAAATGTTGAATAACTTATCTGCCAAACAAATTTAGAACGATTTCAATTCCGTATCAACATTTTAGCAGTCAATAAATGAGGAAATAAGTGTTACACTTACAGATCATGATAGCTGTTTCGGAGTTTTAAGTGTAACCCAAAAAATATAACTTTGAATGGCTTTGTGCAGTGAGTATAAAGTAAATAGAGGGGCAACTGCTATTATACTGATTGTGGCCATTTCTCGATATAGCTTAGTTCACATGTTTGGTGCTGTGATTCCCACTAAAACAGTACAACCACTCGGTTGTTAGATTATCAGTCAATAGACTGTAAAGAAAAAAGGTCTATCCAGTCTTTACAATACAAGTTGGGATGAGGGGTTTGATCGAGTTGATTGCGCAAAGGTGTAAATAAAAAATGTACAGTTCGCAGAGAAAGACTTGTATGGGCCCTTATGGGTCCCTGTTTAAATACCTTGAGTTGGAAAATTTGCCCAGAGGTCCTTGGGGGACCGGGAAGGATGTCTGGTAGTCCTCGGTATTATCTCACACTTTTCTTATATATCTACTTTCTTATTGTAATACCCTATATCCCAATTCGACCCTTTCTTTTAAAGTAAAGGCAGGGTTTGATATATATATATATATATATATATATATATATATTTGTTAAAAACACAAGACTTTGCCAAAGTTAATTATCCACTAACTCCAATGATTTAAACAAAGAATTACTGAAAATTGAATAAGCCTAATAACCTGAACAGGAGTGGCAGCAATATTAGTATTAAATGCCTTCACCAGTAACGAAAAACTCTGTCAGGCTTCTGCTCAAACAGTCTTATTATAAACAAAAGGTAACAAACAGATTTCAGGGAAATATACTATAAGTTAATTTCCTAAATGCTCACTTTAAAGATAGAATTGTACACCAGGATAAATAATAAAATCAAGTAGATATAACGTGCATGTAATGTAGTTTGAAAGTAATAAATTAAATACAGAGCCTAAATGCTATTAACCTAGCCTTCCACACTGAAGTCAAAACGATTGATTAACTTATTTTGAGGTTAGGTTACAAGACTTGGCTAAGCAATCGAATACTTAAATAGGCTATGCCTAATTAACTAATTGAAATAGGGGTTTTGGTACCTCTCGAGGAGCAAGCGCACAATCTGTGTTAAAAAATATTATTATATTATTATTTAGGCTGCCAAGAGTCCAAAGCTTTTTCAGCATGCATCTGGCCGGTTGCGTATGGAATAAACAAATGGGAATTTGTAGTTCAGATCCAGATGAAGACACAACTGGTAGCCTTTACAATGGGACAGCGGTCGACTACTGAGCCAGACCGAACACAGCTATTCTTATGTTTAATATTTATTTTTGTGAAGCTAATGGACGCTTTTCCGCACAGCCTAAACCTATCTCAGATCTCTCCTCGATTTCTTGGACCACGTCAAAACTCCCATGCAAAATTGAAATTAAAAAAAATAATTCGTTTGTTTACTGCCAATATAATATAAATGTAACAACCAGCCTGATAAGTCTAAGATTATAGGCAAAATGATATGCAAGTCGAGTTATTGTGACTGCAGAATATACTAGGCCTAGAGCACTTTTAGAATTTAGTACATGTTAACAAAAGAATAATTTAAAGATTTTTTTAGCACATTTTATATATATGGATACTGGATACAAATATCAGTCTTAAGGACAAATCACAATCAGAATTAGTCTACTCACAGGCTGTGACTTAGGCCGTATTTCTTAAACATTTAGACGCAGGCTAGGCCTACTGGTATGAAGACTCAATACTGAACTTAGTGCAATTGAATTGCAATAAATGATAAAGACAATATGAATTAAGCTAACCAATAAATATATTTATGACTATGATAGGCTAATATCACGTACTTATAACTTAAACAGGTAGCAATCTCAGAACACTTCCTCACATGAAAAATTTGGCAAGGCGACTGGCAGAACTTATTTTATGATAAAATACAACAAAATTACAACTTACAGCTTTTGGTCGACCAACATTAATACTTTTCACTACAAACATACATTTATTGGGGACGGTGGGTGGCTGCTTTACCGAAGGGAAATCTTTCGACGACGGTTCGAACAGGAAAAATAATCGATTGCGATTCTTGTCAAATTGATTTTGATTTAAACTAATATTTATTTAAATTTGCTACCAATTGGTTACTCAAGACACGATTGCTATTCCATCGGGACGCAAGTTTAATAAACTATCAAGAGGTTTGATACCGCACAAGATTTACAAAACGATTTTAAAGTTCAAGCTCGTTTGCAACACAACCTTACCCTTCAAAGGATGACCACCGACTCCGATTTTCGGTCAGGCTCGCGGCTTTGGCGGTTAGCGATCCGCTGTTTGTATCCTTCCGCGACTGATTGCTCATTGGCTGGATTCAAAATCAGTCGTTACGATATGGATCTGGTTGTTATATTTTAATTATTTCATGAAAATCGGCACAAGACGTTTATTTTGTTTCCAAGGATGCAGCATGTTTGGCGCATCTTGGTTTTTCCTAGTAAAAACAAGATGCACCATAGCCCTGTAAGAACTGCATACAACTTCTACTCAAACATTCCAACAAGAAAACATTTTTCCTGCTAAGTCTAGGCAAGCACGCTTGAACAATTGTCCCTATTTGTCCCTCAATTTTCAAAGTATTAATGCTCAAAGACAAAAGGTAAAAAAGGTCAATCATTGTACCTGATGAGCTGACTGTTGCAGACTCCCAGTTGGCTGTTGGCTGTCAGGTCTCCTTGCCAACCAGTTTTCAGGTGCTCGAATTTGACAATGGGAACTCTGGCAGCCGGAATACGAGTGATGACCTTGAACAGCCGAGACCTGTACATCTCCTTAGCCTCTCTCCGCACAAAGTCCTTCGGCTGCTCTCCATCTACAAAAGTATTATCATCTTATAATGCAACATATTTCATGACAACTTTTTTTAAAGTTGCACCTTTTATACAGAAAAAGGATGTGAAAGACCTCTCCTTCCTTCTCTGAACTAGTCATCACTAGTATCTGTTGATGATGCCAACTTATTGAAGTGTAGATTTGTCCTTAACCTTCCTAGCTGGGGCAAGTTATCACCATTACACAACATATATGAATACACTTAGATTCAGAAAATGTTGTTTTTCAAGATAACAACTTAACCCTCTGTGAATAGAACACAACTGACCGGGGTTGGCAGCGTGATGAAATTGTGCCACGCCTCCGGTGGCGGTCACTGCCAGTGGTGGCGGGGCTTGCAACAACTCACGTTTCAATCAAAACAATCATTAATCTGCACAAAACAAGTATATTTTTGGATTCCTCGTCAAATTCATTTTACAGCAATACGAGCTGTTCCCCCCAATATTTTGCAGATATAATCCTAATAACAGCTGTTTTTTAAATTAAGAAAAAATACTGATGCGATTTTAAAACTCGGAATGTAACCAACATAAATCAAACATTTAGCTTCACAGTCACTTAAAACTTGAAATTATCTTTTAAATAAAAAAAGAATCATCAAAATCGGTTAAGCATTAACTTTAGGAAGAGAGTGAATAAAAAAGCAGGATTTTTGTATTATATAGATAATAAACAGTAATCTTTCACAGCTTGATTAACATTTGTTTTCTTCGTTTAATAACAACATAATCACAACTCGTACAATCCTACTACAAACATCAGTGTAACCAATCTGGAGCAGAGATCCAGAGTTTGATTAAGACTGAGATACATATATATATGTATATAATTCTGTAAGCAAAATTTTTAAGTCAAAATTGTGGGAGTTTGACAAATTGCAGGATGATGGGAGACAGCTCAAATTAACGTTTGATCCCAGGGACTCGGGAAAAATCATTGTATTTCCAAAAAGTTACCAGCAAACAAGCAACAACGTAAAATATCCCCCATAAGAAAAGCATGGGGACATAAAAACGTCTGATTTGTTTACATTAAAACATGTGATTAAGTGACTACTTTATTTACAAACTGACGTGTTTTTTTTTATTGTTTTATTTTCCCCAGGATGAAGAGTAAAAAATCAGATGAGCTAGAGTATTGAAGCGAGGTTAGGGGTTATGGCCCCTTCAAGCCACTAGTTATCATATAATTATATTTTACATCTAGAAATATTTAAAAAATCAATCACTCTGTCGCACGAACTTACCAGCTGCCTGCAGAAACAGATCGACATCGCTGTTCCTGAACGCAAGTGTAGATCCACAACTACCGAACACGATGGCTTGGCAGCCTGGCAACACAGGTCTGAACAGGTTCTCTACATCAGACTTGACCTCGTTCAGACTCCGATACATCTCGGCTGATAGTTCAACCTGCGATAACGATCAAAGAAAATATATTTTTTGAGCCGTGTTAGTATAACAGAAACTATGATAAATCAATCAAGATAATTTTGCACTGTGATTCAGTAATTTTGTACTAGTTGTAAATAGTAATGGTCAAAACCAGAAATTTTAGTGATGGTCAAAGTGCATTGCTAATGGGTAATATAGGTTGGTATTGAAAAATCGAATACAGAACGATTGGATCTATTACAGCGAAAGTTTAGAGTAGACATAAGAGTATAAATGAGAAAGGGGAAATGACATATTTTGATAAGTAGAAGGTGCTGCAAGTCGACAGCACTGGTGTAGCAGTAATGTTAAAACTAACATGGAAAGTAGCCCTACCTTGTTATGAATATACGTCACTCTCTATATTTATGATAATAACCATCTCCACTCAACTTCTCCATTCCTCTCACCTGGGAGACAAAGTCCTGAGCCTGCCATAGAACAACATCCTCCTCTTGGGAGCACCAATCAGGGTCTGCAATCTGCACGGGCAGTCCCTTCACTCCCATACAGGGACCTTTCCCTACATCTCCTTCCGCCTGTGACGTGTTGGACAGGGTCTCTACAATCACAACATCAGGTGGATGGGATGAGTTTGTAAAGTGGAAAGGGTAAAAAATAAAGTACGATTCTGGATGTGCAATGTTCGGTTTACAGAAATGAATAATGAGTTTGCAACGCAGCACGCTGACGTGAGGGCAGTGAATTTCCGCATTAAAACCTTTAAAAAATCTAATGAAGGGTTTAAAACAACACTGGTGACATTTTTTTGAAAAATTAAAAAATGTTATTTTTTGGCTGTTTTGATACTCCTAGTTATATTTAAAATCACTAGGCCTCTTAGGATGACAATGTTGTACATTATAAGGTTAGGAGGAGATGTAGTCAGGATAACAAGTTGGTATAGAGGTATTTGGGGTGATAAAACTACATCAAGATATGAAAAACAGCCTTTTCCAGTCTAAAATCCACATAAGACAGCATACTTAGGCGTGTTTAGGCAATTAACATTTTCTTTAATAACTCGGTAAATACTTGTGCTAGAATAATGAGGGAGGGCTTAAATTTTTGGTTTTTACGTAAAATACTTCAATATGCAATAGTTTAACATTAGGGGCTTTTCTGACCCTTTTGGGTCCAAAAACTCAAAATTTTAAAAATTAAAATATGAAAAAAAGGAGGTTAGAGTTACCCGATTGTTTTGCCCAACAAACTTGTCCAACTGTTTATAGAAGGGAAGGTTCCTACCAAATTTCAAGTAAATTGGACAAAAATTGCAACTGCTAGAGTGTGAACACACACACACACACACACACACACACACACACACACACACACACACACACACACATATATATATATATATATACAAATATATAAAGTTGTTAGCGACCCCTCAAAACGTGTTTAGGGGTCTTCTACCCCTAAAACGTTAGGAACTTCTATGTTGGCCCCGGGCTTAAGTTTCACTGTGCAGGTCAAGCTAATAGTTCACTTTTCCAAAGGAAATTTACTAATAATGAATAATGGTAGGCCTAATGAATGTGCCAGCTCTTAAATAGGCGCAGGGAGGTTAAACATTGTGTTTTGCTGTAGCGACAGATGTGTCAGTGTGCAACTAAATCAACAAACTTTTTAACACCACAATATTATGGCATTGTGGTGGTCCACGTTAATAGCACCAAAACTTGTTCACTTGATATTACTTTACCTATGTTATATTTTTAAATAAAAAGACATATTAGCAGATATCATAAAAACTCTTTGCTTGGATTCTTGAAGATGAAAACACTCGCTTATTAATGTTCGGATTTAAATCTCCAAAATAAATACAGTCAAAAGTAAAACAAATTTCAACTAACAGTACACTTTTCTAAACATTCTTACCAGATAACTTTCTTGATTTTTCTTTGTTTTCTTCTTGACTGGGTAGTTTATTTCCTGTAATCATAAAATTTAAGTTGAAATGTTGTTGACTTTACCTAAAGATAATTCAAAGTAAAATTAATAAAGTATAATAGGCCTATTACTTGATAGTCCCGGTCAGATTCCAGCCAAAACAAGGACAAATAAAGATTTCAGCAACATAACTGCTAAAAATCATCTATATTTCAAAATTTGTAACCATTTTAGGCTGATGCTGGATTGTGTATTTCTACAATCATGGGTTTCATTAACAATGGTGTTGCTTCAACATTTTTAATCTACTAACAAGATTCTACGAACTGTATAATACTCACTATTGTCGTCATATCTGTGAACAAAAAGCCTTTTTCCTCCAGCAAAAACCCGTGCTGCAACTGCCCTTTCTACTGAATCCCTAAAACAAAGAACCAAGAAAAATACGGTTTTTATTTAATAAATATTACTAATAAAAAAATTCATTTAATTTAAAGAAATAAGAGGTAAACATTTTAAATGTTCAAAAATAGCCTTAAGAAACACTTAAGCTTAAGTGCACTTATTGCACTTTCTGAAGCAAATTTTACTTTGCCTCCTTAAAACCAGTGTGTATGAAAAATATGATTCTGTAATTTCTCAAAAAAAAAAGATAATTTGAGAAACAAAATTACTGCAAGGTTTCTTCATAGCCTACACCGTACTTTGTATTATAAAAATAGTATCAATATAAAGAAATTTATTGATAATAAACGGTATCAGGAAACTGACACATACTTTCTCCCTTTAAGCCCAACTTTAATGAATAAATTACTTTTTATTCACTAAATATAGAATACAAAACACGGTACAGAAAATCTTGTAAACAAGTTGTTTACAAAAACATCCACTCAAATCCCTGTTTTGGAGGCACTACAGAATCCATTGCTACACACGTGGTTTTAAGAGGGGAAATGCCCCTTATTCCCCCCCCAGGGTTATTAAGGCACAACATATTTGGAATTTCCTCTGTTGGTCAACGCTAACTTGATAAGTACATCAAGTTTGAACGAAATTGATGAGTAAATAAAAGAGAAATAGTAATTTTTGTATTCCCATAAAAATAACATAGGACAACGTACAGTGTTTACCGCAAAATGAAAATTTAAATTTTCTCCCAACCAGCAATCGTAGAATAGCAATTCAAAATACTAAATTATTTAGTTTTTTGAGCTCTTTTTAATGGTGAATAGTAATATTTTTTATGTAAAATCCAAAACAAATTTTATGTTTTAAGCCTTATAATTTCTGAACCCGTATTTTTACAAAAATGCGGGTGGTGTTATTTTGTTGGAAAACGAAAGCTTTATAATCGACTAAAGTTTAATTAAAATCGCTAAAGCCCTTTTTGAGAAATTTTGACTTTTCATGTTTTTTGGCGGTTTTTGAGGGATAATTACCCTTAAAAATCCAAAATTCAAAAAATGAAAAAAAAGCCTAGAGATGTCGTGGATTAGTACCTACATACCAAATTTCATAAAGAACTGACCATCGGTTAGGGCTCTAGCTCTGTACACATCCATACAGACAGACAGACAGACAGACACACAGACATCACGTAAAAATCACTTTTTTGGATTCAGGAAGCACCAAAACGAATATTTCCACTAACAACTCAAATTTGAAAATGTTGACGAAAACAATACTTTCTCCATATACTACGTATAAGGGGGAGAAAGTAAAAATAAACGGTAACAGGAAACTGACACATATTTTCTCCCTTTTAGTCTAACTTTAATGATTAAATTACTTTTTATTTACTAAATATAGAATACAAAGCATGGTCGAATGTACAGAAAATCTTGTAAACAAGTTGTTTTCAAAAACATCCACCCAAATCCCTTTTTTGGAAGCACTACAGAATCCATTACTAAACACGTGGTTTTAAGAGGGGAAATGCCCCCCAGAGTTGTTAAGGGGCAACATATTCCGAGATCCATGCATTGCTCCAAAAATGCGTAGCTCCGATAGGCATTACTCCAAAAATATTTTCGGAACAGTGCATTTCGGAATACTGCTTTCGTAGTAGTGCATTTTCGGAGCAATGGTTTTTGTAGTTACGCATTTCGGAATAATGCCTTCAAAGCTGTGTAATTTTTCGGAGTACTGCCTTTCAGAGTTACGTATTTTTTGATTAATGTCACACACTTTATTTTATCATCATCAAGTTATCGCTCCAAACTGAACTGTTCCAAAAAGCTATACTCCGAATAAAATAGATAACTTTTTGCACAACTAATAATCAAGACAAATATTTTGATAACTCAACTGTCACAATCGGTTCAGAATTGTTAAAAAAACCTATTAATATATAAGATTATGTGTTTTTTAAATAAATAACACATAAACACAGTAATGGTATAGGATAATAAAGACAATTAGATATTTATTGGCACCTACATCAATAAACCAATTTAGGCCTCATTATGGATATGACGAAGATCCTGCGTGTCAACATTCGTAGGTGGGGCAAGTTAGTCTCTTTTCATTGGCCAATGTCATAAATTAAAAACCTCCTGACCCCTTTTGAACCATCCGAATGAAAATGTACCGCAAATGCACTGCTCCGAAAGCATTACTCCGAAAACATTTTCGGAACAGTGCATTTCGGAACACTGCTTTTGGAGTAGTGAATTTTCGGAGTAATGCTTTTCGGAGTTATGCATTGTGGACTAATGACTTAGAAATTACATATTTATTTCGGAGTACTGCCTTTCGGAGCTGTGCATTTTCGGAACAATGCCGCGCACTGTCCTCTGTTGGTCAATGCTAACTTGACAAGCATATCAAGTTTGAACGAAATTGATCAATAAATAAGAGAGAAATAGTAATCTTTGTATTCCCATAAGAATAAAATTGGACAACGTACTGTGTTTACCGCAAAATGAAAATTTAAATTTTCTCCGCAACCAGCAATTGTAGAATAGTAATTCAAAATACTAAATTATTTAGTTTTTTTGAGCTCTTTTTAATGGTGAATAGTAATATTTTTTATATTTATATTTTTTGTGTAAAATCCAAAAAAACAAATTTTTTTGTTTTAAGCCTTATAATTTCTGAACCCGTATTTTTACAGAAATGCGGGTATTGTTATTTTGTTGGAAAACAAAAGCTCTATAAATGACTAAAGTTTAATCGTTAGAGCCAGACAGACAGACAGACAAACACACAGACATCTCTTAAAAATCACTTTATTAGGTTCAGGGAGCACCAAAACGAATATTTCCACTAACAACTCAAATTCAAAAATTTTGACGAAAACAATACTTTCTCCATATACTATGTATAAGGGGGAGAAAGTAAAAAACTTTATTTTCTAAGGCAAAATTGGGAGTTCAAATATTCTCTACCATTTTAACCTAGTAAATAAATAATAAATACTATACAGTTTTTCTGCAACAGGAACCCCACGAAAAGGGGATTTTAAGGCAAAAATTCAACGGATCACAAATGTTGACCCCAAACCCCTAAATTGAACCAAATGAAGACCCAAACCAAGTTTCATTAAAATATATTCATAAATAAGTGAGCTGTTTACTTGTTTTATTTTATTTAATCATTTCATAATTGTTTTATAAAAGAGGGGTTATCAGAATGAAAAAGAAAACTGGTGATATTTAAAATTTGCATTTATTGGAGAGTGAAGAAAAACAAGTCAATGTATGTACAGTATTTTACTTCCAGTCAACAATTTCATACTTACTTATTGACAAACTGTATGAAAGCAAACGGTTTTATCTGTTGTTTTTGTACTCTAACAATTTCTCCATATTTCTTGAATATCTTCTCTAAATCCTTGGGAGTAAACTTACTAGTTCCTGAAACAATTGTAGCATAAAATAGTTATAAAAATCCACTCTAGAATAATAAAATAAAAAATACCAGAAATGAGGAAAATTATCGTCATCAGTAAAAATTTAAAGTAGTGATTTAAATAAAACAAGTTTGAGTCCCTGAAAACTAGGGATCTGCGGTACCAAAATCATCAGATTGGTACGGTAACAAATTTTGTACCTCGGTTCTTGGTACAAACTCGGTTCGGTACAACGTACCGTCATATATACTAATTTGTATGCTTCACACCAAAATTATTGAGTAATACTTATCAGTTATATACAGTTTTATTATTAATACAGTTTTTATTATTAATTTGATTAAAAGAAAAAATAACTATACAATGGAGTAAGGATACAACAATTTTTTAAAACCTACATCTTTGAAGTATTGCATTTTAACATTTTTATTAATATTATTAATACAAGTTCTTGAAATATTCATAAAAAATTAATTAAAAAACTACTTAAAAATAAATCAATTGCATAAGTTGCTTAACTGATGAATTATATTGCTTTCAAAGTAAATAAAACTATTGATTTAAAACATACACACAGCAAAAACCAATGTTTGATAAATACCATTCTTGGCGCGTTAGGAGAATTACCATTATTAGGAGAATTAGGAGAATACCATCATACAAAGTAAAATAAAAATAACTTTAAAAAAAACGATGTACGATGTGAAACTAAAAAATTATAAATTACACCTTTACATACTGAAGATTAAAATCAAAATACTCTAAAATTACTTAATAAATTCAAAACTGAAGTCCATAAAAAATAATACAGTACAATTATTTAAATGTAAGTACCATGTAAAACTGGAAGATAAAGAAAGAAAGTAATAAAAGAGCAGTGAAATTCTACTAATTTGGCTATCTCACCTTTAAAATAATTAGCAGCTATTAACCTCATCAACAAATAAATTTAGTTTGTTGTTATAATTAGTTTTCAACAATTTTTGAATCCTTTTTTATATAATTTAAAATTAATTTCACTAGTATACTTCAAAAACAATAATACATAAAAGAGCAGTTTTTTAAGCATTATGGAGGAAGAACTTGATTCAAAGATAGTACAGTACTCCTTTTCTAACTCAAGGAATGATGTTGGACAAACAACTGGTTTATAGCTAATTACCGGCTCCTCCCCCCTCATCCCTCACGCTTTCCTAGTATAAACCTTCCTTATCTTCAAGGATAAATTTTTTATGAGCCTACCCAGCCCCCTTAGCCCACCTTTCTTATCTCCATTCTCATTCAGCTATATACCTGTCAATGTAGTTTTGGGGCTTGTTTTCCTTATAGGAAATGACTAGTTATCAACAGGAGTCTGTCTTATTTCGACCACTTATTTTGTTAAACATTGTTTAGCTTATCTCTGTTGATTGTTTGAATCAGTAAACTATACAGTACCGAATTTGTACCGGGGTTATGTTCTGTACCGAACCGATGATGGTAATTAGTTTTGTAATGTACCAGTACCGTTTATTCGGTGCACCGCAGACCCCTACGTGAAAACTAAAATGTTTGTTCAACTCAAATGCAACACCAATCTGTCAAAAGGCAACTTATTATATGTATTGAAGAGTAAGTTTTTCACTAATTGTTTAAATAAACACTGTTTTGGGGGTACTCTTCAATAAAAATTAATCTCAGCCATAATAATTTCTAAAAATTACAATTTGATCAATTAGGCCTATATTTAATATCTCTTTTGGGAAGTTCTTCCCGTTTTTCTTACCATTGGGAATTTTGTACACATTATAAATAAAATGTGCTGTTCAGGCCACATCCCTTCGGGGTGGACCTAAACGCGCCCCTGTTCTCTCTCCTCGCCACAGCCGGAGCTCTGCACTGAACTCTCTCCTTTACCACGCCCTTGGCGAGGTCGAGGAGGGAGCTCCGTGACGGCAATCATCGCCTGAGAAATTGCAGGACAGATGAAACAACACCCCACTTAATCTTAATATCTCTTTAAGACGCCGACGCGATCTGTTTAGTACAAATAATATTTAAATGAGGAAAGAAATAGCAGATAATTTGCTAGCTTCTTTCACCCTGTGCTTTTAGTAACCATTTGGCTGTCGGAGGTTGATGAGTTCAGCTTGCCAAGTTTTGCCGAAATCTGCCAGCAGCCGATTACATTCCATTGGCTTGCAGCGCTTAAGATGATTGAATCTAATTCGGAAACAATTATCATATTATAAATTCTATGGGAAAAATTTGAAAACGAACGATTATTTAAGCGATTTGATTTATCAAAACCTGAAAGTTTGATAATACGGAAGACATTTTTCACTGTGAAAACGGCTGCAACACGCTGGCAGTACCTCAGACTGACATGCCACCTAAGCCAAAGGGTTCAGGAGAGTCAAAATCAAACTTATTATTTCCTTAAGGATTTTTTGTGCGGCCAGCTACTGCATGTGTATTGTGTACATTTATTTATTTATTTTATATTCATCAACAACATGCCAGAGCATTCATTTTTAAGCTGGTACAAACACAATAATTTTTAAATTCGTCTTGAAATCTAATTTCTTCATCTTAGGAATTTGTGTTTTGATTCTTATAACAATTCTTAATGGTTGTCAAACGGATTTTATATTAAATATTTCTTGCGCATTTTCTTAAATTTTATAATGTTTGTGGACTCTCCAATATTTGTTGTGAACTTTTTGTAGGAATTTATTTCCTATATAAGTAGTTTTTTTGTTAAAAATTTCTATGACTGATATTGATGATCAGGATCCAATTATAGGGATTTTTCTCTAGATTATTCTAAAGGAATTGATGTTGGGCCTCCAGGCTCTATGCCACAGGCTCTCAAAGTTCCATATGTTCTTAGAAAGGTATATTTATTGGGTTTATGTCACACTATTTTATTTTTTCATACAATTTAAGTATATAGCTGTTATCCTGTCCTACTAATATTATAAATGTGAAAGTTTGGATGTATGGATATTTGGAGTTCCATCACGCATAAACTACTGGACCGATTAAGCTAAAATTTTGCATGAACATAAACTTACATATCACATTAACATATAGACCTGATAATGTCCACATCCAACCTTAGGGCTCCACCCCACGGCTCCTTTAATCTCCGATGCAAATCTTATGGGAGATAAAATTTATAAAATTACCAGCTGTAGTTGTTTGTCAGTTAAGGCAAAGGAAGTCATATGGTAAAACCAACAATGATTTGATAGTGCTGGTCAGGTTGATATTTTTTATGTTTGAATTTGTCACGAGCGAAGCCGCAGATAACAGCTAGTAAGGAATATATCTACTACTGTCAGCGAGAGGAAAGATGACCCCTCATCAGCGATCCATGATTATAGTTCTATGGTTCCTAAGTGCCAAAACGCAACACAGGAAAGTATGCAGCAGGTTATGGTGTCATAGTGTCAGCAGGCACTTGCCAAATGGTGACAATATATTCCGCAAAAAGCACCAGCGTAGAGGTAGCGTCTCCAGTTTTTGTGCCAGCCAGTTTCCAGGGGTCTTCTTTCCTCTCGATGACAGTAAAGATTGTCACTGTTTAGTGTAAGTTTGTATACTAAATTTTATTTTATGACTGCGAGATCCTCATGCAACAGGAGACCGGCTGTATATTATGTATTGGCTACATTAGTTTAACTTTGAAAAATGCTGAATATCATGCTTAGTACTGTATGCATTGAGGACAAAATCGTTAATTAAACTGGAATTTGAAATATTTACTTTCATTCTTCGCACTAATTCAGGTCTGATTTTAAATTCCCTTAGCTACTTCACAATTTTTAGTGCAGACTCCACCACTTACCAGTGACAAAAATTGTCTTGTACGTCTTATCATAATGCTCTTGTTTGACCTTATGTTTTTTGCCGTTAATGTGTTGATCGTAAGCGTTCTGGTGTAGGTGCAGGTTGCAAGCCTCACAAATTAAGTTGCTAGTTGTCATCATCTGTGCCATCGGAGAAAAGTAAGTCACCTGAAAACATTCAACTGTTGAGAAAAATGTAATTTCCCTGCTTTATAGGCCTAATAAAAAGCAGGATACTGAGAATAAAAATAAACCTGATTTCACATGTCAGAAATCTGAATTTTCACAAGAGGTGACATATGGAATCATGTATCAAACTTTATTTCATATGCCTTAAACGTTTTGGGCTTGAAATCTTCTACGTTTTATGTCTTAATTTGAAATTTGTCCAACGTTATAAAGGAACAGGCTGAACAGATTTCAAGATTGCTGTGTCAAATTAAGTGTAACCCAAAACATTTGAGAATTTACACCCTCCCTATTGGCCTACTCAAGATGGGCCGCTGAATAAGCGGCTTTACAGAACTTGTGCAGATATCTTCATCAAATAGGGTGAGTTATTACAGATATTTACAGGATCCGTCACAACTCAGTGTAAGCAGCTCCAACCAAAACTAACGAAACAGTCTTACTGAGACCGTTGGTTGGATACATCTTATGAAGTTCTGTACAATAGTAGACAAATAAATTTATAGTTGTACTGTCACTGTTGCCATTTTACCATAGAAATATATCACTCGAATGTTATTCCGATCAGCTGGTGAGGAGTTTTGGCAATGCAGCACGTTTACTATTGGCTGATCTTGGTTGACAGCCCGTCAAACCACGCCCTCAACTGGCAATTTATTTGTCTGCTATTATAAGAAGGTCACCTATTCAACAGCCTAATTTTAATTTAATTTAAATGAAAATGCCATGATCAAAAAGAACACTTTAATATATTAGCTTATTCAAATGTACCTTAATGATTTTGTATTATGAGCTTTAGTCCAGTCAAGTTAGACATTAAAAAGGGCCCTGGCATGCAAAAGGTCATGTAGTTCTAATTTTTTAGTATGTAGGACCTATACTACAAGTAAGAAACCAAGTTTGCTACTGGCACAGTAGCCAAAAAACAGTCAAATTTTTAGCACTTTTTTCAGTTTTTGCTAAATATTTCCGAAAGTATGCCTCTGATAGAATATGTTGCCCAATCCTTTCTTAAACGGAATAAAATTTCCTAAAGTTTGAGACGATAACGACTTCAATACGTCCATTAGAAACTTAAGACACAATAGCCTACTTCAAAAACTTGTAAAAATTCAAAATTTTCGTAATGGTCTATTTTTGAGGACGTATTGTTAAAAAAAAGAAAAATTGCATAACTCGCTTATTCATAAACACAACTTTTTTCCGATGGCTCTCGTAGCAGCAAATCTGGGCACTCAACCCCCATGTTATTCTTATGGAGAATAATTACAAGGTTATGTCTCCCTTAATTATGAAGAAAAATTAACCAAACTTGGTATGTGGCCTCACCTAGTTGAGTTCTATTGATATTTGCTTAAAAACCCATTTTTTTCCTGGTTGCAGCAAACCTGCGTACTCAGCCCCAATGTTATTCTTATGGAGAATAATTCATTTGTGTTGAGTTTTTAATGTATTGTACCTTAATGGACGTACTAAAGTTGTTATCGTCTCAAAATTTAGTGAATTTCATCCAGTTTAAGAAAGGATTGGACAACATATTCTGTCAGAGGCATACTTTCAGAGATATTTAAAAACTGAAAAAGTGCAAAAATTTGAGTTTTTTGTTGTTGCTACTAACGCCAGTATCACAGGTCTTTCGAAGCTGCAAACTTGGTTTCTTACTTGTGGTATAAGTCCTAACAACATACTAAAATTTATAACTACATGACCTTTTGCACGCACGGGTGTTTATTTTTACTGGACTCGATTTTATACTAAATGAGTAACACAGACTGCGAGAAAACTTATCTGTTAAAATCACTTACCAGTTTTGGCGTCAATAACTTTTGTGAAATATTGAGTTCCTATAAATCCGTCTTTGTCACCCTTGGTTGCAACAGAATATTCTGGCGTTAGAAAAAACTCAACACCATCTAAAATAAACAAATAAAAAGCAATTTGGTTAAACAATTTAACAATTTAGTTTAAACTTTAAAATTTAAAATAGAGTTAGTAAATACTAATTATAAGACCACAAAAAATGCTAAATTGCCACAAGCACTAAACACATTAACTTCAAAGTTTGAGTAGCCTAACTGAAAGTGTGTGATTTCCTGGTAAATTGTTAAACATTATAAAAATGCTTCTTCCAATTTAGTAATACCACACTATTTTTTTATAATTCGTTGTTGGTGATACAGAGTTTATGTTATTTCAGAAATTATTGCAGACATCTCGCTTGAGTTGTCCCGCTGTGCAGTCCTTGTATCGTTCTGGGCCACTTTAGTTAATGGCATTTGTGTTAGGTTTGGTTTTATTTTTTTTTAATTTGATTTTAATTGCTTTCCAATTCTATATTTTCTCTTGTTTGTTTTTTTCAGATATGACTGGTTTGTGCCACCGATTGTGTTATGTTCTAGGTATTCTTCCCACCTGAAGACAGGATCAGATCCCAAACATGTTTTTCTCTTTTGGTAATGGCAAGTGTCCGCAATAATTTCTTAAATAACAAATAATATTTTTGGCTGTTTACTTGAAAATTCATTTACATGATGACTTCACTTCACTTTAATAAGTGATATTAAAAGTTAAATGGCGCTTTAACTTTGAAAAGAAGGATATGCTACTGGGTTTTGTATCTGGAAGATTGTTTATATTATCTTAAAGGAGCAAAATCTAACATCATAAAATTATTTGAATCCTTTTGTTTCCATTCTGTCAGGAGTATTTTATCTTTTCACTGGAGAAAATTCACTCTTCTTGTCTCTGGAGAAATGTTATCTTCTCCTCTTCTAAGAGAAAAATATTATTTGTGACTATTAACACAAAAACTTTAAGGTTATGTCAGTTGTGTCACTTTTCTCTTTGACATTTTAGTTATCAAACTAACTTTAAATATTAACAATTCCTTACAGTAGAATAAATCAGAGCAGTAAATATGGAACCCAAACTCTTAAAAGTTGACAGTTTCTTACAAAAGAGTAAACTAGAGCAGTGAAAGAAAAGCAGTAATGATTAAAAATAGCCAAAACACAAATACTGAAAACAAAACAAGCAAAAACACATCTGTCAGGACTGCAGCTGTTAAAACCCACATGATTACAAAATTATTAGACAATAAGCAATTTAAAACATCAGTGAATTCATCAGTCAAACAAAAACTTGAATTCATTCTTAAAGTAGTATTGTATGAATATTTTTTTAATTCGTCGAAATCACTACTATTTAAAGTATTATTAGCTACTAGCTGATTGTACCGGTTTTTAAAAATGTAGTAAAAAAGTAAATTACTAATGTCAGCTGTTTATTTGAATAACATGAAATAAATAGCAGAAAACTGTAACCGTAAGGTCTCATTTGATTAAAATTGGAATTTTGGATGTCCCACGGGGAGTAAGTAGCCCTAGAGGATTTAGAGGAAACTGAGTCAGGTACAACAGCTGTAACCTAAAGGAACCTACCCTGAAAATCTCATGTCTTAACTCCTTGTAGTTTAGCCATATGGCGATCCACATACAGACAAGAACTCTGTTTTACTCATATAGATAAATGACAAATTCAGTTTTTAATTCAATAATAATTTTCCAACTATAAATTAATCAATCAATTTCAGAAAATGAAAACCCTTACAAATGAAACCCTATTTTACTTGGTCACGTCATAACTTGAGTATGAGTCCGCCAAATTGAATAATTTGTTTTTGTTGTGTTCGTTAATGTCAGACCAAGGTTTTAATAAAAGAAAATGTTTAATCCGAACTAAGGGCTCTGTCCCACTGGCCTTCAAAGTTCCCATTGATTTGATCAAAGTTCAGTTAGTTACACTAAACAGCTGTTAACAAGGATTATATCTAAACATGCTTGAAAGGCATAAACATATGTTCACTACGGAAATAACAAATCTACTTGAATGGCAACTCAAACTCTTTTTGCGATGCCAAAGTTAGCACTATATAAAAACAGGCGAGTGAGTGAAGTAGGAGTCTGCGGTACCAAAAATTTCAGATCGGTACGGTTAAATATCTTGTGACTGGGTTTTTGGTACAAATTCGGTACGGTAGAATGTACCGTCATATATAATAATATGTACTAAATATTAATTTGTATGTATCATATAAAAAATTATTGAGAGATACTTAAGGTCATATACAGTTTTTATTGTTAATTTGATTGAAAGAAAAAATAACTAAAATAATTGTATACTATGGATACAATTTTTTTTTAACCTGTATCTTTGAAGTATTGAATTTTAACATTTTTATTAATATTATTAATACAAGTTCTTGAAGTATTCATGGTAAATGAATTAAAAACATTACTTGAAAACCAATCAATTGCATAAGTTGCTTAACTGATTAATTATATTGCTTTCAATATAAATAAAAACTATTGATTAAAACATACAAACAGCAAAATCCACAGCTTTATAAATACAATTCTTGGCGCATTGGGAGAATATTGTATTATTAATACAAAGTAAAATAAAATAAAAATAACAAACTATGTACTATGTGAAACTAAAAAAATATAAATCAGACCTCTAAATACGGAAGATTAAAATAAGAAATACTCTAAAATGACTTAATTAGGCTACTAAATTCAAAATTCAAGTCCATGAAAAATATTAGAGTACATTTATTTAAACGTAAGTACCATATACAACTGGAAGATAAAGAAAGAAAATAATAAAAGTACAGTGATATTCTGTTAATTTGGCTTTGGTTATCACACCTTTAAAATAATTAGCTATTAACCTCATCAAAAAATAAATTTAGTTTGTTGTTATAATTAGTTTTTAACCATTTTCATCCGATTTAAAATTAATTTCAATAGTACTTTCAATAACAATAATAATAATAATAAATTAAAGCAGTTTAATTTGAAATCATAATGGAGAAAGAACATGATTAAAAGATAGTATTCCTTTTCTTACTGAAGTAATGATCTTGGACAAACAACTGATTTATAGCTAATTGCCAGACCTCTCCCCCCTCACACTTTCCTACTCTAAACCTTTCTTATTTTCAAGGACAGATTTTTTTGCCGACTCTACCCAGCCCCTCCCTGCTCCCCTTGCCCACCTTTCTTATCTACTTTCTTGGTCAGCTATAAATAACACCTGCCAAAGCCTCTTTTCGTAGAGTTTTGATGCTTGTTTTCCTTAAAGGGAATGACTAGTTATTAACCGGAGACTGTCTTATTTCAACCACCTATTTTGTTAAACATTGTTTAGCTTATCTTTGTTTATTGTTGGAACAGTAAACTGTACCGTACCAAACTTGTACCGGGGTTATGTTCTGTACCGAACCGATGATGGTAATTAGTTTTGTACCGTCCCGGTACCGTTTTTTCAGTGCACTGCAGACCCCTAGAGCAAAGTGAACAAATTCATATTGAAAATGAACGAGTACTTGAATCAAATTCAATGAAATTAGGACAGGACGTCTGTCGGACAAGCAAGGACAATATAGAAGATAACAATAGCCAATTTAGTTGTTACAATTTTGTTTTGCAATATCTAACAATGCTTCAGAAGTATTCATATTATCCGAACCACTAATTTCTGCTGAAACTCCCCTCAAAACCCTTTTCGCCATCGGGCTTCAGTGGTTGCATTTATGTTGTTTAATTGATTAATTATATAGTTTGTTTAACACCCATACGTTTGGAAAAATGTTTAATGTGTTTCCAGCTGGCAAATGCACTGAGTTGAGTAAAAAGTAGCAAGGTAAATTATTTGATGTGGAACTAAAATAAATTTGTGATAAGCTACCGGTACATAGAATGTTAATACATTCACACATCAAAGTATCAACTAAAATCCATAATTGTCTGATAAAACCTTTACAAGGTATTATTTAAATTTAAACTATGAGTAAAAGCAACAATTTTGTATTGTTTTTCAAATACTAAATTTTTAGGCAACCAGATTTTAATTTTAGTTAGATTTAGTGCAACCTAATCTTTATCGATCAAGGGGAAAACTCAATTTCAAATATGCAAGCTTATTTTAATACAAACCAATCAAGACTCTTCAAGCTACTTCTAAATCCTATGTTTCTTAACTTAGATAAATCGCTAACCACATCCCTTCTTTTCCATATATTGCGGTCTCTCTGTGAAACCCTAACTACAATTCGCAAGTTACCTTGCATGGCAGCGTGACAGTTGATGTAGATGTATATGTCGTCATACTTGGTCACGCCCCGAGTGTGCCAGCTGTCGGCAGCGTAGTACGGTGAGCAGTAGAGGTACCCGGCCTTGGACACCTTCAATCCGTGCTCCAACACAAAGTCCCAGTCTGAGCCGTTGATTCCGTGGATCACAAAGCCCAGGGGTAGGTAGATCACATCCGGGATCACTGACCAGTCCTCTTGTTCTTGCTAATGGTGAAAGCGTTTCATTAGTACAGTGAAGTATAAATAACTTATCAGTTTCAAATCCCCATCGGACAGAGTAAATTAAAAGCTGAACAGTTATAAACATTCATTTCTGGAGTTGCAACTAGCAATGGTAAATTTTGGAGGTGCTTGAAGAGCACCACCACATTTTCTCAAATTTGATTTTTTTCCATCAGGATGTTTTGTAATATTAAAATTAGGTACAATTTTGAGCAATAAGTGGAACTATGAAACCAGTAACCAGTAATGTTAGGAAGGTCAGCCACACCCTACGAATGTGGCTATGACGTAATCGGATGGAAATATTAGAGATATATAGGGCAAGGTACGTTGAGACATAGGAAACAAGTTTGCCTATAAAAAAGGTTATCACAGATTTATCCCACTCCTAACTAAGCTACGTTTTATAGGCTTTGAATGATAACCAGAACACAAAATAGTGGCTGTAAATGATGGTTTGGCTATGCAATCTCAAAAATAAATTAGGGTTTGGACCGAGTAAGTAAATGTATTATTTGCCAAATGCAACCACCCTGCCTTTTAAAGTCAACAAATTTTAAAGCTATTCATAAAATTTGTTACTGAATATTTTGTAACCCTAGGACTATAAAATTTTAACCCACTGTGAATCTCATGTTTTTCACTTTGGCCCATGCCCAAAGTGTTACCGGTACAGTGAATATTGGTTTGAGAGTTCCAAGGTATGGTTTTCTGACTTCTGTAGGGTGATTGGGACCACTTTTGGAAAAACAACTTTACCTTGATGGGGTGTTCCTTCCTGGCGCGTACGTACAACTGATTGGTGCTCGGAGACTCCCTCAGTTTGAAGTTGTGTGGCTCGTTGTTGGCTACAGTGATTATGTCCTCTCTCATGCACTTGTTCTTGAAGTAGGGATGGGTCAAAATCTCGTCTACAGGAACATAACCGTGTCTCTTCACCGTCAAACCTTCTTTTTCACTTCCATAACGTAATATCCACAAGAGAGCTTTCTTTAGTTCAGGATATTTCATAAGACTGTCATAGAAGTTTGTCTGTGAATAAAACAGTAAATAAACTGAGGTAAACACAATTTATTGAAAGGGTAATCCGTACTGAACTCTATTAGATACTAAATTCATAAATCACTTCATTCCCTTGAAAGAGACCCCGATGTTTCATACTGTTCACTCAATTTATAATGTATTTGACTAGACACAAATTAAATATCTACAATTCTTCTTAAAAGTTTTGATACATCCCATCCATATTCATGATATATCATACAATTCCAAAGAATACAAATTCTTAATACAGGAAAATGGCAAACCTCACTCCTCAAGCTATAGATTAAACAGTCAAACCTCGACGTAACGATCCTCAATATAACGAAATCCTTGATTTAGTGATTATTTTGAAATCCCCTTGAATTAGCTATAGCATACAATGCAAATTATACCTCCACATTACAGGAAATAGTGTTTGAAACCACAATATAGCCTAAAAAATTTAAAATAACCCCAGCAAAAATATATTTACCTCGTTTAGCAATTTTTTTCGATGCATAACCTTTACACAGCGAATTTCACCTTTATTTAACAAACTTTCTACGTTTCAACCCCAGTGTAAAGAACGTAAATAAACATAAATTTCATAAATCAACCATGTGTCAACTTGAATCCTCAATAAGTGCATCAGTTGCCGTGCGAAGTGGGTAGGCTTCACAAAATTATGAGATGTACCAATGACAGACAAACAAAAACAGTGTGCGTTAAGCATTGAGATCAAACGTAGATATTCTATACTATGTACAGTTAATCACAGCATTATAACAAGGTTAAATTCAATTCAGTTTGTTTATAAGATGTTAAATAAGTTTTTAGCTTTATTTATATCAATTATTATTCTACCTGTCTTCCCATTCTCTATGAAATCAAAATTTAGCGAAATCACTCTACAGTAGAACTCCAATTATCCGAATTAATTGGGGATCGGGCCAATTCGGATATGCAGAAATTCGGATAATCAGGTATACCTCGGGAATTAAGCAAAAAACATCACCATACATAAAAAATCAGAATTTTATCGACAAAGTTATTTTAAATGTAGTGAACAGAAAGTGAGTGAACTGTATCAAGAATATACGTCATAAAAATTAAATTACAGGAGTTAAATTGAATACAGTATATACAGTTGCTCTTTTCAATAGGCCAACATACTGTATGTATTTCACTGTTCAATGTTGGTTATTTCACTTGAACATCTCGAGCAAAGTGAGTTTATCACTTAGCGAAAGAACAACACGTTTACGGTTTGTACTCATTTCGAACGATAATCTCGGTGAAAGAACAGTAGCGACTGATGATGAGCAGGGCGGGAAGGGGGTATGACTCATTGTTCCCTGCGAAAATATCGTCCGGAAGGTAACAGCGCAGGCTTTTATTTTAGCGCTCATGGCGCATTATCGCTACACGCACTCCCGCTGTTATTTTCTTGATTTTTATATTTCTATTATTTCACTCAAAATCGATTCGGATAATTGGGGTTCGCATAATTGGATTTCTACTGTATTTAGCGAAATCTTAGCTAACCTAACCTCAGTTTAACAAACCTCATTATAACAAATATAATCCTTGATATAGCAAATTTGGTATTCAGTCCCTTCAGATTTGTTATGGCAAGGTGTGACTGAACTTAATACAATCATACTCACTCATGCTATAGATTGGATTTTATGATAAGAAACTAGGGGTGTGCAAGTACTCAAAACTTTGAGTTTTTGGCCGAGTATTTTAATACTCAAACTCAACTCGAAGTTTTGAAAACTACTCGAAAGTTCGAGCGAGTATTTCCCGCCGATTTCCGGACGATCGCTAACGATTGCTACCGGCCAATACGCGTAGTAACGGCCGCAAAAGGCCATCGCATCACGTAAAATCGGCCGAAAATGACGACCGCGACCGGCCAAAACGCCTAGTAACGGCCGCAAAAGGCGATCGTATCACGTAAAATCGGCCGAAAATGACGACTGCGAACGATTGCGACTGAACCAAACGCGTAGTAACGACTGCAAAAGGCGATCGCATCACGTAAAATCGGCCAAAAATGACGACTGCGAACAATTACGACTGGACCAAACGCGTAGTAACGGCCACAAAAGGCGATCGCATCACGTAAAATCGGCCGAAAATGACGATCAGATCGCGTAATTTCGGCCGTGAGTAACGATTTCGTCATTTAATGTTGATTATAAGCGATGTCATTCTAAATTAGGGAGACAAGAGAGCCAAAAAAATAACATTAGTCTGCTCCACAATGGTAGGTTAATTAATAAGCCATTGGAAGTGAGTGAAGTCTTTAATGATTTCTTTGTTAACGCAATGGAGAGGCTTGTAGTCCCAAATATCCCCCCATTACAATTAGTGGTTCCCACTCCGAAAACTAATGCAAAATTTAGATTCACTCCAATTTCAGAACAAGATCTACTAAAGGTAATCTTTTCATTTGAAAATAAATATTCCACTGGCATGGACGATTTTCCAATGACACTTATAAAGAAATCATCAGCTTTCTTACTTAAACCGCTGGTCCATTTAATTAACTCTTCTTTCATTTCAGGATATTTTCCGGATAAGTTAAAAATTCCAAAAATTATTCCCATTTTTAAGATAGGTAATTGTAAAGATATAACCTGTTACAGGCCTGTTTCACTTCTCTCATCTTTTTCAAAAATTTTTGAAAGGATTGTACAAATGTCATCAGGAATATACGCACTATGGAAAATGTCTAAAATATCTGACCTCACACTACTGAAAACAATATATTATTCTTTATTACACTCACATCTGTCTTATGGAATTTGTATCTATGGAGCTACATCAAAACATAATTTGGACAAAATTCTAATAAAACAAAAAAAAAGCAATACGAATCATGCTAGGTTTAAAAAACACAGAAAGTGTAAAAACCTTTTTTATAGATCTTAAAATCTTAACAGTTTACAGTCTTTACGTCCTTGAAACAATTAAATATGTTAAAGAGCATGATAGTGTTTTTTCGCTTGAAACTAATCATCCTTATAATACACGTAATCAAATTATTTTAGATAAACACAATCTAAATTTCTTTAAAAACAAAACAAGGTACATGGGGAAAAAATTTTTTAGACAACTTCCAGGTTCAATCAAAAAAGAACAAAATTACAATAAATTTAAAAGCTTACTCAAAGAATATTTGACTAATAAGGCACTTTATTCTTTTTCAGAATTTCCTTAGGACCTACTACTGATTGCCTGAGTTCAGTTATAATAAATAATGTAATGAAATAAAATGTAAATAAAGTAATACAAATGAAATAATAATGATTTGAAGTCAGCTATTGCAATGTAAATGTATTGTCTAAGTAACTGATTAAGTTGTTATATATATTTTTTCTTTATTGTTAAATTTTCAGTCAAAATAACTTAAATTTATCTTTATGATTAATATTTTATTTTCTCTCCATATAACCTGATAAGAATGTAATTTTTAGTTTTAGACTAGAACTTTGACTCTATTCAAATACTGAATATGTATTGACTCTGAAAAGAATATTTTGATTTGATTTGATTTGATTTGATGTCTGGACCAGGTTAAATTGGCCAAATGACAACCGGGCCCTGTTTCATCGGCCGGAAACGAATGTCAAACCGTGTTTTGTTCGTCAATACGTAATCCAGTTTGATTGTACTGGCCAAAACTTTGAATTGCTAGTCATGTATTAGTTAGAAACCATGTTTAGATTATCAAATCTAGGAAGGTATCCGAATTCCATTACACTATTTTAAACTACCAACTGATGGCAAATACTCGCTTGAAAATACTCAAAATTCGTAAATAATTGGCACTACTCGACTCGATTAAAGAAATCACTCCTCGCACACCCCTATAAGAAACCTACATATATTTGATTTTTTTATTTGCTATTCATTTCATTTCATTTCAGAGTGGGCGGACCAAATCCCAAGGCATGTCAGCCGCTTGGGCTTTTTGCGCTCCCTGTTGAATGTTGGTTATCGAGTTGCAGGAGCCTGATGAAATGCTGCAACCTGCATACAAACTCCTCCCGAGGCAGATGACTACCCCTCACCATGGTTCCGAGAGTGGCAGCCCTTACCTCATCCAGAGCGTTGCAGTCAAAAAACAGATGGTCAGCAATCTCTTCAGACTGCCCGCACTTCCTGCATGCTGGGTCTCCATTGAAGATACCCATGCGTGACAAGTGTTTCCTCAGGTGTCCATGTCCAGTGACTAACCCTGTCATTTGTTTGATGTCCCGCCTACCCAAACGCAGGATATTAGAAGCCACCCGCTGCGATGGGGTGTGAAGGGTGAGCTTGCTTATCCTCAGTGCGGGGAGCTCCGCCCATCTCTTTCGGTGCTTCTCCCGAGCCCATGATGTGATGGACTGACCTGCATACTCACGAGAGATCCTGCAGAAGGCTTCAGGGCATATGAGTGCAGCCGACGATGCCAAGTTTGCCAGCTCATCCGCAGCCTCGTTCCCCCTGATTCCAGTGTGACCCGGCACCCAGCAAAGCGTGACCTTGCTGTGCCTGCCAAGGCACGACACTGATGCGAGACAGTCCCAGACCATCCTGGATCTGAATTCCCAGGAGTCCAGCGCCTTGAGCACAGCCTTATTTGTTATTTAGCCCTACCTATGTGTTTGTGTTTAGCCAAAAATAATACCTGCAGATAAGAAAAAAACTGCTTAAATATTATTTATTAGAATCTCCAATGAACTCATTAGAAGATTTTTATCAAGGGAAAGAGAAGTAACCTTAATTTGTAACTTATATTTTGACACGATTTTCATATATTATGTACCGTTATTCGTATGATAAATACAAATATTTTGTTTTAAGAGTTTGAGTTTAAACTGAAAGCCAAATAGGGCAACTATATGTCCGCTTACCTTCCCTCTTCTTTTGTGGTTTTCAACACTCGCTATATTTCCAACAGGAATATTGTAGTTCTTCAGGAGATCGCCAACTTTGTGTTTCTGAGACTGATGATTATTTTTGTTTTTCCCAGGTCTAAGGCCAGGTTGAGCGATCGTACGGCCTCGGTTCTGAAAAAAGCCTTTCCTTACAAATCTTTCTTAATATCTCTTTAAGACGCCGACACAACCTAGGCGTATTTTAAGTCAAATATGAATGATTGATGAGTGTAAGATGGGTGAGATGCCTTGTGTGTCCTTGTTACTGACTAAAACCGACTGATTCTTTAGCCAGGATCATTAATTAATAGCCCAATGACCAAAGGCAGCTGGATCCAGTATCGAACCTTCGCAAAATTTTCTCAGGATTTTGCTCAGGATCGAACCGGCGAACTTCAGATTATGAAGCGAGCACACTAACCACCGTGCTACCCAACTAATTGTCTTTCACACCCTACTATATTTCTGAGTGTCATCATGCATCTGAGTACACACACCTCAAATATGTGAGGTTATCTGGATGGATATAGTATTGGACGCCCAAACTTCCCTAATACAGTGGTGTTTAATGTAAGGTAGTCAAATTTACAAAGCAAGTACATGTAAAGGAAAACATCTTCGTTTCAATAAATCCAGAGTAACTGAGGTTAATATTCAAACAAATCTTAAGTTTATATGTTAAAAGTTATGTTATCTTACGTTTCTTATGTCTGAAAAATTGTGAATACAATTTTAGAAGAGTGAAACATGTTGATCAACAATGGCAGGACATATTACAAGAAACGATTGTGGATTTTTGTTTTTCGCAGTATGGCAGTCAACAGGCAACTGGCAAATGTAGAGAAGACTTGATTGTCTTCCCTGTTTATTACACCTAGTTGTTATCAAGATAGAGAGTAAATTTGATATGTTTACTATCAGAGATGATTTAATGAGTGATCAAATTCTACCAAGAAGTTGATAGAAAAATACCCCCGTAGCAGCAAACCTGCGTGCTCAGCGAATTTCCAATGCATGTATATGTTTCTCACTACCACATAAAGCCACTTGCCAAGTTTCATTAAAGTACACAAATAAATATGTGATACATAGCATTTTATTTATTCTCCATAAGAATAACATTGAAAGCTGAGTACGCAGGTTTGCTGCTACAAGGAACACAAAATATGTGTTTTCATGCAATTATCAATACAAATTAACCAGTCAAAGTTGCATACCAAGTTTTATTCATTTATGTTTCTTAATTAAGGGAGACATTACATTTTTACTTATTCTCCATAAGAATAACATAGGGGCTGAGTATGCACATTTTATCATGTTTCTGAATACATGGATCATTCTTTATTATGAAATAATTAATAATATATATAACCTGATTTAAATTAATATTCAAAAGGTATTATAAAAGGCTCTGATATTTCTAAGACTATATTCTTGTTCTTTTATCTATAAAAAATATTTATATTATTTATTAATTAATTGTATTAGTATAACTATGTAGTTTAAAATATTTCTAAATTTCTGTTTTTTTCTCAACATTGATACACAACATTTGTAGTTGTTATTTCAATAAAGCATTGTTATTGTTATTGTTGTAACTAAACTATGTTTATAAAAGTTAAAAAGTTTTTTCGTCATACTGCTTCAAAAACATCTGTTTTTGACAGATGCGTTGAGATTCAAAAGTTCTTCTTTTTAGTCTTTGGATAATAACATATATGTTTTGATGATCATTATCGTACTAGTACTAAAAAGATCATTGTTGATGATACTTTTGATTCGAGGTCGTCATGAATCGATTAAAATTCATTCGATTATAAATAATCGAAACATTCATTGTTATTATCGAAACATTCATTGTTGTATTGTTATTTGAAGAACAACCGATTTATTCGAACCACAATGATTGGTTTGAAGTGATCGACTCAACAACCGACAGATATGAATGAACCGAAATTATGCATGTGCATCAGCTGATTGTTTCAAGAGACAAGCTGAAAGAAACATTTGAGGTTATGAAGACAAAATACGTAAATTTTACTTTTGTTTTTATTTAAACCTTAAGTTTTTTGGCAGTATGACGAAAAATATAGTTCGTCACTCGGATCAAAAGTGTCTTTTTACTACTCGCTCATTTCCCAGCCTTGGCTTCACCTCGGCAGTTAAACTGGAGCTCGTATTAAAAAGATCCACTTTTTATCCTAGTGACGAAATATACTATTGTATTCTTGGAATAGCGTTTTGTAGGCTACATGAAACATATTGTTTGGTAGGCTACATGAAACATATTGTTTGGTAGGCTACATGAAACATATTGTTTGGTAGGCTACATGAAACATATTATAACATCAAATACATACCTGCTTGGCTTCCGACTTTACGCCGGCTTTTTGGCCCTCTTGATTATTCTGGTCCTACAAAACCAGGTATGTGGATTAGATACATGAATAGTTATTATGTAAGATAAACTGCATCCTTTGAAAAAAGGTGTTCAAAGGTTGCCAAGAAAGTTAGGAATGTTTTGAGCTCTACTGGTAGTGTTTTGCAACCTCTATATCTATATGATTTTGAAACAGTTAAAAGAATAAACAAGACATCGACTTGATGGATTTTGTTTATAGCGTATACATCCGCGTTGATAACAATTTAAATTAAGACAAGCATTGATTAACACCTCTATTCACAATCTAAATACGAAAGTCCATGTTGCATACAAGAAATATTAAAAACCGCTCTATTTACCTTAAAAGTGTGTCCGGAGTTGGCTCTTATTTCATATATCCCGGTGACAGGGTTCGCTCGCAGCGTGAACCGGTTCTTGCTGAGGTTGACGACTCGTCTGATGTCCGCTGGAGTGCAGCGCCGCGCGAACAGCCGATGTTGCAGGACGTCTTCAAGCTGGATGAACCCGTCGTCACTGACCCTCAAGCCCTCGTTTATGGCCCCATGCCGGAGCAACCATGACAGAGACTTGCTCAGGGAAACATCTTTTGGTGTCTGTAAATTGATTCAACTATTAATGGAGTTAATTTAAAAATGTTGTCTAACAATTATTTAATTTTTTAATTAAAGTTAATTTTAATATACAATCCCAGTTTAGAACATTAAAATGAGCAACCTGTGATGCACAATTGCGAGATGCACTGTTAAAAATGTTCTGTTTGTTTTAACAATCCAAAATGTTTTCCTATGCTTGAGGTTTACATTTAAAACTAATTAATAATCATATAGGCTAACTTTTAGAAATAAATATAGCAGTTTCCTTGAACATTATTGTTTTTTTTCTTCTTTTAACACAACATTTTAAATCTAAATATCTCGCAATTGTGCAACACTAGTAGCAACTACTCATTCATTAGCTACTATTACAGTTAGCCTATTTATAAATACCCCTACAATGAATCCATATAGGTTGTCAAAGTTACAATCTGATGATTATTATGAACATTCATTTTATTTTACCAGATGATAACATAAAAAGAATGTCACTTGTTCAGAACAGTTTATAAGGCTAACCACAGAATTCAGCACACTCAACTGTTGTATTTCCCGATGAAACCAGACTGTGGTGGTAAGTATGTTAGAAATAGTTTGTTGACCGTTTTAGATAGTGGTGTAGATGTAGATGTGTTTAGATAGTTGTTGCCACAACCCAACCTTGGGCCAATACCCAAGGCACAACCCAATAAAGGGTCTATTTATTTGGAACTATTAGTTGCATAAAATAGTGGCTCACTGTTATTATTTAATTGTATAGTCCTACAAAATATAAACATATTTTATTCAACTACTTTTAGTAGGCACCAGCTTATGTCTATTTTAAGATCTGTGTTTTACCGTGACAATAGTTGATTGCAATTAAATTCAACTAAAATTACCGCCCACCGACCTTCCCACAAATTAAATCGAAACACAGACCAATGGGAAACGTAATAGTCAGCAAACATTGAGTAGTGGGTTGACAGTATTAATCTTCCTCACTCCCATTATTCATCCCATTTCACACACAAGTTCTCAAAAAGGGCCGCTTATTCAGTGGCCCAACTTTAATATTCTATTAGATTTACCAAACTTTCTCCTGAAGATGTTCCACCCAACGTTGGTGTAAAAAACAATAACACAATCTTAACTAATGTTATCAACATTATATACTCTAAAAACAGTGAATCTAAACATTTGTTGTTGACACTTACACAGATACTAAATATTCTGTGTATGAAACAGCTCTAAGAAAAACTCAACTATTGTAAACATAAATTTCAACTTAATCACTAAACATTAAATCTAGAGATAAGAACTGAGCAATATGAAGTTACAGTGTCTCCTATTAAAGTGAAGATGATTAATTGATTTATATTAGTTATTTATTGCTATACTCATCTTTTGAATAAAAATCAATAGCTTAATTATTAAATTACAACAAAAAATAGAACTTGTGGGGTTTCAATCCTAGGATTCGGGATATCAGCCAATATTGGGATTAATGGGATTGTACAAATTAAAAAAAAAATTATGTTTAATCCCTATTAATTATACTTGATACTTGGATTTTAATCACAGCACATCAGTAAAGGGTGTATTCTTATGGTTTAACAATTTAAGATACAGTATGTAATTCAGAAAAGGTAGCATATATTATAATGGTCTCAATTAAAATGTTGTGTCCAGAACATGATACGATATTAAGCCACTCAGTAATTTACTTTTATTAAATATAGTAACCTATAATGTTAATGATATTTCCTGCATTAAAAGAGAAATATTATATTTTGTAGTTTAGTAATATTAGTTTTTAACAATATGAGAACAGTTTTTAGCGAATTTCCCCTATAGGGAAGAAGCTATTACCTTAGGTCTCATGGTAAGACTTAAGCCCGAGACCATGATAACTTTTTGTTTTGAGGTCCCCAGATGCCAAAAACACTATTCGTTCAAATTTATATATATATATATATATATCTATATATATATATATATATGTATATATATATCTATATATATATATATATCTATATATATATATATCTATATATATATATATATACATATATATGTGTCCGTTACTGCGATAACTTGAGTAAAAAACGTCCGATTTCGATGAAATTTGGCTCAAATGTGTAAAGTGACAATCATGACTTTAAGTTCAAAAACCAGAAATATCGGACCACGGGAAGGGGGGTTTATGGGGGTTTTAAATTTTCCAAAAATCAGTTTTTTGCATTTTTCACCCTAAAATTTTTAAAAAACTTAATTTTGGTTTTGACCATGTTATAGAGCTTAAAAAAACAAATAATATGGTATTTTGAATTATTAACCTAGGTTAAGTGGTTGCGGAGAAAATCCAAAAAAACCTGCTCATAAAATCTCCCATGTTAATCTTATGGGAAAAAGGTTTTTGGCTTTTTTTCAGTTCATTTCTATGTAAACTTCACATTTGCTTTTACCAATCAGTTTAGCTCTACAAAACAATCATTTTGGTGTTTAAATTGTGATTCTACGTCCAACCGTTGCCGTGATATTCAAAGTGCTAAACACAGTATGTTGTCCAATGTTATCCTTATGGAGAATATTTAAAATTTGATATCTCGATTATTTATGAACGTATATTGATGAAACTTGGTAGGTGGCTTCACCTAGTACTTGTATATTGATATTTCCACAAAAAATTGATTTTTTATTGATTATCCTCTTAGCAGCAAACCTGCATTCTCATCCCTAATGTTATTCTTATGGAGAATACGGAAAGCTTTATATAGAATAGAATAGAATAGAATAGAATATTTTTATTTTCTCATAATACATAACGAAAATACATAGTTGTAACTTTATTTTTAATTACGCAGCTTGTTTGTAACTTAAATAAATAATAATGTCCATTTTACTTGTCAGGCTGACATAAAAATAAAAATAAAATAATGAGAAAACAATAGGGCCTCTTAAGGCAATGCCTGTTTTGAGGTTCCATCACTTAAATTAAAATAACATAAAGTAAAGTAAGCGAACAGAAATGATCGAAATATAATAAACACAATTGTCTCAGACAACCTATGTGTATACAAAAAATAAAAAATAAATACAAAATTAAATATTTTACTTGCCTTATTTTCTCACATAAACACTGAAATTAAGCATGGGCTCAATGCATAAAAACTAATTACAGAAAATAAATAAAACTGTATTTGTAGATTCATATAGTCTATCATATAAATTATACATGTATTATAATATTCTAAGGTTTACTCTTTCAAACCACGCACCGCACTAGTGCCACTAGGCGGCTCATGGCCCTCCCCGGAGGCTTGCCTCCGGAGTTGGGACTCCCCAGGTGCCGTCAAAGCTCATTGCATGCAATGCATAGTCCCTGTGTGGCATAGTCCTCCAAAGTGCGCCCTTATAAATTTACTTAGCTATAATATCAAAAATAAAACTATTGCTGAATTTGAAATAAAAAATCAATATCCTCTAGTTGAAATAACCATTTCCTTAATCTACTTAAAAAAATTTGAATATTAAATGCAATCTTTACATTTTCAGGAAGTTTGTTAAACAGTTTCGGAGCTATAAAATTGAAAGTTTTTGTAAAAAATGTATTGGTTGACTTGGGAATAAAAAACTGGTTAGCTTTTCTTAATTTTTTTCTATACTCATTCTCATTTTGAGGCATATTTCCACTTTTATTGTAGAAAAGTTTCAGAACTTTATAAACATAAATATATTTAAACGGAAGAATTCTCTGACTTATGAAAAGAGGTTTTGATGGTTCATATCTGTTTTTGTATGAAATCAATCTTAAAATATGTTTCTGCTGCAAATATAATGGTTTAGTTATATCTCCCTTAATTATAAAAATAAATCATTAAAACTTGGTATATAGCTTCACCTGGTTGAGTTATATTCATAATTGCAAAAAACCCGCATTTTTATCTTCCTCGTTGCAGCAAACCTGCGTTCTCAGCCCTAATGTTATTCTTATAGAGAATAAATAAAATGCTATATATCACTTATTTATTTAAGTATTTTTATGAAACTTGGTAAGTGGCTTTATGTGGTAGTAAGAAATATATTCATTCATAGGAAATTCGCTGAGTACGCAGGTTTGCTGCGACGGGGGTATTTAGGTTTAGTGAATTCTATTAATACAAATTTTATGTTGCTGGAATCAAAATGTACTTTCTAAAGTTGCAATAACATATTTTTATCTGATTCCGGTTAGTTTTTCTCAACCAAACAAAAATACAAATGGGAGTATGGTGTGTTTCAAATTTTCAGTGGTGAGATAAAAAGTCAATTTGAAATAAGTTTCTAAGCTAACTGAAATCTGGGACGAATCAAGTCAATTTACAACTGATTACAATACTGGTAGTTATTTTAAAACGTTATACTCTCTAAATATTAGGGATATATACAGGTTATAAATAAATAAAACATGACATAAATATATTAATGTGTGTATGAGTGTGTTCACCAGAAGCACACATTTTATACATGTTCGGGAGTCCAAATCATTAAAAAAGGTAACAAAACAACCCAGATTCAACTGCTCCATTCACAAGCTCGGGCCTCAAAGGGTTAAATAACTTAATTTATTCTATATTTTAAAACGCTTGATACCGTACATGTAATCAAAGGGGAAATCTGCCATTCCAAATTTAAAGGTGTTATCATGACCAAACCTCAAAAATAATCAATAGGGTTCTTTTGAAGTTGCCATGTTATTCTATGGCAGATCATGATTTTATTTGGTCAGGTGATTATATAAAAATGTGTAAGTTAGTGATAAAAGTACAACAGTTTCTCTACAGAAAGCAGCACACACTAATGTTTTACGCACTCCTTGAATCTGCTCAATAAATAAATAAATAAAATTTTATTGTCATTAAGCATATATACAGCAATAGACAAGGTCAGAACAGATCTTATCCTAATACAGGTATCACATGAGTATACAACATACACTTTACAATTGTGCAGTCTACAGCAAAGTCATTAGGCAACATTCATAACAGTCCACAATTAAAGTAAAATTAAATGATCGTATAGATAATTATATTTCAACGTGCGAGTTACTCCAGTGCGAATGACAAAAACAAAGAACATATAGCTAAAACAACAAGCTGTGCAAATAAATATAAAATCTTACTTAAAATACAAATAACTTAGGCTAATTACATTGGTTGCACAATTTCACGAAGGGACATGGTGTCACACTCAAAAAACTCAACTATATTATAAAAAGGATTGTCAACTAACCAGTTGTACAGTTTTCTTTGAAATTCGTTAAGAGGAATGTCATGTAGGTACAATGGGAGTTTATTAAAGAGTTTCTGGCCAATTACTTCATAACTATTAACAGATTTTGATAACCTATAAATAAATATAAATAAATCCCAATATAAGTGGAATCATCAGGCATAGGCTAGTCGTTATAAACTATGCAAATTAGTACCGCTCTCGACACAGTTCATCCAAGATCACTGTTCGTTGACGAAGGAACACTTATAAGTGGCAAGTTAAATGATGATACTATTCATATTTGTCATAAGTCTCTTGCTGTGCACTTAACTTGTGCTAAAAAACTATTCAGTAGAGAGTACCGTACCTACTAAAGATACATGTCTTAAAACACAAGGGATTTATGGCATGAAAATTATTTCTGGTCTTATACTTAGCCCTAATCTTAATATATAATAAACGGTATCAGGAAACTGACACATACTTTCTCCCTTTTAGCCAAACTTTAATGACAAAAATATTTGTTATTTACTAAATATAGAATATGAAGTATAGATAAATTTACAGAAAATTTTCTAAAATAGTTGTTTTCAGAAATATCCACCCAAATTGCTTTTTTGGAGGCACTATAGAGTCCGTTGCTACACACGGTAGTTTTGAGAGGGGAAATGCCCCCTTGCCCGCCCCAGGGTTAAATAGCAACACATTTCGAACATCATCTGTTGGTCAATGCTAACTTGACCTGCATATCAAATGAAATTGATCAGTAAATAAGAGAGAAATAGTTATTTTTGTATTCCCCATAAGAATAACATTGGACAACGTACTGTGTTTACCGCTAAATGAAAATTTCAATTTTCTCCGCAACTAGCAATCGTAGAATAGTCATTTAAAATACTAATTTATTTAGTTTCTTGAGCTCTTTTTAATGGTGAATAGTAATCTTTTTTAACATTTATGATTTTTTATGAAAAATCCAAAAAACTGAATTTTTGATGTTTTAAGTCCTGTAATTTCTGAACCCGCATTTTTCCAGAAATGCGGGTGGTGTCATTTTGTTGGAAACCTAAAGTTCTACAAACCACGAAAGTTTAATCAAAATCGTTAGAGCCGTTTTTGAGAAATTTGGATTTTTCATGTTTTTTGGCGGTTTTTGGGGGATAATTACCCTTAAAAATCAAAAATTCAAAAAAATGAAAAAAACGCCTGGAGATATCGTGGATTAGTACCTACACGCCAAATTTCATAAAAATCGGCCCATAGGTTAGGGCTCTAGCTCTGTACACATCCACACAGACACACACACACACACACACACACACACACACACACACGGACACACAAACACACACACAGACAGACATCACGTAAAAACCACTTTTTTGGGTTCAGGGAGCACCAAAACGAATATTTCCACTGACATCTCAAATTCGAAAATTTTTACGAAAACAATACTTTCTCCATATACTATGTATAGGGGGAGAAAGTAAAAATGAATCCCTATTTCCCTTGAGAATGAGTGCACCAAATTGAATAATTCTTTTTTTCTTGTGTTCGTTAATGTCAGGACAGTGTTCTTATAAATGACAATTTTTAATTCGACCTAAGGGCTCTGTCCCACTGGCCTTCAAAATTCCTATTGATTTGATCAAAGTTCAGTTAGTTACACCTAACAGCTGTAAACATACATGAAAGGCACATGTGTATGTTGATTATGGGAATAAAAAATACCCCTGTCGCAGCAAACCTGCGTACTCAGCGAATTTCCAATGCATATATATGTATCTTAATACCACATAAAGCCACATACCAAGTTTCATCAATATACATTCATAAATAACGATTTATGACATTTTAATTATTCTCCATAAGAATAACATGGCGGCTGAGTATGCAGGTTTGCTGAAGCAAGGAACACAAAAAATGGGGTTTTATACAAATATCAATATAACTCATGTAGGTAAAGCCACATACCAAATTTCATTAATTTATTTTCATAATTAAGGGAGATAACACGTTACTTATTCTCCGTAAGAAAAACATGAGGCTGAGTACGCAGGTTTGCTGCCATGGGAGCTTTTGGTAAAAAATTCTTTTTTTGAGCAAATATCAATGGTTCACAACCAGATGAAGCCGTATACCAAGTTTCGTCAGTATACGTTCATAAATAAGCGAGATATAAAATTTTTCTTTTCCTCCATAAGAATAACATTAGACAACGTACTGTGCACTTTCAATATCTCGGTAACAAATTAACGTAGAGAAATGATCAAAATACCAAATTGTGTATTTTTTTAAGCTGAATCCAATGGAAAAAACTAAAATTTGACTATTTCCAAATTTATACGTAACAAATTCAAAAAACCCATTTTCGGGGTACAAAACCCCCCAAAATACCCCTTCGGATAGAGCGATCCAGCTGGTTTTCGAACTTAAAGTCATAAATGTTGCTTTACACGTTTATACCAAATTTCATCAAAATCGGATAATTTTTACGTGAGTTATCGTGCTCACGGACACACATATATATATATATATATATATATATATATATACAGTTTCGAACGAATGGTTAAAACGAAAAGTTATCATGGTCACGGGCCTAGGTCTTACCATGCCGACTACGGTAATAGCTTCTTCCCTATAGGGGAAATTCGCTAAAACTACTTGAATGGCAACTCAAACTCTTTTATTCGATAGGCGAGTGAGCGTAGCGAACGGGCTAATACAAGAGGCGAGTGGGCGAAGCAAACGATCTCATCTTGAAAATGAACGAGTATTTTACATAAAAATAATTCAATGACATTAGGACAGGACAACGTCTGTTGGGCCAGCTAGTATTAATAAAATCGTATTTTTAACGATTCGTTTATTCATATTGAAGTTCAAGAGGATATGATGGGCACTGGGGTTTTAGATGCATTTAAGTTAGATGTGCTACTGTGCATTGTAGCATGACGTAATCTGGTGGCATTTGCCCGGCCGGTACGAGAGTAATTGTTAGCTTATGCTCAAACTGCGAATAAACATGTAACTGTTAATAGAAAATGATGGTTGTCGTGTCATTGAAAAGCTTAATAAATGGAGTTTCGATATATGTTTAGGTATTTTTTTTTGTAATTCATAACATAATTTTAATTTAGTTTAAATAGTGGAAATGTATTTATATGACATGAAAAATACCTAAAGCTAGGAAGTTTTTTATCATTGCATACAGGAAAAATTTGAAGACACAGAAACGTCCAGTACAAAGTAAAGTTATTATTGTATACAACAAACATTTTAACAAGTTACAGCTGTGTCGTAATAAAAGGAAATTCGAATGCATGGCTGTGACTTGACACACGGATTAAATAACTGGTAGTAGAATTCTTAGTCGTATAGAACTGCTTTTTAATTTTTAATACAGTAGAACCTCCCATATCCGACCATGACGGGACCGGGCCGTGGTCGGATATCGGAAGGAGTGTAAAATGCCGTACCCAGGTACAAAAAATGAATAAAACAATATTGACATAAATGCACAAACTGACATTCCACATCAACAACCACGGCTAAACTGACAGTTTTTTACCCAAAAGTAAAGCATAGTATTGATGAGTCACTTTTTCAAGTCTGTACAGGCTCGCGAACGGAAACGGACCGTGAGAGCGCAAGTAAACAATAGACAGACGGACGGTCGGATATCGGGAGGAGTCGGATATGGGAAGGTCGGATATGGGAGGTTCCACTGTAATGCAATTTTAGCGAATTTCCCCTGTAGGGAAGAAGCTATTACCGTAGGTGACATGGTAAGACTTAAGCCCGAGACCATGATAACTTTTTGTTTTAAGGTCCCCAGATGTCAAAAACACTATTCCCATTTTGCCTAAAACCCATTTTTTCCTGATTGCAGCAAACCTGCATACTCAGCCCTAATATTATTCTTATGGAAAATAAATAAAATGCTATATATCGCTTATTTATGAATATATTTTTGTGAAACTTGGTAAGTGGCTCTATGTAGTAGTGAGACACATATATATGCATTAGAAATTCGCTGAGTACGCATGTTTGCTACGACGGGGGTATTTAGTTATGAATTTTAAATTCAATGATTTAATGCTGTTTATTTTTGTAAAGATCAAGAAATATAATGAAACTGATACAATTGTTTGGTTAGAAATGAGTAAGTCATGTAGAAGTTTAATTTTTTATTTACATTTGTTAAATGTCACACATTTTTCAGCATAGGGGCCTACACTAGAACTCTTGATTAAGCCGTGTTTACACCGGAGTTCGGAACACGTGTTTACAACAAATGTTCCTAACAAACCAAGAAACACCACTTTTTGAAAATAAACATTTTGATGTTCGGAACAGTTTTTTAGTGTTTACAACAGAAATTTTGTTTCCCGCCAGAAGTCGGTAAAGATCAAAGGGTGTTCCAAACATTTGTTTGGAACACATGTTTCAGTACTTCTTCGCTGTTTACAACACTTCCCCGCTATCCCCCGCGCCTAACCACCACCACGTGACCACGCACCGCTCCCGCGCTGTCATTAACCATTAAGAAGATCTATTACAGCTTCACACACCTCAGGTACAAATAAAGAGATCGTCGATTTTGAGATCTTGAACAAATAGCTCAAGCTTGTGTACGGATCGCCACAAGCCAAAAAGCGCAAGGTAACTGCAAGTTTTCCTTTTACAGAAATAACCTTCCTGTAATTGGTGTCCATTTTGCTAATCTTCTGGCCAACCATAGGGGTCAAATATTCAAAGTCAGCACTGGACATTCTCATAAAGTTTTTGAAACTCCCGTCCGTCCGCAGTTCTCCCAATAGCAGGTCGATATCATCCCTATTTAAATGATCTAACAGGTCATTGCCACTGTATTTTGATCTGGATTGCAGTGACGGTCTCACCCAGAACCGTCTCGGTCTCCGTTGTTTAGATAAGATCACACACGCCGCCGCGGCCAGTAAAACATCTTCTTCTGTAGTCATCTCGAGAAGGACTGACCTCGTGTCCTCGGGAACGCAGGAACGGTGAATGAATTGTTTCGAACAAAATCAAAGAAAAGTGCACTATCTGTTGTAAACTTTTGTTACAAACGAATGTTAGAAACAAGTGTTAGCAACTAAAAGTTCCAAACATTTTGTTCCAAACTCCGGTGTAAACGCGGCTTTAGGCTATCTAAATTAACTGGGGATCAGGCCGATTTGGTTAGCCTAATCGAAAATTTGGATAATTTTATATAGCTCAGGATTTAAGGAAAAAAGTTTCATATACTGAAAAAACTGAATTTTAATATTACAGTTACTGCAATAAAATTTTTTAAAATTAAAAAACCTGAACTGCCCGTCACCACAGGCCATTGACCTGTGTGATGAACTAAAGACAGCGAAGTACCGTAACGGCATTAGTCACATGGGCAAGCCAGAGGTGACCGCTCATGATCTTACAGGAGTCGCCTGTGACCGGAATTGGGCTAGTCAGGCAATTTACCTCTGAGCTACCGCGTCTGGTAAATGAACAAGAAATTACTTATTTCGAACATGTAATCCAGGATTAAAAGCTAAACACAGTAAGAACCTGAATGCGAACAGGCTGAAGTGACAGAACAGTGGGGAGATGCACGAGAAGGGCTGAAGCGGGTAGCGATGAGTCATTGCTTTGCTGCTATAAATAGAACGTGGGGGTCGTGGATGCACGGGCTTGCTGTCGTTGTTATAGTAACGGCATGTAGGCACTGTCTGTATACCTGTCCGCCCTCCTCACCCGCGCTCGTGCTGTGATTTTAGATAGTTTATTATTTTGCCCAAAATCAATTTAGATAACTTAATTGGGGATTTGGTTAGTTGGGGGTTTAGATAATTGGAGTTTTACTGTACTTTAAGTTTCTTAATTTGTTTTATTTTGCCAAAGATCTTCCACATTACCTTAACTGGTTATTAATTTTTAATTTTAATTTGTGCCCTGAGTCCTGATAATTAATTACAACTTACTCTACACCAGTGCACTCGTTTTCTATTAACAGCTGAATGGGAAACATCAAAAAATTTTGTACATAACATACAAAAAGCCGTATGAGGATCTTTCCCGGGTCGTAAACATAACCTCCAATAATGTTCATCAATCCCCACTTCATGAAATCGGCTTTTTCCCATTAGGCTTGTGGTATTCTATTCCAATGAAAATACTTAAAACACTAAACTAAACTTCAATTTAATAGTTAACAAACAAACTGATTGAGAGGGAAAATACAAAAGAAGGTAAACAAAACTACTAAACACTGTTTAGTCAACACAACACCACACCGCCATTTTAGATGATTCGTGAACAAACCATTCAAATTGAACGAATCATAAGGTGAATCAAATGAACTCAATTTCTGAAAGAGCCGATTCGTCCATCATGCCCATCATCACCCAACGAATATTTCATGCCGTGTAATGAGCCTGTGTGCTTCCCTGAACCCGAACAGTGTCAGAGAGGGGGATACAGATAAAATGCAAAATAAATGGGCTTAATGTATTTGTACAAGCTTTTGTCCGTTACCACCAAGTATAAAGATGATTAATTTACCTTTATGGTTTCAGTCAGACGCACGATCATATTCACATTAAAAATATGTGCTTGATATTAAAAATACGGGACATTTCCGTTCCCCTTCACTGAAATCTGTGATTTTCTGGGCCGGTAGACACCCTTAGGGAAAAAGTCCTGTTCCTCAGTTCCATGTCAAAAAGTTAAAATGGTAGAATAAAAGGCTAATTCAGGAAGATGAATCTATTACAGTAGACTTGAAAACATGACAATTTCCTCATTTAACAATGAACATTTTGTATTGAGCCTAAATATATCTCGTGGAAAGCCTAAAAAGGCTAACTTAGGGCTAGGCCTTTGTAGGAGGACCCAATACATTTTGATCCTGTGTGCCACCCTACCGACACGCAATATTAGTGTACTTCAATTATCTATCTAAAGTTTAAATAAAACCGCTACTGAAATCTAAGCTGAGAATAATAATTATAATCCAATTCTAATTCAGAAACTAACCTTATCCAAGGACAACTAACTAACCTAGAATGCAACCACCTTATTCTTATTGGTTTTAACAAACTTACAATATAAAAATAAGCCTTCTGAGGATTGATTGACCAACATAGAGGTACTTATTTCATAGTACTCTAATATAAATACTACTTTCCTCTGACGATTCTAAATGTCGATGGATAATGAAATTAAGTCAGAGTCAGGAGTGCAGTAACAGTATTTAACACATTTGACTTTTGACATATCATCATCATCGTCATCATCATCTATCAGTGCTGCCATTCTCATTCCGTTTTCTGTTCGAAAAAATTCACACCAGCACCGGACCGACAATTACTCATTATATCCCGAGCTGCCTTCTCGTAAAGATTTGTCTTTATTATAGTAAGTGTTAATTTCCTTATTATTAATTACGGTTAAGACTATATGTCATAGAATTTTACTAACAGCTGTTTAAGTTATCATGTTTTATTTAGTATTATAATCATATTGTATTTGTTTATTATGCTTCAGTAATGTCTTTATCTGCTCAATAAAACCATTGACTATAAAATCTGAAGGAGACATCCCATACATATGGTCCACCTGTCCCACTTTTAGTGTATGCTAGAATTTAAAATTGAAGTAGTTTGATTAGGCCACCGACAGATTGTGCTGCTGTCAACTATTTATATTAGTTATTTACGTTAACTTTTAAAATATCTACACCCCAGAAAGCAAGTAATAATCAACTTATGTTTGCTTCCTGACACACCAATTGTTGAATTATCCCCTCCTTGAGAGGATAAGGAATAGTTGACAGCAGTGTACTCTGTTGGTGATTGGTGTAAACTACGACCACTTTCAATCCTGGTATACACAAAACTAGGGACACATTTTATAATGGCAATGAGAAGTATACTTCAGTATTTACAGTCAATGATAAAACCTTGGTTTAAGGTATAATATTTTCTTTTATTCATATCAATTTATTGAGCAAACAAATTCATGGAGAGATTATTAAGGCCTGACAAATGAAACATAGATCCAGAATCCACTTTAGCACTTCAAGATTATCAACACTGGTTCTGTACCTTTCAGAACTTTACTATCACAAGTCAGGCCAATGAGCAAGAAAAGCTACGGTTGCTTATTAATCACGTGTTACCATCCATATACGAATACATAAGCGAGGCAGAGGACTACAATGATGCAATAACAATACTGAAGAATTTTTTTGTCAAACCTGTCAACGAAGTTTTTGCGAGACATCAACTAGCAACAAGGAAACAGATCCAGTTAGCAAATACTTAGAATCATTGAAACTTTTGAGCAAGCAATGCAACTTCAAGTCAGTTTCAGCAGAAGTTAATCGAAATGATTGCATCTGCGATGCTTTCATTGCCGGTTTACTCGATTCAACTGTCCGACAGCGACTACTAGAAAGTCCAAACCTCAACTTAAATGATGTATTTACCCAAGCAAGATCGTTGGAATTGGCTTAGCACCAGATTAGATTCTTCCAAGATCCGCCAATGATTAACTTCATGAAAGAAAATTCAGCAGAAGTGACAGCAAATCGGTCAAGTGGGTCAGATGACATTGCAGCTGCCGTAAAAACTCCATGTTACTTCTCCGGGCAACGTAAGCATTTGAGGATCAACTGACCAGCAAGAGATGCGGTTTGTCATTAGTGTGGGAAGAAGGGTCACTTTAAAAATGTCTGCAAACAATCGTCATTGAAAGTAAAAGGTATATCATCTTCCACTAATCGTGACTGTATAGCTAGTGTAGCATCTTGTCTAGTAGTGTATAAAGGACAGTTCTGGCGCTATGAGGGGGTGCGAGGGGTGCGAGGTCAAAGTCCAAGGTCATCGATGAGAGGTATGAGGTCAAAGTCCAAGGCCATTTCAAAGGTCAATTCGAGCTATGAGGGGCTCAATTTCGAGGATTAAATGCTTAATTTCAAGGATTAAATGCTAATTTTCAAGGATTAAATATTGGGGATTAAATGCTCGATCACGTGACCTGCTCATCGATGAGGGGTACGAGTGACGTCACGAGAGCCAAGGTCATACTGCGAAAACAACCTTGAAACTGCGTTTTAGTCTTATTTATCCGTTATTTTTATGATTTAAAACTGAATTTTATAACTTTAATCGTTTATATCTCGAAAACGGTAAGAGAGATCGCAAAAATAACGAAATTTTTAAGAGAAAAGTAAAGAGAACTGTTTACATATATGGACTGTATGATTACGAAACTTTCATTCCTATGGAGTGCGTTTTCAGCCGGACTTAACTATTGACCTTTGCCCGATGCTTAATATCTCCCTTATTATTTGAGCTATCGTTCTGAAATTTGGTATGCGGGTTTACGTGACTTCTAGTACACGTTAATATTAGAAAATCCCGGATTAGTGGATAAACCTGCGCGCTGCATGCGATAGTGTGAAGTTTACAAAGTGACCTCGCGTTTGGTTATTTGTCGGTGGATTTGTATGAAATTTGGAATGTATGTTAAGGGCACTAAACGCTATCGACCCACGTGTAGGGATTTTTAAAATACAATTTATATGCGACTTTGATTTTTTGTGAATTTTATAACTTTAATCGCTTATATCTCGAAAACGGTAAGAGATATCGCAAAAATAACGAAATTTTTAAGAGAAAAGTAAAGAGAACTGTTTACATATATGGACTGTATGATTACGTAACTTTAATTCCTATGGAGTGCGTTTTCAGCCGGACTTAATTGGATTGACACTAAAAATATATATACAACTTACAATTTTTTATTAAAATTTACACAAATCTTGATTAACAAGTTGTTTTAACCTCTCAAATAGTTGTTTTAACAAGTTTATAATAAAATGAATATAGCATATGTAGGCCTAAACATTTCTCAGAACAAAAGTTAAACTAAAAAATACTGATTTTAAAAACTGAAGAATGGATTCCAATTAATAATTGCTTGGTGATGTAATACAAACAATTAAGGATTTTTAAAATAATACGGTAATGAATTCAAACAAATTGGCAGTAATTGCAGTAAAAATAAGTTTATATAAAACCAAAATGTAAGTTATATTAACCAGGGTACATAAAAACACAGTAAGTAGTGGTAGTTGATTAAATTCCTTCTCTGTTTTCATCTTCATCATGGTCTCGTTTCCTGAAAATAAAAACATTAAGCTAATACTGCATGTAGCGTTGGGTAATATTTTATCCAAAAATACCCCTGTCGCAGCAAACCTGCGTACTCAGCGAATTTCCAATGCTTATATATGTGTCTCATTACTACATAGAGCCACTTACCAAGTTTCACATAAATACATTCATAAATAAGTGATATATAGCATTTTATTTATTCTCCATAAGAATAACGTTGGGGCTGAGTACGCAGGTTTGCTGACATAAGGAAGATAAGAAGTATGTTTTTTGTGATAATATAACTCAACCAGGTACCAAGTTACAAATTACAAGTCTATCTACATACCAAGTTTTATTAATTTAAGTTCATAACTAAGGGATTTTTACTTATTCTCCATATGAATAATACCCCCATCGCAACAAACCTGCGTACTCAGCGAATTTATAATGCATATAGCCCTATATGTGTCTCACTACCACATAACGCAACTTACCAAGTTTCATAAAAATACATTTATAAATAAGTGATATATAGCATTTTATTTATTCTCCATAAAAATAATATATTGGGGCTGAGTATGCAGGTTTGCAGCAACAAGAAAGATAAGAGGTGTATTTTTAAGCAATCATCAATATAACTCAACCAAGTGAAGCTACATACCAAGTTTTAATAATTTGTGTTCATAATTAAGGGAGATATAAAACTTTACTTATTCTCCATAAAAATAACATTATAGCTGAGTATCCAGGTTTGCTGCTATGGGGATGATCAACAAAAAAACAAATTTGTTGTGCAAATATCAATATACCAGTACTAGGTGAAGCCACATACCAAGTTTCATCAATATACATTAATAAATAATTGAGATATCAAGTTTGATTTACTCTCCATAAGGATAACATTAGGGCTGAGTAACTTAGACAGGTTTGCTGTCAGGGATAAGAAATGAGTTGTTATGCAATTATCAGTAAAACTAAAACAAATGAAGCTATATACCAATTTTTATTAATTTAAGTTTATATTTAAGGGAGATACCTATCAAACTTTACTTATTCTTCATTAGAATAACATTAGGGCTAAGTAAGCAAGTTTGCGGCTACGCGGACAGTAAAAAATCTTTTTGTGTAAATATCGATAGACCACAACTAAGCAACTTACAAAGTTTCATCAATATAAAATCATATATAATAGAGATATAAAGCCTTGACTCTTAACCAATCGGCTTAGAATGACGTACTGGTGCTGTTCCTAGCCTTTACTTTTTAAAACCTTTGAATTGGAATCGAAAAATCATGTTTTTAAATGGATTAATGGTGTATTTTAGTTAAAATATTGTTTTCTTTCAGTTTAAAGATTCACATTGGCACGCACATAGAATAGACATAAGTAAAAAGTAGCAAAATCAGTGTTGACCATATATTTCACAAAAAATTAACCGATCCTGTCAACTTTGAATGTATATTGGTTATTATATTATAGGCCCAGTGATTTTAACTAATGACACATTCAGGCAATTGTGTAAGTAACTAAATTGTAATAACTTTGATAGGTGTCAAGGCTATCTTAGTTCTTGCATAATCGAATGAAGAAGCCTACTGCACTTAATCATAGTACTGTACCTATTCTAACCTACCTCCTTTAATAAGCAGAATTTTTACCTGGATTTCTCTTCATATAAAGAGTTGATTCCTTAAGGGTCCAATCCAATCCATAAACCCTGTGTTTTATTTATTTTGGCCTCAGCAAACTGATTCTGACCAGCTCCTAAACAGAGACACATGCTAATTAAAATAATTGATTAGCAAAAAACTAGGCCTAAAAATTTCCTGAAAGCACATAGTTACGTCATATGCCTCCTTTTAATGTAGGCCTACCCCATCCCTCATAAGGCCCTTTAAGTTTAAGATCATATTGCAATTTAGGTTCAGTTTTAAAAGATTTTATATTTTTACTTTGTCGTACGCTTTGTATTCATTCATTCTAAACTATACGATGAAACTGATTTTTCTTTCCACCTAGCATCATGATTATAGTTTCTTAAAATAAAGGGTTGATTTACCACACTTAAGTTAACCAAAGGATAAAATGCAATGTGTTCTTTAATATTCTCTTCAGAAGTTGCGTTGGTGCTAATAATCATTAAGAAAATACCCCGTCGCAGCAAACCTGCGTACTCAGCGAATTTCCATACAAAATATATGTCTTAATACCACATAAAGCCGCATAGGTACCAAGTTTCATAAAAAAAATATCCACAAATAAGTGATAAATCAAATTTGAATTATTCTCCATAAGAATAACATTGGGGATGAGTACGCAGGTTTGCTGCAACAAGGAACAACAAACATGGGGTTTCATGTAAATATCAATATTACTCAACTAGGTGAAGCCACATACCAAGTTTCATCAATATAAATTCATATATAAGCGATATATACCATTTTGATTTTTCTCCATAAGAATAACATGGGGGATGAGTACGCAGGTTTGCTGCAACAAGGAACACAAAAAATGGGTTTTTATGCAAATATTAATAGAATTCAACTAGGTGAACCAACATACCAAGTTTTATTATGTTCATAATTAAGGTATACATTACATTTTAATTATTCTCTATAAGAATAACAGGGGGATGAGGACGCAGGTTTGCTGCTACGGAAATTATTAGTAAAAATTGAGTTTTTTTTGTAATAAACAATAGACCACAACCAGATGAAGCCGTATACCAAGTTTCGTTAGTATGCGATCATAAATAAGCAAGCTATAATTTTGTTCTTATCCTCCATAAGAATAGCATTGGACAACGTACTGTGTTTGGCACTTTCAATATCTCTGTAACCAATTGACATAGAGAAATGATCAAAACACCAATTTGTGTGATTTTTAAGTTGAATCCAATTGTGAAATCTAAAATTTGTCTTTTTAAAATATTGCATGTAAAAAGTTCAAAAAACCCATTTTTGGGATACAAAACCTCCCCAAAATACCACTTCAGATGGGTCGATCTGTCTGGTTTTCGCACTTATAGTCATAAATAATGCTTTACACGTTTGTACCAAATTTTATCAAAATCAGATCATTTTTACGAGAGTTATCGCACCCACGGACACATATATATATGTGTACCTATATATCTGTATATATAGAGATAGAGATATAGATATGTATACAGTTTCGAACGAATGGTGATTTTGGGGTCTGGGGACCTCAAAATGAAAAGTTATGATGGTCCCGGGACTAGGTCTTACCATGCCGACTACGGTAATAGCTTCTTCCCTATAGGGGAAACTCGCTAAAAATATTACATTACTGTATGTAGGATTTATGAAGCTCTACACTTATGCAACATTTAAATTTACATAATTTTATGCAGGATTTAGGCCCATTTCAAGTGATTCTAGTATCCTGAAATGTTAAATTAAATTACTGTTATTAATATAAAACTTAGAATTTGTTGTTTAATGTTAGGCTTAAGCAGTTTATGAATTTTGTTTTTTCTTCAACCAAATTTAGTGTGAGGTATAATACTATAATAGCGGACAAATAAATTGACAGTTGGGCTGTGGCCAATAGCATGGCTGTACGCTGTCACTGTTGCCACAGAAAAATATCACTCGAATGTTATTCCGATCAGCTGGTGTGGAGTTTTGGCAATGCAGCACATCTACTATTGGCTGATTTTAGTTTATAGACTGGCAAACCATGCCCTCAACTGGCAATTTATTTGACCACAATATAATATATAAAATTCTCGTGTCACAGTGTTTTTAACAAAACTCCTCCGAAACGGCTTGATCGATTCTTATGACATTTTGTGTGTATATTCAGTAGGTGTGAGAGTAAGACCCACACCTAAGGGCTAAGGTCCCACTGGCCTTCAAATTTCCCTTTGATTTGATCAAAGTTCAGTTAGTTACACCAAACAGCTGTTAACAAGGAGTATATCTGAACATACTTGAAATGCATAAATATATGTTCATTATGGAAATAAAAAAACCTACTTGAATGACAACTCTCATAATGGAAATAAAAAAAACTACTTGAATGGCAACTCAAACTCTTTTTTCGATAGGCGAGTAAGCGTAGCAAACGAGCTTATCCGGGAGGCGAGTGAGCAAATCGAACGTGCCATATTGAAAAAGAACGAGTATTTGACATAAAACAAACTCAATGACATTAGGACAGGACAATGTCTGTCGGGCCAGCTAGTTATAAATATATTTATTGCCTTAAGGTAGTATTTAGATTTTAAATAGTACTTATATTAAAGAGTACTTATATAATCCTAGGTTAAAGCCATTATCATCAGGCCTAGAGTCAGGATATTAAATACAGAATTTCTACCCAAATCAGCAGGTAAAATAAAAAAATTAAAACTTAATTAGCCTAATGCAAAGGATATAGTCTAATTCCTTCGCTTTCCCAAGAATACGCATGACAGTATCCTGTCATCTAGGACTGGGTATTGTACGTGAGTTGGAACATTGGGCTTATGGAAGGAATGGTTTTACATTCCTGCAACAGACTGTATAGGTTATATTGAGGTTATGCTAGTTCCATTGATTTTGAATAATCAATGCTAGTTCTTAGAATAAGAGATTGACTAAATTTATTCAGCACTGTTTCATTGTGAATCAAGTACTAAATAAACTGTGATTCAAAACAATTGAAATATGTTAGTTCTGTACAATCGGTAACATTCCATAACCAAACCATCCTAGGGGAATAACTCTTTATTACATTTTATGAAGGAAATAAACTAGGGTTAACCTTAACCTGTACCATAAATATGTTTAAAAAAGTTTGCTACTTACCAAGAAACAGTACGTTGTATACAAAACAGTTGTAGTTACTCTTGAATGAAGATTAAATTATTTTTCTCAACTAACAAACCTGCAAAATGTAAAATTGGTAAGTGGAAAAACCACCCACCGACCAAGATAAGATTGACCGTTACAACCACGGTAACTAGAAAAAATACGGTAGGGGCCATAAACATAAACAAATGACGTCAATGGATCGAATGTAAACAAACTTTCTTGACATATGGTTCTGTTCATATTTTAGCTGTCAAGTACTATGTTTATAAAACGTTGTTTTTATTTATGAATCGTCCTTCATGTTAACTTGATTTTTAGGCTTGATCTTTCTAGCACCCTTACTCAGATAGTTTTTTATTTATTTTTAGTGTTCTAACCAAGAAGGGCGTTAAACAATCACTATTAACTTTTTTGTAAAACGGATTTTTTAAATTTTTTGGCTATTCTGATGCACCTGGGCTTAAGTTTCACTGTGAGGGTAATTCCTCACTTTACCGTAGGAAATTCGCTTACGCAATCTCTTAAAGTTGCAAAAACAAATTATAATATTCCAGTGATTTTTCGTCACAATATAAAATATTTACTCCTTAAAATATTTCTGCTAAAAGTCTTAAAACTGCAATATTTACTTATTTAGTTCCAGGCGTCTGCAGGGAGAACAGAGAAAATACGGGTTTTTTGACATATCCGTGTGTAAATAAAAACAGACATGTTTTCACTCGATCCATTGACGTCATTTGTTTATGTTTATGGTCCCTACCGTATTTTTTCTAGTTACCGTGGTTACAACGCATGTCTGGACCGTCTGGTCTCTGGTCTGTCGTCTGTTCCTGTCGACTGTTGACCTGTTGTTGGGGTGCTGTGCAGGCGCCGCGCCAGATTTTTTTCTCCTTCTTTGTAAAGGGGATTATTGTGTAGTTGTAGATGGGGTTGGCCGTTAATTTTATTGATGGACAGGTATATAGTAATGCAATTTGTATTTTCTTTTCTTATAAATTGTCAGAATTTTATGCATATTTCATCGATATATAAATTGTAAATTTATACTTCCTTTATACATGTTTTATTGTTGATATCTGATCATTATACTTGTTATTCAATTTGGTTTGAATACTAAAACTATAAATAACTTGCAATTAATTATACTAAAATTGTTCTGGGATATAAAGGATATCCGTGGGATGTCCCCAAGATATCCACGTTATCCCGGGAGATCGTGGATATCCCTAGGACGTCCACAATATCCCGGGACATAGCAGGATATCCGTAGGATATTCTGTTTATCCCGGGATTGCAATGGGATGTGTGGGACACAAATGGGATATCCTGGGGACGTTGTGTGCTGTGTGGGTACTACTGTTTCTGTTATAATTAGCACAACATTTAGTTATTCAAGATAATGGCAGTCAACCAGGTAGGTTTAATTTTCTTCCCCAAACGAGAGCTCTAGATATATAACCTCGTTGGAGCAGAGTGGTCAGAGGGTAAATTTGCGTCGACCATGTAGACTTCACTTTTACTTTCTCCCCTTATATATAGCATATGGAGAAAGTATTGTTTTCGTCAAAATTTTCGAATTTGATTTGTTAGTGAAAATATTCGTTTTGATGTCCCCTAAAAACCACCAAAAATCATGAAAAACCATGATTTCTCAGAAACAGCTTTACGATTTTTTTGTAGAAGTTTAGTTTTTCAATAAAATGACACCACTCACATTTCTGTAAAAATTCGGGTTCAGAAATTACAAGTTTTAAAATATCAAAAATTCAGATTTTTTTGATTTTTCATAAAAAACATAAATATAAAAAATATTACTATTCACCATTGAAAAGAGCTTAAAAAACTTAATAACTTAGTATTTTGAATTGCTACTCTACGATTACTGGTTGCGGAGAACATTTTCATTTTCATTTTGCGGTAAACGCAGTACGTTGTCCAATGTTATTCTTATGGGGAATACAAAAATTACTATTTATCTCTTATTTATTGATCAGTTTCTTTCAAACTTGATATGCTTGTCAAGTTAGCATTGAACCACAGAGGAAATTCGAAATGTGTTGCCCCTTAATAAATCTGAGGGGGGGGGGAATAGGGGGCATTTCCCCTCTTAAAACCACGTGTGTAGCGATGGATTCGTTGGTGCTTCCTAAACAGGGATTTGGGTGGATATTTTTGAAAACAACTTGTTTACAAGATTTTCTGTACATTCGACTGTACATTCGGCTTTGTATTCTATATTTATTAAATAAAAAGTTATTTATTCATTAAAGTTGGGCTAAAAAGGAGAAAATATGTGTCAGTTTCCTGATACCGTTTATTTTACCCCATAGAAGAGCTTTAGATACATTAATCTCGTTTAGCATACCAGACTACCAGAACCGACATTGCTTGGTGTTATAATATATATGCCTTCTTTGGTACTAGAAAAAAAATCATAAGATAAAATAACTATCAGTTCCTTGTGATTTGGTTACAAAGTGACTACGTACACGTCCAATGTAAAGGCAAATTCACATCGCTACCGCTTAGGTTAGGTTACGTTAGGTTAGGTTAGGTTACGTTAGGTTAGGTTAGGAGGTTTTCTGACTCTCATTCAGTTTTAAAAATCACAGTAAAAGTAACGTACGGTGCATAATTTGGAACGGACGGGAACAGTAGCGGCTCACGTTGGACGTGTACGTAGCCTCTTCCATTTGATAATTCGTTGTCATGAAAAAAGTACTTTTACGTACAGCTGATCAACTGATGATTAGGATGAATTTTCCTTTTAAGGTTATGTTTTGGTGTTTGTAAATATGTCATAGGTAAACAATCTCTTCATTTCGTCAATTGAACTTAAATTTTCAAGAGCCGTTGAAAGTTGAAAAGAGTGGCTGACGTTCCATTATACCGTACTTGCAATTTAAATATCTGAAATGGGTAAAAAGCATCAGAATAAACTTCATGCCAAGGTTCCAGTACATAACCCAACCAAGGAAATATCAGAACCTGCTGGCAAAAGGAAAAATACGTTAAAACTCTCCCCTCAAAAAAGGAACGAAGTAAATCAGTTGGTAGAGAAGCTCTTGAAAGGTAAGTATTGTAGGTCTAAAGTGGTATTTAGGCTAAATCGGGTTAGGTTATTGGGTACTAGGTTACATATCACCAGTTATATTGCCATTCTAAGGTGTATATATTCTCCTCACTAAACATATCAACTGCAATTTCACCACAGATAATTCTCCTCACTAAACATATCAACTGCAATTTCACCACAGATAAGCCTAGTTTACACCAGCATGCAGCAGTAGCGTCACTTACTGGTTTATGAGTGGCGAAAAAATCTAACATATAAACCTTAAATGATGTGCCACTGTTAGTGAGGCGCAGTGGTTTGACAATGGGAGTGTTACCACTATAGTCTATTTAAAGTAGCTTTAGGATTGACTGTAGCGTCTAAGTGATGGTTATCGGAAGTTGTTGTGCTGCTATGTTGCCAAATCTACAACCAACAGAAGACGATGCTACATATGGTTAAATCACATTATGGAATCACTTTCCTCAGCTTGCCAAAACAATGTGAATTAAATTTGTCTTGCGAATGTAAACAAATATCTAAAGGCGGTCCCACACTTCTCACGAATACGCCCGAACATTCCGCCGAATTCCGAATGTTCGGAGTATTCGCAAGAAGTGTGAGAGCTGCACGAACTTCTGAATACATGCGGGAACATACGGGACCGAATGTTCAGTGAACATTCGGGAGAACGTTCGGCCGAATGTTCAGGCATATTCGCGAGAAGTGTGGGACCGCCTTAAGTGATGCAAGGTGGAGCCTGTAGGTGCCGTGTAAGGCCAGGGTTAGCAGGACTGCGCATCACCTTATACAGTAACCCGTCGTGGCTTCACCCGCGATCACAATATTATGTTAATAAGTTATAGGATAATTGACATTTGTAGAGCATATTTTAAATATTTTTGTTCATGAGGTACTGTGAGTTATTAAAACTATTGAAAAAGAATTAATGAATTATCATTGTATGAAAGTTTAGGTCAATCTGTTGATTAAATAAGATATAACTTCTGGAACAGGAGCAAGCGTAAGACTGACTCTGGGTTTTCACCTAATTTTCTCCTAAAAAATAATCTCAATAAGTGTTGGACTTGGTGTGCAATGGATAATATACACATTTTCAAGACCATTGTACTCAAAAGTACAATTAAAAAGGGTAATTTAAGATAAGGAGAATTTTTTATTAGTCGAGTTTGGAGACATCCTCTTTTTTTGCGTGATTGATCTGAACTTTTTTCAACACAATAATCGAAGAACTCATTGAGTATAATATAAAATATACAAACATCAAAATATAACTGCACATTAACCCTTTTAGCGCCACGCAATGATATATCGTTGTGCACGGAACATCCGAAAAATACTTCACAACGATATATCGTCGTCGGTGGTCTTACCGAAAAATACATTGCAACGATATATCGTTGTTAGGGAAAGTTTTTCTTACGTCATTAAATTTATTATTTCTTTCAGGTGATTTCCAGGATAGTTTCTAGCTCTATAAATCTAGTAGTTATTTGGTGAAAATCTTATATTTGAACAATGTTTATTTATCTGAAAAAAATTTAAAAAATTTCCCGCATGTATAATATGCAAACTATTCAAATTTTTTTTAAAAATTTTTTAGATATTATATATGTGCATAATATTATAGCTAAACTTTAAACTTACAAAACAAAAAAAGTTTCATAATAATATCTTACCAAATAAAAAAGTTATTGATTTTATGTACAAAACCCTTGCAAAATGTTGATTTTATGTATCGTTGTTATAGACAATTTTTTTTACGTCATTACTTTTTATTATTTCTTCCAGGATATGTTCAGGTAAACATATACTCCATAAATATACGAGGCCTAGTTAGTTTGCTTTATGAAATAATATTGTAATAAAACTTCAACCCATGAATAAAGTTAGGCTACTTACTGTCTTGTGTACTAATTTACTGTTTTTATATTTTTTACATTTATGGAAATAACTCGTCCGCCTACAGCCCAAATTTGATGAAACTTTCAGGAAATATTTTGGGAAACATGTCCTCTATAAATCTAGTAGTTATTTGGTGAAAATCTTATATTTGAACAATGTTTATTTATCTGAAACAAATAAAAAAAAATTAAAAGAAATTTCCCACATGCATATATGTATTCAAATTTTTTATTTTTTATTTTTTAAATATTATATATGTGCATAATATTATAGCTAGACTTTAAACTTACAAAACAAAAAAGTTTCATAATAATATCTTACCAAGTAAAAAAGTTATTAATTTTTTTGCAAACCCTTGCAAAATGTTGATTTTGTGCCTGGCACTTTTTGGATATACTCTGTTAAAAACTCTGGCACTCTAGGGATATGACGACCGAAAAACTCTGGCACTCAAAGGGTTAAATACCTCAGATAATTTAACCAAACATTGAAATAATCAAAATCAAAACAAACGTTTACATTTTTTACTGGCATTTGCACATTTACAATAGTTTCTATGAGCGAATAAAACCAAACATTTATTAACTCCAAGAAGACGCCTCAGATGGTTACTAGTAAACAAAAAGCAATCTGGCACTGCAGGACACATGTTTTTGGTTGCTATGGTTTTGTTCGGTCAAAGTTGCCCCGTCATTGGCCGGGCGAGACGCTGCTATTTAAAAGTTACCACTAGTCCCAACAGGTGTCTCTAGAGTCAATACTGAACCTATATTAAATCGACTATAATGTTCATTTCTAAAAATCAAATGGAGCCAGTAGCTACTGACACGCCACTTCCTGTGACTCGTGTAAACCTCAGCGCCAGTTCTAGTTAAAGATGCTAGCTCCAGTAAACTCATGCTACTGTAAAAAAAAGGTATTCATTTTGACTTATGCCATTGACAGAGGCGTGCAAAACAAATTTGTTTGTAATATAAACCTCCAGTGGTGTCACCTTAAAACTGGCGCTGTCAAATAACGCCACTGCTACAAGCTAGTGTAGACTAGGCTTTAGTGCTTGTGACCAGTGCTGAGCTGCGCCAGTTTAGGTGGCACCTTTATGGTACTTCATGATAGGACTGTCTAAATGTAAGATAATAGTGGAATGAAGTGGATAATAGTAGTTAATGTATCAATTATTTATGTTGAGATTGTTATTTTTGTTGTATTTTCAGTATCAACTACTGTTCAACCAGCCACAACACCAAATGCTACCAAAGATTGGGAGATACATTTAGAAATTGAAAAAATATTAAATAAAATCAATTTAATAGAATGTGGTAAGTTTTTTGTTGGATATTGTATGTAACAAGTTTCTTATTTTTGAGTATAATTAATGATTTATTCCATATAAAATCACTAGTAAATTGATATTCACATTTTATAAAATGGTTTATTATGAAATACAGTAGAAACATTAATGTTTTGAAAAATATAGTTAGAATATTAGTGTTTCTCCAAATCCAAAGCAAAGAAATAGGCTTTGTTTAGGAATGTTTAAACTATAGTATAATCGTAGGTAGCCTATAATAATAAACAAATATTCACAGTAAGTTATTTAGTATTGGTACCATAATTTTGTTTCTCCTAAAATTTGGAGATAGCCCATACAGTTTAAAGTTACCAATGTTGTTTTAAATGTGAGATGTGTTACTCAATTCAGTTGAATGATATCTAAGATTTGATGTGCTCAAGCCATTTTTTATCTTACAATCTAAGATTAAATAAAAAGAGTTTGCATAAATATTAAGCTACATTTAAACTACCAATTAGAATATTAACTAGGCACATTGTGTGTTCAGAGCTGAAACTACCACTGCCAAAACGCACACTTGAGAATCAGGAGTCGCTGTTGACTTGGTTGGAGAACCATGATGCCGAGGTTCGCGGTGTTGGCATCACTGGCTTCCCCGATCATGGTCTCGGGTTGGTAGCACTTCGGGATGTCGCGGAAGGTGAAGTTATAGTGGCTGTCCCACGCAAACTGATGATCACGGCGGAGACTGTTCAAACATCTAAACTAGGTTGGTTCAGGTCCAGTGTGGATAGTTGTACACAAATATTGAAGTAATTTTTGTTTACGTGGAATGTTATATGCAGTGTTTATTTAGCAGTGTAATTAATTAGCTTAGGATATTGTATAATTGTAATGTTCAGCCGAATCACACTGTGCTGGAAAACTTGTGAATTTGTCCATTTCACCGAACACGGCAGGAGGTGTGCGTAACAGTTTTTTTATCTTCGATAAAATTAAAGATGTTTTAATAATTATAATTCAAAAAGTACCAAACTCAGTAAAAATTTGAGAATCTGGACACTTTGAATTATTGTATTATTTCTAGTACATCGTAGTACCCGGTGTACCATCGTTGTTCCCTAATTATTATTTATCTGAATTTAAAATACCCGTACAACTTCTCCTCCAAATCCAGTGCTCTGATACCTTTGACAATTTTAATTCAAATTTTACTATACTGGCACAGTACAAACTGATCGTTTGGGATTTAGCTTAAAATAAATACACCTGTTCGTTTTGATAACAATTGTAGTGTATTAAACTAAATTAAAACTAAAATCATAACTTCTCCTTATCATTCTTCAGACCTTTAAGAACTAATGTACAAAACATGACTTAGACTGAGCTTTTTGCAATTTAAATTTCCCCATGATTCTAATATTTATATTTAATTAAGAATTAGGATTTTAAAAGGATTCCGTGTAACGTTGGTTCACATTTTCGTCAGTATCTCGTTAGCCCCATTAAAAAAATAACACAGTCTTCGCTAAAGAGTTATTATATTTTAAATTTGATTTTACATAAACCTAAAAACTTTACTTTTGCCCAGCTAAAATGATTTTAATACTTTCATACAATATTTCAATACCAAAGAATGCCATGTCCTAGTTCTTAATTTGCGGAAATATATAATGAACAAACCTTTGTTAACTGTAAACATGAGTTTTCCGCTGATTTCCTGAAATTGACATTTAATACTAAATATGGTGTTGACGGTACCTTCAAGTGAAGGGTAGTAGCATGTTAACCAGGACTCGTGGGAAGATCTCGGACACGACCAGGGGTCCTTGAAGCTGCCAAACGAATGGCGATCGGCTGATCACATCCGCAGTGGAAGAGTTGACCCCCCTCCCTTAGCTACTTATTCTACCATTATGCATTTCCTGATTTTCTTTGCTTGATTTTGCTTATCTTGATACTGATTTCTACTTGTTTCAACTATCTGGTTACCTCACAAAATTATTTAATGACCATTCGTGGTTTTTGTATACTCTTACTTTAAAATTTAATAAACGATTAGAAAATTAATTCAAATACAGTGGAGTCTCACAAACTCGACACAATGTGGACTAAGACCCTGTCGAGTTTGTGGAATGTCGAGTTATCCAGAATTACATTGGGAGGGGAGAAAAATGCATTATTTAGCTGTAAATTGTATACTGTATTAGATTTTATTTAAACACATTATAGTATAAATGTATAATGATACTGTATTACAAACTTAAGAAAAATATAAAAATTAGATAAATACTTAAAAATTGAGAATTAATAACTAATTGTCCTCGTTTCCAAAATATATAGTCTTGTATACATGTACTGTATAGTAAATGAGGTGTCGAGTTTCCCAGAGTGTCGAGTTATCGGGAGTCGAGTTTGTGAGACTCTACTGTAATCCAAATATGGTACACCTGGGGGTGGGGTTGGGTCCCCCATTGAAGTTTGAAAATCTATAGCCATACTCCATGGAAATTGGGTTTGTAAAGTCAAAACTAAAATTATTTTTCTTTATATTTATTACTCATACAGTTAAAAAATTATAAATCATAACAACTACATGTTCCTTAATACCTACTTAACCCTTTGAGTGCTAAGCTTCTAAAAGGAGTAGTGGAATCTGTGATGTTTTATTTATTTTTAAATGTCTTGAACGCCTGAACAGTTAAAATTAATAAAATCGTGCTTCTGCTGACACACACAGTAAAGGATAGGTAAAAAGTTTCAAAACACCTGATCAGATGTGCAACTCACAAAGAATCTACCAATCCCGCTTGGGCCCAAGCCGTCCACTGTTTGCTTAAGGTCCGCCCTCCCCTTCAACTCTGCCACAGACAGGTGAACTCTCCATGAGTTGCACATAAAAACCACCGACTATGACGGGATTCGAACCCTCGATCCAAGTGTTACTCCCGGCCAAGAAGGTAACGCCTTAGACTGCACAGCCACTAGCAGCTGTAGCGGACCAGGTGGTATTAGAGCCTAGGCGCTAGATGAGGTACAGTCAACTCCCGATTATCCGGGAGCGGGTTAATCGGGTTGCGGTTTAACCGGGGTTAAGAAAGGTTTATTTTTATTCATCCCCTTCTGAACATAAATAGAGCAATAATAACAATTTATTTGCTAAATTATCTCCAGAATTGCATTTAATCTACTTTGTTTATCAGAATAAATACTATACAAACAATTTAGTAAACACAACATAATCTGAGAGTGTGATCTCACTAATGAGCCGTGGGCGCGTGATGGGGACCGATGACCTTGACACTGCTCTAGGCAGTGCGACAGACGGACAGACGGTCGGACGCGGACGTCTAAAAATAGAAACATTTCAAAACAATCACCCGTCTAAAAATAGAAACATTTCAAAACAATCACCCTTCCCGCCGCTGATCACCCTCAGCGATGGTCGACGGACGAACAGTCGGACGCAGACGTCTAAAAATAGAAACATCTCAAAACAATCATCCTTCCCGCCGATGTTCACCCTCATGGGGTTTTTCCCCCAGTGCGGAATTAATTAGCATACTGTTCGGTGTAGTTTAAGAGAGTTCGGTGTTTAGAGAGTTTTAACCTATTAAATCTTATTTGGCGTATTGGATAATATTTACTACTATCAACCATTGCTAGTATTAACGATTATTATCTTGATTGCTTGAAGATGTTATAACAATATAAAGATTTTCAAAAGTATTTAATATACATAAATATATCTTAAATTACATTAAAACCCAATATTGTAGTATACAAATATTGATAAACCTTTATTATATTCATAATATTCAATTTATTGAATCCCTTTGTTTTAACTGTGGTTTTGGGTTATCCGTGACCCTCCAACCGGTCATTACCCCGGGTAATCGTGAGTTGACTGTAGTTCAGTTTGTTTCTACCAGGTTCACCATGAATGATACCAGGTTTGAGATGAATGATTGCGTACTTTCAATTAGTAGAGTAGAAACCATCTTCAGTTTTGAAAAGTGGCGCAAATTGCGGTTTATGATAACTGTACAGCGCTCGACTAATACAGAAAAAATATATATATGCCGGTATTGGAGTCTATTCCGAATTGATGAATTCAGTGCTAGCAATCTCGATCACAATAAAAAATGGTAAATTGTAGCGTAATATATCAAACATGAAAATTGTCACATAGCAAAATTGTCGTAATGAGAAAAGTCGAGAATATCTGATTTCCAAAATTACTGGATTTATTGGAGTCTATTGCAGCTCTGAACAACTGCAGACGTAGCGGTGGGAAGTTGTGCAGTTCCTGGGCACGAAGAGGGCCTCACAGCTTGGTGGGAATAAGGGCCTCACTGCTAGGGGGTAGAAGGCGCCTTCTATCGGGAGTCGATGCGGAGCAGTCAGATGTGTATAATGAGATGAAGCTGAGTGACGTATGTTGTCGTAATCATTTGTAGAAATTAACAAAAAAAGGGCTCTTCTGCCTCATGATTAAAAACACAATATCTTGTATGTTTGACAAAAATAAAATTAAAAAGTAAAACACTTGGCATTTTCTTCCTTGCCAGATAATAAAGCAAAACAATCAATTTTAATTCAATATTTACAATAAAAAGAAATGTTATGGGCTTTAAACTTAAAAGGCTTGATGTGCCTGCTTGAATAGACTTGAAATTACTTGAAAGTTGCAAATAGAACTATTGTAAAGGTTATATTTAAATTGAAAGAAGATTGAAAGTTAATTGAGTTGAGAAACTGAAATTGAATTCTTCAGATGAACACTGGAGCACACACGAGCGTATAGAGAATTGTAATTTAATACTGGTAAAAAGAAAACCACGTGAAAATGCGTAAGAATGAGCAACCGCGAGACACGGGAGTCACCGCCGGTAGACCAGACGCGGAACTGAATTTTGTTCGTTACAAGATCATAGCGTCCCTTCCCGCTCTCTTGAATATTTAAAAAACTGACCAATCAGCGAAGGGCGCACTATCGCAAAAATATTTGAGTGAGTGTCTAAGGAAACTGTTCGTCTGACATGTAGAATACTGCCCATACCGGCCCCCGTGAAACGCACAGCGATTCGTAATAAAAAGGTGTGAAAATTAGTCTCCAGCAAAAAAACAAAACAAAAAGAAACTTCTTATGAAGAGAGAAAATGTTTTTGAACTCTTCACTTAGGCAGAGGGGACACCTTCACAACAGGTCGAGTGAACACTCCGCTGCTGGTCCTTATAGTGACGACTCTGGTCACACAATCTGTACCAGGGTGAGTAGCAATTATTCTTCCGAGCGGCCATGACTGAGGAGGTGAGTTGCCATGGAGTAAGACAAGATCATTTATTTTAAGATTCGGTTGATGAATCACCCATTTAGCCTTTTGTTGTAAAGTATGGAGATACTCAGTTTTCCAGCGTCTCCAAAGCTGCTGAGTAATGGCCTGCACTGCTTGCCACCTTTTGAGGCGATTTAAAGGCACTTCCTCGTAATTTAACTCTGGAAGAGCAACCAGTGGTCTGCCAATTAAAAAATGACCTGGTGTCAAAACATTTATCTCCGATGGGTCGGTAGATAAGGGGCAAAGCGGCCTTGAGTTCAGTATCGCTTCGATACGTGCGCACAATGTTTGAAATTCTTCCTGTGTTAGTATTCGATCACCTACAACCCTTTTAAGATGTGTCTTAATACTTTTCACGCCACTCTCCCAAATACCGCCTTGATGTGGAGCTGAAGGAGGGATGATATGAAATTTTATGGAGTATTCTACAGAGAGATCTTGTAGCTTGCTTTTCGTAACTTCAGACTGAAGTAATGTCTTCATGACCTTATTGAAATAATTTGAAGCCCCCACAAAGTTTGTTGCATTGTCAAGATATAGGTCAGTGGGTACGCCTCTTCTAGAGATAAAACGTGTGAGCGCAGCAATAAACGTGTCTGAGGTAAGGTCTGATACAACCTCAATATGTATTGCTTTCGTGGCGAAGCACACAAATAAACATATGTAGCATTTTACAATGTTAGCTCTTCTTAAGGTGTGAATTTTCACGTGAAATGGTCCCGCATAGTCTAAACCTGAAGTCTTGAAACAAGATGATGGATTGACACGGGCTTGAGGTAGGTTTCCCATAACTGGATATACGGTCCTCGGCTTAAAGCTGAAGCAAGTTATACATTTGTGAACACGAGATCGGATTAAGCTTCTAGCTGACAATATCCAGAAGGTTTGAGCAATGAGTGATTGCAGAAGCTGAGGTCCCGCAAGAAGGTATTTCAAATGATAATAATCCACTATTATTGAAGAAATTAAATGAGATTTAGGAAGCAAAATCGGGTGTTTAGCGTTCATACTAATATCGGCGTTTTTAAGCCTACCGCCAACTCTTATCAAACCACATTCATCCATAAAAGGCGAGAGATTCTTCAGCTTGCTTGGGAATATTTTGTTTTTCTTCAAACTGTCATATTCGGTGCTAAATTCGTGTTGTTGAACTACTCTACATATAGTGTTTACAGCCTTTTGAAGCTCATCTGAAGACAGGTTTCCTGTCAGTTTGGATGTCACATTGCGTGAATTATGTATGAAGCGTTGAATAAATGTGACTACGCGCTGAAGTTTGCTCCATGAAGAGAATTTGGACAAAAAATCATATTCATAGTGTGAAGAAGACACAAGAGTACTGTCATGTGTTAATTTAAGCTCAGGGATATCAGAAATACTGATTTCTTTATTTATCATCTTTGGCCACTTATCTGAGCCAGATAAGAGCCATTGCGGACCAGACCACCAGAGCGAGTGGGTAACAATATCCTGCGGAAATATGCCGCGAGAGGCACAATCTGCCGGATTCTGCTGTGAAGGTACGTGCGACCATGCTGTAACTGGGAGCCATTCTTGTATTTGCGCTACCCTGTTAGCGACGTACGTTTTTAACTTAAAAGGTTGAGTGCGAATCCAGTTCAATGTAACAGTGGAATCCGTCCAGGCATGGATAGAATCGATAGGCATTTTTTGTTTCGAGATAAGATTATTAGAGCAAAAAAGCATTAGCTGTGCTAGTAAGTGTGCGCCGCACAACTCCAGTCTCGGAAGAGATATGCGCTTAAGAGGCGCTACTCTGGTTTTAGCCATAATAAGTGTTACATGAGTATTACTATAGAAATCAGTAACACGTAAATAAACACACGCAGAGAACGCTTGTTCACTGGAATCGCAAAATCCGTGCAATTGTATATTATTTGAGTCAGAAGTTTTGAAATGGCGTGGCAACAATATATTTTCTAGCGAAGATAACTGTTCAGTAAATAACTTCCATTGTTGCGATAAGTCAGAAGGGAGGGGGGAGTCCCATTCCAGGCCTCTTGTCCACAATGTTTGGATAAATATCTTAGCCCATATCACGACTGGCGATAAGAAACCGCACGGATCAAATATTTTGGCGATGTCAGATAACACTATTCTTTTAGTGTATATTTCAGACTGAGAAATATTTATTTTGTAAGTAAAACAATCAGAGCTTGAAATCCACTGTATTCCCAATATACTAATTAATGGTTGTTCTGGGGTGCGAAAAACTACAGGTTGTCCATGAAACTCCTTCGGAATATCTTTGAATAAGAATAAGAATATCTTTATTGTTATAAATAACATTCTTTTACAGCTAGCAAGGCCAGCACAGAACATATAATATTGTCAAATTTCTAATACTAAACTCTAACAATAAGTAAATTATTACAACATTTTCCAAATAACAATGAACTCTAGCAAATAAAATTCATTCACCCCCCCAAAAATTCATCCACTGAGTAGTATATGTTTTGTAGAAGCAATTTTTTTAATTCAGTTCTAAATCTATTTTCATTTATTATACTCTTTAAGTTGCCTGGTAATTTATTAAACAACTTCCTCCCCATGTACTGAGGAGTTTTTTGAAATAGTTTCAAACGGTGTCTTGGGTACTGGAAATCATTGCAAAATCTAGTATTGTAATTATGTACATGTTGTGTTTCTTTTAAGTTCTGAAGATTATTTTTAACAAAAATTAGACACCTGTAAATATATAATGAGGGTACTGTCATAATGCTGAATTCTTTAAAAAAAGGTTTACAAGATTTCCTTTTTGATGAGAATGTCATAATTCTGATGTACTTTTTTTGCATTTTAAAAACTAATTTTTAGTGACTTGAGATTCCCCAAAATTCAATCCCGTAACTTATGATTGGAAAGAAAAGCCCATACAATCAGCAATAATACAACATCAGCTTTGTCTGAGTCTCAACAACTTCTCGTAAAATAATCATTTGAAAACAGATTGAATTTAGTTTTTTAATTAATTTACTAATATTGGCCTTCCAGTTTAATTGATAATCAACCTCCACTCCTAAAAAGTTAACTGAGTTATTTACTGAGAAAGAGTTGCCTAGAAAAGAAATATTTTGTTCAAAGGTTTCTCTGCTTTGAGCAGTTTGAAATTTAACAATTTGCGTCTTGGAATTGTTAAGCAACAAACCATTTGCTGAAAACCAATTTTGAAGCTCTGCTATAGCATGTTGAAAAATAATTTTAATATCCTGATTTGAGTTTGCCTTCAAAATTGCTGAAGTGTCATCCGCATAAAGAACCAATTTTGGAGATACACTAAGAGGCAAATCATTTATATATAGCAAAAAAATTAGAGGTCCCAATATTGAACCCTGAGGCACACCATACTTTAATTCATGCCAATTTGAAATACATTTAATATTATTTTTCAAAACAATGGTTCTTTGATAGCGGTTTGATAGATAAGATTTCACCCAAGACACCGCTGAATCACTAAAATTGTAATATTTAAGTTTCTCACAAAGGATATCATGCTGAACACAATCGAACGCCTTGGTCAGATCACAGAAAACACCCAACGTACTCTGTGATCTATCCAAGGCAGATGCAACCTGGGCTAAAAACTTAGCTATGGCAAAAGTTGTATTATTTGCTGATCGGAAACCAAATTGATCTTTCACAAACAAATTATTACATTCCAAAAAATTTGTAATTTGGTTAGATGCAATTTTTTCAAAAACTTTTGAAAAACATGGCAATAATGAATGATATGGGACGATAGTTGTCCAAAACATTCCTCGCTCCTTTTTTATACAGAGGCTTGACTTCAGCATATTTTAATTTTGAAGGGAATTTATTACATCCAAAAGATTTATTTATAATACAACTGAGTGGCCTACATATTGAATCACTGGTCATTTTCATTATATTCTGAGGGATTTCATCCCAACCTGCACACTTTTTATTTTTTAAAGAATTTATTGTTTGTGCCACTTCCTTAGGTGAGATAAACGAGAAAGTGAACTCTTGGTGGCCTTGGTAAAAATTGAATTGCTTGAAATTTTGAAGGAACTATATTAAGTATTTTTGGAATATTAGAAAACCTTTGATTAAATAAATCTGAAATTTTGTTTCCATCTGCAATCTGTTTATCTTCTACTAAAAAGTCAGGGAAATTTTGAAAATGCTTCTCCACCCCAAGTTCTTTACTCACTATTGACCAGGCTGCTTTAGTTTTATTGTCAGCTTTCTTTATTATATAATTATTTTCTAACTTTTTAGCTTTTTTACATACTGCTTTAAAAATCTTCTTATATACTTTAACATATAAAATGAAATGTAAATCTGTTGATTTCTTAGCCATTCTACAGAGTACTCTCTTTTTTACATTGGATATTTTAATTCCATTTGTAACCCAACTCTTTTTCTTCTTACTTGAACAATTTGAGTAAAATTTTAACGGAAAACAGTTTTCAACAATATTTTTATAACAGCTAAAAAATTAGTCATAATTGTAATCTATGTTATAATTAGGTTTCACATTCCATACAATATTACTTACAGTATGTACAAAAAGACTCACATTCCTTTTTGAGAATAATCTACTTTTTACACGAACATTTGACTTTTCTTTACCAACCTCTTTATTCTTAACAGAAATAAAAAGTGACCTATGGTCAGACAAACCCAATTCTAAATTCATTTTTGAAAGGTGACATCCAGTTCGAAATTGATTAGTAATTACATTATCAATGCATGTCTTTGTGGTTAGCGTGATTCTTGTTGGGGATGTAAAATTAACTGATAGACCATTCATTTGTAGTAAATTCAAAAATATTTCCTTCTGGTTTGGAGATTTACAAGTTTCCAAAATGTCAACATTAAAATCACCTGCTAAAAATACATTTTTTGTCTGAATTTCTTTTTTTATTAAGATTAAAAATGATTCGAATTTATCAATAAATTTATCAAAATTTCTGTCACATGGTGTTCTATAAATTGAAGCTACAAAAATATGTTTAGTCGATATTTCAATACAAGAGGCTTCAAAAGTTCCATCCTCATTGTAAATATATAAATCTTGCCTTTCTATAAAGTTTAAATTACTTTTTATTATTATACATGAACCACCATGAATTGAAGTATTCCTACAGTATTTGAGGAGTTCGTCGTGATTGGCCGTCCACTTTCGTAGATGAAATCCGCCCTTTTTGAGAAGAGATTTTACATCATTTTGAAGAGATAAAGCACTTTCTATTGTATCAGCGCCTCGGGCCACGTCATCGACATAAATGTGATTTCTTAAAACCTGAGAGGCGGCAGGGAAACTAACTTCTTCGTTGCGAGTTAACTGCAATATAACCCTGTTAGCCAAATATGGACTACAAGCCATGCCATAAGTGACAGTATTTAACTGATAAACAGAGAGTTTCTTTTGTGGATCATCCCTCCAATAAATGAATTGATAATTACGGTCTTCCTTATCACGTTCGATTGAGCGAAACATCTGTTTAACATCTGTGGTGAACACATATTTATAACGCCTAAAATTCGTTATGATTGTAGTGATGTCGTTGTGTAGCTTTGGGCCTACATGGAGAATATCATTTAATGATAAGTCATTTGTTGTTTTTGAGCTTGCATCAAAAACCACTCTTAAACGAGTGCTTGAACTAGATGATTTGATCACACCGTGGTGCGGTAAAAAATAATGCGGCTTGTCAGGGGTAGTGTCTATGAACAATGACATATGACCTGTACTCTCATAATCGCTCATAAACTCAGTGTACAACTGTTTAAACTCTGGCTGAGTATTGAGTTTACGCTCAAGTGAGAAAAAACGCCTTTTTGCAATTAAAAACGAGTCCCCCAATTTTTCGGGGTTTTCTTTAAAAGGGAGTTTGACTGTAAACTTTCCCGTTTCTGAACTACGACTGTAACTTTCAGAAAAATGTTGCTCACATTTAATATCATCCTCGGTGAGTTTAGAAGGTTCAGGAGGCTGTTCCAAGGTCCAGAAGTTAGAAATCAGTTTACTCAAATTGTCCTCTTGTAGGCAATGAAGTATAGTGTGATTGACAGCTAGCGTATTTTCAAGGTCACTAGTGACCGGAGTTTTACCCATAACAACAAAGCCAAATACGGTGTCTAGAGCATAAGGCATGTTTTCACCTAAACTATATTTGTTGGGCTTTATAATCTGCATGAAAAGATCGGCCCCTATAAGCATCTGTATGGGACCCTTTCTGTTGAAGTTAGGGTCGGCAAGTTTGAAATTAGATAAACTCTTAACTACATTGCCATTAATGTGAGCTGAAGGCATATCTGAGGTTATCTTACTCAAAACTAATACTGGATGATTGTTAGAAATCTTTGTGTTATCGAGCGTGCATATATCTACATTAGTTATAATACCTTTAGTATTTACAGGAGTAGCAGAAATACCATTAACTTGACTAGACTGTTTTGAGTGCCTAAGTTTAAGTTGTAATTTATTTACAACATCTGTGTTGATAAAAGTGCACGTAGATGCACTGTCAACGAGTGCTCTGACAACAATAGTATTGCCCTCGAAAGAATTCAGTTTCACGAGAGTTGTGCCCAAAAGTGTAGTAAACAACTCATTGTTGCCATTGACTGTAAAGGAGGATTGGAGACTTTGTGTTTCATTGTTGCTATCAGCTGACTGCTGCGCGGGATGAGGGGGGAGGCCGGAACTGGGTTTATTCATTTTACGAATACCGTCCGCTACCTTATCTTTGCAGATTGCTACAGTTTGTTTACTGTTCGAGTGAAGTGTATTAGAGGACTTTGTTGCATTAAAATGTAAAAGCGTGTGATGTCTCTTATTACAAGTTTTGCAAGTACTCATACTGCCGCAATCACTAAATTTATGTGTTCCTAAACAATTAACACATAAGTTATTAGCCTTTACAAAATTAAATCTCTCAGAAGGATTAATCTTAGCAAACTCGTGGCAAGCGTAAATCATATGACTATGGTTGCAAAATGAACACAATAGGTGACTATTTGTGTTCTGAGTGGTAAGGGACACATTTTTAATGCGGGAAACCCCAGGTTTCGGTTTTGCATTGTTGGGGTTTTGTACAGTATGCCGTACATTTTGTGATTGTATTAAATGAGCATTTTCCATATAAGCACACTCATTTTCGAGAAATTCAATAAACTCTGTGGGCGTGGGAAGATCCTGTGAATTGCCACGCTTAGTCTCAAAACGAGTTCGTAAATCTACGTAGTAATAAAGTCATGAGAACTGGATTATCTTGATGTATGTTTACGTTGAGACTAGATAAGGCAGAGCTGTGCTTATTAAACTGAGAAATAAAATACCTTAACTGCTTAGCACCCGTGATACTACAATTTGGTATATCAATCAGGTGATTTATGTGAAGAGACTTCAAAATTCTGGGATTGTGATAACGTTTTAAGAGCGTATCGTAAGCAATATCATAGTTGTCATTAGTAAGAGGAAGAGCCTTAATTAAATTGAAAGGCTCATTTGAAAGGCATGAAAGCAGGTACTGGAATTTTTCAATGTTAGTGAGTGATTTGTTTTTGTGTACTGTCACTTCAAAAACATTATGAAAAGCTATCCATTGAGAAATGTCACCGCTAAATGTTTTAAGCTGTATCTTGGGAAGCCTCACATTGGAATGATTCTGGTTTTGCGTACTTACAGTAATGTTATGTTCGCTAAAACTTTCCTCGTTACTGGTAGGAAGCAAAGGTCTCAAAATAGTCAGAATATCAACAAACAGATCGCCCAAAGTTGAGTCTATGGTTGAAAGTTTGGCTTCTTCCGTATCAGCAACAGAACTAGGAGTATTTAATAAAGTGTCCCGTATACTATTATATTCCTTTTGTTTCTCCGAAGTATCTGTATTTAAAGAAATAGATCTTTGTTTATGTTTATCTTCAACTTCAATTATTTCCGATAATGTAGTGGCATGTTCCAATAGTCTTTCAAGTCTCTTTTGAATTAATGTAGACTGACGTTTAAATGTTATAATCTTCATGATGAGACTTTGTCATAAAACAGATATGTATTAGCTGATGTAATTTAAACACTGTATAATTGCAACTCAAAATTCAAATGTTTAATTGAAAATTTATTTAAGTAAACAATTTTACTTACTGAAAGGAGAAAAATATGTATATTTGAATTAATTTGCACAAATCCTCATTGGAAAATCAGGTCTTCAGTTTGGTTGACTTGTAAAGTTTGTCAAAAAAGGTTTCAATAAAAAATGGTTTTATACACTTTCTAAAATGCTCAAAGTTTACATTTTAACACCAAATCAACACTGGAATATTCACAATCCGGCTCGAAGGACCAAGATGAATGATAATTGCGTATTTTCAATTAGTAGAGTAGAAACCATCTTCAGTTTTGAAAAGTGGCGCAAATTGCGGTTCATGATAACTGTACAGCGCTCGACTAATACAGAAAAAAATATATATATGCCGGTATTGGAGTCTATTCCGAATTGATGAATTCAGTGCTAGCAATCTCGATCACAATAAAAAATGGTAAATTGTAGCGTAATATATCAAACATGAAAATGTCACATAGCAAAATTGTCATAATGAGAAAAGTCGAGAATACCTGATTTCCAAAATTACTGGATTTATTGGAGTCTATTGCAGCTCTGAACAACTGCAGACGTAGCGGTGGGAAGTTGCGCAGTTCCTGGGCACGAAGAGCCTCACAGCTTGGTGGGAATAAGGGCCTCACTGCTAGGGGGTAGAAGGCGCCTTCTATCGGGAGTCGATGCGGAGCAGTCAGATGTGTATAATGAGATGAAGCTGAGTGACGTATGTTGTCGTAATCATTTGTAGAAATTAACAAAAAAAGGGCTCTTCTGCCTCATGATTAAAAACACAATATCTTGTATGTTTGACAAAAATAAAATTAAAAAGTAAAACACTTGGCATTTTCTTCCTTGCCAGATAATAAAGCAAAATAATCAATTTTAATTCAATGTTTACAATAAAAAGAAATGTTATGGGCTTTAAACTTAAAAGGCTTGATGTGCCTGCTTGAATAGACTTGAAATTACTTGAAAGTTGCAAATAGAACTATTGTAAAGGTTATATTTAAATTGAAAGAAGATTGAAAGTTAATTGAGTTGAGAAACTGAAATTGAATTCTTCAGATGAACACTGGAGCACACACGAGCGTATAGAGAATTGTAATTTAATACTGGTAAAAAGAAAACCACGTGAAAATGCGTAAGAATGAGCAACCGCGAGACACGGGAGTCACCGCCGGTAGACCAGACGCGGAACTGAATTTTGTTCGTTACAAGATCATAGCGTCCCTTCCCGCTCTCTTGAATATTTAAAAACTGACCAATCAGCGAAGGGCGCACTATCGCAAAAATATTTGAGTGAGTGTCTAAGGAAACTGTTCGTCTGACATGTAGAATACTGTCCATACCGGCCCCCGTGAAACGCACAGCGATTCGTAATAAAAAGGTGTGAAAATTAGTCTCCAGCAGAAAAAACAAAACAAAAAGAAACTTCTTATGAAGAGAGAAAATGTTTTTGAACTCTTCACTTAGGCAGAGGGGACACCTTCACAACAGGTCGAGTGAACACTCCGCTGCTGGTCCTTATAGTGACGACTCTGGTCACACAATCTGTACCAGGGTGAGTAGCAATTATTCTTCGAGCGGCCATGACTGAGGAGGTGAGTTGCCATGGAGTAAGACAAGATCATTTATTTTAAGATTCGGTTGATGAATCACCCATTTAGCCTTTTGTTGTAAAGTATGGAGATACTCAGTTTTCCAGCGTCTCCAAAGCTGCTGAGTAATGGCCTGCACTGCTTGCCACCTTTTGAGGCGATTTAAAGGCACTTCCTCGTAATTTAACTCTGGAAGAGCAACCAGTGGTCTGCCAATTAAAAAATGACCTGGTGTCAAAACACTTATCTCCGATGGGTCGGTAGATAAGGGGCAAAGCGGCCTTGAGTTCAGTATCGCTTCGATACGTGCGCACAATGTTTGAAATTCTTCCTGTGTTAGTATTCGATCACCTACAACCCTTTTAAGATGTGTCTTAATACTTTTCATGCCACTCTCCCAAATACCGCCTTGATGTGGAGCTGAAGGAGGGATGATATGAAATTTTATGGAGTATTCTACAGAGAGATCTTGTAGCTTGCTTTTCGTAACTTCAGACTGAAGTAATGTCTTCATGACCTTATTGAAATAATTTGAAGCCCCCACAAAGTTTGTTGCATTGTCAAGATATAGGTCAGTGGGTACGCCTCTTCTAGAGATAAAACGTGTGAGCGCAGCAATAAACGTGTCTGAGGTAAGGTCTGATACAACCTCAATATGTATTGCTTTCGTGGCGAAGCACACAAATAAACATATGTAGCATTTTACAATGTTAGCTCTTCTTAAGGTGTGAATTTTCACGTGAAATGGTCCCGCATAGTCTAAACCTGAAGTCTTGAAACAAGATGATGGATTGACACGGGCTTGAGGTAGGTTTCCCATAACTGGATATACGGTCCTCGGCTTAAAGCTGAAGCAAGTTATACATTTGTGAACACGAGATCGGATTAAGCTTCTAGCTGACAATATCCAGAAGGTTTGAGCAATGAGTGATTGCAGAAGCTGAGGTCCCGCAAGAAGGTATTTCAAATGATAATAATCCACTATTATTGAAGAAATTAAATGAGATTTAGGCAGCAAAATCGGGTGTTTAACGTTCATACTAATATCGGCGTTTTTAAGCCTACCGCCAACTCTTATCAAACCACATTCATCCATAAAAGGCGAGAGATTCTTCAGCTTGCTTGGGAATATTTTGTTTTTCTTCAAACTGTCATATTCGGTGCTAAATTCGTGTTGTTGAACTACTCTACATATAGTGTTTACAGCCTTTTGAAGCTCATCTGAAGACAGGTTTCCTGTCAGTTTGGATGTCACATTGCGTGAATTATGTATGAAGCGTTGAATAAATGCGACTACGCGCTGAAGTTTGCTCCATGAAGAGAATTTGGACAAAAAATCATATTCATAGTGTGAAGAAGACACAAGAGTACTGTCATGTGTTAATTTAAGCTCAGGGATATCAGAAATACTGATTTCTTTATTTATCATCTTTGGCCACTTATCTGAGCCAGATAAGAGCCATTGCGGACCAGACCACCAGAGCGAGTGGGTAACAATATCCTGCGGAAATATGCCGCGAGAGGCACAATCTGCCGGATTCTGCTGTGAAGGTACGTGCGACCATGCTGTAACTGGGAGCCATTCTTGTATTTGCGCTACCCTGTTAGCGACGTACGTTTTTAACTTAAAAGGTTGGGTGCGAATCCAGTTCAATGTAACAGTGGAATCCGTCCAGGCATGGATAGAATCGATAGGCATTTTTTGTTTCGAGATAAGATTATTAGAGCAAAAAAGCATTAGCTGTGCTAGTAAGTGTGCGCCGCACAACTCCAGTCTCGGAAGAGATATGCGCTTAAGAGGCGCTACTCTGGTTTTAGCCATAATAAGTGTTACATGAGTATTACTATAGAAATCAGTAACACGTAAATAAACACACGCAGAGAACGCTTGTTCACTGGAATCGCAAAATCCGTGCAATTGTATATTATTTGAGTCAGAAGTTTTGAAATGGCGTGGCAACAATATATTTTCTAGCGAAGATAACTGTTCAGTAAATAACTTCCATTGTTGCGATAAGTCAGAAGGGAGGGGGGAGTCCCATTCCAGGCCTCTTGTCCACAATGTTTGGATAAATATCTTAGCCCATATCACGACTGGCGATAAGAAACCGCACGGATCAAATATTTTGGCGATGTCAGATAACACTATTCTTTTAGTGTATATTTCAGACTGAGAAATATTTATTTTGTAAGTAATACAATCAGAGCTTGAAATCCACTGTAATCCCAATATACTAATTAATGGTTGTTCTGGGGTGCGAAAAACTACAGGTTGTCCATGAAACTCCTTCGGAATATCTTTGAATAAGAATAAGAATATCTTTATTGTTATAAATAACATTCTTTTACAGCTAGCAAGGCCAGCACAGAACATATAACATTGTCAAATTTCTAATACTAAACTCTAACAATAAGTAAATTATTACAACATTTTCCAAATAACAATGAACTCTAGCAAATAAAATTCATTCACCCCCCCAAAAATTCATCCACTGAGTAGTATATGTTTTGTAGAAGCAATTTTTTTTAATTCAGTTCTAAATCTATTTTCATTTATTATACTCTTTAAGTTGCCTGGTAATTTATTAAACAACTTCCTCCCCATGTACTGAGGAGTTTTTTGAAATAGTTTCAAACGGTGTCTTGGGTACTGGAAATCATTGCAAAATCTAGTATTATAATTATGTACATGTTGTGTTTCTTTTAAGTTCTGAAGATTATTTTTAACAAAAATTAGACACCTGTAAATATATAATGAGGGTACTGTCATAATGCTGAATTCTTTAAAAAAAGGTTTACAAGATTTCCTTTTTGATGAGAATGTCATAATTCTGATGTACTTTTTTTGCATTTTAAAAACTAATTTTTAGTGACTTGAGATTCCCCAAAATTCAATCCCGTAACTTATGATTGGAAAGAAAAGCCCATACAATCAGCAATAATACAACATCAGCTTTGTCTGGGTCTCAACAACTTCTCGTAAAATAATCATTTGAAAACAGATTGAATTTAGTTTTTTAATTAATTTACTAATATTGGCCTTCCAGTTTAATTGATAATCAACCTCCACTCCTAAAAAGTTAACTGAGTTATTTACTGAGAAAGAGTCGCCTAGAAAAGAAATATTTTGTTCAAAGGTTTCTCTGCTTTGAGCAGTTTGAAATTTAACAATTTGCGTCTTGGAATTGTTAAGCAACAAACCATTTGCTGAAAACCAATTTTGAAGCTCTGCTATAGCATGTTGAAAAATAATTTTAATATCCTGATTTGAGTTTGCCTTCAAAATTGCTGAAGTGTCATCCGCATAAAGAACCAATTTTGGAGATACACTAAGAGGCAAATCATTTATATATAGCAAAAAAATTAGAGGTCCCAATATTGAACCCTGAGGCACACCATACTTTAATTCATGCCAATTTGAAATACATTTAATATTATTTTTCAAAACAATGGTTCTTTGATAGCGGTTTGATAGATAAGATTTCACCCAAGACACCGCTGAATCACTAAAATTGTAATATTTAAGTTTCTCACAAAGGATATCATGCTGAACACAATCGAACGCCTTGGTCAGATCACAGAAAACACCCAACGTACTCTGTGATCTATCCAAGGCAGATGCAACCTGGGCTAAAAACTTAGCTATGGCAAAAGTTGTATTATTTGCTGATCGGAAACCAAATTGATCTTTCACAAACAAATTATTACATTCCAAAAAATTTGTAATTTGGTTAGATGCATTTTTTTCAAAAACTGTTGAAAAACATGGCAATAATGAATGATATGGGACGATAGTTGTCCAAAACATTCCTCGCTCCTTTTTTATACAGAGGCTTGACTTCAGCATATTTTAATTTTGAAGGGAATTTATTACATCCAAAAGATTTATTTTTAATACAACTGAGTGGCCTACATATTGAATCACTGGTCATTTTCATTATATTCTGAGGGATTTCATCCCAACCTGCACACTTTTTATTTTTTAAAGAATTTATTGTTTGTGCCACTTCCTTAGGTGAGATAAACGAGAAAGTGAACTCTTGGTGGCCTTGGAAATTAACAAAAAAAGGGCTCTTCTGCCTCATGATTAAAAACACAATATCTTGTATGTTTGACAAAAATAAAATTAAAAAGTAAAACACTTGGCATTTTCTTCCTTGCCAGATAATAAAGCAAAATAATCAATTTTAATTAAATATTTACAATAAAAAGAAATGTTATGGGCTTTAAACTTAAAAGGCTTGATGTGCCTGCTTGAATAGGCTTGAAATTACTTGAAAGTTGCAAATAGAACTATTGTATAGGTTATATTTAAATTGAAAGAAGATTGAAAGTTAATTGAGTTGAGAAACTTAAATTGAATTCTTCAGATGAACACTGGAGCACACACGAGCGTATAGAGAATTGTAATTTAATACTGGTAAAAAGAAAACCACGTGAAATTGCGTAAGAATGAGCAACCGCGTGACACGGGAGTCACCGCCGGTAGACCAGACGCGGAACTGAACTTTGTTCGTTACAAGATCATAGCGTCCCTTCCCCCTCTCTTGAATATTTAAAAACTGACCAATCAGCGAAGGGCGCGCTATCGCAAAAATATTTGAGTGAGTGTCTAAGGAAACTGTTCGTCTGACATGTAGAATACTGTCCACACCACATGTCAGACTCAGACTGCAGACTGAGTGCCTAACGGTACAATCGCTTATGAAGCAGTAACAATATTTATTGGTAACAGATTCAAAAGACGATATATCGGTCCATAGCACTGAAAGGGTTAAACTAAAAAACAATGGCTTGGTTGAACAACAGAAATCTTTTATATTTATTCTCTCTCTCTGCTGTTTTGAGAGAGATATTATTCACAATACATACACCAATAAATGACGACATGTTTTCCTCGAACCGATGAAATGTACAATAAAACTGAGCAACCGTGCGACCGTGTTCACCGAATGAGAGAGGGAAAGAAAATACCCTAAATCCTCTCACCAATAGATCAGATTGACGACTGGCACTGCACTCGCACGGCGCGTCAGGTACAGTGGGTACAGTCAGCAAGAAAAGCTCAACGTTCATCGCAAAATTCTGTCGATGCGAGCAAACACGCATCAAGTAGCACAGAAACGATGAATTCTCATGCACTTTTAAAAAAATGTACTACAGTTTTTTCAAGCTTTCATGAATTGCGATGAAACTATTGATAAATTATTATCTTTGTTAGTAAAAATATTTATTTCTTTACTTTTTGCACGAAACTGGGACATTGTAGGGAATTTTCGGAAACCGACGGGACACCCTCAAAAGCGGTCTAAAATGGGACTGTCCCGGTCAAACTGGGACGTATGGCCACCCTAATTATTCCTCTTTTAATATGCTTTATATGACAGCTAGGGTTATACTCACCCCGAACCCTGGGGCAAGTGTAACCTTGGAGCAGAATACTTTGAAAAATTTTGTTGGACCATATTTTATATATATATGTATATAAATGCATATGGTTCTAAAGCCAATAAGTCCAAGTTTATGCTTAACAAATGCCAGAACTATACCTCCAATAACAAAGTGGCTATTCGTGGTCAAAGTTGAACTATGCCAAAACAGGGTTACACTTACCCCACTTCACCTACTAATTTCTTATCAATTTTGGCAGTTTAACACAAACAAAAACAGCAGTTTTTGCAGCAGCAGTAGTTCCGGTTCAGTGGCTTCTGTTTCAGCAGTTTCTGTTATCTTTTGGAATAGATAATTAATTTAAATGTGCACAAAAGCATCTAGTTCCCGTTCCCCCAAAATGTATAAAGACTCTAGACGATCAGGTTTGGCAAACAAAATTCTGATACAGTTTGGAAAGTCAGTCAGATTTTTATTAATCAGGTTGTCTTCTGATACTAGAAATACTGGAAGTACTGGAACTATACTGGATTTTTATTGTATACTGGAAATACTGGAATAATAATTGGTTGGGTAGCACAGTGGTTAGCGTGCTCGCTTCATAATCTGAAGTTCGCCAGATCGATCCTGAGCAAAATCCTGAGAAAATGTTGTGAAGGTTTCATAACGGATCCAGCTAACATTGCTCATTGGCCTATTAATTAATGTTCCTGGCTAAAGAATCAGTCGGTCTTAGTCAGTAACAAGGCTACACGAGGCATCTCACCCATTCTACACTCATCATTCATTCATATTCACCTTAAAATATGCCCAGGTTGTGTCAGCGTCTTAAAAGAGATACTAAGATACTAAGAAATACTGGGATTTTATTACAATAAAATTGGTTACTGATTCGAGAAACAAAAAAATTAAGGTTTGACAGTCAATTCCGAGTTCCAAGCGTGATTTTAATTTTTGTTTACTTTATAAATCTAAAATAAACAGCATATATTTTTTACATTATTTTTGTTGTTGGGAAAAAATGTTAATTATATCAACAGTTTATAAATTAATTATTTAATTGCCTTCTTTAGAACCGTAGTAAAATATTACCGTAATGACATTAACCCATTGTGGTAGTAACTATATTCTATTCGCAATGGCCTATCACGGGATTTAATGGATGCTGCACTCTAGTAGCAAAATCTGTAACTAATGACTGCGGGCAAATAAAATTCTCTCCACTAGGGGCGCGGACTGACTAAAACCCTAAATAACGCCGCTAGGCCACTGATCATGGTAGCTGAGTTGGCTAATTTGTGGGAGCACCTTGGCGTGGTGTTGATAGAACTTCATGGGTTTGATTCCCGTACACGACCAAAATTGACCAGTTGTGCAACTCTCAATGAGATAATCGACCTGTGGCAACATTGGTGGGAGGGCCCAAGTAAATTAAACGGTAGCAGGCTTGCTTGGAAGTTGACGGGATCGGTTAATTCTTTGTGAGTTGCACTTGGTCAACACTTATTTTGCTACTTTTTACTTATGTCTATTGTGTCTGTGCCAGTGCAACTCTTTAAACTGAAAGAAAACAATATTTTAATTAAAATATACCATTAATCCATTTAAAAACACCAATTTTCTATTCCAATTCATTGGTTTAAAAAATTACAAGTAAGGAACGCGACCAGCTCGTGAGTCTACGCCAAAGGGTTAATATTATTTCCTTCCTATTTAAATACAATGTTGTTGCATAATACAGGAATTTTGTCAAAAATTGCACTGGGAATATACTGGGATTTCAAAATCAAATGCCAGTAGACACCCTGTTAATGAAAGGTAACTTTACTGAGAAATTAAGATTGTTTCAGTCGTTTAATTAAATAAATCCTAAGGCACATTGGAATTAAATAAATGTTATTGATTAAAGGAAGTTCACAATTTTTGCTCATCAAAGTTGTATTTTCCAGGATATTTGCTTGCAAACGAGACAATGCTTAAGCACATGCCCAATGTTGCGCTGGCTCTGTTCCTGCTCTTGGAACGCTACAACATCGAGAGTCCTTCGTTCTGGGCTCCCTACTTGAACATGCTGCCCTCTGCTTACACCACTGTGTTGTACTTCACCTCCCAGGACCTTCAGGAGCTCAAAGGATCGCCTACACTAGGTATTGCGAAGCTTCCGTTACTGCTACTGACACTCATTATGGCCCTGGATCAGAATATTTTAAGTATTAAAAAAGATACGTTGTGTTAACAGATATTTAAGTCCTTTCATGAATGTTGAAACATATCACCTACATCCATAAGCGTAATTTCATTATTTTGATTAGAGGGGCAAACATAGTCGTGATCGTGATTATTGTGACTGCGCGATAATGGATTATAATAATGTATTATAATAATATGTTTTCCAAATTATTGGGGGGGCAACTGCCCCCCATGCCACCCCCGAATTATGCCTATGCCCTCATCAGGTGTTGCATACGTGATGTTTTTAAAAATTACATATTTTCACATTACTTATATGAATAAACTAGCTGTTCCCGCAGGCTTCACCCCACAAATAATCTTAATATATATAAAAACTGACAGTTGTGTGTGCGGCACTCTGTGGTTATCCCGTGGAACTACTACAAATCAAGATCAGCGGTTTGTATTTTTATCAGCTCAAACTTAAAGTGAATGTCCATAAGAATAACCCAGGATTGCAACTTTGACTCCCCATGGGGCAGAGCCCTATGGGAATTTCTTAAAACCCTTTTTAGTGAGCACCCAAGAGGAAGGTATGTTCCAAACGTCATTGCAATCCATTCTGTGGTTTTGAGATTTTGTGTTGAGTGAGTGAGTCAGTCAGTCAGTGGTATTTGGTTTTATGTATTAAGATAAGCTAGAAATTTAGGATAAAGTTAAGTAGTTTGAAATAAACAACGTTGCTTGAATCAAATCAAATCAGCCGTTACTTAACATTAACTTGTCATAAGTGCAAACTTAATAAAGAAAACATAATAAATAACTACACGTGAATTATTGCCTTACATGGGAGTGATTCGTAGATAGTAGGAAAAGAAGAAACAAAAGAAATAAAGGATTTGAAACATATGGTGCTACAGGAGGTTATTAAAAAAAGTTGTACAAATAGAATTAGCAACGAAGAGTTGCTAAGGAGAGTCGGAGAAAATAGAAGTTTGTTGAACAGAATGATAAAGATTTGAGTAATTTTCTTGGGACAAATACTCCGTCCTCATTAACTGGTAAAAAGGTTAATAGAAGAGTAGACTGAGGTACAAAATGGGAGGGGAAGGCCTCGCCTGAGCTACATGCAATAAATTAGAAGTTATACATAGGCCTACTTCGTACTTAGAGATCAAGAGGAAAGCAGAGAATCGTGAAGCGTGGAGAGCTGCAGCCAACCAAAACAAGTTTGGCAGTACAAATAGTACAATCAGTACAAACTCATGTTGAATTTTGCTGACAATAGAAATAGAGAATATTTTAACTTCTTGTTTACAGCTAAAATCTAGTATAGCCTGTCTGCACCTTATTAGAGTTGAGAATAAGCAAGTTGAGAAAGTTCCCTGTTTAGTTCCCATGTCAATGAATCTGAAGTATAGTTTCACTGAAACATTGACAGATCGCCGAGCCTACAAAACAGAGCATTGTTACCACAACATCCCTTGTAAAAGGGGTCTGCACTGTATTGGCTTTGCCAATGTTTGTACTTGACGTATATAAGTATTCATAACTGAAGAATACAGCCAGAGAAACAAATATAATAGGTATTTGTGTTTTTTTTGTTACAGAGAGTGCTCTCAAGCAGTGCAGGAATATTGCCCGACAGTATGCATATTTCTACAAGCTTTTTCAGGTAAGGGTTATAGATTTATATTTGACATTTTAAGAGTATTTTAAGAATTAAATTTGATTTAAGATTCAAACATCCTGCAAGCCTGCTAGCTTGTTGGGTGTATTGGATAAAACATTTTTAAGAATACTTGCTGACTAGTTAGATGTTTATTAACTAAATTAACATCATTTGTTTATCTGTTTTGGTTATTAATCAGCTCAAAGTAGGAATAATGCATGTTGTCTCAGAATATATGAAGACCAAGAAATTTTGTAGATTGGGCACATTTTGTTAAAAAATGTTGTTAGCTGACAGAACACAGTAATTCAAGAATATTTTAGATTTTGCTATTCATTCTGGGTCAAATGGGTCTTGAAAACATTTCCAACTAAAAAGTATTTATGACAGTCTTAAAACTTGTAATAAAACCCTCAGACGTGTTTAGAAAACCTTTTGTAAAACTATTGTAAAATGTACCCTCCAGATTGCTCACTAAACTCAGAAATATTTAGCGAAATGGCCTATACTATTGACAGTTCAATGCCCAATACAATTCTGAAAATTACAAATTACAAATCATAATTAATTAATTTTGATTCTGTGATCAAACGATCAAACCATAAAGCATTAAAGAGGTTTTGTAAAATTAAAATTACAAATAATCAGTTCCAATAAGTTACTTGTTAGTAACTATTTTCTTGAATTTGTTTAGCATCAGAAGTATTGAATATAATTATTACTGTTATGCAATTTTCATTCCAAATAACTTTGTATTTTAACGATGACCTTTATAATAAATATCAAGACTAGTTAGTTAAACAGCCTGTGATCTGTGAACTGTACACAGAATGGTTTGTCCATTATCTTAATTTTGTAGTTGTAAAGTTAATATTATTTTTCCAGAACATGACAGATCCTGCGAGTGAAATTTTGAGGGAAGTTTTCACGTATGAACAGTATCGGTAAGTTGCCTCTTTTCAGTAATTATTTTATATCTTGGGGTTTTAAAACATAATTTAAACATTTACAAAGATATTTATTTTGCAAGTTCCAAATACATAATATTGCTTATGAAGTCAAGCAACCAGATATTAACTTCCATTTAATTTCACAGTTTCATCATAAAATCATTGAAATTATCCCTTTTAGAGCCAGACAGTAAATAAATGCCCATTCCAAAATCTGCCAGGTATTTTCTCTGAAGTTTGTCGCAGATATATGCAATCCAATTTTGTAATTAAAAAAAAATGTTTAATTTAAAATATCTAAGAAATTATTCAGTTGTTATGATGCTGGATTTTGGCTCTTTTTGCATGTTTTATATTTTATGGATATCAGGTCAGCAATTCTCATACCGTAACATTCTAAAAATAATCCGGTTCTCTAGACCTAGACAGTGGAAGGATTAATTTAGTACGGGTCTCAAAAGCAATGATACAAAACTTTTTCAGTTGTTCAGATTATTAATCCTTACAAACAAAAAACACTGAAAAAATATTTACAAGAAATATATCTTCATTTATGAAAAAAGATTACACGTTTACAACATAAAATTGTAAGCAAACTTAGAACTTACCTTTTGGATGGAACTAACAAATTGGCTTCTTATTTTAATTTTAAGAATGCCTCATAGAGAAATTCCGCTAGTTTTGCTATTATATGTTTATAAGTTAAGTTTTTTTTAAATACAAGTGTTCTATAAGGTAAATAATAATTCCAGTGAGCATGACTTGTGAGCATATTTATGTAAAGATGGCAAACTTTAAAAATCCTCTTGACGGTCTGCGTGAGTGAAGAATATAATGTAATTTGGAAGGAATCACATTCACATACATCCTTTTGCTTCTTCCGGTTGCTTCTTGAGGAGTGCCAAATCTCAGTCTGGCTTAAGCCTTTCTTTGGGATGCTGAAAATTTAGCACTTTAACAAGGTTTTAGAAATGTTTATTTATAATGTGAACATTGCGCATTTTTATTGTGAATTGCCATCAGAACTGTACAGTAATAAGAAATGGTTGCATACCAGTTTCTGTCTTATTCCTGTTTTGTCCTACCTCATTTTGGAGAAGATATATCTTGGATTAACCAGCTATGCTCCCTTTCATGAAAACTGGACCTTACCTGTTTTTATATGTCGTTTACACAAATTTTTATGTTTTATGTTCAACGTTATTGCCAAGATACATTATTTTCAAATTAGGGTCACCAGCAGAGTTGGTGTGGGTTGGTGTGTTGGTTAGGAAAGGGGTGAATATGGATTAGGAAAGAGGTGAAACTCAGGTCATCAAAGGTTGGACTGAGACAGAAAACTGGAATGCAACTGTTTTGCAGGGTGTTGCAAGTTTTCTGTGTGCTGCGCCTTCACAGTCCTAGCTGTGATGTGTAATCGTGACAGCAGGCATGACAAGTAGGGACAGCTAACTCATGCTATTGGTTTTATAGCAGTCTGAATATCATTAACTTGTTAGCGTTACCGGAAGAGTCTGGAAAATACATATTTGCATAAAACGTGATGATCACGAAAAATATGTGACTTTGTAAGAATACTACTGGGAATTTGATTTCGCGGCTGGGTTGCATTCTTTCAGCACCATAACCGATGATTGACGTTACATGCTCTTAATCATCAGTGATGCAGTTGCATCTTCCTAGTGATGTAGTTGTAGTCGTCACCGGTTGCAATCCTTGGTGGATTTGCAGTATTGTGTGATTTTGTAATTTTATGAATTCTATGTATTTGTTTTTCCTTATAAATTTTTTGTGCTACGAAATAATAGTTTTTACAGTAGGCGCCTTCTTAATCGCCCTCCATGGCATTGAGCCCTGGGTCGGATAAGTAAAAGGGCAGTACAACATGGGTGCCAAAAATAGGTACCAAGATGCAATACTTGCTAACTACGGAAACATGTAGTTGGCTTGTGACCCGAACGTTTTTTACGGTACAGTATCGGGATGTTGGCTGCGACGGCGGACGTGAGTCATTTCCTGGAAAGAGGATGGTTAATCCGATAGGCGGTTAAAGCGAGGATGGTTGTAATACAGCTGCGAGGATGGTCTACTGTATTTATGAACAAGACCTATGGAGTTTGAAGCATTTTGTATTGGTTGGCTGAGGTATAGATCACATAAAGCAAATGTATATTTAAATTAGCTTTTTCCCAAAAGCTTAGCTTGTTCACCTGGTTTCAGTGTTATAGACAAATCATTTAAAACTATTATTAACTTGACACTTTTATTTACTGAGATCTTTCATTCAAATGGTTAGTGGGTTGGACTTGGTTATATAAAAAATACTTCCGTCATGTTATTTTGGTAACAGTTAAACTAAAAATAAATACATAACGTGTCTTGAGTAAGTCCTGTATTGCTTTACACCTATGTTTTGTGTTGTTTTAGAGTGTAAATTCATGACTTGATACAGCAATGCCACCCACATCTTTATTTTTTAAGTTGTTTTGATTTATATTAGTTATAAATTAAATTTATTAAGTTTTAGCTGGGATAGTTAATTTTGTTGTTATACTTTTAGTAACAGTCTTGTTTGTATCAATTTTGGTTTGAAATAGTTATTTACAAATGTTGTTGAAAGAAATTCATTGAAAGTTTAATGATTCTTTGAAATCCATATTCCAAATTGCTAATAAAACAATGTTTAAAAGGTTTAATCTGTTTTAAACCCTACTACTATTTAGTTAAGTAACACATTGGGGAGGTGGGGGGGGGGTATGGTTAAGCGTTATGGTGCGTTACATGGGGGAGGGGGCGTCTGAAATGATGAAAATATGTGTATGGCCCCTAACATTAGCCACATTGGTAGAATAAAACATTGTTCTACTGTAGCTAGCTCTTGTGCGCACTTCAGTTTTAGTCTCAAGTGGAAAGTTGTAAGGTATGCATAATAAATAAGGAAACATTTTAACAAAACTTACTTTAATACAAAAAACTCAACAAAATTACAAATGTACAACTCTTATAATTACACTTTGAGACAAATACATTAAAAGAATAAATAAAAGAGGAGGTAAAAGCGCTTAGGTTATAGTTTTATGTTTTTGGCAGATTCTAAGTATAACATATCTGACAAATATTTTTAAACATAACGTAAAAGTTAAATATGTTGAAAGTTGTGTAAGATTGTGAAAAGTACAGTTGTACTGGTATAGTAAAACTGTTTTCTTAGAAAACCTAGGGCAATCTTTTTCGGTATAGGATTCAGTTATTTTAACTAAAACTAAAACTTAACCTAAATATTGCACTTAACAGCTCATGGCTGCCGCAGAAGAGGTATATCCAATTTAGTTTGAGGGACTTTCATATTTTGTTATTATTTCCTACAAACAATATTCTAAGGTTGCCCGTTAAGTTTTTTTACAAATGTATAACATTTTAAATAAAATCCAATTTCGCCAAACAGTCAATAAATGAGGCTTTTTAAAGTTCCATTGTAAAAAGAAGGGGAGTTTTATTGATGACAATTTTAAGTACAGGTTGAATTAAAGTATCATCAAAGTTGAAAAAATAATCAATTTATTCTCATGAAATAAATTATGATCCATGTTTTATTTAAACCAGTCTCTAAACAAATCTGGCTACATTAGTAAATTATTCCGGTCATTGATACTAATCACTGAAACAGTGCCAAATTATTATTATTTTTGTTCAATTGTTTGTTTGATTATCATACTTGTTACTACAATTTATTAAAATTGAAAAATGGTGTGAATTAAATCCCTTACAATTTTTCCAAAGAATAAATAATCATAATCAATCTAACATTTGTCAATAAGTTAAACTGAACTCAGACTTTGGGATAATTAATCAGTCCATAACTGTTAACTGATTTTATAACATAATTCAACTCCCTTTTCCCCGTTCCCATAACAGTTTTCAAGTATAGGCATAACATATAAGGCTCAGTCACATTGGCTAAATGTACAGTACAGTCGGGATTACAACTAAGTTTTTGGCTTACTCATACTGGAACGTTTTCCTCAGTGTCCTCCAAAGATAGTAATGTCTGTTCGATGCAGTGTTGGAATGTATGGTGTGGTTGAACGGTGATTTTCTCAGCACAGGCGTCAGGCTTCTCTGGCTCCCGCGGATATCCTCTGCAAGGTGTTCGCAGAGGATGTCTTGCCTTGCGCGTAGCCTCGCCCGCCTCTGGCGGATCTTACAAGACACCAGGACTGCCAGGAACCCGAAGATCGCCAATCCCAGGAGAGCTCCACTAGCAGCAATGGCTGATTTGACGCCTTGCGGAACTTTTTTAGTTTCTGGATAATCTTCATCCGTAATATCGCCACTCTCCACGTTGTGTTTTCCTCCGAGAATATGATTTCTTAAATGATGAACCTCCTCGCCCTCATCTAGCAGAATGACGTCTTCCAGATCTGTAGGACTAGTTGTGGAAGTGGCGACCAGAAGAATTTCCTTGCTTATTCCAGGGAAACCGAGGTTTCTCGGGGGTTCGGGGGGACCAGTGTTTTTCTCTGTTGATTTGCTAACTGCGATTCTCCAGTCTGGATAGGGTGATATTTCTAAATCGTCTTTATTTGATGTTTCGGAATTGAACCTCGGCATACTTTCGAAAACTCTCGGTTCTCTTTTGTCAGTCGGAGGTATTTCTCGAGGTGTGTTGATCGATCCTGTAAACAAAGACGTCTTTTCCATCAGCTGACTTGGTTTATTTCTCTTTCCAGCTATATCGTACATATACTTAGGAAAAGCACCGAGAACACCATCATCAGGGAACTGGATTGTTGAAGTATGGGTCGGCTCAAGGATTGGAACTGGTATAACTGTCCCTTCAACCTTTAACCTTTTTCCAAATTTTTCATTTCCATTATGAGAAGATTTCCTAACATTTAAGAAATTATCATCAGATTTCTTGTATTCACTCATTAAATGTTTAGCTTTCTCTACAATCATTGTTTCTGTTTTTTCTTCATCATTTGTGTCCTGTGTTGAAAAATTTGTTTCACCAGAATTTACTGAGGTTTCTGTTGTTATATTTTGTATCTTATTTTCCTTGGTAGAATTATTGGATTTTTTTTCATTAAAGAAAGCAGAAAAATGGCCAGCTCCTCTTTCCCTGTGGGCAATAAGTTCACTTAAAGTCATGTTTCTTAATTCCAAAATTCTTTTCACCCTTGCTTTACCCATTTCATCCATTATCAGTTCTAAAATTTCATCATTGATGTTTGTTACATCAACGCCATCCAGTTTCAGATCTTCTGATTCAGTTGATGTTTCCAGACTGCTCTCACTTAAGTCCCTTCCTTCCGTAGTTAGAGGCAATGTTGGTGTTGCTGCAGATATTGTTGTTACTTGTGTGGATGGTGTTGTGGATGTTATTTCAGTTGATGAGACTGTCGTTAGTTCTTCAGATTTTGTTACTGATTCTGTTGAGGTCGAGAGATCTGTTTGCACTTCTTTCGTTTCACTCTTTTGAACAGTTTCACTTGTTAGTTGTTTATTTACATTATATTCGGGCAGTCCATTTTCCCTTGAATCAAGAGTCCTAATCAGAGTTGAAGGAGTAATAATAATAAGATTATTGCTTGCAATATTAGGGTTTTCTGGATCAGAATTTTCAGCAGTTTCCTTTAAAACTTCCCTTTCTTCCACAGGCGTTTGTGATATTTTCTGAATCAGTTCTGCTGTTGAGAGTATTTCTGGCATTGTCGGGAAACCAGATGGTAATAGTTTACTTGTTACAATATTGTTAGTTAATAGTGAGGTGAGTTTCAGTTCACAGTCAACACCCTCACATGGTTTATCAGCATTGTTTGATTGTGTAGGGTTTATCGTCGGCACATTGTTATCAGTGGCTAGATCCTGTGTGGTTGTGGTTATTGTATTTTTATGTTTTCTCGGTCGTAACCTTCTGCGAATCACAGCTGATGTTGTTGGTAGCCTTCTTGTTTTTGAGAGCAAGTTTTTCCTATTTTCAATAATTTTTTCAATATTTTTTATGTTCTGTTGTGGTTGGCTTTTTGTTTCGACTTTCCTTTCCTCTTTCAAACCGAACTTAAGCGTTGTCACTGTTGGTGCTGTGGTTTCCACTGTAGTTGTTCTTGTTGGTCCTTTTGGATTGAATCTGTTGATCCAGGGATAATCTTTTGTTGTGGTCGAAGGGTGAATAATGTGATTCTCTTCAATATTATGAGAAGTGGAATCAATACTTGTAGGTGAATATGGACTGAGAGTCTCTAAACCGGAATTACGAGACTCACTTTCAGATGAATGCGGATACTCTGTAAACGGTCCCAACTTGTGGTTAATTTCAGTGATTTCCTTCGGTGTAAACGCTGAAGCGAATATCGATGAAGGTGTTGTTTCTTCTTGTGCACTCGCAGAGGAAGTTTCACTCAAAAGTTCTTGTTCAAGTGAGAAGCTATTTGATTGCATCACAACTTCTGAGGGTTGAGTGGTAACTTCTTGAAGTGTTTCATCTCGAGTGTCATCATTAGACTCAGTTGGTTCAGTTGATACTCGGATTCGTTTCCGGCCACCTTTCCTCCTTCTTCTCTGTGGATTTCTTGGCCGATATTCACTTCCTTCTTCGTAAGGTTCACGGTAGGGTTCATCAGAAGGCCTTTCTCTCGGTACTGTAGGTTCTGGGTTTTCACTGTCGTATTCAGGTTTTCTCCTGATGGGGCGTCTTCTTCTCTTGGAAGGTCTTCGTCGCTGATAGACTACCTCCTCTTCAGTCGGGGAACCCTCCTCGTCTTTCGCAGTTCTCTCCGGGTTGTACTCCTCTATGAATGAGGGTGTGGTTGATCTCGGTCGCTTCCTCAGCCTTCGTCTACGCTTTCGTCCTCTAGGTCGAGATCGGGGCCGATCTACTGTATCGCTGTCGTTGTTGGGGTGGAGTCGGGAATGTCCGATGTCTTGAGACTCTGCGACCGCTATGTCCTCATACTCCTCCTCATCCTGGAAAAACAAGCAGTTTTAAAATTGGAAACATTTTATTTTGCAAGTCTTGTCATTTGAAGAAGCTGATAATTAACTCTACAATTTTACTTTACAGAATTCATCAACAAATATTCACAGTTCTTCTACATTTTGTTAAAGTTCAAAAGATAACCAGTTTTATTTTAAACAAGACCTAATTTAAAAAATAGAAGAAACTCAAAATAAAAAAATAAACATTTAAATAACAGACACAGAAGCTTAGCGTTAGAATGTCAGCCTCGCAAGCCTACTTTTTACTTTCTCCCTCTATACATAGTATAAGGAGAAAGTATTGTTTTCGTCAAAATTTTCGAATTTGAGTTGTTATTGGAAATATTCGTTTTGGTGCTCCCTGAACCCAAAAAAGTGGTTTTTACGTGATGTCTGTCTGTGTGTGTGTGTCTGTGTGGATGTGTACAGAGCTAGAGCCTTAACCAATGGGCCGATTTTTATGAAATTTGGTATGTAGGTACTAATCCACAATATCTCTAGGTTTTTTTTTCATTTTTTGAATTTTTGATTTTTAAGGGTAATTATCCCCCAAAAACCGCCAAAAAACATGAAAAATCAAAATTTCTCAAAAACGGCTCAACGATTTTCATTAAACTTTAGTCGTTCGTAGAACTTTAGTTTTCCAACAAAATTACATCACCCGCATTCCTTTAAAAATTCAGGTTCAGAAATTACAGGGCTTAAAACATCAAAAATTCAGTTTTTTTTTGTATTTTTCATATAAAGACTTAAATATAAAAAAATATTACTATTCACCATTAAAAAGAGCTCAAAAAACTTAATAATTTGGTAATTTGAATTACTATTCTACGATTGCTGGTTTCGGAGAAAATTGAAATTTTAATTTTGCGGTAAACGCAGTACGTTGTCCAATGGTATTCTTATGGGGGATAAAAAAATTACTATTTCTCTCTTATTTACTGATCAATTTCATTCAAACTTGATATGCTTATCAAGTTAGCATTGACCATCAGAGGAAATTTGAAATATGTTGCCCCTTAATAACCCTGGGGGGGGAATAGGGGTCATTTCCCCTCTTAAAACCACGAGTGTAGCAATGGATTCTGTAGTGCCTCTAAAGCAGGGATTTGGGAGGATGTTTTTTAAAACAACTTGTTTACAAGATTTTCTTTACATTCGACCTTGCTTTGTATTCTATATTTAGTAAATAAAAAGTAATTTCTTCATTAAAGTTGGGCTAAAAGGGAGAAAGTATGTGTCAGTTTCCTGATACCGTTTATTTCTTTAAAGGTCACCATTGGCTTGCCAATGCGCCTACAGTAACCTCCCTCATCTTTTCCAGCCATCTTTTTACTGATCTTCGCTTTAACCGATCAGTGTCGGTCAAAGATTTTTGCTCCTAATCCCACAGTACATACTTATCTAAGGCACGACTTATTGATCTGTCGTGGCTTCAATCTAAATATGACCAAGAGTTCTTTTTGAGTGATCATTTTATATTCTGAAGTGTAGACATAATCTCTTTTGGTAATCCGATTATTTTAATTTATTAGAAAAACTTTTTCTGTATAATAGTCAAAGTAAATATGTGGGTATTGTAAATTTTACCAAAAGTCAAGAGTAAAAACAAATACCCCCGTCGCAGCAAACCTGCGTACTCAGCGAATTTCCAATGCATATATATGTGACTCACTACTACATAGAGCTATTTACCAAGTTTCACAAAAATACATCTATAAATAAGTGATATACAGCATTTTATTTATTCTCCATAAGAATAATATTAGGGTTGAGGACGCAGATTTGCTGCAACGAGGAAGATAAGTAATTTTTTTTGTAATTATCAATACAACTGAACCAGGTGAAGCTACATACCAAGTTCTCTTCATGTAGGTTCATAATTAAGGGAAATAAACAACTTTACTTATTCTCCATATGAATAACATGGGGGCCGAGTATGCAGGTTTGCTGCTACGGGGACTATCAACCAAAAACTTGTTTTTTTTGTGCTAATATCAATATACCACAACGAGTTGAAGCCACATACCCAGTTTCATCAATATACATTCATAAATAATCGAGATATAGAATTTTTTTTATTCTCCATAAGGATAACATTGGACAACGTACTGTGTTTAGCACTTTGAATATCTCTGCAACGTAGAACAACGATTAAAACACCAAAATGTTTGTTTTGTTGAGCTAAACACATTAATAAACAGAAATGTTAAGGTTTTTAGTAAAACTATCTGAGAAAAATCTAAAAACCTTTTTCCCATAAGATTAACATGGGACACGTTTTTTAGGATTTTCTCCGCAACCACTTAACCTAGGTTAATGTAAAAATACTAAATTATTTGTTTTTTTAAGCTCTATCAAATGGTTATAACCAAAATTGAGTGTTTATAACATTTTGGGGTCAAATTTTCAAAAAACCGATTTTTGGAAAATTGTAAACCCCCATAAAACCCCCTTCCCATAGTGCGATCAATCTGGTTTTCGAACTTAAAGTCATAAATGCTACTCTCCACATTTGTGCCAAATTTCATCAAAATTGGGTGTTTCTTTCCAAAGTTATCGCGATAACGGTCACACATATATATATATATATATATATATATATCAATTTGAACGAATAGTGTTTTTGGCATCTGGGGACCTCAAAACGAAAAGTTATCATGGTCTCGGGCTTAAGTCTTACCATGCCACCTACGGTAATAGCTTCTTCCCTATAGGGGAAATTCGCTAAAATTAAATATAGTCAATTTAAAACTATAGTTTAAAAATATTTGAAATTTTATTTTAAGAATTTGTTTAAAATATGCCTAGATTTATCCAAGACATATTTAAAAATAGCAAAGTTAAGTGATTTCAGTTTACTCTACAACCTAAACAGCTCTTTTAACACAAGTTTTATCACATTTGAATTATATCACATGTAAAATACTGCATAGTAGTTCAAATTTTTATTTTACCTATTACAATTTGATGGTTGTAATTTAGGGACATTTGAAACCCTTCCATTTTTTAAACCAGATATCTCAGTTATTTTTCACAGAGTTAATCTTTCAGACTTTAATTTGTTCCATGTATATAAATAAGCAACATTAAGATTCAACAGTACCTTTCAGAGGCGGCCCGGCGGTTTTTCAGCGCCCGTGCAAAGACCAAATTTGCCGCCCCCGCCCCCCACCATCAACCAAAACCTCCCTGCCCCATAGTTCTGAGATAGACTGACACTTGCGCGCCTCGCTTGTTGTTGCGTTTGCGATGTTTCTAGTTCCGTGCTTTGCTGATCACCTGAAATGACAAGCTATGGAACACATTCAGATAAGAGACCTGTGTAGTTCAAAATCTTGATTTCATATATTATCGTCCTGGAAATGTATCCCGTTTCCGATCTTCCGCGCCACTAAACTTTTTGCTATAAAAAAACTCAAAACCTCAAATAATTAAAAAATCTAAATTTTTAAATCAACAAACGTACACACTTGTAGTCAACGTATCACAATACACTGTGTTTCATAAAACAATTATGTGTTTCTTTAAGATAAATAATAATGAAAACAAACCCTTAAAACAGAGTAGGAATGGTGAAGTACATAATGATAACAGTACATCTGTTCTGAGCGTGGGAAAGATTTCGCCCAGGGGAACCAAAACAATAATCAAAACGCTGATCAAAACCGACCGCGATTCTGACGGTTCCTGGAATCTTGTCAGGCTGAAGTTTGCGATGGATACAGCAAAGTTTGTTGTTAGAGTTATTTTTGTTTTTTAAAAAAAACTAATGTTTTCTGAATATAATATTTGTTTATTGATTCTAATGTATAACACGTTTTTCAGTTATACAGGCTCTCTCTTCGAGTATTTAATCTTTAAGGTTTTGTGTAGCTATAAGCTTATTTTATTTTTTTCATTCTGTGATATATTTAATCTTATCTTCTAAAAGTGTTTGGATCAATTAAGTTTAATACCAATGACTCTAAAAACTCAAGTTGGGTGTAAACATGTTTTTTTTTGTTATTAATATACTGTGAATACTGTCGCAAGTTATTTAAAGTATTGCCAATTTGTAAGAAATACAGATGATTAGTCAATTAACCACAACCATAGCTCAAATAATCTTAATCTGTAATGAGGAGAAGTATATGTTTAATTCTTAACATTTACCACACCATCTCCAATACTCTGAAATGACTCAGTTAATAAATAAGAACTTAGTTGAAATGGTTACTAAACAGATGGAACGATAAACTATATTTCTCAAAGTAAGCTAAACAACTGGCCCTTACAAGTAACGATGTAAGGCGGCGCCAAAATCTGAGGAGGGTGCATCATATTTCCCCCTTATTTCATATAATACAAATCCCTAAACAATACTCTCCAGTCTCAAAACCATATCTTTCCTCATCTATAGGAACTAGTTTAAAAACAATCGACGTGGGCAGATTAAAACAATTAGTTGCATTGTGTTACGGTGTAATGTGCTAAATGTGTAGAGGGGTAAAGTTTAGCACATTGTGAGGCCTACCTGCAGTGTCGTTTGACCGCATCCCAATAACCTTAGCCTAGGCCTATCTTAGCCTAGATTTGGTAAACAAACTTTCAACTGTGAGTAGCCTAGGGACTCTCTAAGGTGTCGGAATTACATGTTAAGCATGTAACCAGGGATAAATAAACGACAACACTTTTAATAAGATTCACCACTTCGATGAAAATAAACGATTATTTACTCGTTGACCGAACCACAACAATCCGACATAACCTCGCCCCTCATCGACCGTGATTTAGTTTGACAGTTGACAGATGACGAGGTGGGTTCTTCTTTCTCTCTCGGAATTACTTTTGGCTGGTGAAGAAGAAGGTTGCCGGATATGCCCTTGATTTTTGAGTTTAACTGACCCTTGGCCGATCAGCTGTGGTGATTCATCGAGGCGGAAGGATTGCTCCTCGTGGAGAAATAGGTCACTCTCGAAGAGACCGTCCTAGTGATAGCTTGTTCGTTCTTCTGACTACGATTTTTCTCGGCGAGGTTTTGTAAAGTGCGTGACAAGTTTTAAAGTTCGTTCTAACGACTGCTTTTTGGTATAAAGGTACGTCTACGATTCTTACGATTAGTATATTTAGGCTCGATTATTAACTTTTGCCAGTAAAGTGGTAATTTAACATAAGATAGCCTAGCGTCCCGACACGTTGATAGTAACTGGGTAATAAAGATTATTATCCCGGTGTCAACTTTTATCCGTTAACTTCATTTTAGTAACAAACAAATTAAAATCAGCCTGTGAGGCATTTTTATAACTTTTATTTCTTTGAGAGTAACCTCGTTTTCCTGCAGTTAGACAGGTGACCACCGGTTGTAACCTGCGAGTCTAATCCAAGTATAGACAGGTGAACACTGGTTGTAACCTGCAAGTCTAACCGGAGCGTAGGGTAACCCTACTCCTGTGAGAAGTATTTCTGGTACTGGGGTTTCTTTGGAATTCTCTGCTAGGCCCGTACTAAGCCCTAGTAGAGCGCCCAGTCCAGCGATAGCGGCAGCGAGTCGATCCCGAGAGGTTACTGTCTAAACTTAAATTAATTTTTATTGATTGCTTGTAAATTTCCTTTTTTCTAAATTCTAAATTCTTTCCTTTTTTTTGTTTAAATTAAATTACCCTATCTCATCTTGAGGAGTTTGAATTTTAAGTAAACCCCCGGGGAGGTTGATTCAAAATTCTAGGCCCCAACCAATTTTTCTGTGGGCAAGGATGAGGCAACTCTGAGTTGACCGGCAACCGAGTTGACATAACTGAGCTCTCTGATTTTATAAATCGTATAACCACTGTTACATTCGAACTTCGCCCCCTGGAAATATCCCAGCAGCCGAGCTGAGCGTTTCCTGGGCTTCGACAGACCGTGACGAATTTCCTGGGATTTCGGATTCGCCTGACGGTCCGAAACATTTTCGACCCCCCAGAAAGTTCATCACAAAATGGCGCCCGAACAGGGACTAGTGAATGTGTAACAGTGGTGCGTAACTTGTCAGAGAGAGCTCAGTGAGGAGTATCATAACTAATTTTAATATTGGTGAAGTTGTATACTTGTATTTTCAGCGATATTTGTAACTGGTCTAGTACTGGTGAGCCAATAAGACGCTTTTATCAGGGTAAATTTGGTTTTTAGCACTGATTGCTATTAGATAATTTATCTTGATTTTGTTTTGGGTCATTGGTTTTATTTTCAGTGCGAGTTTGTTTTAGTATTTTCTCGTCGTTGTTTTTGTCTTGCGTCCCCCTCTGATTGAACGTGCAAGTAAGAGCGGCAATGACCAAGAACCCTCCTGTAACGGTGGCGGTTTCGCAACACGTGTTGACGACGACGTCATCAGGAGCAGCCAATACAGCTCCCTCGCCTAGTGTGACATGCTCGAGCGCGTCCACAACCACGACGACGACTGTGGTGTTCACAACTGCTATGACTTCGTCAGCGGTGACCACTCCTAGGTCCCCAGTGGAGGATCCTCGAGTCGGTTGGATTCATGAGCTTCAAAAGCACCAGCTGATCGCGGAGATGGCACACCATGGCCTACTGACCGAAGGGAACATAGCGGACTTGCGCAAACGATTTTGCGATTTCTGGAAAACCGTGCCTGTGCCTGTTACGGGGGAGATGTTTAGCGGCCCACCAGTTGTAACCTCTCAAAGTGAGGTGGCGTCTCGAGCTCAACCCCTCGCTTTTCTGGATACGAGCCATACCACCTCCTCTGCAGGCCAATTATTGGGCGCTGTGACTTCTGGCGGATATTCTCATCGTCCGCTCTCTTCCTGGGCTATAGGCCAACCACAATATCAACCGATGACCTCATTGGGTTTTGGTGACACGCATCAGCGCACGACTACTTCGCAACCGCCCAGGATTGTGATCAACCGGCCAACATCCGGTGCCTGGCCGCACTCTATCTCGGCCTACCCGCCGGATTCCGCTTGCCAATCCGTCAGCGCGACGTACCACGTGCCGGACGGCTCTCGCAGACCGACTGATGGAAATTATTTCCGGCCAACGACCATCGGAGTGCCCTTGACTGCGGGTTTCGACTTGTCCCAGTACACCACTCAAGGGACATTTGCGGCTCAACCAGCACCACGGCCGACTGATTTCCTAGCAGTTAACCCTTATGCGGGTGAGTCAGACAGGATCCGGGGTATATTGGGCATATCTCCGAATGCGGATTCAGAGTATGTTCAACGAACTCTGGCTTCGCTGGTGCAGACCTTGGCGATAACCAGCGCCGCCCTCAACCTGAGCCTGTCTACAAGCCTAGCTCGTACGAAGGCGATGGGCGAGCAACCGACCGGCGTGCCCCGGAGATAACCCCCCACCATGTGTCCTGGTCCCAGGTGCCTGGCACGTATGGAGGTGTCAACTCCTCGGACCTGTCTCGGCGTGCAGAACAAGAGGAGGATCGGAGTAGGACCGTTGTTAAAACGTCCTCCACTCTTTGTGACTTAGTCCGGAAGTGGAATTTACGGTTTGATGGCCGACGCGATGCCGTCTCCTTCCTCGAGCGATTGGAGGAACTTCTCGAAGCATATTCGTTGTCGCCTGAAGAAGTTCTCAAGGCTATGCCAGAGCTCCTTCATGGCCAGGCCCTACTCTGGTACCGCAATAACAGAGATATATGGACCAATTTTTCGGAGTTTCGTCGGATGTTCGAGTCTCAGTTCTTCCCGCCAGGCTATCGTCGCAACCTGGACGAAGAAATCCGTAAGCGAACTCAGGGTGACACAGAGTCATTCCGCGACTTTGTCATTGCGCTGACAACCCTGATCCGGAGAAGTGGCGAATATAGTAACCAGCAGAAACTTAATCTGGTGTACGCCAACATGAGACCGGAGTACAAATTCATGATCCGGAGACAGGACTTCTTTTCGCTGCCTGAACTCATCGAGCGAGCCGAGGAGTTTGAAGAGTTGGTGCGTGAACGGAAAACTTTTCGCCCTCCCCCCCCTGCATCTCAAGCGTTAGTGCCTGAGACAGCGTATGTCGCCAGGAGGCGCAACGACCGCTCAATGGACATTGCAGTGCTGGACAGTTTGTTGCCGGAGACTGTGCAACCGCAACCAAGGCCGGTCCCTCAACCGACCCAAACCAACCACTCTAGGCCGAAACTGAACGAGCGAGGCCATGACAAACGAGTCACTTTTGATCGTTGGGCCAATCAACCGCAGAGGCAGGACCGATCTCCCAGTCCTCGCAATCCAGCACGGCGCTCTGCTTCACCTGAAGCCCGGTCTTCTCGGGCCAAGCCGATGATATGCTGGAACTGCAATGCGGAGGGACACCTTTATCGCCATTGCCGGCTCCCGAAGGTGATGAGGTGTTTCAATTGCAAACGGGAAGGTGTAGCAACCACTCGTTGTGACTGCCGTTCGGGAAACGCCAACCGGACTCAGGTGTCCGGAGGTTATTGTACCCAGAATAAACATATATTTAATATTTAATATTATGCTTAGGGCAAACATTCACTGTTTTAATTACACAAAAATAGGTCTACACGCACCTGCATCCTGATTCAGACTGATCGCTCTGCTCCGGTTTTCCTTGTACATAGGCTGTAGGGTAGAGGGTACAAAGTTCATTCCAAGCCCTATAGCCCATAAAACTATTGTTGCTCCTTTAGATAAGAAATTAACTGAGGCTCTTCTGTTTTACTTAAAATATTGTAATGTCCAAATAAAATAATACTTCACTTTATAACAACACCTCCCCACCAAATAAAAAGGTTACTTCCAATACTATATTTACAAACAACATTGGGGGGGTTGATTCTTCGCCTTAAGCTTACATGTTCAATTTATGCGGCGCTCGGCGAATCCTTTTTGAGCGCCGTGGTGAGGTTAGGTTAGTCTCCATTCCAGTACCGCTATTAGTCTTCATTTTAGTTGGTGATTGGACCGGGCTTGCTATTCCCGGTGACGAAATTGAAGTTGGAACCGTTGGGGAACAGTTTTTGCGGTCAATAGGCTTTTGAGGCGATTTACCAGGTGTTGAACTCCTTGTAGTGTTTTCATACAATTCCCGGGGAAACTGGATAAAAATATCGTCTTCATCGTCTTGACCTGCTGCATTAACCCTCAAGTGGTCTACATGAACAAATCTGATGCGACCCTCTACCTTTACCAAGTACGTCACTGGACTTATAACTTTCGTTACGATACCTGGCTGCCAATTCACCTTTTCTTGGCGTAAAGTGCGTACATATACTCCAGCTCCTACCTCAAAAGATCGGGTCTTGCCTCTGCGTTTGTTGGCTGATGCTACGACAGTTTCTTGTTTCTGTTGCATACGCTCAGCTAATGCATAAGGTTTCAAGAGGCTGAGATGAGTCCTAGGTTTGAATTTAAATATGGCCTCAGATGGAGTAATGCCAGTAATAGAGTGTGGCGTATTACGATATGTAAACAGAAAGGAGTCTATTCGATGTTGAAGAGATCTGCTTGTGTTTTGCTTTGTATCATGAAGCATTTGCTTCAGGAAGGCTTCTTTGACAGTTTGCACTGCCCGTTCGGCTAGGCCATTTGAGGCAGGGTGATAGGGTGGTGACAATACGTGATGAATGCCATTCGATTCCACAAATTCTCTGAATTCGACCGAAGTGAATTGAGGTCCCCCATCAGTGACCAGTGTCGAAGGCAGACCAAAAGCTGCAAAGCAATGGCGGATCTTTTCTATAGTCTGTTTAGAAGTGGTGGTGGACATGTAAAATATCTCCAGCCACTTTGAATGGCTGTCGACTAAAATCAAGAAATCCTTTCCCTCAAAAGACGCAAAGTCCATATGTATTCTCTGCCAAGTAAATTTAGGCCATGACCACGGCTGTAACGGTGCAAGTGGAGCTGATTTCCTTGTTTTCTGACAGATTGTACATTCTTTGACCAATTCTTCAATTTCGGTATCCATATTCGGCCACCACACAAAACTTCGGGCCAGCGCTTTCATGCGGGACTCGCCAGGGTGGTCCGTGTGTAGGAGCATTAATATTTCCTTCCAGTGAGTTGGCGGGATTATTACCCTACTTCCCCATAAAACACAACCTCGATCCACTGAAAGCTGAGAGCTTTTGTTGAAGTACGGTGAAAGATTTTTATCTTCAATGTAGTTAGGCCATCCGTTGATAGTGTACTCTAACACTCTTGATAGGGTTGGATCAAATTTTGAAGCAGATGCAATCTCCTTTGATGTGATTGGAAGCTCATAAGATGAAGAAAAAAATTGAATGGTGCTTTCCTCATTAGTAGTCTCGGTGGGCAAGCGAGACAATGCATCGGCATTTTGAATTTCAGTACCTTTCCGATACCTAATTTCATACTGATAGGCTGCTAGTGTTAAAGCCCATCTCTGTATTCGAGCCGCAGCAAGTGTGGGGATTCCTTTAGTTTGGCCTAAAAGGAAAATCAAGGGTCGGTGGTCAGTCACCAACGTAAATTTTCTGGCGTACAGAAAATTGTGAAATTTCTTAACTGCAAATATAATTGCAAGTGCCTCCTTCTCGATCTGACTATATTTTTCCTCCGATTTTGAGAGGGTCCGGGAAGCGAAGGCGATCGGCCGTTCAGTGCCATCTGGTAAGAGGTGTGAAATCACGCCCCCAACACCATAATGGGAACTGTCGCACGTAACCACAATGTCAAGATTTGGGTTGTAAGGCATCAAAACATTATCTTTAATCAATAGGTGTTTGCTTTCCTCAAACGCCTTGTCACACTCGTTACACCAAAACCATTTTACATCTTGGTTTAGTAGCCTATACAAAGGGTGCAGAAGTGTAGATAGGTTAGGCAAAAATTTGCCGTAAAAATTGATGAGTCCCAGATAAGACCTCAACTGAGATACATTTTGTGGTTTAGGTGCCTTTACGATAGCTTCGGTAAGTTGTTCACTCTGATGTATGCCCTGGTCATCCAGGCGGAACCCTAAAAAGGTGATACTCCTTTTGAAAAATTCGCTCTTCGAATTATTTACTTTGACTCCGTACTCCGAGAGTCGCTTCAAAACGGCTTCAACCTTAGTTTTCATTTCTTCCATAGTTTTACTAAAAACTAAGATGTCATCAAGATAGCAATAGGTATCCTCAAGACCTGACAAAATTTTGTCTATAGTAGCTTGGAACAAAGCACCGGCACTTGTTATGCCATAAGGTAGAAAAGCGTAACGGAAAAGTCCCTTATGTGTGTTTATGGTTAGCAGCTCTTGAGAAGTCTTGTTAACTCTGAGTTGGCTATATGCAGAGCGCAAATCAAGCTTTGAAAAAAATTTAGCCCCTGAAATTTTAGACAAAATATCCTCGGGACATGGAAGAGGATAGTAGTCTGTTCTAAGGTTAGGGTTTAAGGTTACCTTGAAATCACCGCAAATGCGGACAGCGTTGTTAGGCTTCGGCACAACGACAATTGGAGTACTCCATTCTGTTTTTGTTACTGGGTAAATAACCCCTGACTTTTGCAAATTCTCAAGTTCTTGCTCTACAAGCCCTCGTAGAGCATACGGCACATTCCTAGCCTTACAGAAAACTGGAGTTACGTTATCCTTTAACACTATATCAACAGACATATTTCTGATTTCTCCGTGCTCATCATCAAAAACTGATGCGTATTTTTCCTTTAGGCTTGCAACTAAGTTTAATGAAGGAACAGTCTTACCGTTCAGTAGACGAACATCCGAGTCCTGTGCATCTGATCGCATGCCGGATATTAGACGACTCCAGTCCAATTTGATTTCTGACAGCCAGTTGCGTCCGAATAATGTCGGCTGCCGCGGTTCCGTGCCTTCAATTACAACAACGGGTAGTTGACGATCTCCGTTGTCTGTAGAAACAGTTGCTTGAAATTCTCCCAACACATTAATTCTTTCGCATGTATTATAAGCCTTCAACTTAATATCACATTTCTGCAAAGCAGTTTCTTCATTATAAAAATGTTTAAAATAAACATCATCGGGCATGACGGTAACTACCGCTCCCGTGTCCAAAACCATATCAATTGGAGTTCCATTTACCTTCATATTAAGAACAAGTACATCAGGTTTATTACAGTTAGCATAGGCTATGGTGAACAAGTCGAATTCATCACTGGCATTTTGATCAACTTGAGGTTCATCCTCCTTGTTGTTAGAATCACATAAATTAATAAACCCTTTTTTCCAAAAGGTTTTCTTAGCTTTACACATGTTAGACAGATGCCCCTTTTTTTTACAGGCAAAACAACTATATTCGATATACGGACATGTCCTAGCATCGTGTGATTTTCCACACCGGTAACATTTACCAGTATGTTTTGTGTTACTTCCATGGCTGAAATTTCCCATTTTATGAAAAGGCCTATTTGATTGTGCTTGCCTAGCATCACCAGAAGTTTTACTGTAGGTAGGCTTAACCAAATTAATTTCACCCGAATTCCTATCTGGATGCAATAGTCTAACATTTCTGTTGGCACTTTCTGTTAAGAGGGCTAGTTCCATAGCATTTGAGAAGGTTAATGAACTTCCCTCAGCTAAAAGTTTGCTTTGAATAGCAGGTGATTTAAGGCCGCATAAAAATCGGTCCCTGAGAGCCTCATCCAAAAATTTATCAAAATTGCAACTAGAGGCAAGCTTTTTGATTTGAACTGCATACTCTGATATTGTTTCCCCCTCTTTTTGTGAGCGTTTATTAAAAATAAACCTTTCATAAGTGGTATTTACCTTAGGTACATAATGTGCCTTCAATACTTTGATTACTTCATCATAATCTACATCCCCTATCTTTTTAGGATGAAGAAGATTTTTCAGCAATGAATAAAGGGCAGGGCCCATGAGTGAAACAAAATAAGACACTTTCTTGTCATTGTCTATTTTGTTAATGGTGAAAAAGTTTTCTAACCTTTCAGTATAATTCTCAAAAGTTTCAAGTTCTTCACTAAACTCATTAACTTTTCCAATAATTTGCTTGGCCATGATTAGAATTAAACATTAGAAACAATACTCACAGTAGAAATCCGAATTTTTCATTAAAAACACAAATACTGCAAACATCTTACTTTGTTTACACAATAGGTTATGTTTTGATTCCACAAGAACCTATTACAGTAACTGTTACTCGAACCTGTTACTTTGGAATAACAGTTTAGTATACCAATGATGCATGAACTGTTATTTGTCACTATTACGGTCACTGTTCTTTGGAACTGCTACTTGGAACTGCTTCACAAACACGCTAGTTTTCAATCCTGCTAGTTTTCAATCCTGTTGGGTCTGGCAAATTGAAATAAATCTTGCACTTTTAATAATTATCTTCTTTGATAATAATATTGAAATCACACGTGAAGTTCTTTAAAATACTCGTCGCCATTATTGTACCCAGAATAAACATATATTTAATATTTAATATTATGCTTAGGGCAAACATTCACTGTTTTAATTACACAAAAATAGGTCTACACGCACCTGCATCCTGATTCAGACTGATCGCTCTGCTCCGGTTTTCCTTGTACATAGGCTGTAGGGTAGAGGGTACAAAGTTCATTCCAAGCCCTATAGCCCATAAAACTATTGTTGCTCCTTTAGATAAGAAATTAACTGAGGCTCTTCTGTTTTACTTAAAATATTGTAATGTCCAAATAAAATAATACTTCACTTTATAACAGAGGTCACCTGAGCCCCCAGCGTCCCAGTGCCGCACAACCTCCAAAGAGTGGTCGGAGTGGCTCCGACGCGTGAGCACCTTCGTCAGTGGAGCTAGCGAGGAGTCTGACCTGCCCGACATTCGACCCTTCATCGACGTCAGACTACTCGACCGAAATTTCAGAGCCTTGTTGGACACGGGGGCCGTAGTAAACCTCATTGGGGACGAGGTGGTGCGATACCTAGTAGAGTGTGGTGTTAAATCCGAGGAGTCGAACGCGGAACTTAGGATGGTCGATGGCACTCGCTGCCGAATTCGAGGGAAGTACCACCTGCCCGCTTCAATCCTGGGTGAACCCCTTACTCTGGGAGTTTACTTTGTTCCCGGACTTACGACGGACGTTGTTTTAGGTATGAAGTGTGTTTACGACTTGAACCTCATACAATTAAACGTCGCTGACGCTGCAGAGACCGAGATGTCGGGACCTTTCTCGTGTGCTTCTGGCACTCTGAAGCCCCTGACCGAAGAGGAGGATCGCCATCTTCAAGCTTTTCTTGATGAGGAGCTTCCCCTGTTCAATTCTGTGGTCGGGCGAACTACGTTGGTTGAGCACGTGATACGTCTCAAGGAAAACGTAGTCCCGATAAAGCAGCGACACTACCCACGTAACCCTGCCATGCAAACGATCATCAACGAAGAGGTGGCTGCCATGCTGCGGGATGGTGTGATCGAACCATCAGGCAGCCCATGGAGCTCGCCGATCGTGCTGATAAAGAAATCGACCGGAAAGTATCGTTTTTGTATTGACATGCGCAGGGTGAATGACTCGTCGATCAAGGATGCGTATCCCTTGCCGAGAATAAACGCCATCCTCGAAAAACTCAGGCAAGCCAAGTACATCAGTACCTTGGACCTCAAACAAGGTTACTGGCAAGTGCCACTGGCCGAAGACAGCCGCCCCATCACGGCTTTCACAGTCCCCGGGCTTGGACTCTTTCAGTTCAAGGTCATGCCGTTTGGCCTGCATTCTGCTGGAGCCACCTTTCAGCGACTGCTAGACCGAGTCATTGGGCCTGAGTTGGAACCGAAAGCGTTCGCTTACCTTGACGATTTGGTGATAGTATCCTCTGCTTTTGAGGAGCACCTTGAACTTCTCGGCGTTGTTTTCCGGCGCCTCCGAGATGCCGGTCTCCGCTTAAACCCCGAGAAGTGTCACTTCGCCCGGAGAGAACTCAAGTATCTGGGCCATGTAGTCAGTAGCGAGGGAATCTCGACGGACCCGGAGAAGGTACGAGCGATCCAGGAATTTCCTGCTCCTACGAACGTCAAGGCGCTTCGCAGCTTTCTCGGCCTTGCCTCCTGGTATCGTCGATTCGTGGAGAAGTTCGCCTCCGTCTCGGCCCCACTACGTGGGCTGCTCAAGAAAAACGCCAAATGGATCTGGGGTGACGAGCAGACCCAGGCGTTTGACGAACTAAAGCGTACCTTGAGTACTGCCCCGATCCTTGCTTGCCCAGATTTTGCCGAGACGTTCGTTCTCCAAGTCGACGCATCAAATGCTGGCCTGGGAGCGGCCCTCACCCAGCGACAAAACGACAGAGAGGTAGTCGTTGCATATGCCAGTCGGTTACTTTCTGATGCCGAGCAGAACTACACGACAACCGAGAAGGAGTGTCTCGCTCTCGTGTGGGCGATTCGTAAGTTCAAGGCCTACCTCGAGGGGTATCATTTCGTTGCAATAACCGACCACGTCGCCCTGAAGTGGCTCCTTAAACTCAACGAGCCCAGCGGACGTTTGGCACGGTGGGTCATGGAACTGCAGCAATTTGACTTCGAGATTAGGTATCGGAAGGGAACCTTGAACCGAGTGGCCGATGCCCTCTCTCGACAACCTGTTCCAGACTTGCACGACCCGCCTGAGACTCCTGTAAACCTTAACACTTTTGAGATTGGAGTACTAACGAGACAAGGTGCAAGGGAACAGCGACGAACTCAAAGCGACACCGTTGCCGAAGGGACGACCCCTGAAACTCGTAACGGTGAGCACGGTCAAGCGGTTGACGAGAACGAAGAAGGCAAACCGCTTGAGGCCCACGATCCTTGGTACGCTCGACTTCGGGAGTTGGTCGGTAAGCACCCCGGGAGGTACCCACGGTACCGGGTACGGGGCGAGACCCTACACCGTGCGTTCTCAAGGAAGAACGAACCGACTACTTGGAGAGTGTGTGTTCCGAGAGTAAACATCTCTAAGGTGTTGAACGAGAACCACGACGTAGCAACAGCCGGTCACCTTGGGGTGAAAAAGACTCTTGCTCGAGTTGGCGCAGATTACTTTTGGCCAAATTGGCGGCGTGATGTGAAGGCCTACGTACGGTCCTGCGCTCAGTGCCAGGCCTACAAAGTTCCTCAAGCCAAACCTGCGGGGATTATGTATTTCCGGCAACCCCAAGGCCCATGGTACGTGGTGTCAGCTGACCTTGTAGGTCCGTTGCCCCGATCTCAGCGCGGTCAACGTTTTCTGCTAGTCGTGCAGGATACGTTCAGTAAATGGACTGAGCTGGCACCCCTCCCCTCTGCAACCGCGAATAACGTGGTGTTGAGGCTGAAGTCGCTCCTTCTACGGCATGGAGCCCCCGACGTGCTGATCACCGACAACGGTACTCAGTTCGTATCGAACATAGTTCGTAATCTAGCTGCTGAATGAGGAGTCAATCTCCAGACGACCGCTCCCTACAGCCCGCAATAGAACCCTGTCGAGAGGCAAAACCGGGTGGTGAAGACAATGATCGCCCAGTTTGTGAAAAACAATCACAAAACGTGGGACAACCACCTGTGTGAGTTCCAGTACGCCCTCAACTCGGCAGTACATGACTCCACCGGATTTACCCCTGCGAGGCTATGTTTTGGTCGCGAACTGAAACCACCTTGCGCCCTCCGTGGTCCAACCGTTGAGGTTTCAGACACCCCCGATGACCTCCCGTTGGTTGAGATCAAGCAAAAACGAGAGGCAGAGTTCAAACGGTTGATTGAGGCCACACGCGAGAACCTGAAGGCGGCCTACCAGAGGCAGGCGAAATATTATAACTTCCGACGACGGGAGGTGGCCTATCGACCGGGGGATCAGGTCATGAGAAGGCTCCACACCTTGTCCTCTGCGGCCGATGCCATCGTAGGCAAACTCGCGCCAAAATATCACGGACCCTGCGCGGTGATGGGTCGAAAGGGCGGTAACCTTTACGAGGTGAAAGATGCGAATTCTAACCAAACCCACGTGGTCCACGTCAAGGACTTGAAACCATTTTGTCCGCGGTTGTAAAGCCTTTGCAGCTGTTAAGATTAGCAACCGTATAGTTCTGGGACACTTGGTGGTGGAATGTATGGTTTGGTGGCGGGGTGCAGTGCGAAGACCGAAAGTTTGATGCTTTTGTTTTGTCGCTTTCAGGTTAGCTGATTGCTGTCCGTAGCTGTTTGCGGCCCGTGGCTGTTCTTTGCACGTAGCTGCTTCCTGCTTGCTCCTGCTTGTTACTAGTTCCCGCACGCCAGTGTCCATCGCTTCTAACCTTTACTAACCGTTTGACTTAGTGCATACCCTGGTAGAGTAGTTTCTTCCTTCGGTAGTCTTAGGTGAGTGTAGCGATGGCCTATCTACGACCTTTGGTTGGTGTGTCCGCTCTGGACTTTAACCAACTTGATGCTGGGGAGATAAACGGAACGGTGTTGAAGGCTTTCTTCCGTTTGGTTGACCGGCGCAGTGTTTTTTTTCCATCGCTGCTGAAGACCTGGTCGATGGACCCTCGCTTCCTAGTCCGTTGGGACCGAGAACCGGCGAACGTCCCGCACCAGTATGCGAGGGGGCACGGACTCCTCGAGAGGGACCTGGTCCTCTTCCCAGCTGCTCTGCCGAGCTGGACGCTCATCGCGGCGAGACCTCGACGGCGAGAGATCGTCGCCTTCGACCCCCTCGCCCGGCCCCGTTCCGTTGAGATGGGGAAAATCCGGGATTTCTTCGAGGCGGTGGCCGTGATGGAAGGCAAGCCTTTCACCCCAGACGCCTGGACAACCGCCGAGACCCCCGAAGGATGTCCTCGAGCTCCAGACGAGTCGGCGACTGCGATCTTTGTCTGTGTCTTTGGAGACAAGCTGTCCCGAGACGCCGGCCTAACCGGTTTCGACATCGGGCCCAGGGAGGCGCGCACAACCATCCACCGCGTGCTACTGAGCGGTCGGTTTGAGCGAGAAGATTTCTCGCAGCTCAACGTCGCCAGCGGGACCCCTGCCGCCAGCCCTGCCTTCTCCGGTGCAGGTTCCCTGATGCAACCGCCCGCCGAAGACGTCACCCTTTCGGACATGGAGTTGGACGACGAGATAAACTCCAGAATGGCAACGGTGAACATCGCCGGCCCTACTCCATCTAGCTCCAGCCGACGAGACTCCGACACCAGCTTCGTCCCGAAGATTGCTGGTGCCACGGAGAACGACCCTCTCGGTTTGAGTGTCCACACCGCAGATTCGCCCTGCCTGGCATTGAGTTGCTCGGACGACGAGGACGTTCGGATGACCCCTCCGCAGATGGCGCCGGTCCCCGTTGCGCAACCTCAACCTCAACAGGCCAGAGCAGTGGACACACAACCGCCAAGAAGGGTGGTGAATGCTCAACCACCGAACAGGGTGGTGCTCGTACGAAACCCTCCTAGGGCTGTGGATGCACAACCGCCGGCTAGGAGTCGGGATGCTTCCGCCGCGGCGAGGGCTGTGGACCGTCAACCGCTGCCTAGGGCGGTGAGGCCGCAACAGCCACAACGACCTGCAGATCGACCTGACAGAGTTGTCGACCACCGACGTCGACGGGGCTACAATGGGCGGGGCCGCTACCAGCGCCCTGGACAGCCGGAACCGCGGCGAGACGTTCAACCGGATCGCCGACGAGGCCGCCAGCCTGTGCGAGACGAGAGGCGACGGGACCAGCGACCTATGCGCGAGGACCGACGACGAGACTGGCGATCGGCACCGGAGGACCGACCCCGAGATCGACGACCGGCATTTGAGGGCCACCGGCGAGACCAGCGTCCAGCGCAGGGAGACCGACGACGGGACCAACGACCGGCACGGGAGGAGCGATCACGAGGCCCGCGGCCGAGACGGGACGAGCGACAGCCGAACGACCGCGCCGACCGTCGTAGATCTCCCGACCGCCGACGACTCCCCGAGGGATACGTGCCAGTGCGCGTCGTCCGTCAGGAGGTTGTGCGACCGGCAGCCGAGCCACGGGAGGAGGCTGTTCCGGTAGAAGTGGCTTAACCCGTTGTCGAGAGACGAGTGGAGGTGAATGAGGGAGCTGCCCGTCAACCTCTCGAAGACCTCGTCCACGTCCGGGTGGAAGTGCCTAACCAACCGGGGCCAGATAGGCAGCTGCAAGACGAAACGGATCGGAACGTTACGGCCTACATCCCTGGTGAGCTGCTCGCCATCCCAGACAGCATGGTGTGGAGGATTGCGGCCACCTACGACCGGATGACCACGGAGCAGCGGAAGAACAAACGGTGGCGGATCTTCGTTGGTGGCAACGATTTCATCAGAGTGCGGCCCAATCAGATATTGCGACTCCTGGAACTCCGCCGCCAGCAGTGACAGCGCCACCAGCGGCAGCGCCACCAGCAGTCACAACGCAACCGTCCGCGCCACCAACAGCGATAAACTGCCAAGCAGTTGATCCGGAGTTAGACCGCTTTCAGTAAACTGCCCCGTATGCAGTTGAAGCGACGACAGCTTTGCTTTCGGCACTATTTTTTGTAAACTGCCTCGTTGCAGTTGAAACGACCATCGTTTTTCAGCAACGCTTTTTGTAAACTGCCTGTTTGCAGTTGAAGCGACACCCGATTTTTCTTTGATACCGCATTTTGCAAACTGCCTTTCTGCAGTTGAGGCGGTCGACAGATGTTTTTATTTTTGTTTTTCTCCGAGGAAGAGATTCTTTTTTATTTATTTTTTTTTCTCGCTCCGAAGTGCGAAAGGGGTGTAATGTGCTAAATGTGTAGAGGGGTAAAGTTTAGCACATTGTGAGGCCTACCTGCAGTGTCGTTTGACCGCATCCCAATAACCTTAGCCTAGGCCTATCTTAGCCTAGATTTGGTAAACAAACTTTCAACTGTGAGTAGCCTAGGGACTCTCTAAGGTGTCGGAATTACATGTTAAGCATGTAACCAGGGATAAATAAACGACAACACTTTTAATAAGATTCACCACTTCGATGAAAATAAACGATTATTTACTCGTTGACCGAACCACAACAATCCGACATAACCTCGCCCCTCATCGACCGTGATTTAGTTTGACAGTTGACAGATGACGAGGTGGGTTCTTCTTTCTCTCTCGGAATTACTTTTGGCTGGTGAAGAAGAAGGTTGCCGGATATGCCCTTGATTTTTGAGTTTAACTGACCCTTGGCCGATCAGCTGTGGTGATTCATCGAGGCGGAAGGATTGCTCCTCGTGGAGAAATAGGTCACTCTCGAAGAGACCGTCCTAGTGATAGCTTGTTCGTTCTTCTGACTACGATTTTTCTCGGCGAGGTTTTGTAAAGTGCGTGACAAGTTTTAAAGTTCGTTCTAACGACTGCTTTTTGGTATAAAGGTACGTCTACGATTCTTACGATTAGTATATTTAGGCTCGATTATTAACTTTTGCCAGTAAAGTGGTAATTTAACATAAGATAGCCTAGCGTCCCGACACGTTGATAGTAACTGGGTAATAAAGATTATTATCCCGGTGTCAACTTTTATCCGTTAACTTCATTTTAGTAACAAACAAATTAAAATCAGCCTGTGAGGCATTTTTATAACTTTTATTTCTTTGAGAGTAACCTCATTTTCCTGCAGTTAGACAGGTGACCACCGGTTGTAACCTGCGAGTCTAATCCAAGTATAGACAGGTGAACACTGGTTGTAACCTGCAAGTCTAACCGGAGCGTAGGGTAACCCTACTCCTGTGAGAAGTATTTCTGGTACTGGGGTTTCTTTGGAATTCTCTGCTAGGCCCGTACTAAGCCCTAGTAGAGCGCCCAGTCCAGCGATAGCGGCAGCGAGTCGATCCCGAGAGGTTACTGTCTAAACTTAAATTAATTTTTATTGATTGCTTGTAAATTTCCTTTTTTCTAAATTCTAAATTCTTTCCTTTTTTTGTTTAAATTAAATTACCCTATCTCATCTTGAGGAGTTTGAATTTTAAGTAAACCCCCGGGGAGGTTGATTCAAAATTCTAGGCCCCAACCAATTTTTCTGTGGGCAAGGATGAGGCAACTCTGAGTTGACCGGCAACCGAGTTGACATAACTGAGCTCTCTGATTTTATAAATCGTATAACCACTGTTACATTCGAACTTCGCCCCCTGGAAATATCCCAGCAGCCGAGCTGAGCGTTTCCTGGGCTTCGACAGACCGTGACGAATTTCCTGGGATTTCGGATTCGCCTGACGGTCCGAAACATTTTCGACCCCCCAGAAAGTTCATCACAACTTTATATTTTAACATTGCAAATTTCTTGCATCGTATTGCGAGTTTTATTCAAACTCTCAATACCAATTAGAATGCCCTGAAGTTGTCACAAATCGATAGAGGTCAAAACAACTGCTCGTTTTGGAATAAAGAGGAGCAGAAGTTGTATTATATGATATGTAAATTTAATGTTTAAGAGGACGTTGGAGTCAAAAGAAATATCGTCGTTGCTGACCCTAGCGCTACGGGCTATTTCAATGTTAAAACGCACAAAACATGTCTTTACTGAAAAGCATATTTTTTTGTTACTGTTTGTCCTATTGATTTGGAATAAATTTTGTTTGAATCTTTATAAAGTTTTGATTAGTGTTTGCTGGGAGTTTTATTTTTTAATGACTAGGAAAACTACAAAATAAGTATAAAAATATAGACTTTAAATTAATATATTTTTTGAAATGTATTATTTTATTTAGAAAATAGCGAGCAAACCACCTGCATCTTCAAAATACCTTAAATTTGAGACATCTTTCATAATCATATGTTGATAAATAAGCGAAATTTATGGTTTTAAGTTTAACATTGTTCTTATGGATATAAAATCCAACATGGCCGCTAACCAACGCCCTCTTAAGTATGATGAAGGTTCAAAACATGGTGAATACTCATAACTTTCTTTCAGATATTGCCTTTCAACAACTTATAATACTAATATACAACAATTAACAAAATCAGTTTGGTTTTTATATATTTGAAAATACTTTATGTTAGCGCTACGGCCTATGCCGCCCATCCCGCACCAGGTGGCATACCGACGGGGGGGAAGGGGCGCGGTCCGCCCCAGGCCCCGCTTCGGCATAGGCCCCCAAATTTTGACAAATGTTCGAAAGTCTGAGCGAGTATTTCCTGCCGAACTCCGAAGAATCGCTACCTCGTCTTCAATTATGGCCGATAAAACGTGGTTCGGTGCCATTTACACAGTTAGGTTGTTTTTAATGTCTGATTCATGTATAATACATAATGTTATGTCTCGTAATTTTCGGCCGATTTTACGTGGTCCGATCGTCTTTGGTGGCCGTTTACTACGTGATTTGGCAGGTCACGATCGTCCAAAGATTGGCAGGAAATACTCACTCGAACTTTGGAGTATTTTTCCAAACTTTAAGTTCATTTGACTATGTAAATACTCAAATTTTGAGTACTCGCACGCCTCTAATACATCGTATACATATATTTGAATAGGCCTTCCCCTTCAACCCCTAATGTATATACTTTATAGGAAATTTGTATAGGCCCCTACAAATATATCCGCCGCCCCAGGCCCCGAAATACGACAGTTTGCCACCGATCCCACGACCCGTGATGAGCGCCCAGCGCTGCCCCCCAAAAAGCGCCGCGCCCCATGCTGGAGCACGGCATGCACTGCCCTAGAGCCGGTACTGGGACCTTTATCTTCATTTACAGATTAATGATTTATTTTCTTATTTTTTTAAATTACCGGTTTTCAAAAACCTATTAATTTACCTACTTATTATTTAAGAGTAAACTTTCAATTATTATATTACATAATTGTTTATTTTAGAATTAAAAGTAGTTTTTCGTCTATTTATAAATTTTAGTTACATTTATTTCCTAAGTATTTTTAATTTAGGTCTACGACAAAATACGTCTTTATTTTAAATTAAGTCGCATACAGACTTTCTCAAAGGTTAAAGGTTAATTCAAACTGTACCGCACAGGACCGAAAAACCGCTCATCAACAAAGCATTATCCAACATGCAGACGGGTGATTAGTTGCCCAACTCGACGCAGGTTGTGTAACTGCCAGTGATTGTGTAACTGTATCGCACATCGGTGTGTCTCATGTCGCACGGTCTCATCGCGACGCTACGCAGCTTTCACATTCCAGCTTTCAGCCCGTGAAGCGCCACCGGCTAATCTACGGCCTTTGTTGCTTTTGATTACGCACTGAGATTGACTCCGCGTTGAAAGCTTTACTCTAGCTCAATGACTCCAGTTATAATAAAACGGGTTTTGTGACAGTTTTAATCTTGTTTAGATATGAATGTGTTATGGGTTTTTTACAATTATTGTGACAGTTATATTATTCTTGAGCGGTCTGTACTTTACCACAGCGAATGTTTGAATGGAAATGAATACCCTGGTTTGATAATAAATATCAATAAAATGTTCATAAGGATTCCTACAGCTGCCATTTAATATTATCAGGTTTTTTCACGATAACACCTTCAAATTTGGCACAGCAAATTTATAATTAGATTACATGCACTCCGAGATTAGCAATTTAAGTATAGATTAAAATTCAAATGAAATTTTAAGACGTGTACAAGGCTTTACACCGATTGAAAGAGAATATCCAAATAGGAAAAGCTCAAAAGCTTATATGAGTGAAAAAGTTATTTTTGACATAGAGAGAGAGGGAGAGACACTAGAGAGTATTTGAATATCCAAGTATATATTCTTCAAGTTTGAGAAAGAAAGAGATAAATTGAATGGGAGAAGAGAATCACTGGCTCTCTTGATCACTCTCCTAATGAAATTAGATGGTATTTATTTATTCAGAATCTATAACACCTTCACAAAAATATTTGTAACATGCAAGAGATAAAAGGCATAGTGTATTTTTTTATTCACAAAAATTCATGATTTCAGTACTAGCCGAAGTAAGCTTCACAAAAAAGATAGGTTGTCAATTTTTCTTTTGATTTGTTGACGGCCTGCGAGGAGTAGAAGAAAATATTTAATTAAAGGGAAATATTAAATATGATTTCCATTACAATTATGTTTTTGAGGTCTGGTTTGTGGCATTGAATAATACTACATTAGACCTTTAAAATTTTATGTGGTTGATATGACCTGTTCAAGACATGCAAAAATTCCTTTAATAAACAACCCTATATGGAGGTTGGACCGTCAAAAGAAAAATTGATAATTTATTTTTGTTGAAGCTTACTATGGTTAGCATTAAAATCAAGTCGAGTTTTTGCCATTATTATTAACAAATAATACAAACTTTCTTTACGACAAATGGACCTACAACACAATAAATAATTAACCATAACAAGAATAACATAAAAACTTCTCTTAATTTATTTTAACGTGAATTTAACCTCTGAAAAAGATGATTTAATATAAGTATATAATATGGACTAGCTGTATGAAAGATGGGTTATGATTAGAGTAAGTTCATACTATAGCGAGTAGGTGGTTCTGGTTTAACTGTTAAACCTATATCAAAAGAACTGTCATATCAACCATTATTGCTCCTTAGCATTTTCACTTGTCATTCTAGTACATTCAATGCCCCAAACCATAGAGCTCTACTCTGGATCTTTATCGCTATATTTTATAGGTTAAGGTAATTTTTGTTAAACACACTTTAATTACTAATTTGATCAAGTTATAAAATGATTAAGGTATAAAAAATTGCCCTACTTCAATTGACTGATTGCTTAGAGGTTGCGTAAACATTTCAGTTACCCTTATTAATAGTTGTGAATTAAGGTTTTTAAATTTTCAATAACTTAATTCTGAGGCTACAGTTAGCTTTCAAAGTTTGTTTTTGTGTGTAAGATTAACATGAGGAATAATTGTACAGTCAAAATACGTATAGAAACAGCTGTTTAGTGTAGTAAATCCGTTTCGTAGCAATAACCAATGTTACATGCAAATTCTTAGGCGATGCTGGGATGAAAGCCTTCTGTTGAGGACACAATTGAAGCCTTCAATAGTGTTGCCAACTTTTCGTTTGGCCAAAACCGGACATGAGCGCCACTGAGGGAAAACCCCCTCATATATTAGTAGAGCGGGGTCGTAGAATTTTTATCCTAAAAGTAACCTAATTAAGCCTCTTTGGCTGCTATCAACAACACCTTTTCACTCAGAGATTTTCGAATGAGCTGTTGTTTAAATGGTAATGTGTAATAGATTAAAATGCGTATCAAATTTAATTTGTGATTTCTAATAACACTTGTAAACTACTAGTGTTAAAAGCATTACCCTTTTTAAACGTAAACAGCAGGTGTATACGATTTGTACATAGTCATTTTTCTATTAACTAAAATGGAAAAATAAATTTTAATTTTAAGCTTTATAAATCAACGTAAAATAGCAGGTAAATACAAATAATAAACATTATTGGTGGTTTTATGTTTATACAAAATTACCCTCAATAAATACTAATCTAAACTCTGTCTGAATCGATTGGAATCTATTAATTTTTAACTGTAAAATATTTCTTATCAACAAAACCAGACATTAGCCGTCTGGTTGGATGATCCAACCGAGCCCCGAAGATATACGAAAAAAAAGATATACGAGTAAAACCAAACTGTCTGGACGAAAACCGGACGGTTGGCAACACTAGCCTTCAAACAAGAATGAATAAGGTATTTTTGAATTAAAGATAATCTCTTCAAGCTTAATTTCTTGGTTTTTAACAACATATCACCTCGGTTTTATTTCTCATCTTACGTCGATGCCTTCTGATGTATTCTAATCTTTGTTAAACATTCTGATTGAAATGTGTTTACAACAATATTAAAGACAGTAAAAATTAAATCCCTTAGTAAATTTCAACTACAATTTTCAAAGATCTTCATCTGAGCCTACCCAAGTGAAGTATTGCGGGGTGGAGGAATAGTCGGAGTGTGGCTACGTGGGACAAGGGGTCAGTGAAGGTGTTGTATAACGCAGGATACACAACGGCGAGGCGCTCGACACTTCCCTGTGTAACACTCGGCCGCTGTGGCTGCGGTGAAAGGCCTGATTGACGTGTAGTGGCGCAGTTAACCGAGTAGCTTGACAAATGAGAGGCATCTTCGCTGCATTCTTGCTGCAGTTTCTCTCTCTCTGTGTTTACAAATCATCATCGTTTGCAGAGAGGAACTCATTCATCAAGGTTTGCAATTGGGGCGATTTTGTTTACTGTTATAAACGATTTTCTCTGTTTGAATTGTAAATAATTCTACTGCGTTAAGATAGAAAGGGTTTTTTATTGGGTTTTAACAAACGTGTTCAGATTGAAACATCCATTCATCCTTAGTAGTAACCTACACTTTTTTACTAATCGCAATCATTTTTTTTTTTTATTTGAGCTAACAGTTTTACAAAGAACAAGTTTCAAACATTACAATGGATTTCAAATAAATTTGGAACTCCAGCTTCACCTTCAAACTCCCTTGCCGACCGCCAACTTTTTCTTGTTCTTCTTAAAATTGAGCATGCCACCCTAACCCCGATCCAGTTTGTTGCCAAGCCGATAGGTTTGTCCTATTTTTCAGTCAACCATTCTGTAATTTCTCTTAACAGTGTTTCGAATTATTTTTCTAAAATGCTGTAAACTGACTTGATAGGGGTTGTAAAAGTATCTACCGGTAGTTTATTCTTGATATTAAACCTAATAGCAAATTTCTAACTGATAGAATTTTATAGGTAAAATCTAATCTCGGTCCAAATAAATCAAATAGGTTTTTTCACTTCTCCTATTTTATTTCTATGAAGCAGATGTTGGTTTGAGGTGAGTGATAACCTTTTAACAACTGTAATTAACACTAATATTGTTTTCATTAAAATCGTTGAATCAGTTAATATTTATTTTGTTGTAAATCAGACAAAACTGATCATCAGTGGGCGATAGGTATGTTTCAGAGCCTCCACTCTTTTGTTATAAGATGGGGAATGATAAACAGAGATTAGTAACAGCTTCATCCACAGCACCAAATAACAATACACATTAACAGCAACTACAATTAAATTGCCAGTTGAGGGTGTGGTTTGCTGGCTCTCAAGCAAGATTAGCCAATAGTAAACGTGCTGCATTGCCAAAATCCACACCAGCTGTCTGGAATAACATGCGAGTGATATTTTTCTATCGCAAAATTGCAACAGTGTTACAACCATGCTATTGGCTACAGCCCAACTGTCAATCTAATATAGTCTTTACGGTACTTTGAAAAGCGAACAAGATAGCTGTGGAAAGCTGTGGAATAGCCGATGAAACTTTTAACTGTACATTGTCATTTACTTTACATATATATCCCATTATTTCTGAACAAAATTTAAATAACACATATAGTCTAAAAAGTAAAACGCAGCAAGTTAAATTTTAATTGAGAGAGCTGTAAACAGGTAGACCGCAGTTGGTTCTGCTCCGTGAACCATTAAATTTGATGTAATTTGACAAATTCTTGCAACAGTTCTCGCCCTAGATATTGTATACAGGATGTGTCAGATTATGTTTACGCTTTTTAGGTACAAGACAAACGAACAAAATATTAATCTATAGCTGTTACATAAAATATATTGTTCGTTGGAAAAATCTTCTTGTAAAAATCCTAACTTTTTAATATTATTCTGAAAAAAAATATTTAGATTCAAAAATTAATTTTTACCAGCCATTTAGAACATAGTACCGAAAACAAATAATGTGTTGATATATTGTTAAACATAACATAGATTTTCAAGTAAAAGCGCAATGTTGTTCCAGAGAGACACATTGTTTTCTAATTAACAGTGTGTGAAGACAGCCCATGTTAATTAGAGCAAAATTTATTACTGGCCTTTGTCTCATTGTGAATAGTGTAGAAAGGAAGCATTCCTGTATTTATTTTAAACAATTTATAATGGGTAGGAAGTTGTAGATACACATAAATGAGTTAGACTTATAACATTATTTGACCTTCTCGGTTAGTCATGGATCATCACTCTCGACCTCCGCTTAATGTTACTGATTTTACATGCCCTCTAAAGCATGGTGAAAGCTTAAATTATTAATATTATTGGACTGATTACTTATAACTTGTGTTAAAAATCCACTTTGATCAGGAATGAATGTCCTGTAGTACTATGTTGCGTTAAGGACCTTCCCCAGTTCAGAGGTGGAAATCAAGATTCAGCCTTTATCTTAATCTGTTTTAAAAAATCACAAAAAGTTCTATATAAATTGTAATGTTCAGTATTGTATAAAACCTTATCAGAGTAAATCTTGTAGATATCAAAATTATTATTATATGGAACTGTTTCGTTGACAAATAACAATTTTGGATTCAACTGTAGAAGAACAGTCTCAGTCAACAATGTTTCTCTATAGTTTTTCAATTTATAAATTTACCTGGTCTTTATCAGAAGTGTCCTCAGCAGTCTCTTCAGCCAGAACTGCTGATAACACCAGCATCAGCAAACATCCCGCCACCATCAGCCTCATCTGGAAAATAAATAAGTTTTTAGCTTTTGCAACTTTACGTGTCATGTAGCAGTCAGTTTAGTAAACAAAACAGAGCGCTTCAGCATTCGTGATCTCATGTTCTGTTGGTAGTAAGTTATTGTAGGGAAGAGAATTTGCTATGTCATTTGTCTTCAAGGCGTCATTTGTCTTCGCTAATTCACCTCTGTTGTAATTTTATAACAGTTTTTTATGTTGAACTTTTGTCAATTAGCAGGCACTTGTATGGGCCAGTCAAACCGAATGTTCATAATATTAAAATTAAAACTTTAAAGGCAAATGAGATGAAGCCCTAAGAGGTTTATAAAATAGGAAAGGCATTTGATTTATTATTGTGTATTAGTTTCCAATTTCTGGTTTGGAGAAGGTTTATTAATTCACTTAAAGACAATCCTATACTCTAGTACAAGCAATATCTGTCTGTTTGTTTATGTGCAAAATTTATCTTGGAATCCAGCGGAACGTTTTTAGTAAAACTTTGGATTAAGGACCTTAAAATACAGTTGTTAAAATCCTCAACCCCAGGAAAATTCATACTTTGTTAAATCAAGGTTTATAAACAGTTTAACTTTTATTTGATTGTACATTAAACATGTTAAATGTAATTTTAATATTGTAAAATTATATGGGTCATTATTTTCTTTAATTAATATACTATTTATACATACAACCCGTACGAAGGACGGGTACACAGGTAGTTGGTCATAAAGTTTAAAAAAAACGAAAAACATAACAGCTGTGAATAAACTAAACAGTCAACTGTCAGAGTAGCACTTACACAAGAAAAAGTAAAAGTATCAACAAATTATTTATTGAAAACAGTGACTAGAACCATTGATTAAAGATTGCATATATAGTGGGACATATTTTTCACCCATGAAACAAATCAAATATCACCGAGTGTTGCTCGTTACCCCCTGTACTGACTGTTTAATCAGGCAATGAAAACAAAAGAAAAACTTATTGCAATGAATGGGAATGGCAATCGTATTGCTAAGAAAGGTTGAGTTAAAGCAGCTCATAAAGTGATGTACTTATTGTTAGGACCCTACCCTATTGTATAGTCAAAAGAAAGCAATTAATAAATTAGTCAATCTTTTCAAGTTTTTGGGAAGAATAAAAATTTAAGAAAATCTCCTCATTGTTTTTAGTGAATTTCCTATTGAAAGTAAACTATCCATGCATGACCCGCATGGTGAAACTTAAGCCCGGGACCACCATAGAAGTTCTTAACGTGACCCCCTGAACACGTTTTGGGGGGTCGTTCAAAATTTGATGTATATTTGTGTTTGCATTCTAGCGGTCGCATTCTTTGTCCGATTTACTTAAAATTTGGTAGGGACGTTCCTTTCTATAATCAGTTGGACAATTTCGTTGGGAAAAACAATTGGAAAACTCTAAACCGCTTTTTTGGGGATTAATCTCTCAAATTTCGAGTTTTTGGGTCCAAAAAGGGTCAGAAAAGCCCCGGATGTAAAATGAATGCTTGTAAAAAGATGGGAATTAGTGAGGCGAACTTTTTAAGCCCTCTCTCGTCATTCTAGCGTAAATATTTACACAGTTATCAAAGAAAATGTGTATCGACTAAACACAGTATGTTGTCTTATAGAGGTTTTGCATTAGATGAGCCTGTTATTCATTTGTTGGTGTACTTTTCTCATTCCCAGCAACCTCACGACTACTTTCAAGCCTGACTGGACCTTCTCCTAACCTTATAATGTGCAACATTGTATTCCCAGCATTGCAGGTAAATAAAACCAGGAACATCAGAACAGCCAAAAAATCAATGTTTTCAGATTTCAATCAAAATTGGAATAAATGTTTGTTTTTACACTGATTTTGAGTTTTAAAAGTTTTTTATGTCAAAATTCACTTCCTTCACGTCAGCGTGCTGCGTCCAAACTAGTTTTAAATATTTTCTTGTATATCAAAGCATGAATCTTTTCAGTATCCAATTTAAGAAATGGACTGTTGATGTTTAAAAGTACCTAAAGTAAAAGTACCCATTAGACGTTCAACTATCAAAGAGGAAGTTGCCTCTAGTTTTTATCACTTGGTCGCTCGGTCGACAGTGAGTGTCCTTTCCCAGGACACTTAGAAGAAAGGAAAGTTCATTGGGTTTTATGTGTGATGGGCTGTCGTAAATCTTAACCACAGTGTTATGTGAGATGTTATGGTCATTCTTAACGCTTTGTGTAGAATTATGAGCTTTTGATCTTCCATTTATCATACTCTCACTCTCTTGCATTCACTTGACTTACTGATCTAAAGATCATTTCCTCAAATAGTTGTTTAGGCCTTTTTTTATTTATATGATTTAGTATTACCTTGGCTATATCTTTTAGGTCTCTTCTCAGTTTAGGTTAGGTTTTGAGAGAAAGTTGATGTGGGAAATTTGACTTCAAACTTCTTTGAACATGTGAAACAACAGACTGGTAAAAAAAGGATTAGAATTATGTCTTAAGTTTGTTAGTAAAATATTTTGAGTTTAAATTAGTTATGGAAAAAATATTTTACCCGAGGTTAAAATCCTTTTCTTTAAGATTTACTATGCACAAACACCTCCTCTAGTCCAACATTTACACAAATGCCTCCTCAAATCCAACTATCCTACCTTCCCTATTTTTAGGGCTCTGGACTACCCTACAGAAAAATCTGCGCTTCCGTGTGAAAACATTGTTAAGTTAAGGAATAAGAGTGTCGTGGAGGCCCGCAAAATTTTGGTTTGTGGCTAGAATTTATGTTATCAATAGGCTCTAAATGGAATTTGATAGAAGATTTGTTAAAATTTGTTAATTTTACTGATGCTAGGTTTTAGAATTTCATTGGGGGCTATCATTGTGCAACTAAATTGGAAAGACTAAAAAAGTAAAATATACATTAGTAGATCATGTTTTCCACTTTAATGTTAGACTTTAACTTTAAAAGGGTTTATGTAGGAGTTATAAAATGAAATCCTGCAAACCCTTGCCTAGCACTGTGTTAGGGGCAACCGGAGCCTTAAATTACACTTGCTTATCTTGCTTATGCTGTTACTCATGTTAAAAAAATATAAAAAAATGGGTAGGGTAGTGGTTTGGGATCATGAATTATAATCTGAGATTCGCCAAATTGAAAAGTGTCTTGAAGGTTTGGTATTGGACAAGGCTGCCATTTATCATTTGACTACTGGTACTAATTAATTATGCTTTGTCAGAACTAGTCAACCTTTAAATAGTAACAGGTTTCAGGGTTTGGACCGATCCGTATAAAAAAATGTTTAAAAATGTCTCTGGCATAAATACACAAAAAACAAGCCCAACAAGAGTCATGGTAATTAAATTTTGTAAAGTGTTACTTTATGAATTCAAAGAGGTCTATGATTGTTCATTTTTTTGAATGGCTTTGCTGCCTTGACAATCCAGGCACAATGAGAATAAGCACAATGAGTGATTATTCCGAAATATCTTACATTTTATGATAGAAGTAACTGACAAGATGATTTTAAGAGAAAATAGAATTCTCACAAGTCTCGATGGCTTTTTTTTAATGTATTTATATATTTAAAAAATATATTTTTGTCAGTACGTTTAAACACCTGTCGCAAATAGGTATTTCTCTTAAAATACCAGTGCTTTTCTATTAAGTCCTCATCTGGCTGATTCTGATTTTTGTTAATCATTATATTAATAGGCAAGCACAACACTGTCCCTCCTTTTTTCTCACGGTGTGTGCATCATAGGAGAAATTCACGCATACTGTTAGAAAGGTGTTGTGATATAGATGAGCAGAAACCCCTTATAATTTATATCGGTCCTCAGGGCTATGCTTCACAGGCTTTCGAAGTTTCAATGTTAATCTTATGGAAGAACTGTAATCAATGAAATTGTATATCTGACAGCAGTTGTTGTAATAAGAAGTGTTAATACAAAAGCAAGATCAGGTGCTTCAAGCATAATGCAAATAAAAATACTACTGGCTATTGGAGTGGCAACATCCTTCTGTCATCTGTTTTAATTCCACATTAAAAAAGAAAAAACTAGAACTGTGGGAGGGGTGGGGGATGGGAAGGGAGAGAGAGAGAGGGAGCAACAGGACCACCTAGACAAGAAGCTAACTTATTTTTATTCGTGAAGTTAAGCATCGTGACTCTTGTTCAAATGATTTTGTTTAACTGGTAATGCAGGATAATGTTATAAAACATTCACGAAAACAACCATTAGTCCTCAATTAGGTTTTGGTCGAATTTCAACCATTGGACGGTAGCTAGTTTAAATTATTCACCATGGAGGGACCAACGATTTTCGCTGATATTGAAGTTCGATTTTGAGTCTATACGATTAATGAAGAGGTGCAAGTAGGAAGGATAGCAGCTGGATTGGCTGGGAGGCTTAGACTTGTAGACAACTGTGAAATGCACTCGTGACTGAACGCAACTTTCTCCAATATCGGAACAATCACTTCGCTATTCTGATCTTCCTTGTGGGCAATATGGTTGTACCTCACATCTGGCCTCAAAGAGTGTTTGAGCATTGCAACCTAATTAGTCTTCTATTTTAAATATTACTGATCGAAATATTTCAACAAAAATCAAATCAGCAGTAAGAGTAATAAGATTAGTCCGTAACAAGGCTACACAAGACATCTCACCCATTTTACACTAATTATTCATTCATATTCGCCTTAAAATACGCCTAGGTTGCATCAGCGACTTAAAGAGATATTAAGATATTAAAATGAATGACTGTTGATAAAATATTTTAGAAAATTCTCTAGGACTCTCTTTAAAGTACCAAATTAGTCCATTGTTTATCAAATTATTTAAACATACTTTCATCATAAATTTACTATCTGTATTATACAACATAAAAAACCCTTAATCTTACGGGAAGGCAAACTCACTTCTTATCGTAAGGCATGACCTTCTTATTAGTGAAGCAAGACCTCCTTTCATAAGCATCATAAGCAAAGGTTTATGAGAAATTTACCCTGTTTCGTTAGGATCGTCCATAGAGTGTTGCCTATAGGTCTGCTTATTTGGTGTTCACATAGTTTACTAGTTAACCTGATAAGACCTGTGTATAAAGTTGTTTTTAGACTTTGAACTCTAAAATCAGCTGTGTAATCTCATGTGATCACCAGGCAAATTTTTAGTGTTTCTAGAAATACTTTTTTTTATTGTGTGTTTACCATATTTTTTTTATTCTCCTTATAATTTAAATATCAAAATGAAAATTCTTAAACGGCTTACTGGTTTGATCAGTTTCAGACACCATCACAGTGCTGTTAGATTCATTATTAGTTTAACTATGCCTGACGATTCCAAAATTCAAATTCCAAGATATTTTATTTCCAATAATAGAATTCAAGCGAATATAGTTGCTCATATCCGATATTTTTTCTTTCCGCGATTATCCAGCTCTATTAGTTTGTGTTATGATTCCTTTCCAGAAATAGCCTAAAACAGCTGTTCTTTCTTCTGTGTTAGAACGAGCTCACATTGAAAATGAACGAGCATTTAAAATCAAACAAATTCAATGCCTCTTCTGCGGAATCAAACACCGAGCATGACTTGGTCCCCCGGTACTAGAACTTTGAAAGCCTAGGGCGTAGTGCTGTTTTCTAAAACTCCCAAAGCCACATCATTAGACATGATATTAACATCAGGCATTAAGGGCTTTCAAATAACACAAAAACCACAACTTAAGACATCATAGTTTTGTTAGTAGCCTGGTCCCAAAAATCACCTTATTCTTTTAATAAATTGAGACAGCTCATTCCATTGTAAAAGTATATAGTAAATATTAAATGCTGTTTGATTTAATGTAACATTTCACAGTTTGCATTGTGTAATTGTACCCACATGGGCGGGAATGTACCCATTGTTCCAATTACCCCGGGAGGATTCTTGTAGGGCAATAAACTTTTGTTCGTTGTTGTTGTTGTTATTGGCGGATTAGGAAACCCCAGCTTTGCTGCTAGTCACCTCTTCCACAAGCGGGAATATTGCGAGGGTTACCGGAAAGATAGGATATAGCAGGAAAGGAAAGGGTGGGAAGGGACGGCAGCCAAATCGACCCCTCAGAGGGCCAATTCCCGTGCCCCTGTGACAGCTGGGATGAGGCTCTCAACAGGGGACCCTCATTTTGCCCTCCAACAGGTCAACCCAACTGACAGGGTATCCATGCACAACAGCCAGGGACCATTCATTCTCAGGTTGGCAGGAGGGACCAAACCAGGAGACTCTGTCCCTAGCCGCTGCAAATGGAGGGACCAAAGGTGAAAGGGAAGTTAGTCATAATGGATAGCCAAAAGACTTACCATATGTAATGACAACCTCATTTGCTGTACCCAATGTCAGCCTCAAAACTGGTATAGACCTGTCTTAAGGTAGTCCTGGGACACTTTTGTTCGTGTCGCATTCCGTAGAGAAACCAACGAGCTTTTACTACTAACATACATTTGTTTATTATTATTACCTGAGCAAATATAATTATTTGCTATAAATATTCACTTGCATTTTTTTGGCCAATGGGGTGAAGCCCTAATTGTCAGAATCCTAATGAACAGTTTGATATGTAATAAGTTAGGATATGTTCACGACAATACCTTCAAATTCAATATGGTAGATTTCCATTTGATCATATGCATTCCAAAATTAGCATTTAAAATATAGAAAGACACTAGCTGATTAACCGTGCTTCGCACAAAGAATTCAAGAATGAACAGCTGATTAAAATTGTTGCTGCAACTACATCTGTTTCTGATCTATTGAACATATTGCTCATAAGAATAACATGGAAACTTTAAATTCCAATTGGGCGAAGCACATTGAACTGAGGGAGACAAAAGTTATTCCATGACTTCTATAGAGAAATCCCTTTAATTTTACACCTCAATCATCAAAATCAGTTCATAAATAAAAGAGTTTTGCTGTACACAAAAAATTACTTACGGAATTAGTATAATAGATATACAATTTGTTACAGATGAGGGAAACCTAGCTGGAACCAGAGACTAAGAAATTTTACATCTTATTTTACATTCATGTTTTAAGATATTTACTTTTTGCTTTGTAATTATTTGGCTGTGTAGTTTTTGTTTAAATCCTAAATATTAATTAATTAGCATTATTCTTCTAAAAGGTTAAACAAGGGATGTAAAAATAACTGCCCAATCATTGCCACTGTAAGGTTGGAAATACTTACAAGGTTGATTAGAAGAAAAACTAAATATACACCAGCAGAACACCTCGGACAACATTGTTCGAGGCCTAATATTGCTCTCATGCAATTAAGCAGACAAGGGCACCAATGTGCTTTTGCCCTTTAAGGAACTTGCATCAGACCTAAATTTTGCCAAGATGCGAATTTCCCCTATAGGGAAGAAGCTATTACCGTAGGTCTCATGGTAAGACTTAAGCCCGAGACCATGATAACTTTTCATTTTGAGGTCCCCAGATGCCAAAAACACCATTCGTTCAAATTTTTATATATGTATATATATATATATATATATATATTTATATATATATTTATATATATATTTATATATATATGTGTCCGTAAGCACGATAACTCTCGTAAAAAAGGTCCGATCTTAATGAAATTTGGTACAAATGTGTAAAGTACCATTTATTTGAACAAGTTCGAAAACCAGATGAATCGCACCATCCGAAGGGGGTTTTTTTTGGGGTTTTGTACCCCAAAAATGTGTTTTTTGGGGTTTTCACATGTAATTTTAATTTAAATCAAATTTTAATTTATACCATTGAATTCAGCTTAAAAAAACAAACAATTTGGTATTTTGATCATTGCTCTACGTCAATTGGTTACCGAGATATTGAAAGTGCTAAACACAGTACGTTGTCTAATGTTATTCTTATGGAGAAAAAGAAAAATTGTATATCTCGCTTATTTATGAACATAAACTGGCAAAATTTGGTATATGGCTTGATCTGGTTATGGTTTATTGTTGTTTGCACAAAAAAACAATTTTTCGCCTATGGTTCCTGTAGCAGCAAACCTAGGTACTTGGTCCCCATGTTATTCTTATGGAAAATACTTAAAATGTTATATATCGCTTATTTATGAATGTATATGGATGAAACTTGGTATGTGACTTCACTAAGATGAGTTCTATTGATATTTGCATAAAAACCCATTATTTTGCGTGCCTTGTTGCAGCAAACCTGCGTACTCATCCCCAATGTTATTCTTATGGAGAATAATTAATATTTTAAATATCGCTTGTTTGTGAATACATTTCTTATGAATCCTGTTAAGTGTTATGTTATATATTCATTGGAAATTCGCTGAGTATGCAGGTTTGCTGCTACGGGGGTATTTTTTAACTATAACCTTTTTATCCTCTACTCCCGCAGGCTTCGCCCCCGCAAATGATTTATAAAAACTATTACAGTTATGTGTGCTGCATTCTGTGGTTATCCTGTGGAACTACTACGAATCAAGATCAGCTGTTTGTATTTTCATCAGCTCAAACAAAATTGAATGTCCATAAGGAATACATGGTAACTTTGTCGGGGTCTCTGGCGGAGCCCTAAGGTTAGATCAGGATAAAAACCATTTAGTTTTCCTATTTTATGCCTAAAGAATCAGTGTACAAAATTTCAGCTCTTTACCTACATGGGAAGGTGGAGAATTAGTGATGAGTGAGTGAGTGAGTCAGTCAGTCAGTCAGTGAGTCATGCTTTGCCTTTTATAGATATAGATGAGACGCATTAAGACAACGTATTAAGTCCATTAATCATGGGGTAAACCTTTTCTTACTCTTGAAAAGTAATATCCAAATCACAAATCAAGCTCCTGGCTTCTTTGTTTTATTTCAGTTTATTTATTACTAGTTGTTAATTCATTGGTGACTTAACATATGTTCTAAATGTACAAAACATCTCACTGTAATCATAACCCAAACATCAACATTTACATTTTTAAGATCCCATTACACATTTTATACAAATAATCATGTCCTGTATTTCAGCAGCTATGTCTTCCTGTTTTGGCCAAATGCAGAAAGTGATTTGTCTACCACAGAAAATGTTGTGTATGACTCCATGTACCGAAAACATTATAAATTATTTTGCATTTGCCCCACCTCAACCATCATACCGCTTATACTACAATGGAAAAACTCGTAGATATCAGTTAGCTTTTGATAAAAAACCTTCAGACCTTCCACATTTTTTCAATGTGTCACGTATCAACGAAGAGATGGATTTTTCTTTTGCAAAAACTAAATACGATACCGACATCGCTTGTATGTACTACGCCGCTAATCCTGATTCGAAACTGACAATTTTATACTCTCATGGAAACTCGTGTGATTTAGGGGACATGATCTTCCTGTGTGTCTACCTCGCGAAGGAACTCAACTGCAATATTCTCGCTTACGACTACTCCGGCTATGGGTGCAGCACAGGGAAACCGTCCGAGAGGCAAGTTTACGCGGATGTAGAAGCTGCGGCTTTACATCTGGTCCAGCGTTACGGACTTTCATTCAGGGACATCGTTCTGTACGGACAGAGTCTAGGCTGTTCACCTACTGTGGAATTGGCCACTAGAATGAATGTGCGCGGAGTCATCATTCAGTCCGGATTCACATCTGCTATAGCAGTTCCGTTCCCCAAGATGCAGTTGAAAGCAAAACGGTGGGATCAGTTCAGGAATATCGATAGGATCGGGAAAGTCACTGCTCCGACACTGATCATTCATGGGACAGAAGATAAAATCGTGAACCTTTCGCACGGTGTCGATCTGTATAACAAGTGTCCAGCTGCTGTTGAGCCGCTTTGGATCGAAGGGGCGGGACATGTGAACATTGAGTCTTATGATATTTTCACGGAGCGATTGAAAAGTTTTTTGGACCACCAGCTGAGACCAATTTTCAATATTTCTAGACGTCAGTCACATACTTACTCCTTTCTGTCACAGAATTTAGTACATTCTGCTTTCCACCAGCCTCACAGAACCCATTGTAGACACAGTCAAGACTCTCAGTAATTACTTGAAGCAATTTGTTTTGTTTTGTTACTTGTATAATAATTATAACAATGAAAACAATTTATTAATTATTAAAAACAAATTTGTTTTGTTGTTTAAAATTCAGTCATCATGGTTCTTCATTAACCTAAAAAGAGTGTAGACTGTTGAGTTGTAAAGGAACATTACAACTTTAAGTACACTTTATTAATTTTCTCAACCAAAATTTAGAACTCCATAAAGAAATGAGCAAGAAAAATGCTTATAACCATAATTTTATAAAAGCTTAGTAGCAATGCATTTTTGTGAAATTGTTTTTAGTTTTCTTTGTGTAGGTACTTAATCTGTCAGATTGGTGGGATCTTAGGAGTTATTTATTTGTGATTAACCAAAAGTGATAATTTTGTTAATAGTTATAAATCTTATATATTAATTAGCTAAGGAATTTCGTTTTTGGCACACTACGTCGTTATTTTTCAACCGATTTGGACAATCAACGTGTCATTTTGAAGCTTTTACACTGTAGATTAACATTAAAATGTAAAGCCTTTAAGTTCGTTAAATGATAAGAAGTATAAAGTCCTAAAATTTCTCCATGTTAATCATATGGGAGAACTTTTACCTAGGATTTTGAGAAACTTGGCCTTAGTTTGAGAAAACCAGGCAATGTGTAGTCGTGAAAGTTGTTCCAATTTGAAGCTTAAACATTCTGATACTCCCCAAAATTGTCAGATTTATCATTTCCTCCCTTTAAATTCATTAAATGATACAAAGCATTATTTAAGTCCTAAAACTTCTCCATGTTATCCATATGGGAGAATTCTTACCAGGAACTCGGCCTTAGTTATCCATATGGGAGAATTCTTACCAGGAACTCGGCCTTAGTTTGAGAAAACCAGGCTACGTGTGGTCATGGAGTTTGTACCAATTTGAAGCTTAAACATTCCGATACTCCCCAAAATTGCCAGATTTATATTTTCCTCCCTTTAAGTTTGTTAAATGATACAAAGTATAAAGTTCTCAAATTTCTTTATGTTATTCATATGGGAGAATCTTTGACCAGGAACTCGGCCTTAGTTCGAGAAAACCAGGAAACGTTACGTGATGGGATTTATACCAATTCGAAGCTAAAACATTCGGATACTTCCCAAAATTTTCAGATTTATAATTTTCTCCTTTTAAATTTGTTAAATGATACAAAATGTAAGTGTCTACAAAGCATTTAGGTGATTACAACTGATTACAATCTCAACTCTGTGATTTTCATTAGACAGGTGATCAGCTCATCAAGCTATTGATTTATTAGTGAATTTCCTATAGAAAAGTGAACTATTAGCATGACCCGCACGGTAAAGCTTAAGCCCGGGACCACCATAGAAGTTCTTATAACCCCATACACACATTTTGAGGGGTCGCTAACAATTTTATACATATAAAAGTGCATTTTCATAATTTGTGTTATTTTAAGTGAAGTATTACAGTGTTGGTGGTTGTTCCTACAGTTTACCGTCAGCCAAACTTAGCATTTTATCCGTCGGACACCTACTAGTATTGACTAAATAATTAAGCACCCTGACAGGATACACCTACAAATACTTCAAGGTTAGGCAAGTATCATCATTGGATATTGAGGTTAACAAATAGACTTCCAAAGATAGAAAATAAAAATACACCCGTCGCAGCAAACCTGCATACTCAGCGAATTTCCAATGATTTATAACATAACACATTAAGCCACTTAACAAGATTCATAAGAAACATATTCACAAACAAGCGATATTTAAAATATTAATTATTCTCTATAAGAATAACATTGGGGATGAGTACCTAGGTTTGCTGCAACAAGGAACACAAAATAATGGGTTTTTATGCAAATATCAATAGAACTCAGCTAAGTGAAGTCACGTACCAGGTTTCATCCACATTCATAAATAAGCGATATATAACATTTTAATTATTTTCCATAGGAATAACATGGGGACCGAGTACCTAGGTTTGCTGCTACGGGAACCATAGGCGAAAAATTGTTTTTTTATGCAAACAACAATAAACCACAACCAGATGAAGCCATATACCAAATTTCGTCAGTTTATGTTCATAAATAAGCAAGATATACAATTTTTCTTTTTCTCCATAAGAATAACATTAGACAACGTACTGTGTTTAGCACTTTCAATATCTCAGTAACCAATTGATGTAGAGCAATGATCAAGATACCAAATTGTTTGTTTTTTTATGCTGAATTAAATGGTAAAAATTAAAATTTGATTTAAATAAAAATTACATGTGGAAACACCAAAAAAACTATTTTTGGGGTAACCTACGGTAATAGCTTCTTCCCTATAGGGGAAATTCACTAAAAATTAGGAAATTTTACAAAAATTCCCATCCATTCCCTTAAAAGTTTCAATGCTTATCAATTTAAAACGATAATTCTACTCATGAACTCGGATGATTAAAAGATATAGTTTATTAGCTCTTACTGATTATTAGTTTTACCACAGAATCGACAGAATGCAACGTAATCGTAAATCCAGCTCGCCATAAAAAATGTGTGAAAGTTTACAGGCATTTTCTTTTTGAAACAAGGATAATTAGGAATAGTCATTAAAAATCCTCCATTCTTCCATGTCTTACAAAGCTCAGAGTAAAAAGCCAGACATGACCAGATGCTAGTAACCCGATAATATCGAGAGAGGGAGTCCAGAGCCAAAGTGCAATGCGATGCAGGGACACATTTCACTGCAGTGTACTTTGCTGTTAACAGTGGATTAATATAGTTTATTAACAAGTTTTAAAATCTTTCCAGAGTAAATAATTGACTAAAACACATTATTATTATTAGTCATAGATTATTTAGGAGTTCATTGGTATATTTAGAAGTTTATTCTTCCTAGGTTTTTGGTTCTTCGGACCAACTGATAACAAATAATGTCGGGGTTCTACGGTATAGAACTGCAATTGGATTTGGGAGAAATTTATTTCCTCCCCGAAATCCACTTCTTAATACCCAAAGGAAATTGTATGTGTGTGGTCAGCTACATTTTTATTTCTTGGCTGATTTTAACGATTGAGGTCAAAATTATCCTCTAGAAGTATATAATTTGTTTTTCTTCAGACTTCAGGGCTCCGCCCCACTGGCCCTCTAAGTTAACATGTAATTTTTGTGGAAGACATATTTCTGTAGTTGGGTTTATGTCACACATGTTTTATTTTAGTTGTTTTAATTCGAATTTTTTAAGAAACATCTAACTACGGACTAGTCACTGACTTAACCTGACTGTACCTGTAAATGTTGTTCTGAATTGCACTTTATGTCTGCAAAATACGAGATCCCCGTGAGGTGAACGGGATACCGGCTGAATTGTTTTAAACCCGCTACAATACTATACCTATTTTTAACATATTCTACAGCTTTTCTTGCAGTACCATTTCGAAATGACGGACCAATTACCTGACCTCCGAGTTTGTGTTTGTTACCGTTACAGTATTTTGGGGGAAATCGCCGAAGATCCAGAGGAGCATTTGTGCGACTTCCGGCGATCACCCGCGCGATCGTCGCGCCGGAATCAGCTGTGAAATATGTTAGTTGGTGGCGCCACTTTCGCCAGCTGACTTCCGGTGTCCTGGGTGGCAGGAGCGCTTCCGGACTGACCTTTGGCCCCCGTCACCCGCGCAAGTCATCAACGCTGTAGAGGAAGACACCAATTATTCAAATGGCGGCTATAGTTTCTTGTAGGTTGGTTTAGTGTGGGGAGAGTTGAATTTGATTGAGTTGTCGTGTGTTCCGGACACTGAAAACATGTTTAAAGTACAGTATACAAAATTGTTGTATGCTTAAAATGTTTCGTCGACGTGCAGTAAAACAATAGTAGTTTTCATCACTAGGAGCAAAAGTGGCACTTTTTCCTAGTGGCACCAAAAAGACACTTTATCATAATACGAAATTAGACTTTAATCGTTAAACATTTTAACTATAAAGTTGCATTTTTGAGGTTACGTTTACAAAGTAAGTAATATTCAGTGTTTACATTTCTGTTTCCATTATGTTAAGAACTACTGTTTACAGTTTCTATTTTTTATAAACAAAACTTTGAATTCCACTATTCCTGCATATCAAAATTAATGAAACAATAATAATATTTAGCAAACAGCTGACTTTTTACGTCCTAGGACTTAAAAAAGATCACAGCTGATTTTTACTTTCTCCCCCTATACATAGTATATGGAGAAAGTATTGTTTTCGTCAAAATTTTCGAATTTGAGTTGTTAGTGTAAGCATAGAATAAATAATACATTATTATTATTTATTCTATGGTGTAAGTATTCGTTTTGGTGCTCCCTGAACCCAAAAAAGTGGTTTTTACGTGATGTCTGGCTGTGTGTGTGTGTGTGTGTGTGTGTGTGTGTGTGTGTGTGTGTGTGTGTGTGTGTGTGTGTCTGTGTGGATTTTTACAGAGCTAGAGCCCTAACCAATGGGCCGATTTTTATGAAATTTGGTATGTAGGTACTAATCCACGATATCTCCAGGCGTTTTTTCATTTTTTCGAATTTTTTATTTTTAAGGGTAATTATCCCCCCAAAACCGCCAAAAATCATGAAAAATCAAGATTTCTCAAAAACGGCTCTAACGATTTTGATTAAACTTTGGTCGTTTGTAGAACTTTAGTTTTCCAACAAAATGACCACCCGCATGTCTGTAAAAATTCGGGTTCAGAAATTACAGGACTTAAAACATCAAAAATTCAGTTTTTTTGATTTTTCATAAAAAAAACATAACATAAAAAATATTGCTATTCACCATTAAAAAGAGCTTAAAAAACTAAATAATGTAGTATTTTGAATTACTATTCTACGATTGCTGGTTGCAGAGAAAATTGGAATTTTCATTTAGCGGTAAACGCAGTACGTTGTCCAATGTTATTCTTATGGGGAATACAAAAATTAGTATTTCTCTCTTATTTACGGATAAATTTCTTTCAAACTTGATACGCTTGTCAAGTTAGCATTGATAGGGGTGATAGGGGGCATTTACCCTCTTAAAACCACGAGTGTAGCAATGGATTCTGTAGTGCCTCCAAAGCAGGGATTTGGGTGATGTTTTTTAAAACAACTTGTTTCCAAGATTTTCTGTACATTCGACCGTGCTTTGTATTATATATGTAGTAAATAAAAAGTAATTTATTCATTAAAGTTGGGCTAAAAGGAATAAAGTATGTTCAGTTTCCTGATACCGTTTATTTAGATCCTAGGACAAAAAAGTGACGTTTTGAGTACTATTTAGAGAACAAAAAACAGGTAGACTTTGTGCAGAATGATAAATACCCCCGTCGCAGCAAACCTGCGTACTCAGCGAATTTCCAATGCAAGCATATGTTTCTCACTACCACATAAAGCCACTTACCAAGTTTCATAAAAATGCATAAATAAATAAGTGATCTATAGCATTTTATTTATTCTCCACAAGAATAATATTAGGGCTGAGTACGCAGGTTTGCTGCAACAAGGAACACAAAATATGTGTTTTTATGCAATTATCAATATAACTCAACCAGGTTAAGCTACATACTAAGTTTTATTAATTTATGTTCATAATTAAGGGAGATATAAAACTACTTTTTCTCCATAAGAATAACATTAGGGCTGAGTATGCAGGTTTGCTGCTCCTGGGCCAATCAACAAAAAATCAACTGTTTGTGCAAATATCAAGATACCAGTACTACGTGAAGCCACATACCAAGTTTCATCAATATACATTAATAAATAATCGAGATATTACATTTTATTTATTATCCATAAGGATAACATTGGACAACGTACTGTGTTTAGCTCTTTGAATATCTCTGCAACGGTTGGATGTAGAATCACAATTTAAACACCAAAATGATTGTTTTGTAGAGCTGACTCGAGTTGTAAAAGCAAATTTGAAGTTTACATTAAAATGAACTGAGGAAAAGCCAAAAACCTTTTTCCCATAAGATTAACATGGGAGATTTTATGAGCATGTTTTTTGGATTTTCTCCGCAACCACTAGGTTGCGGAGGTAGGCAACCTAGGTTAATAATTAAAAATACAATATTATTTGTTTTTTAAGCTCTATAAAATGCTCAAAACCAAAATTGAGTGTTTTAAAAATTCTAAGGTGAAAAGTGCAAAAAACTGATTTTCGGACAATTTAAAACCCCCATAAACCCCCTTTCTATGGTCCGATTTTTCTGGTTTTCAAACTTAGTCATGAATGTCACTTTACAAATTTGAGCCAAATTTCAACGAAATCGGACCTTTTTTACTCAAGTTATCGTGTTAACGGACATATATATATATACACATACTATATATAAATTTGAACGAATAGTTTTTTTTGACATCTGGGGACCTTAAAACAAAAAGTTATCATGGACTCGGGCTTAAGTCTTACCATGAGACCTACGGTAATAGCTTCTTCCCTATTGGGGAAATTCGCTAAAACGTATTTTGGAAACTTTCATCAGGGTTTTTATTGTCTTGTTTTCTCTTTTCGAATATACTGGATTAACTTTGGCCACATTTTGACCAAATTTGACTGTCAATTTAAGCGTGATAGTCGGGAAAATTGTGATATTTTGAGGAATTATAAATGTTTTTAAGTTACGTGAATATTGGAGATCCCAACTGTTGTTGAGAAGACTATTGATGTTTAGCGAAAGTTAACACTTATCAAAATAAAACTAATAATTTATATATAATTTGTTTGCATGAACTTATGTAGTGTGAAGGTAATAAAGAAACCAAACCGCGGCCCCACCATAAAGTGAAGCACGGAGACACGGATATTATGTATTTAAAACGTCTTGGTCTGTGGTAAAAGTGCTCTGCATAAGACACTGGATAACTCGGTAAACCAAGAATGTGACGGGAGTCTGTCATGGAAAGCGACTCGCTAATTAACACATTTCATTATTATTATTTACGTAACAACTTTCAAGCTAGCGGCTGCGCGGTGGAGCGGCGCAAGGTGTTTGCTGCGCTACCTACCAGCGAAGACGGCCACTACTTCAACTAATTGATTCAGACAGTAAGTTGCCTCGGGCACTTCCGAATTGTTGTTCGTTCATTGTTTATTTCTGCTTCCTTGATCGACTGATTGCGGTGATATAATTCAAGAACAATAGGCGGAACTTCATTGTTGGCCGGTGAATTTACAGTCTTGTAATAGTTAAGCGGTCATAATGGACTCATGCATTTGTTGTAGGTCTAATGAGGTGGTATTTGCATTGGTTTCACCTATATTGAGTTTTATTAGTGAATTTCCTTTGGAAAGTGAACTATTAACAGACCCGCACGGTGAAACTTAAGCCCGGGACAACCATAGAAGTTCCTAACGTGACCCCCTGAACACGTTTTGGGGGGTCATTCAAAATGTTATATAGATATATACATAGACATATATACGGTGTATATATATGTGTGTTTGCACTCTAGCGGTCGCATTTTTTGTCCGATTTACTTCAAATTTGGTAGGGACGTTCCTTTCTGTAATCAGTTGGACAAGTTCGTTGGGCAAAACAATCGGAAAACTCCAAACCCCTTTTTTAGGGGATTAATCGTTAAAATTTCGAGTTTTTGGGGCCCAAAAAGGGTCAGGAAAGCCCCAGATGTAAAATCAATGCATGTAAAAAGAAGAGAATTAGTGAGGCGAAAGTTTTAAGCCCTCTCTCGTCATCTATCACAAATATTTACCGAGTTATTAAAGAAAATGTGTATCGACTAAACACAGTACGTTGTCTTATGGGGGTTTTACACTAGAAAAGCCTGTTAGAGTCCTTTGTTAGAGTACTTTTATCATCCCCAGCAACCTCACGCCTATTTTCAAGCCTGTCTGGACCTTCTCCTAATCTTATAATGCGCAAAATTGTATTCCCAGCTTTGCAAGTAAATGAAACCAGGAGTATCAGAACAGCCAAAATATCAATGTTTTCAGATTTCAATAAAAATTGGGCAATGTATGTTTTTACACTTATTTTGAGTTTTACAAGTTTTTATGTGGAAATTCACTTCTCTCACGTCAGCGTGCTGCGTGCGAACTCGTTTCAATCTGAGATTAATTTGTGGCGAACCAATTCATGAGGAATGTTTGATTTTGGGTAAATCCTATATACTGGCTTATTATAGTATATCCAAAGTAGACATAAGTTAAATATAGTGGCATATATCAAACATTGATTTCAGTTGTTTGTGTGTATCAAAACCGGCGAGGGCAAACGTTCCTTGAATGTTCAAGAGCGGTGGCATTTCACCATCAGTTTCACTATGTTTAATTCGAGTATACATTTCGCTCGGAAATTTCTATGGGTTTAATTTAATTTCGGTTTCGTACAAATCCGATTAATCGAGCAGCAATTAAACTCGTTCTCTTCAGAGATATATAGCATACTGTTCTTAGTTCAGTAATATAAATGTCACCTAGGCCTACAATTAATAATTTTAAACAATAGTTTTGCTGTTGTTTTTTTTTTATTTGTGTGATAAAGGATTCGAAGTAAAACATCCCAATACCAAAACTTGACTCAAGTGATTTTTTATATTTGTACAAGCATTGACAGTTCATTTCTGACGTGCGGTATATTTTGTTTAATCGTTATATGGATTAAAAATCATTCAGCCTCTGTTCCCGCGTGGTTCGCATGATTATTCGAATATGCTTTTATATATTACAATTCGTAAGCTCTTAGAGGCTAACAGAAGCAATAATGTTGAAAAACAGGTATATAGGCGTAAGCGTATTCGTCAATCACCCATTGAGTTATACTAACCGGACTGAACCGTCAATTAAGAAAATGGCAGTCGTCTGTCCACCGGTTATCGGGTCCTAGAAAAACAACTCAAGAGCGGTTTTCCAAATGGAAATAAAAGCTACGTGTCCGCTCAGCTATCCAATCAGCAAGCGGTATTCGTTCCCTAATCGGTATATGGACAATGTTTACATACTTGGTACATGTTTTGTAGTCATTGCCAATGTTAATATTGGATCATTCCACTTTTAAAATCAACTGCATGTCCCACGTCCCTTAGGTACAGAGTCCGCTGACCTGGATCTGATATGTGATGTTGTTGTGGGGAAGAGAGAGTGGAAGAATTGATCAACACTCGATTAGCTCTCTCTCTCTCTCCTCTCTTCTCTCTGGAATCTGTCTATCAATATTTTAAAAAGAAATTCTTGATTTATATTCGGTGACTTTCGGCCTTAAAACTATTATTTTGCTTGCATGTACACTATGTGAAGTATCTATCAAAATCTCTCACCCTCTGGACTGTTTGGGGGTTTTAAGAACTTCCACCATATCGGCCCGTAAGCTTAGAAAGTTCCAATATTAATCTTATGAGGCCCCGGCTATTTCATTTAGGTAGTCATCCGATGACAATGTAACGTTTTTAAAACATCTGGCTTTATGCCTGCGAGATACCCGTCAGTCACATGTAGAGGAATAATCATCTGGAACATCAGACATCATAGAAACTATAATGGAGTGGTTCTTCTAGTTGCTTAAGAAAACGGTGTCTCTTAGAATGCTATTTATAAGCCTAAGAGCAGGGAATATTAAGAATCACACTAAACCGAAGCGCAAAACTGGGCAAGCGAAGGTAGACTATCTAGGGGTTGAGGGTGTTAGTAAGCAATGTTTAAAACCCCAAACGTAATTAGTAAATGAAAATACAATAATTAAACTTGTTTATTTTTAATTTTTAAGACCGGAAATAGTTTATGACCCACTTATACTAGCAGGATATAGGAGTAATCGAATCCTACATTGTCTTCTTTTACTCATCAGAATCGTAAAATATTCTTTATCTCAACCGCAAATAAAATACATAGTTAGACGAAAAAATCCTTAAAATGTTAACAATTAATAAAACGAACAACAAACTAAATTTTAACTAACTAGCTTTATTAAGCTGTCGATTGTTATCAAAATATTCTCATTCCCTGCACTCGTAACTAAATAAATGCAAGTTGTGCTGTTCTTTAAATAATACTTATTCAAAACCACACGTAATAGTAATGTGACTTATGATATAAGCCGAAATAGCTCAGTTGGGAGAGCGTTAGACTGAAGATCTAAAGGTCCCTGGTTCGATCCCGGGTTTCGGCAATAGCTTTTTACTCACGCGACGTGTAGTCGAGGGAATTATATTACTGCAGAACAACAATATGCGTTATTTATCATGACAACTTCTATCTATTTGCCGAAATGTGACTAAATTCTGTTATTGTATTCACTACCGGTACCGGTACCGTATTTAATTTCACTTTTTAAGAGTGGACTTACGTCATGAAGATTTGCATTTCTACTGGGGCTTCCCATAAGACCAATGTTAACTGTTAAATCCCTTCCCTTATCGTCAACGGATAGTTCAAGAACGTTGATATACGATGAGGTCTAATTAACAAATATTTAAGCTACACAGTACCTCGGGATTTCAGCGAGCATAATTTGTAGGTCTATATACAGCAAATAATAATCGTGTAATAACAACCATATATATATATATATATATATATATATATATATACACATTATTTTCTATAACAATTTCTCATATCAAAACTCAGTTCACTGATACCGCTAGGTATTATAGTCTTTTTAACAGTCCATAACTGAACTACGGATAATCCAATGAGGAGTGATGAGATTTAAAACTAAGCATTGGACTTATGGATAGGCTTGCCATACGTCCCGGTTTGACCGGGACAGTCCCGGTAATTTGCTCTTGTCCCGGTGTCCCGGCCGGTTTCGCTTATGTCCCGGTCGGAGAATAAAACTGCGTAAATTTCTCTTAATTTTTCAAGAATAAGTTTTACATTTTGAAAAAAAGTTCATTGCAGTCAAAAGTATGAATAGTTTGGGAACCGCAATTGAATTTGATAGAATAGTTAAGTATATCGCATATCGTACAAATAATAAAACGGAATTTGATGTATTTTTTTAGAATTTTATTTTACTAATTCTCCTTTTTCGAAGTAGATATATCTTTATAAATTTCCAAACTAAAAAATAGTACTGGCTAGATTTTACGAATCAAAGGCCATTCCTTTTCAAAGTTTTTAAATACGAGTAAAATGCCGTTAAATATACGCAGGATTTACTTGCTTAAAATAAATAAATAAAATAACTAAAGATTAGTCCAAACCCTTTTTAAAAGCCTATATTTCAATACCCCCGTCGCAGCAAACCTGCATACTCAGCGAATTTCCAATAGATAATAAATGTCTTAATACTACATAAAGCCACTTACCAAGTTTCATAAAAATATATTCACAAATAAGCGATGTATACAATTTTAATTATTCTCCATTAGAATAACATTGGGGCTGGGTACGCAGGTTTGCTGCAACAAGGAACACAAAAAATGGGTTTTTATGCTAATATAAATATAACTCAACTAGGTGAAGTCGTATACCAGTTTTTATTCATTTATGTTCATAATTAAGGGAGACATAGCATTCAATTATTCTCCATAAGAATAATATGGGGGCTGAGTACGCAGGTTTGCTGCTACGGGAGAATTTGGCAACAAATTTTGTTTGAGCAAATATCAATAGACCACAACGAGATGAAGCCGTTTCGTCATTATACGTTCATAAATAAGCGAGTTATAACATTTTCCTTTTCCTCCATAAGAATAACATTAGACAACGTACTGTGTTTAGCACTTTCATCTCAGTAACCAATTAACGTAATGATCAAAATACCAAATTGAGTGTTTTTTAAGCTGAATCCAATGGTAAAAACTAAAATTTGACTATTTAAAAAATGATATGTAACAAATTCAAAAAACTGATCTTTTGGGTACAAAACCCCCCAAAATAACTCCTTCGGATGGAGCGATCTGGATGGTTTTCGAACTTAAAGCTATGCTTTACATGTTTATACCAAATGTCATCAAGATCGGATCATTTTTACGAGAGTTATCGTGCTCACGGACACACACACACACACACACACACACACACACACACACACACACACACACACACACACACACACACACACACACACACATATATATATATATATATATATACATAGTTAAAACGAATGGTGTTTTTGGGGTCTGGGGACCTCAAGACGAGGTTATCTTAGTCCGGGGCCTAGGTCTTACCATGCCGACTACGGTAATAGCTTCATCTCTATAGGAGAAATTCACTGTAGACCACCGGAGCTCTCGTTATTGGAATGGGGCGGGGGGGAGGAATTCATACCCCCAAAAGCCAATACCAAGTATGCAATGACTGTGATAGGTTAAATTCCCCTCGGAATAATGCTTGAGTGGGGATGTCACCCCCTCGCCATTAGGCTACTTTCATTTATTTCCCATATCTCGATATTTCTGAACTATGTATTATTGTTATTGTTAACTAGTTAAAACAAGTCATTGTATTTGAGTATGTCCTATATTGTAATGGTTGATCCGTTGGAAATAAATGAAAAAATTGGAAAACGTCATCTTCAAAAAAGGACACTAAAAATATCTCAGTTATTTGTTGTTAGAGAAAACAGGTTGTTTGCCATAATTATTGTACAACACTCTGTACAAATTATTGCCCGTTAATAATTTAACGCGCAAGTTATTTTTCGTGGAAACTTCACCCATACAATATGCAAATTAACTGTATTCCAATGGTTAATTAGACCTAGCAGAATGTTAACCTTTGGTATTTTATGTCAGTAGCTCGGCACGGTCAACTCGCCGGGTTTTTTGTGGGGTTCTTTATCTGTGGTTTTGGCTTCTTTCTCCTCCATCGGCCTTTTTGTTCTCAGGGCTTTAAAAGTCAAACCTTATCTCAAGAATGTTAAGGGTTCTATTTTAATTTATTTATACAAGGTGGGTGGAAAGTAACTAGGTATTAACAAACTGCTTTTCATTTTTTAATATTACCGATTTCATGTTGGCAATAGTGTTAATATTACTGATATCATGTTGGCAGTAGTGTTATAATTCTGAGCACTTGGCTACACCAGGGAGGAGGTAACAAGTCCAAACCTCGAACATTGGAGGAGTTTGAAAACATAATTCAAGAGGTCCCAATCATCACCAATATCCCAACAATTACCTTCCTTCACAATCGGGTGAATTGTATCCCTGGCCGTTTTAGGAAGTTGGTTGACAATTCCGGTGCCTATGTTGAGATTTAACTGATTTATATGTTTTCTTATGTAATGAAGCATATGTACACGGTTTTTTTAATAAATAACGTTCATTATTACAGAATTTATAACAGTTTGTTTAATGTCTAGTTACTTTCGACCCACTCTGTAGTTTATGCGGCGCTCTGTCAAAAAACGTTGGTTGAAATTACGGATGTAAATGATTGCTTAGTTTGAAGTTGCAAAATATTAACGAGATATGAAGCTTTCAAGTTCATTTCATTTCCTTACCCTAAATATAATTGTTTTGAAATTGTATTTTTTACATATTTAACCCAGTTCGCATTTACAGAAGACTGCCATCCATCTCGTGTAATCGGGTTCTAATCAAAATTACATCAATACATGTTTTCTCTGTTTGGGAGAAAATCTGTGTCAAAATATATACAACAACAAAATAATTTGCACGTACAGTTATACAGTTATTTAATTGTAAACGTTTTAGGCATAATGGTTGTTATGCTTTATTAGGGGTATATTGTATGATTGTACCAAGAAATATCTTAATGTATATAAATTACTCACAGATAAAATTAATGGAAAATTGTAATGGCTATGGCAAAAACAACTTGTAGCTAGAGTTTGTCTCAGTTGCGTGGTTTCACCTTTGCCAAACTCCATGCCAAGATAATTCAATTCCAGCAATTTCCCACATTCAAACCCTCTCATCAATAAACGTTCATCCCGCAGCGCCGTGGTGTCGTAACATTGCTCTTGTTTCTTTTCACCGCCACAGCCGCGATCCCGCGACACGCGACACGGGACATCCCAAGTTGCGACAACAACGGCACCTTCGTTCCCGGCTCCTGTGAGCTGTGAAAGTGAGGGAAAGTCTCGGCCGGAGCAGAGTCCGGGCCAGCCGGTCACTCCGGTGCGGCTAATGAGAGATGAAAGTGAAACTGTAAACCTCCGCCGCCGCCGTAGCTGCCATTGATCATGCCGAGGCCGAGAGGTCTCATAACGTCGAACCCCTATGAGGACCGAAACGGGATGTTTCCTACAAGGCTGTAAGTTTCCAACACGGCCTCCTCTTCGCTAAATTTTCAGTGAAATATTTTCTTGATACCTATTTAGGAGAAATAATAGCAAAAGTCTATAATATCTATAGGCAATTTTCCGTTGCCGTTGTGAAAATTACTAATGAAATCTCCCTAATGAAAATCTGATAATCACGACTAATTTAGGAATCTCCCCCTTTAAGGCGCGTTTATTACAAATTTACATACTTTACCTTTCGGGAATTATTTCATGAATTCTGACTGAAGAATGAAGATTGGTACACGCGCAGATGGAAGATTTAATAAATGGTTCAAGAACCAGTAATAAAATAATGGATAATAATGGTTCTTCTACATTGAAACTTAGACGAAATGGTCCCTCTAAGATTTCCATTGGAACTTAGTCGAACCATCGCTCAATATACTCAAGAATTCCGCGAAACGACGGAAACAGGTTTTATAAAATTGGATTAGTCCGTTTCCCTGTGAAAAGTAGACAATATTTGGCACGTGAGCGTACAACATACAAATGGAACAGTCAAGTGATTCCTATTTTGGTTCCTCTGATAATACTGTCAGAATAACAAAATTCTCAGTTTCAAATATTAATTAATGTTTTCAGTTATCTTGTAAATTAGATGTTGTTTGCAAGTCCATAGGCCTTAAATTCCAGTGAAACGAACAATAAGTCCAATTAAAAATAAACAAAAACTCCCCTTGAAAGTCTCGTAAAATTTCTTATCCACCGACCTACTTCGAATGCGAGAAAAGTCGCACACATCAAGCTACGAGCGAGATCAATTTCATGAGAGGCGATCTATAAATTGGTTCGGTCCGGTTGTTTTCACCAATAAAACTTTCCCCGGTGGGTGGAGCCGGTGAATGTGCGTGCGTGAGACGCGTGTGAAGCTGATCTCTGCTGTGTGCGTCGGCGCGCGTGCGTAAGTGAGACTGTGCCGTTTCTGTCAGCGACAGCCAGTCAGCCAGTCTGACGTCTGGTGGTTTAGCCATAGTCTTTCCTTCTGACTTGGATCGTTGGACGACGTGAGAATGTGGACTTTCGTTCACAAGAGTGGTATGAACATTGTAAAGAAGGTGGAAATAAAACATTGCAGGAATTTTTAATTTTCATAGGCAAAGAAAAGAGGAAGTAGGTCCGGGAGGCAGTAAAAGGCAACATGCAGTGTTTTTCGCACAATTCAATGGGATTTGTCCAAAAATTCTGTTGTAATAAATTGTCAAGTCTGGACATTGTCTAGTCAATCTTATCTGTTCAAACTCTAAGTGACAATTGACTGATCCTTGTTATGGATTACAACGTTGTTTCTAATATTACCACCGAAGGGAACCTCGATGGATAGCTACAGAAAGTCACGTGACAATTTTTATCAACAAGTTTCATAAGATTAATTGCAAATATCCCATATACTCTGTATAGAATTAATTTATAAAACATCCAAACTTTAAAGCATAACCGCCTACAAGCTAGACTAAATATGAACGCGCAGAATAATGCACTGTGTATTGAGTGGTATTGAAGCCAAAAATGATTTCAAATAGGGCAAAGTATGTCAACAAATTTAATTTGTTATAAATATAGCACCTCTAGAACATTTTTCGAGGAAGTCACCTTAAAATAATTCCCAGCCTGGTGAATATGCTGTAGGGCATGTATGTTAACAATACGATCCAGATCCAGATCCCACTATTTGTTAATTCTTTGCTTAAATTCTAACTGTGGGCTTGCAGATTTTTGTACTTAATCGAGTTAAAAATATTTTTGCTCTACAGTTTCAAATTTTGATTCAATGAACTTCATAAACACGTACTTTTATAGCACCTGTCTTATTGGAAGTTGTGATAAAATGTAGAAGAAGAATGATAGCTGGCATTATTTTCAAATTTATCTCCAAAACAATCGCCACGGTTTCCATTAACATGTGGCAACCTTCAACCTTATCATAATCACCCTAATTACCCTTCAGTCAAAACTATTAGGTTACAAATTTGTTTAGATTGTTTGAACCCTAATTCAGTTGTAATCGTGCAGATATGCAACTACAACTATAAAATATCTCAAGAATACGAATCTCCTTGGTATGCGTCAGTATAATTACATTTTGATTTGATCAATTACTCAGAATATCTCCCACATTAATAAGTGCTACAGGAAACGGTATGGCGACAGAAGTCGTTGAGAGCCGATTTAATTAATCAGTTAATTGAATTACCTGTTAACTGCTCATGAGTACGTTTGTTTCCCACGTTAACTCGATATTAACTCCCCCGCCCGTTCTCCTCATTACCTGGACGTTTATGGGGCCGAAGGCCGGATTTAAAGGTTAACTCGTATGATATAATTTAAAGCTAATTTTGCATTTGAGGAAAATTTAAAGAAAATTGTCCTGATTTGGTCAACTTCCGTAAGGCGGGAAGACCTGTGTAGATGAACGTTTCTGGCACTCGCTGGCATGGTACGCTTACACGCGGTGTGAAGTGACGACTTCCTACCAGATGATACAGCAGGTGTGCGATACGCGATTTGTTGCCGCGATCGCGTAATACGGCGGGAACAGAGACAGCCGATATCGGGAGAATGCATTTATCTAATGGAGAAAGTGTAGGAGGTCCTTGCAGCGTTGCAGTGGGCAATGCCGTCATGTGAAAGGCGATACTCGATATGGTAAGCTGGAATAGCTCTTCCTGATCTTGGCACTGACCCTTGACTTTCAACCGGGTTTCATTTTGGTGAGTCATTTGTCAATTCGATGGTTACATCCTGTGTACCTTTCACGTTGGAAAAGAAACGCTTTGCATTCACTAAAGTGGGATTTGTAAAGCTCTTGGTGGATCAAAATTATTGTGATAGTATTGATAACAATGGCAACGTCATTGGGAAGTGGAACATGAGATGTGTTTGGCACAGTGGTCAAGGAGATTAACCCCGAATTCACGGTAGCGGCCCTGATTAGAACCGCAGTCCTAGCAAGACAATTGTTATATATGATGTATAAATAATTGTATTAGATTATCCTAACGGCTTTGCTGGAAACATTCTACGCACAAGTCTGAGGCCATTGTGGACATGCAAACCAGGACTAAAAAGCAAATTAAATTATTTTATTTTGTGCAATTTCATCGTCTTTGTTGAACAATTAGCTGGTGCAGTCGGCCTTACCTGAAGAATACAAGAGTGATGATGTCTTGTACAACAGATTTGACTACATCTCGCGAGTGATGGTTTAATTGTTCTTGTTCTCGGATTTGAAGATGAGGATTTAACTCCTCGAAACGCCTCATCCACCTAATGAATACATGTTTTGGACCACTCTGGTACTGTCAGGTAAAATAATCCCTTTTACTAGCCGTTACCCGTCGTGGCTTCGCTCGCGTTCACTACATAACTAGTAGAGGATATGTTTTACTGACTATAAAAGTCGCATCGTATTCCAAGGCAGCAATTTCAAAGACGCCTCACCTTTTTCTGGTGAACGTTTGCCGCCGCTGAGCAAACGCCAGACATTAATACCTCGTCTGCGAGCTTCAGCTTCCTCAATAGTGTCTGTAGATCACTGCTCTGCCATGGTGCCAATTGAGTTGCTCTCAAACTGGCCTGCCGCTGAGCTTGCTCTTCACGTCGAAGTTGCTGTTTTTCTGGAGTTTCTTCTGCTCTGAGTGATGCCTGCCGTAGAGCTTGTTGAAGCCTCCTAATTTCCATTTGTGTTGAAGTTTCCAGACTTCTATCATTGATTATACATCCAATGCTTCTATCCACTTCATTTAATCGGGCTTTTTCGAACTTTGAGACAAATTTGATTTACGTTCCTCCGGCATTACTGTACCTTCGTGGTTAAACGTGCAACAAAATTCTAAACCGAAAATATAAACAAATAAATACATTCAAAATCTTGTTGGCAATTTCAAATGCAAAATACTTGTTTTAGTTATCATCTGTTCCAGTAAAAGTTAGTACCCATTAGATTAACAAGGGAAGTTTGGAGATGACTAAGGCAAAGCCCTAAAGAAATTTTAAAACGTGAATAGGCGTATATGTTACCTTAGGTTATTAGCTATCTCCCTACCAAATATCAGCTCAATCGGTTCAGTAGTTGAAGCGTGATTGAGCCACTAACTCACAAAAACACTTTTAGCTTTATAATATTGTATGATAGTTGAACCATTGACTATAAATGGTTGAACTATTTCCAACAATGAACATTTGATAAAATTAAGGTTATATCCATAAGAATAACGTAAAAACTTTAAATACTCTTGAGGCGGATCCTTTCCTTTTACTGTGTTTGACCTAAAATACCAGTGTACCAAATTTTACCTATCCATCATATCGGCTAATTGGAGAACTAGTGATGAATCAGAGGATTTTGGTTTCTATACATTAAAAAAAGAAGAAGACTGTACAGTATTTATGTTGAGTCAAGTCTTAAAAGTAAGACTAAACATGGAAACAATAAAATTAAAGTTAATGTATACTTAGCAAACATGGAATATGAATTAGATTTAACCAGACAAAGTATGATGTTTAAATTCTGATTTTAGATCAAGATAATATTAAAAATGATGCCAGCAACAATTCGTTGTAGAGGCAGTCGCAAACGAACGGATGCACCTTCAGGATAATCTCTCTAGTTGTAGAAACTCATTACCCCCGAACTCAAATCAACCCCGATTCCTCGAAAACGGTCGGAACGCGAAACTTCAATTACCCCTGTTTCAGCAGTCAAAGAAAGCCTCGTAATGAGCAGGTGAAGCGGTGATAAGTAGGAGTGGGAGAGTCGCGGATATCCCGCGATAGTCGTGCTAATAGTTGCCGCCAGTGACACCAGGAGACCAGGAGTGTCATTATAGCTTTCCTCCCGACCTTGTAGCTACTTTCCCTCACCTCTGGTCCCCGGTTCGTCACGTTGTTTATTCTCTGTCGCGGCGTTGTTTACTTCTGCGTTGAACTCGTTCCGCTCTACGGTTCGGTGGAGATGGCGATCCTTCTTCGTTTTAATCGATTGTGCGGAAGTTACGCGCGGTAATCGGGTAGAAAGTGTTTATTTACGGAATGCTTTGGGTTTTGACGGGTTGTTGTACAGGAACAGTGATTAATCATTGACGGAATTGTGAGTCAAATATACGGTGAAAAGAGGTTTGACACATTTGGATGGTTTTAAATTGCGTTTCAGAATGGGCAATATGGTTTATAAGAACGTATATTAGGGTGGCAGGGTGAATTATAACTGCACAACAATTCTATATCGCACAGTAAAACTGGGGTCCTAAAGAAGCAATGCAACGAAAGGTAATCCATCCACTAAAGAATAAAACCAGAGTAACCATGGAACGCCATGGATGGGCCATGAAGCTAGGCTTCTAGCTCTAGCTGACAGTTGCATTTATTTGGAGGCCTCCTAGAGATGATTTAGTACCAGTATACCCAAGATTTCCCTTGACAGGTTTTAGCAGTGCATATGAAGGAACAGACCTTGCAGGGGTGGAAAAGACAGGGTTGCTACAACAAATTCTACCTTCGCCTCTTTTTGCTATGAAGCCTGCACAATTAGCAATCAAGTGATTAAGGCAGAGTCCTTAATGATACTTGACCATGAGTCCATTCTCCGCCTGTATCAGAGCTTGTATTCTGCTAACACACATTGAGACGAAGGGAAGGCCAACGCTTATGAAATGCATAATCAAAAGACTCGATCACAGTTTCTTTCGTTGTACCCAAGGTCAATCTCATGCACGAACTAAAATGTTTTTCGCGGTCATGATATCGTGGGGGACCCCAGTGACATGATACGTCACTTTACCGAGCTCCGTCTCCAGTGTCCGTCTCAACGTCTATTTACAAGTGATATCACACTCCCGCTTGAGCACACGTTACTGCCGCGACATCTGGTGTGATGAGCGGCAATTATCATGCCGTCGCGGGGGAAAGCTGTCGAGTCACCGCATCTGTGGTAGAAAGCTCATCCCCGTCCTTAGCCGCTCTATAGGTCAGCAGATTACTCTTCTTCTTTAGCTAATCGCCGGAAAAGACCCGGTCGAGAATCCGCTCCGCTCCCGCCCAGGACGTATGTGGCAAAAAGATAATTGCGGAACCGCTTGTGGAGAACGAGGCGAAGTAGAGTAGGTTTTGGTAAGTGGTTCGGGTTGTTGTGCATTTGGGAACGTTGAAGAAATACAAGTTGTTCTTAAACTATTTCAAAAGTGATTAATTGCTACACGTTTAATATCAACACTGGGCCACCACCTACATGGTGTGTACCGGCTGGGAATGACGGTGCTAGTGGCTGGTTTCCTTTTAAAATTAGGGATTCGTGAATTCACGGCAAACTGTTCATTTCGACTGACTGAAACAGTGGACGCACGTCGTGAAACGTGAACGTCATTGAGACATAAAGAGTTTTTCTTCTTTTTTTGTTGAACAGAAATATACTTTTTCGTATTGTTAATTATAATGTACCGCTGTTAGGCCAAGCCGAGGAAAGTAAATCATGCAAATGTAATGTTACTGAAAGGTCGAATAATTTATGTTAAGGAAAATGTATAATTTCACCAAACTCAGGCGAATATATCCATTTTTATTTCTGGAAGTAGATCACCTAAATTTACTATCAATGACCCACTTCTTATTAAACCTAAATTGCATACAAAATTAATCAAAACTCAATCTTGTCACTATATAAAAAAGTTAACATTACCTTTGTATTGCCTCTTCAAACTGATTTTAAACGATTTTCCAACTTTCATATTGGAAATCTAAATCATATTCAAGATCAAAACACGTAATTTGTGCGATTATAGGCCTACCTCCGCTGTACGTAAATGCTTGTGAGTCTCAAAGAAGGGGACGCGACAAAGTCTACCAATTTCAAAGTCTACCAGCGACAAACCCTGACACTTTTGAGTACAGGACCCACTAAAAAGCCATTTATAAGTATTTCTTCTGACGGAATTTTATTGTTTAGTATTACTAACTAGTCTAGTCAGATTAAGATTTTACCCGAATACCCGACAGTATAAACCATATAAAAATCGATCACATCAATAATATCTAGGCTATTGCATATAATAGCCCTCTTTCGCCAACGCAGTTGAAAACATGGACAAATGTTATGTGGTGTTATGGGGATTCCATTTCCTAAACAAAATCTAGTGTTAGGATTTTAACTGTGTAGCGAAATAACAAATCTCTCATCTTTTAAAGTTGTTTCATTAGGTAATATAACTATGTATATTTATGTAATATACACCCTGCCACAACATACTAAGAATAATGTTATTCTTGTGCTGAGTAGTTCAAATTATATATCATTCAAAACACTACCACAAACGTAAGAAATACTACAAAGTGTTAGAGTTGTTTATTATGTTATGACTAGTTATTAGAAATAAATATTGACAAATACGAAACGTTACAAATACAATTGAATAAACTTTATTTAAAAACAAAATAGCACAAACAACAAAAATAAATAACAAAATAACAAAATAGGTGGTTATGCTAATTTATGATGTACACGAAGACAAACCCAGTTGTGGAAAACAAAAACTCAAACAAATGTACAAAGAAAGTCGCGCTGCGCTAGTAAGAGCATAAAGAATTATAATTTACTGAAAATAAAAATATTTCCAGTTCTCCTAAAAAAATATGTTAGTTAAAACTAATTATATTTTCAACTATATTTAAACTATATTTTCAACTATATTTTCAATTATATTTATATTTCTTATGATGGGGGGGTTCTTTTACTTAAATATTGCATAAGCTTTACGCAGAGTCTAAATTTTAAAACATGGCAGTTTGTGATTATTTAACTTGTTTGGTTCGATTTTTTACATGTACGGTATGTACTAACTCCTGATCTCAGTCTAAGTGTTGTTAATAAAATAATAATCACTGACGTTTTAGCTACGTAATTATTGAATTAATTTAACGCTCTAAATTACAGCGCGGCGCGGTGAAAGCCGTGCGTAAAATGTGGTAGGGTTTGTCGACGGTGGGCCAGTCTGAAAAGTGGTGCTTTTGTCCGACCCGGCCACGACAAATCCCTACCACCTAGGAATGCAGACTGAAATGTGACAGGTTTTGTCGGTGGTAGACTTTGTCGCCTCTGGGCCAAATTAAAGTGATAGGGTTTTGTCGGTAGCTTCTCCTCAAAGAAGAATCAATAGACAAATTCATTTGCAGAGTCTTTGCAGTAGTAGAAAATCTTTGCAGTCTTTATCCCTATTCTCATCCATCCAACCGATATGCCAGGTTTGAGCCCAACAAATGTCACAACCTACCCGGCCGAAATACAAACGATGAAACACAAATCTCCCGCAGTTTCGCAATCACCGGCGACTGTTGCCCAACGCCAGCAGCATCGCTACGGGTCGGCAGTCGCAGTTGTCTGCGGCGGTGGCGCAACTTAATTAATCGCCATCTCGGAGGCGGTAATGAGAGGAAAACGATATCATCTCAGTTTGCCGCTGTATTAACAGGTCTTATCGCCTTGTAACGCCATTATTCTATTAGCGGGTTCACGGTTTGCGGCCTCGGGACCGACGACGGGTCGTTGGGCGGCAGTGTGACGTTCAGATTGCTAAATGGTGTGAGAGACGACTCGCTGTAGCTGAGGATTGACGTTGTTATGCGTGTAAAGATTATAGAAAAGATAGGAAACTATTTGTAGTGGTGGTCGTGGTGTAAAGATTGTGTAGAACAGGGTTCCTGTTAATAATTCATAAATTTGTATTTGTGCATTTAAATGTTTGTACAAATTTAATATTTCAGTTTTTGCAAACATTCAAGTAGTGAGATCTGAGCATCCACGAAAAGTCCTTAAGTGCGTTTTTTTCAAACGGCATAGATTAGCTCTCTACATGTCAATATAGTAATTGAACTTCCCAACAACTTTGGGGGTAAAGTTGATTGAAGAGTGAAGCTGAATTACAACCTAATAATATACCTGAAGGACTGAAGGATGCCTGAGTTTTCTGCGAATAGACCAAAAACGGGTTAATCAAAACGAGATCGCACGCAGCACGCTGACGTGAGGGAAGTGAATTTCCGCATTAAAACCATAAAAATATCATATAAAGGGTTTAAACTAACACTGGTTAAATTTGTTTTAGTTGAACAATTTTATTTTTTAGCTGTTCTGATGCTCCTGGTTATATTTAAATTCAATAATAGGATGCCAATGTTGTACATTACAAAGTTAGAAGGAGGTATGGTCGGGATAACGAGTTGTTATTGGGGGTGATAAAACGATATTAAGATATGAAAAACAGCCTTTTCCAGTGTAAAATCCCAATAAGACAACGTACTGTGTTTTGACAATTAACATTTTCTTTAATAACTTGGTAAGTACTTGTGCTAGAATGATGAGGTAGGGCTTAAAATCTTTGCCTTTTTATTTACAATACTTTAATGTGCAATAAGTGTACATTCGTTGCTTTTCTGACCCTTTTTGGGCCCAAAATTCAAAGTTTGAAAACTTAAAATCCTCAAAAGAGGGGTTAGAGTTTTTCGATTGTTTTGCCCAACGAAATAACTTGTCCAACTGATTAAAAAAAGGAATGTCTCTACCAAATTTGAAGTAAATCGGACAAAATTTGCGACTGTTAGAGTGCGAAAATATACATACATATAACAACATATATATATACATATACATATATACATATATATATACATGTATGTATATAAATATATATGTATATAAGTATGTATATACATATGTATATATATATATATACCGGTATGTATATAAAGTTTTTAGAGACCCCTTCAAAACGTGTTCAGGGGGTCACGTTAAGAACTGTTATGGTGGTCCAGGGCTTAAGTCTCACCGTGCGGGCCCTGCTAATAGTTCACTTTTCCATACCCTAATGTTACTTTTCCTTATTCACTAATAAGTAATTTTAACTACTCTATTATAGGAATATTAAACCCTCACGAACTTCATGAACTGTTATTCGTGTTCTCTTATTCATAATTGGTACTCTAAATTAGATTTTTAAATTTCATTTGCGTGCTTGTTGTTTCATCACGCACAAACTGCGGTTCTGATACAGCTTAAATCTAGTAGAATACCAATCGACACCTAATTTTGGCATTTGGCCAATACACCTGTGGAAAACTAGCCAATTCCCGTTTCAAGAGTCCTTCAGGGCTTTGCTCAATCGGCCTTCAAATTTCAATGGCAACCTGGTTAACTTTGGCTCAAATGATTAGCTGTTAATTTTTGAGATGGCTATAACTCAGAATACAGCACAGCCAACTGGTGTAAAATTACAGGTAGCAGTGTTTCCACTTGTGGGATTTTTATCCCATATATGGGATATTTTGACTGCTTGTGGGATAAAATGGGATTGTGGGATAGAGTGGGATATTTTGGAAATCGGCAATCGGCATTACGTCTACTAGTTTGCTTACAACCAGACCACCTTAGCAGTAGTACTTCTAATCTAGTGGATTTTCTCGTCGTACTGGCAGTTGCGGGGTTTCCAATTTCCCACGTTGTTATTATTTTACCTATTTTATTGCACCTACAGTATTATTATTTTATAAACGTCACAGAACGAAGAACGAACACTATATCTCACCAAAATGAATGTCGCTGGCCTGGCCATGTTGGAATTAACAAGGAAAATATTTGCCATTGTTATTACCTACGACGTACTCTTAAACTACAGTACCATTACAAATAATGCCTCTCACGGAACTAAATTATTTAACTTAGTTAGTTCACTTGCCAGCCTTATGGCAAACCGTATCATTTATATCGCATTACTCAAAATCCTTTGAGGTACTAAAATGTAAAATATAGGTAGTTAGTAGATCTATATAAGCTCTATCTATCACATAATATTTTAAATTAACAGTGTTAATGTGTTATGCTGTTTGACAAATCAGTGGGAAAGTGTGGGATATTTAGAGGGATATTATAAGGTGAAGTGTGGGATAAAGTGGGATTTTTTGTATCAGCACGTGGGATATTTTTTACCGCTGAGTGGAAACACTGGCAGGTAGATGAATTTGCTTCCCATGGCAATCGACTATAAATATCCCGACTAACCGACTAATAGGTACTGCAGCTGGGACCTATTTTAGTTATACTAAGCGCAATTTAGTTATTCCTATAAATTGTGCCTATACTTATCTAGAGAGCGCCACCTAGTTCAGCTACCACAACATTTCAAAGCATTAAAGTAACTGAATCAAATTTGCGGTGGTCGAGTTGGCAATAGAATGAAGCAAGTCTCTTTACCGCAGAGGAATGTGGTGCGCAGTAATTCCGACACGGCATAACTTAGAAAAACATATTTTAAACTATTGCCATTCTGAACTGTACAACTCCTGACAAGTAATTATAACTGCCAAATGTATGGGACTTTGGAAATTCATCTTCCTACTACTGTACCTTTTACAGTAAACTATTAAACATTATTCCAGGTCACTGTTTAGTTTATCGTTAGAAGATAAACGGTATCAGAAAACTGACACTTTCTACCTCCCTTTTAACCCAAATTTAATAAACAAATTTATTTGATTTACTATGTATAAAATATATATAATGGTAGCCTATGTATAAAATAGTTTAATAAAGATTTTTGTATTGCAAATGTTCACACACATCTCACACACACACCCATAAATCACTTGTCATCTCATGTGAATAGAGGTATCACAGAGTAAATTTTGAGTGGTTTTATGGGCTAAAATTGTCCCCCTGTTGTTAATTTTAGGCGGGAAAATATTTAGGATACCACTCATTCATTAAAATTTAATAGTGTTGTTAAAAATCCCAAAAACTGCATTTTGGAAATTAAACGTTTAATTTCCCCCAATTTTACAAGAAATGCGGGTGGTGTCATTATTTGCCCTGAAGCCTTGTGAACACTAAATTTTAATCGATACCGCTAGAGTAATTTCTTCCAACTTTTGATTTTTCATCTCTTTAACGGTTTTTGAGGTGATAACGGTCCTTATAAAAAAATAAAAAGGCGCCTAAAGACACCGTGGATTAGTAACTTGATAACCAAATTTAATATACAAGTCGTCCTTTGGGGTGGTTTACATATCCAGTCAAACACAAACGTCACTGTGAAAATAAACTATTCGGTTAAAAAATAATCAAAACGAATGTTTCCTCTTATACTTCAAATTCGAAAGTGTTGATGAAAACAATTCTTCTTCCATGTACCATTTATACGGAGAGAAAGTAAACAACTGCTCAATTTTACGATCCGATTAACCGGATTGCGATCCAAAAACAGTGACAGTAAAAAAATATTCTTAACTTATAAGTCTCTGTTTACAATGCCAGCCAACTCAAGCATGCAGTGAAATCGCCCAGGCACTATACTATAAGTATGTATGCATATTTTGAACAGCCAAAGTATCAATACTTTCGTTTTAAATGTAAGTTGTTACCCACTTCTCATAGATCCGCATTTCTCTAACACATCCAGTGATTATCTATACCTATAAAAGGCAAAGCCCTCACTGACTCATTCATCAAGAATTCTCCACCTTCCCATGTAGGTAGAGAGCTGAAATTTTGTACACTGATTCTTTAGGTCTTAAATAGGACAACTAAGCAGTTTACACGCCGGTATCTCCATAGGGCTCCGCCCCACAGACCTTCAAAGTTACCATGTTATTCTTATGGAAGAAAGATTTGTTTTGATGATATCAGATGACTAATTTAAAATATTGGAAACAGCTGTTGCTATTCTACACAAACAGTAAAACCACGGTAGAACGTTGATTTATAATTCTTTTGAACTGGAGTAAGCCAATAATGTTAAAAATAGGCGAGTGTCTTGCAAACTCTACATTACCACCTGTTTCTTTACAAACAGCTGTTATTATTCATTGGTTTGTTTATGTTTATGATCTTTATTTTGTGTTGTGATGTGACAGGTTAAAAGCAAATTTATTGAATTTGTTTATGTTTATGATCTTTATTTTGTGTTGTGGTGTGACAGGTTAAAAACAAATTTTTTGAATTTTATGATATTTTAGTTTTTTTGTTTTTGTGATGAATACACAATTTTAGTAATATTTTTATTTTTATTGGTTTCTTTTGTATAATATTTTTTGAATTTTTTATAACAAAATTAACACTATTTGGACAAACAGACTCACAGTTTAGAGTTATTCACATGCCTCCAAATGGTTCGTGCCTCTTTCATTCTATATGCTATCCAGTTTACGGAAATAATTTCTACAGCGATCAAGTAAGAGAGGAAATTGTTAACTATGTTTCGACTAATTGGGCAAAATTCCAAATTTTAACTCATGATGTTAAAGGGGATAATTACATCTCCCCTGAACACTACCGTCGCGAGACCAGTTGAAACCATCAACTTACGGATCAGCATGTGAGTTGATTGCCGCATCTGAGCTCCTCCACTGCATATTCAGAGTGTACCATGATGGTCATTTACTCCAGAGCTTTGGTGTAGAGGGAACAGCATCTGATCGTATAAATTCAAACGGGGCGAAACCCGCGGGTAACTGCTAGTAACTAATATTTACACAGCCGACGTGCGCATAGTGACAAATGGAAAATAGTTGAGCGTAACTGTTACTCAAACTATCTGTTACAAAACAACAACGATAGCTTCAAAGTCAACGCCGCCGCGCCGGTTTCACAGAAGTGTTGCTGTTGCTTTGTAGTCCAATATTTGACTGTCCGCGGTCCGTGTTGGTCACGGTTTCCGGTTGTTTTACGTAACTCCCGTTCGGCGGTCACTTTCTTCTGTGTTCGCGTGACTGTTTATCTTCAATCATAAATTATTTTAATTAAACAACACTTCCGCTTGTTAACCTTGTACTATTGTGGATTTGTTTGCAGTAGTAATGCAGTGATGTCGGGGTGTGGGGTTGGTCTAGTAGCGGCAGAAAATGTCCATTTAATTATTTCAATAATTAATTTAAGGTGTTATGCTAAAGCCTGCAAAGATTTTAAATGAATTTGTCAGTTTAGAATCGTTCTAAAAATTATGATTGAAACACTATACAGCATTAAAACTCTTGTTTGTGTTTATAGTATTTATTAGCTGTACCCGCGGCTTTGCTCGCGAAAAATTAAAACACATTATTTATAGCTTAAGCAGCACTATCAAATATTTGTTTACGTTTTTTCATATTATTTCTTTTGTAGGAACTGACAAACATCTTAACGACAGCTGGCAATTTTATAAATGATATCCTCCCATACGATTTCCATTGGAACTTACAGGACCCGTGGGTTTGGGCCTTCTGTTGAATATGGGCATTATCGTACAGTAATTGCACCTGCTAATACAGGAAGAGATAACAGAAGAAGAATTGCTGTGATTAAAACCGATCAGGGAGCCGAGCTTTGCTCGGGGAAGGACATTCAGCTGGTTTAGATGATTTGGAGTAATATTTCCCCACTTCCCCCTACTTATAATCTGATTTTTATAGCTCATTTGCCTCTTTTTTACATTTTTAAGGTCACTCCAGTTGTTATTTATAGCACAACGTCCCTTTGATTTATTTTAACACTCTATATACAGTATGTAATCTTCACTCAAATCTTTTAATCTCTGCTCTCAGGAAACCACATATGTTTATAATCATAAACAACATGAGTATATTACTTTGACAGTTCATTTTGTTTTGATTTTAAACTCCATAAGCCCAATGTTCATTTTTTTAGTTTTTCATTTAAATTGTTTTACATTATTTGATTTTCCCTGGGGATGAAATCTGTCTAGAACTTATTTTTATACCAGAAACTAGTTATTTCAAACATTTAAAGGAAGTCGTTGGAGCCGTTTTTGACATCAGAGTTGCAAGCAAGCAAGCACGCACGACGCAAGCAAGCACGCACGACGCAAGCAAGCAAGCCTTACTCATATTAGAGTATAGGATACTCTAATACTCTAATAATTAGAGTATAGGATACTCTAATTAATAGTGTTATTGTGATATGTAAGCGATGTTAATGCAACATTTTAGCTTAACAGGTCCAATAGTTTTTGCGTGATGGAACTTCAAACATCCAAAGATGCAAACTTCCACATTTATAATATTAGTAGGATAATATGACCACCAAATCGCGGATTTTTAACACGATTAATAGTACCTACAACACTGAGCACAACCAATGATTGTTTATTTTCTAAGGTTCGATGGCAAAACAACAAAACGTTTATTTAGGATTCGACGTCAGAAATCAAAACTTGTTTGCAATAATTATGAATTTGCTTTGATGCCTGTCAGAACGTTTATAACTCAGTGACAATTTCTTGAGTGCTTACAATAATCTGGAACTCCCTCGCCTCCCGGCCTCTCTAAACCAAGCGTGCCATGGGTTGGGCCCCAAATGAACTTGTATATGTTTAATCCACTTGGCGTTACGTTACATTGTGACGGGATCAGTTTTTGTTTATTTCAAAGTTGGATTCCGGTTCTGTCTTTGTTTAAACTGGAAAAATTCCAATATTTATGTAACAAAATAAAATAAAAATGTTAATATTTTACTAATGATATTCGTGCTTGAATTATAACAAAACAACATTCCCTTACTGTTAGGTCCAAAGGTGAGAGGGTGAATTTACTTAACCATTGCATCACGGGATCCATAACTAGAGGGTTAACACTTCATAGTGTGTTTGTGATCTAGTGTTTTATCCGCCCTCCACCTACAGCTGCCGACGCGGACATTTTGTCTACGTATGTGTGGAAGTGTGCCGACAGATGTCACGGTGGATGCGCTGCGACCCTGGCCCTCTCCCCTCGCAGCCAGGATGTACGCATGCGCAGTGAGACCTTGTCACTGGCTTCCTCCCCCTCACGTGGGCAAAGACGTGTGGCGCTTGAAACACATCGTATTTCACCCTAATGAAGACAGTAATCTGTAACACCCGCGTGGAAGTGCCCTGCATGTTTTTTATAGCCGTTGAATTGAATACTATAGAATATTATTTATTGCTGTCATGCAATTTACGTTGTGCAGCTAAAGTCAGGTAACTAGTGTGTAAATTATTTGCGTGTAAAAATAATATAATACCCCCGTCGCAGCAAACCTGCATACTCAGCGAATTTCCAATGAATATATAACGTAACACATTAAAACACTTATCAGGATTAATAATAAATATATTCACAAACAAGCAAAATTAAAAAAAATAATTATTCTCCATAAGAATAACATTGGGTATGAGTACGCAGGTTTGCTGCAACAAGGCACAAAAAATAATGGGTTTTTATACAGATATCAATAGAACTCATCTTAGTGAAGACATACCAAGTTTCATCCATGTACATTCATAAATAAGCGATATGTAACATTTTAAGTATTTTCCATAAGAATAACATGGGGACCAAGTACCTAGGTTTGCTGCTACAGGAACCATAGGCAGAAAATTGTTTTTTTGTGCAAACAACAACAAACCACAACCAGATGAAGCCATATACCAAATTTCGTCAGTTTATGTTCATAAATAAGCGAGATATACAATTTTTCTTTTTCTCCATAAGAATAACATTAGACAACGTACTGTGTTTAGCACTTTCAATATCTCGGTAACCAATTGACGTAGAGCAATGATCAAAATACCAAATTGTTTGTTTTTTTAAGCTGAATTCAATGGTATTAATAAAAATTTGATTTAAATAAAAGTTACATGTGAAAAACCCAAAAAAACACATTTTTGGGGTACAAAACCCCCCAAAAACCCCCCTTCGGATGGTGCGATTCATCTGGTTTTCGAACTCGTTCAAATAAATGGTACTTTACACATTTGTGCCAAATTTCATTAAGATCGGACCTTTTTTACGAGAGTTATCGTGCTTACGGACACATATATATATATAAAAATTTTAACGAATGGTGTTTTTGGCATCTGGGGACCTCAAAATGAAAAGTTATCATGGTCTCGGGCTTAAGTCTTACCATGAGACCTACGGTAATAGCTTCTTCCCTATAGGGGAAATTCGCTAAAAGGAATATTTCAAACTAAATAATTTAAATAGTATATTTAATGTAAATAACTTGAATATACACACACATTCAGTATACTGCACCACAAAGTAACGTTCTCAGAGTTAGGAAGTAACGTTAGGAACCATTATCTCAACGTAATATATTTTATTAATTTGACATATTCAGATGATGTATTCCGATTTCGAAAACTACTCTGCATTATCCATTACTAAACATAACTAGAGGATAATTTTGGAAGAAACATTTATTATTTAAAAAAATTACATCATCGCTCCACGTAAGCATTTTTTTCTGCACCTCTGACAATATTAGTTTCAGTAAACTATATCTCATCCAAGGACGAGTTATGCAATTTTTTATTCAACGCGTCTCACGGAGTAAAACTATTAGAACCATCCGATATTTCACTGATAAGACTTTAATAATACTTTTTAATTCTTAGTTTTGCTGTATGAAGCTAATAAAAATACGATTTAGGGAAAAATTGCCTACGATATTTTCACGGAACAACGCAAATTTATGCACTTCATATCATCATTATGTATTTAAAACATCATCCTCTTGTCATTATTTAAATGGAAATTTATGTGAAATGTGTTATTAACGCAGTATTGAGGTTCCGACATACTTTTAGTACAACGTTGCGTTTGAGAGAACGTGTTAAAATCACTTCCAGTGTATACTGATCTTCGTCCAGGGCATTAGACAGGAGTTAAATGACTCTTAATTACAGTTCGCAAGGCAAGATTTCGCCTACCGCCTCGAGCCAGCATCCTCTCTTGCCTTAGTCACGAAGCGAATTTGGTTCAAATCAATTTATGAGTGGTTTCACTTTGACCAACTTTTCTGTCTAATCTAGTTTTTTATACATTTCCCCTTCTTGCTCGTGAAAGATAGGTCAAACGCAGTTAAGTTATCCCATAACCTTTGTCATCCAAGCAGATCTTAGATTGGAAAATGTAGGAAATTTCTTAAGAGGGAACTCCAGTCCATAAATACAAAGTTAACCTTCAAAGCCCGTCCCTCCTCAACGGATGGTCCGATACCATTGATTTATAGTTCATTTTAAAGAGCGAATTTCAGTGAGCAAGATTTTGTGCCTAAAAATATTAGTAGGCCTAGTTTGATCAAACTCCAAATTATTCAGTATTAACGCATTTGTTGCGTGTGAACTATTTGTGGTATCGAAATTCTGCTCACTGAAATCGCTAGGTTTTGTTGCTCTTTAAAATGAACCATAAATGAATGATTTTGTATATTCTGTGAATGTTGTCGGGCTTTGAAAGTTAACATTGGGGCTTATGGTAGAAGCAGGTAGAAGGTGACTGGAGCCCCCTCATAAGTTTTCGAAAAATGTAATTTTCATTCATCTAACCGAGCCTTTTTACTGACATTTTCATTGCTGCCATTCAGTTAGCTTGGGACAAAAGATTCACATTTAAAATACTATTGTAGTGCATGTTACGATTTGTTTTTAGTGATCTTAAAAAGTTATTTAATTAAGATAATTTAATTAAAAAGATTATTTCCGTTTTGACCTCCCCCACTTTTACAATATTAATGAACAATTCATGATGTATGTAAGCGGCAGTTGTTTTTGCTTAGCTATTCGCATTTTCATAATGAGCGGACGAATTAGTGACGAACACTTATTATCACTACAAGCGAATTCGCTTCCCTCAACCTCTTAACTCTTTTACTGTTTGATCACTTTAAATTAAGAGTCATTCCTGGAGTTAAATTTGATAACGCTGTTGTTAATATTTATGGTAATCTGCTTACTTCTTCATTCCCTAAGTCATTTCGTGTGTGGTCATCCACGTTTTTATTTCATGACAGATTTTGACAGTTAAAGTGTGAAATCAAAGTGTTTTTCTCTAGCTGTTTCAAAAGGATTTGATTTTACTCTCAGTCCGTAGGGCTTTTCTCCACTGCCCTCAAAGTTCCTATGTTATTCTTAAGGTGGAAACTATTTAGGCCACTTGGTTTATCCTATCCTATTCTGTAATATGAGTAAGGTTTGTTTGTATGTTTGGTTGGTTGTTTGCATCTCTGATCTCAAAAGCGGCTCCGACGATTTCCTTCAAAAGTTGGAGATAACTTATTTTTGAATTAAAAACGTATTATAGTCAGGTTCAATCCCAAGGAAAAATATAATTTTGTGGAAAAATAATATGCAAACATATGACATTGGGCTTATGGAGTTTAAAATAAATATTTAAAAAATCATAACAGCTGTTCATAAACAACCAGTGAACTGTCAGAGGAATACTCATGTCCTGAGTTGTCAACATGTGGTTTCCTGACAACAGTAAGTAAAACTATTGAATGAAGATTGCATATAAAGTGGTCTTAACCAAAATGAATCAAATGTGAGCAGGGACATTTGAGCTATAATACATCTTGAAGCGACCTTAAACATTTAGAAAAGAGGCAAATGAAGTAGAAAATTCTGCTCGTCAGTAAGGGGGCGTGGTGAAAAATTACTCCAATTAATCTAATTAAAATGACTGACCTTCTCCGATCAAAGCTTGGTCCCCAGGTACCGTAATTAATTTGATTATAGCAGGTGTTGTGATAGATCTTTATAACTGCAACTGTCACTGTGTTGTTGTTTACATTTCAAGTTTGTTCTATGAATTGGATATTTTGGGCGAGATCACCTTGGGGAATCGTGATACCGGCTGGTTAAATGTATTTTGTAAATTTAATACGCAAGCAAATAAGACAAATAACATCATTTCACCTATAAGAAAGTCTCATTTGAAAATTTAACAAAGGCATAATATTAAATATAAATAGGCGGTCTGCTTTTTATAACGAATGCGAATTCATGGCATAATTACGGTGAATTTGAGTAGTCCTTACCTGACAGCGTATGTCATCCAGAAATTCTGCTTTCTTCATGGAGGGCGAATTCGCATATGTACCAAATTTTGAAACAACTATAATGCTTCTTTCAATTTTAAATCTTAATACATATTCCTAAATTAAATCTGATTATTTTATATTCTTGTTAATCCTACTTCTACCATTACAAATGTGAAAGTTTGGATGTATGGACGTTTATACTTCCATCACGCAAAACCTACTGGACCGATGAAGCTAAAATTTGAATGAACATAGCTTACATATCACATTAATATCTACATCCAACCTTAGGGCTCCGCCCCACGGACCCTGAAAGTTCCAATGCTAATCTTATGGGAGAATATCGTTCATGAAATTACCAGTTGTAATTAAGATGTTTGAGAGTTACTGCAAAGAAAATCATATGGTAAAATGTAAACAAAGATTTGATAGTGCTGGTTAGGTTAATATGTTAATATTGGAGGTTAGCGATTGCCTTGGGTACAAAAAAATACAAACATATCTTAGCATCGATAAATACGCCACATTTAAAAGATTTCCGTTATAATCACCGTTACTTCTTCCCGCAGATCTTCGGCGTTCCGATTATTTAAAAAATGTGTATAACTACAAAAACAATGCATGTGTCAATATGTTACTCGGAATAATAGTTTGTCTCGACAACACTTTTACACCGTTTTATGTTAATGGCTATATTAAATTTCATCCAAAGTTAATCTCAAATTTAGCGCGTTTTACAACTAACTTATAGATTATAGGAGCTGCACACCTTAACACTGTATTGTAATACATTTGTAAATGTAAACAAACAAGACACTATTAACAACTCATATATTGGCATTGGAGTGTAAACAATTTTTAATGCTCATGCTTTATTTTTGTAGACGACTTGTTTTTTATTTAAATTTTTTATAATATTTGTATACTTGCAGTCACGATTTTCGTTGAACCGCTACTTCCTAAGACTATGCGACTCGAGCTTCTCCCTTTATCCTGCAGTTTGTCACATCCCCATAACTTACCTTTTATCTTTTAAAACTCCGTTACAGAATAATGTGTAAGCATAATCAAAATGGATATGGTATGACCTAATATTATTACTCCTAAGTATAATAAATTAAAACAAATCCAAAAAATTAACACAGTTCTAACCTCGTGTAGCAGGCTGGTCCGCTGCGCTGCGGCTGTAGACGATCGACTCTTCAGGAGCTCCTGTGAGAACCCTACACTCTCGCACCTCCCGACACAGACTGACGGTCCCTCGGTCCTCCTTCACTCTCTCCACTGCTGGGAGGTGGCTGCAGAGAAACCGATACCCCACGGATCATTGGTGGCGCCTTGCGCAATTATAATTGGCCGTTTTACTTTCGTTTAACCGTCTCTCTCCCTCTCTCGTTATTCGGGCGACGATGGTAGGAAGTGCTTTAAGCGGGTGTTTAGCAGCGAGGAAGCATACTAAATGGAAGCGTTATTTCCGTTGGGGAGGAGCTTCCGGGGTAGGTGGGTTGGAATTGATAAGGGATTCTTTTACTTCAACTCGTCTTATCAATTAAAACATTAGTTATTACCTTTTTATATTTAAAACGCTAATTTTTTAATGCACGTGATCAAACAAGAAATTCGCCGTGTCAAATTTGAAGCTGTTGTAACAAAAACCTATCCTGCAGCATGTTACGATGTTGGTTATAGTACCTGTGTCATTACTCAGGAACTATATGAAAAATCCTTGGTGGTTTCGTCCTATTTACCTTTAAAGTTGCAACGTTTATTTATTGCTGATGGTGATTTTATTTTGCTAGATGGTTATATCAACATAATACTATGTCGTAAAAGTTAATCAGGTTTCTCCACAGAGTGCAGCACAAACAAATGGTTTTCATTCTTCTTGAATCTTCACGGTGCAACTGGGAATCTTCAGACTCACAGTAGTTTAATTAATCTCAGAAAAAATGTCTTGAACGTGTTTGAACGTTTAGCAACTTTCAAGTATTGATAATAGTTTGTTATAAAACACCATATGCATCCATCCCGACGGGGACGTGACTATTTTGTGACTAATTTGGAATTCGTATTATTATATTATGCTAGTGGCTTGAAGGGACCATGGCCCTAAACTTGTTTCAGTTCTCTGCCTCATTTGATTATTTTACCCTAAACATGCTGAGTAAAATAAAACAATACTAGTGGCTCACAGGAGCTATAGCCCCTAACGTATTGTTTTTGTGTAAGTGGACAAGTGGATAATCACAGCTGATCATTAGTTCATTTTGCTTAGTAATAAAAACACTGTAGTGATATTTCCATAAGAAAATCATTGGATCTTTGAAGCCCAGTGGGGCGTAGTCCACATAATTTTTGACATTTCTGATATTTGTCTCACCTTCCTTGGTCCTCAAGGTTTAAAATGAATCGTCATAACCTAACTTAACTTCTTCCTAGCTCGAGATATTTCGTGGGGACCGATTCGCTTACTGAATTAAATATATAGATATGTAGGAACACATGTCAGTTCGTAAAAAAGTATAAACCTAGTCATATGTTTTAATGTACAAAAAGCAGACGTTTTTAAATCCCTATGCTATTTAAATGGGAATTATTTTATTCCGTAACACATTTTTGGTGCATAACAAAGGAGAATGAGTAATTTTCCCCAACATTTCATGACCAGATCTTTAAAACGAGACCTCTCCTGGCTTTGTACAACCTACCCGTTCCCTCATAATTTCATTGTCAAATTTAGGCTTACGGAATTAGATTTATACATGTTAAACTGCACACGCCCAACCGAATAAATTACCGTTCAGAATTTAAACCGGTGCCCTCCCTAAGTAGAAATACCTTAAGGTATGACTCTCATAGGGCGTCTCAAACAGATTACAGTCAAACTGCTTAGCGTATATAGAAGGATGAAGCAACATTTTCCCGACTAAATCAATCCCAAGAAATAACGTAATAAAATGTTTAACTTTTTTATTATAAAGTTTGATCCAAAAACTGAGGTTCACTTGTGCGAATCTCAGAATGTTCAAACAGAAAACTGAACATGCCCTGCGGCATAATTTTAAAACCCCCAGTTTGTAAAATGGACGAATATGTTGACGAAACAAAACTTATCTTTATCCGTTTGAAAATGGGGCGGCCATTGTTGTTAAAAAATTAAATTTACGGAATATCTTAAATTTTCTAAACATCTAGACCTATATGCTTGTTTTGGTTTGAATTTCTTACTCGTACAAAACTCAACTTTACTCTGACATGTCGCAGTGAACTGTCGTGTGGCATGTCAGAATTTCCTTGTCATTCTCAGACATCAACATTTGTTTGTAAGATATTTTATAGTTGCAATTCCGGTCAAAATATTTCAATGAGTTTTGACTCGTAAATACGTTAAATCATACCAATATAATTTTGGTGATTATGGCTTTATCTTATGTAATTGGCAGGTTTCATTCTTACTAGAAATAAGTTTTTTCCCGTTAGCGTAACTCTCTTTTTACACTCAAACATATTGTCTTAGCAACAAGTACTATTAGGCGAATTTTCAAATATTATTCGTAAACAGTTTGATTGTTTTACTGATGTAATTGCCTGTTTTAGTGACACTACTACTGTATTGCATTTTAAAATTAAGAAAATACAAGCGAATCCAATTGTTCGAATTCGATCACATTTTTTGTTCTTTTCGGATTCTCAAATTTATATACAGTTCAATTAGATTCAATTGTGGTTCCATAAGTTAGCTTGAAACAGCTGTTCTTGCTTATGTACTGTGTTTTTTTTTTAGTATCAACAGCTGCTGTTAAATGTTCAATTAAATTGATTTATACTCTTCCATAAGGTTAAAATTGTAACTTTGAAAGCCCACGGGGCGAAACCCTGAAGATGAATGTTTTTCAAAACCCAAAAAAACACATCCTAGACGTTAAGGGATTTCAAGTAACACATATATATATATATATATATATATATATATATATGTATATTATATATATATAATATATATATATTTCAAGTGCAGGACAGTTTCCCCTGTAGCCTGCCAGTGTTGCCTTGAGCATGCTCTAAAAAATCGTCTTATTTTTAAAATAATAAAGGGATCCAGTAGCTCGAATTCGAGCAGATATTTTTCTTTTGGGATTACCCAGCTCTTGTATGTTTCTATTTATGTATTCTAGTTTATGTTATGTTGCTATTCCATAAGTTAGCTTGAAACAGACGTTATTGCTTCTGTGCTGTGTTCCGTTAGTATAAACAGCTGCTGTTAAATGTTCAGTTAAATCAGCGATCATATAAGACCTAAATTTTCTTATTGGTCTTATATGATAGTTGAATTAAACGGATTTCTATTCTTCCATAATATTAACATTGGGCTTGGAAAGCCCAGAGGACAGAGCCCTAAAGGTGGATGTTTTCTAAGTCTCAAAAGGCACATCTAGACGTCAAGGGCTTTTAAGTAATACATAGGCCTAAACCTTGATAAATACATAGTGGTTTGGCCGGTAGCCTGCTCACAAAACTCGCCGTGTTTTTATAAGATAGGTGGTAAACTGGATTTGTAATGCTGCCTTCTTGCCTCCGTTCCTCTTTTACACAAACAACCACCTGAATAGTGCACTTCCACACAAACACACGCATGGTATAGTAACCACCGCCGATGGAGTTGCAATGACGAGCGCCTCGTGTGATTCCAGCGTCGTGTTCGTTCCAGTGCCACTTTCCATGTTTCCGCGCTACGCGCTACGAGCGACGGGCGACCAGCAATGAGCGATCCAGCGAAAGTGATAGCCATCCACCGCGCCTGGCTGCCCATCGTACCATTGGAGGAGGTGCGCATTCCACCGCGTTCGTTACGGCTAATAAGACGGAATTAAGAGATTTGTTGTGGAAATGCGCGCTCCGGTCGCTGCTGTCATCGCGGTGCGAATTCCCGGGCGTCGGTTGGGCGGAATGGGAAATGGGAAAATAATATTCTTTATACATAATTCTGTAAGTGAAATTTGTAAGTCAAAATTGGGGAAGTTTGGCGAATCGCAGGATAATGGGAGACAGCTTGATACCAGGGACTCGGGAAGAATAGCAGTATTTCTTAAAAGTTATCACTAAACGTGAAATAACGGAAAACATCCCCATAAGCAAATAATGGGGATTTAAAAACGCCTGCTTTGTTTACATTAAAACATGTGATGAAGTGTCTACTGTGTTTACGAACTGACATGTATTCCTAATTTGAGAAAGGTTAGGCTATTGCTCCTTAAAGCCACTATTATATTCTACATACACATTCTGAAGCACACAAGTGCACATACAAGGCTCACTGTAGAGACTTACAATTGTAGTTACAGTTACAATATGTACACGTAATTCAGTGGCTTGATTATCGAACGAAATTATTCCACAAGATTAACATTAGAGCTTTGAAAGACTGGGTGCGGAGCGGTAAGTGTACAAACTATCCCCAAAAGGCACGACTCGAGAAAAATTACTTTCCCTTGACACCAAATACGTGTGCAAAACAATATTCTTAGAGGGTAAACATGTTCGTAAAACAATAAGTATTATTTTTGGATTACCATATTTGTATTTTTACTAAGATAGTTTGGATAGATGACTCACTCTGAATACTTCGAAAGATTTTTTTTCCAGGCCTAAAGCCGCAGATACAGATGTGCTGATATACCTGGTAATAAACAATATCCTGGTAATTTACCAATCCATTAGAACCAAATATATTTTTCGAATTAAATTGTACCCTTGATTTTTTATAGGGAACTTTCTTCCAGAATCTAATAAAACATAACAATTGTCTTGTTATTTTGTTCTCTCCTCCTTTTTCTTCTTCTTCTTCTGCTCGTTCCATCTTAGTTCAATATTGTTAACTATTGAAACGAATACAGTAATTTATCATTATGAGTATGTACATTTGTAAAGTTACATTTTATGAAACCCCATCATAATATTTCAGGCAATGCTTGATCATCATGAATACATTTATAAATCGTTGTAAGCTGTGCAAACGGAAGAGACCATCAAGTTTGAATGAATTCGTCTTAAATAGTGTTGAAAAAACGGGAAAGTAGAAGAGTTTCCTAAACATTTGTCCTCAATTTCCTGTGATTTCTGCATTGGCATCCCCTCGTTTCCATCTTTACTAATCGCGATGTATTCCAGACATATTCGGATTCACTCCTCCTTAACTGTGCAATTTATTTATAACTTCCTTTTCGCCTGAACTTACATGGAAGTAGAGGTATTCCCTCAATAAATCTCTTCCCCATATTTGTTACATACGCGGAGGAACGTTGGCTTTCTCAGAGCTACACTTGGTGCCTCTTGCGACAAAAGGTCACTAGAAACGCCTATTCTTATTTACTTTTTGCGGCGTGTTTCCCGAGGATGCGGAGTACGCGGGGAATGCTCTGTGAGCGCCGAGGAGCCATTACAGGTCATTTGTTACCGCGGGACTGAGGAAAGGAAAAGAAACGGCGAGATGTGTGCCGCTTTCAGCAGTTCAGCCATCCAGCGACCCACATCGTCGCTTCCTTCCTTTGTGGCTGGTGTGTGTGAAAGATAGTTTACGGGACAGTTGACCACAGAGTAACGCGGTAGGTCTACATAGCTTATCTTATAATAACGCTGACGTTCATAATGGACAAATGTGAAAACTGAAATTATCAATAGTCGTGAAATAATATTGCCAACACTTAATTTGTATTCTGTATGAGGCAGTCATTCAATATAAGTTAAATATGCCTTCTACTGTAAATTAAAATTTTCCGCTTGTTGAATTGCAGTCCTTTAAACTCTAGCAATCAGACAATTTTATTTATTAGTAAGCCAAGAATCTTACACCTGAAAAAGTCAGCGAATAAATAAACGGGCGTTCTGTAACAAAGATTTATCTTATAAGTTTATACATTTATAAATGTTAAGTACTACATAACATAATTTAATAATATTGTTAACAACTTGAAGTAACACAAATATCTGTCTATCTATATTATTAAGAAACTCTTGAATGTTAGCGATTCTGCAGTCCTTTAAAACTAAAACTATTCGTGTTTGGTATGATTCAAAAGTTCTCTAATGTGCCTTTTGGGTTTTTGAAAAATATCCATCTTCAGAGTTTTTAAATTCCCAATGATAATCTTATGGACTTAATTTATATATAGTTAAATGATTGTAATGTGAAATTTTAAAAACTGGATCTACGCCTGAGAGATCCCCGTATTGAGAACGGGACACTTAGCAATATTTTAATTTCTGTATCAATTAAACTACTTGTGTAATTCTCTCAAGTCTTCAAAATAAGTATCAGGAATTTATCAAGAATGTCTTGCCATTTACTGAACAACCGGGAGAAGAAACATTTCCTACTTATGATTTAGTACTTATTAGTCGACGAAAGATGAACGATGATTTATTACTTGTAGTCAATAATGAACCAAATAGATGATTTAGTAGGTACTTATTAGTCGATATATGAAGAACCAAATAGATGACTTAGTACTTATTAGCCGATGTATGATGAACCAAAAATAGACTTTTTTTATTACTAAGTAGTCAGTGTATGATGAACCAGTAGACAATATTGCCAACAATCCTGCGGCGTGACCCAGCCCGATGGAGCGGGACTGATGAACAGTCGCGGTTATCAGCTGCGGCGGTGACATTGGACTTGGCGGCTCACACCCGCAGCACTTTCCCCCTCGGCAGCCACGACCGCGGCCTCCGCCGTGCTGTGGTCGCTGCCAAGTCAAGTTCAAGGCGACCCACACCCCACGGCCAAACACTCTCTCCAGTTCCAGCGTTCCAGCAGCTGATTGGAGGCGATCAATTAACTTGTCACTGCCTGCTTTCTTCTGTGTTAATGCCCGTTTGGGTTGAACTAGGGACGGCATGATTGGATATGATTTTGTATCAATTTAAGTTGTGTTGTGTGTAAACTTGTAACTAATAGTTTTGCGATTATAGAGAAAATTATACTCATAGACTCGGTAAATGTCCGCTTTTCAGGGTGAAATTGTTTTCTGAACTTGATATAGTTAATATTCGTGTGCCATGAGAGACTGTACACTTTTTACAACTTCGAACATGTATATTAAGTATAATTAGTTGCTAAAGTGAAGTGTGAAGCGTTTCAACATTCACACACTATACTCGGTGATACTGTTATTTCCAACATTCAAAACGTATTCAGAGATACTGTTTACAGCTTTTCAACATTCGCGCACTTTACTCAGTAATACTGTGAAAGTGTTTTCAGAACTCCCGCACTATATACTCAGTGACACAGTTGACAGATTTTAATCATTCACACGTCCTGCTAATTGTTAATACAATTACATACTTTTAACGTTCACACGTCATTTTCAGTGATGCTGTTTACAGATTTTCAACGTTCACACATTATACTTATTATACTATTGACATCTTTCAGAATGCTGCCGCTACACTCAGTGAGATTGTTGTCGCCGAGCATTCGTCTTTTTCAACATTCACACACTATAGCCAGTGATATTGTTGACAGCTGGGCGGTGTCGACCGTGATGACCAGACAGAACTTCATCCCCTCGGCTGACGGCTCCGCCATGGTCAACGCCCTCATCCCCCTGTGGGACTTGGCCAACCACTCCAACGGCAAGGTATGACCTGTACTGCTGATTGGCAGGTATCTTTGAGTAAATTTAATTCTTAATCTAATTGTAAATTGTGATTATTATTTTAATATTGAAATAGATACTCAAGAATTAGAATCCTTGATTGAACCAATTTTTGTTGATTAGTGATATTTGGATATTCCTCTAATTGAAAAACTTATAAAAATGATTTTATTTTTATTTTTACATTTACTTTTTTTAAACTGATAATAATTGATATCTCCCATTTGCCCAGTGTACCTTACAACTAATGGACAAAGGATAAAGCTACTCATATGAACCCTAAAGCCTTAAGCTGAAGCATTTTTATCCTAGCAATTTTCTATATCCTGGAAAACTGATAGGAAATTTATTTGCAAATTCTTTGGAGTTTTAAAATAGCAAGTTTGAAATAGTATTAATCGTGATTTTCCTCCAAGCAAAGCTTATTCCCCAGGTTCTTCAGTAATAAACAGAACATAAACATTGTACATTATTTCCAAAGTTCGGATATTTAAAATGATACCCCCGTCGCAGCAAACCTACGTACTCAGCAAATTTACAACGCATATATATGTCTTAATACCTACCGCATAAAGTTCACAAATAAGCAAAATAAAATAACATTTGAATTATTCTCCATAAAAGTAAAATACCCCCGTCGCAGCAAACCTGCGTACTCAGTGAATTTCCAAGGCATATATATGTGACTCACTACTACATAGAGCTATTTACCAAGTTTCACAAAAATACATCCATAAATAAGTGATATATAGCATTTTATTTATTCTCCATAAGAATAACATTAGGGTTGAGGACGCAGGTTTGCTGCAACGAGGAAGATAAGTAATATGTTTTTTTTGCAATTATCAATACAACTGAACCAGGTGAAGCTACATACCAAGTTCTCTTAACGTAAGTTCATAACTAAGGGAGGTATACAACTTTACTTATCCTCCATAAGAATAACATGGGGGCCGAGTATGCAGGTTTGCTGCTACGGGGACAATCAACAAAACACTTGTTTTTGTGCTAATATCAATACACCACAACTAGTTGATGCCACATACCAAGTTTTTTTCAATATACATTCATAAATAATCGAGATATAGAATTTTATTTATTCTCCATAAGGATAACATTGCACAACGTACTGTGTTTAGCACTTTGCATATCTCTGCAACGGTTGGACGTAGAACAACAATTAAAACACCAAAATGTTTGTTTTGTTGAGCTAAAAACATTAATAAACAGAAATGTGAAGTTTTTAGTAAAACTATCTGAGAAAAATCTAAAAACCTTTTTCCCATAAGATTAACATGGGACACTTTTTTTGGATTTTCTCCTCAACCATTTAACCTAGGTTAATGATTCAAAATACTAAATTATTTGTTTTTTTAAGCTCTATAAAACGGCTATAACAAAAATTGAGTGTTTTTAACATTTTGGGGTCAAATTTGCAAAAAACCGATTTTTGGAAAATTGTAAACCCCCATAAAACCCCCTTCCCATAGTGCGATTGTTCTGGTTTTCGAACTTAAAGTCATAAATGCTACTCTCCACATTTGTGCCAAATTTCATCAAAATCGGGTGTTTCTTTCAAAAGTTATCGTGGTAACGGACACATATATATATATATATATATATATATATATATATATATATATATAAATTTGAACGAATGGTGTTTTTGGCATCTGGGGAGCTCAAAACGAAAAGTTATCATGGTCTCGGGCTTAAGTCTTACCATGCCACCTATGGTAATAGCTTCTTCCCTATAGGGGAAATTCGCTAAATGAGAGCTGAGTATACAGGTTTGCTGCAACAAGGTACACAAAATATGGGTATTTATGCAAATATGAATATAATTCAACTAGGTGAAGCCACATGCCAAGTTTCATCAATATACATTCATTAAAAGCGAGCGATATATGCCATTTTAGCGAATTTCCCCTTTAGGGAAGAAGCTATTACCGTAGATGGCATGGTAAGACTTAAGCCCAAGACCATGATAAATTTTTGTTTTGAGGTCCCCAGATGCCAAAAACACCATTCGTTCAAATTTATATATATGTGTGTCCGTTACCGCGATACCTTTTGAAAGAAACGCTCGATTTTGATGAAATTTGGCACAAATGTGTAGAGTAACATTTATGACTTTAAGTTCGAAAACCAGATTGATCCGACTATGGGAAGGGGGTTTTATGGGGGTTTTAAATTTTTCAAAAATCAGTTTTTTGAATTTTTCTCCCTAAAATTTTAAAAACACTCAATTTTAGTTTTAGCCATGTTATAGGGCTTAAAAAAACAAATAATTTGGTATTTTGAATCATTAACCTAGGTTAAGTGGTTGCAGATAAAATCCAAAAAACGTGGTCATAAAATCTCCCATGTTAATCGTATGGGAAAATGGTTTTTAACTTTTCCTCAATTAATTTTACTGTAAACTTTACATTTACTTTTACCAATCAGTTTAGCTCTACAAAACAATCATTTTGGTGTTTAAATTGTGATTCTACGTCCAACCGTTGCCGAGTAATTCAAAGTGCTAAACACAGTACGTTGTCCAATGTTATCCTTATGGAGAATATTTAAAATTTTATATCTCTATTATTAATGAATGAATATTGATGAAACTTGGTATATGGCTTCAACTAGTACTGGTATATTGATATTTGCTCAAAAAAATGATTTTTTGTTGATTATCCTTTTAGCAGCAATCCTGCATCCTCATCCCTAATGGAGAATACGTAAAGCTTTATATCTCCCTTAATTATGAACATAAATCATTAAAACTTGGTATGTAGCTTCACCTGGTTGAGTTATATTGATAATTGAAAAAAAAACATATTTTCATCTTCCTTGTTGCAGCAAACCTGCGTTCTCAACCCTAATGTTATTCTTATGGAGAATAAATAAAATGCTATATATCACTTAGTTATTTATGTATTTTTATGAAACTTGGTAAGTGGCTTTATGTGGTAGTAAGAAATATATTCATGCATAGGAAATTCACTGAGTACGCAGGGTTGCTGCGACGGGGGTATTAATTATTCTCCATAAGAATAATATGGGAGCTTAGTACGCACGTTTGCTGCAACAAGGGAAACAAAATATGGCTTTTTATGAAAATATTAATATATCTCAACTAGGTGAAGCCACAACCAAGTTGTATTAATTAATTTTCATACTTAAGGGATATATAATATTTCACTTATCCTCCATAATAATAACATGGGGGCTGAGTACGAAGGTTTGCTGCTACAGGAACTATCTCGGTAACAATGGTTTTTTGTACAACTAACAATAGACCATAACCAGATGAAGCCATATACCAAGTTTGGTCGGTATACGTTCACAAATAAGCGAGATATAAAGTTTTTCTTATTCTCCATAAGGATAACATTGGACAACATTGTTTAGCACTTTCAATATCTCTGGAACCAATTGACGTAGAGCAATGATAATAACACCAAATTGTGTGTTTTTTTTAAGCTGAATTCAATGATGAAAACTAAAGTTTGATTTATTCAAAGATTTTATGTAAAAAATTCAAAAAACCCATTTTTAGGGTAAAAATCCCCCCCCCCCTGAAAATACCCCTTTGGATAGATCGATCTGTCTGGTTTTCAAATTTAAAGTCAAAAATGTTGTTTTACACTTTTGTACCAAATTTCATTAAAATCTGACCATTTTTACGGGAGTTATCGTGCTTACGAACACATATATATAGGGTGTTTGTAATAGCATGTTATTACAAATTTGTTTAGATCTTAATGATTTTCTTACATTTTTAAACAGCTTATTTCTCCATATGAATCAGCTGTTTTATGTAAATCAGCTGTAAAACATAAATTTAATACTTTTATGTTCGAGCCAGTACAAAATATCCAATATATGTTGCTAAAAAAAGGTTTGAATTAAACTATGTACTTATTTTATGAATAAAATATCACATATGTGTTATTTTTGTAATCAGGAAAAGAATGTCTTTCAAACAAATATATAAAAAACACCATACTTGTACCAACGATTTTAGTCTTGACCATTTTATATTATAAACTGAGTATATTATTTAATTTTAAACTAAATATTCAAATTCAAACACATTGTATGTAGATACAGTATATATATATATATATATACAGTTTTGAACGAATGGTGTTTTTGGCATCTGGGGACCTCAAAACGAAAATTTATCAAGGTCCCGGGCCTAGGTCTTACCATGCCGACTACGGTAATAGCTTCTTCCTTATAGGGAAATTCGTGAAAACAACAGCTGATTATTTTTAGAACATACTGCAATACTTGGTCAGTGACTTTTGAAGTGGAAAGTTCTCTTTTAAGAAATCCTACCCTAATTAGTTATTCTCCTGGTTGCACTTAATAACAGAAAGTTACGGTTAAATTATATTTTCCAACTTTTAAATTTATTCAAGCAAAATAATCAGGCATGCATACACAAAATACAATGTGTAGTTAACATTTGTCGTTCTGTCACCAGATCTCCACGGATTACAGTCTGGGCTCTGACCGCAGTGAGTGTGTGGCATGGAGGGACTTCAACGCCGGGGAACAGGTGACCAGATAATGATAGTTATACCTGCGATAAACAGCCACTGTTAGATCCAGTTAGCTTATGTAAGGCAGGTAAAGTTTACCAGTTGAATTTCAAACGAGATCGCACGCAGCACGCTGACGTGAGGGAAGTGAATTTCCATATACAAAACTTTTAAAACTCAAACCCAGTGTAAAAACATACATTTATGCCAATTTTATTGAAATCTGAAAACATTGATTTTTATACTGTTCTGATGCTCCTGGTTTTACCTGCAATGTAAGGAATACAATTTTGCGCATTATAAGGTTAGGAGAAGGTCCATACAGGCTTATAAGTAGGCGTGAAGCTGCTGGGGATGAAACAAATACACCAAATAATGAATAACATGCTTTTCTAATATAAAAACCCCATAAGACAACGTACTGTGTTTAGCCGATATACATTTTCTTTAATAACTCGGTAAATATTTATGCTAGAATGACGAGAGAGGGCTTAAAACTTTCGCTTCACTAATTCCCATCTTAAGACATGCATTAATTGTACGTCCGGGGCTTTTCTGACCCTTTTTGGGCCCAAAAACTCAAAATTTGAAAGAATAATCCCCAAAAAAGGGTTTAGAGGTTTTTGATTGTTTTGCCCAACGAACTTGTCTAACTGATTATAGAAAGGAACGTCCCTACCAAATTTGAAATAAATCGGACAAAAAATGTGACCGTTAGAGTGCATACACATATATATATATACATATATATATATATATATACATATATATATATATATATATGTATATGTATGTATATATATATAATTTTGAACGACACCCCAAAACGTGTTCAGGGGGTCATGTTAGGAACTTCTATGGTGGTCCCGGGCTTAAGTTTCACCGTGCGGGTCATGCTAATAGTTCACTTTTCCATAGGAAATTCACTAATGAACAATATAGGTCCAGAGTTTAGTTTCACTTATCGATGGAGTTTAACCATAATAATTAACTTAAATTTAAATTAAACTTAATATGGATTTTACCTAGCCACTGTTTATTAGATTTGGTTTAGTAATTACTGAATTAAAACTGCATTTTGGTTTAGTAAATTCAAACTGCATCCGTTTCAAATTGAATGGGCAAAAATCTTGTATTACATAACATTTTATTTAATACAAAATTGTTGTCCATTCTATTTGAAATGGATGCAGTTTGAATTGCCAAACTTAAAACTGAGATGGTTTTCAGTTTGAAATCATAGCTGGCAATATCAAACTGTCAACTGTTGAACTGTAACTATCCAAACTAATTCACGATAAGGCTGATTGTGTAAGCAGAACTGTTTTAAATGCATACTATCTGTAATTTGGAATACAAGATGCAAGGAGTTAAGTAAAATTAGTTAAAACTATGAAGTTAACTGTTCCATATTATGTGATAACTCAAACTATAAATTTCAATACTCACTTATGGAGAAGAGGTAATAATCTTTACTTTGACAAAAGTCCTCAACAAATAAATTGGAATAACAAAATTTGAATATTTGGATTTTTATCTAACATTGACATGTTAAGTCTTAGTTAAATTAAATGTTTTTAGGCTTGAACATTTCAGTAGAGGGAAAAAGATAGGACCCAAAAAGTTTTTTTTTGCATGAACATTATGTGTTCCTTCACTCATCAATCTCTCAAGGTGAGTTAGTTAACCCTATATTTTTCCCTTTTCTACAAAAAACAAACTAAAAAGACAACTACCTAACCACTAACTATACATCAAAATAAATTAAAATTGCATTATGAAAACATAGGATGAAATGTATAGTGTTATAATCAATTAAACTCACTGCCAAGGACATACAGTAGCCCTCTTAACCGACCTCCACGGGACCGAACCCTGGGTCGGATAACTAAAAGGGCAGTTCAAACAAATAACACCTGGGCATTGTCATACTAAGCGCTAAAAATTATAAAACTTATTCAATAGTTTAAAAATAGGTACCAGGATGTTATACTTGATTAACTATGAAAACATAGATCGACTTGATGTAACCTGAATGATTTTTATAGTACAGCATCAGGACTTTGGCTGTGGCGGCAGACGTTTTTCATTACCTGGAAAGAGGGCAGTTAATCCGATGGGTCTACTGTATTCAATTTATTCTCCTTTATAGTTAAAAATTATGTTACGTTGAACTGTACGATCGTCACTTTAGTCTTTTTCTCCAGTTGTGGCCAAATGGTATATTTAAATGTTAAAACCAATCAAAACTACCCCTGACCTCCCCTCATGGTAGTTTTTTTTTACGTAGGTGTTCATCTTCTACGGAGCTCGCAACAACGCGGACCTGCTCGTCCACAATGGCTTCGTGTACCCGGACAACATCCACGACAGCTTCCGCATCCGACTGGGAGTGGCTAAGTAAATATCATCTTTTTTCTATTAATTAATGATCCTGGCTAAAGAATCAGTCGGTCTCAGTCAGTCACAAGGCTACACAAGGCATCAAAGGCATTCTACAATCATCATTTATTCATATTGACCTTAAAGTACGCCCTAGTTGCGCCAGTGTCATATGCAGTGATTCACTGATTGATTCCCATTCAGTAACCACTGTTGTTACTGATGTTTATATTGTTTTAATTTTGCTCCCCACCGACCTTGCAACTTAAGCTAGTAATGAAGGTGTTTCTATTGAAATAGGATTTGACTAATTTAGATGGACTATTGTAGTCTCAAAATCCTAGCTGATAATTAGTTGTGGTTCTGGTGGGTAAAATGAAAAGTAATTTAAGGCTTGATTTTATGAGGATAAAGACTCGTCAAGTTTGCATATTTTACATTCAAATAAAGTAGAATTGACCATGTGCAACTTGTACATTTAAACATCTGTTTTGAATTAGTTGAACTTCTTGCTGTAAGATGGTCCCAGCCAATATGTTCATGAATAAATAATGAATAAATTGTAATTTTTATAGTTTTGAATTGTTTATTTTTCAAATTTTGCGGTGAATGTTATCTTCTAAATGAGAGTTTTGTTAGGAGTTAAGGGGGCTTACTGAAAAAACCTGATAACTCACTCTGATATTTGGATTTTTTAACACGGTAAATATTACTCTAGCTAGATAAAACCCCTAGTTTACCACACTACTTTTCTCATGAGTGTTAGAAGCACTACTACTACTACGTTGCGTTTAATTTTGTTCACATTACACTCCTTACACATCATTACAACCCCTGCAGCACTGCTCGGTCAGTATAATCATAGAAAAATAAATCAGGTACAGAAGTGTCACGAAGTAGGGAAAAAGCGTACACGGGTATCATGGAAATGCAGGCGCTGTCGCGTCGTTCAAGTCTGAGTTAGCGGTGCCTTGTTGCCAAGTCGGGCAGTGCGGGATTCCCAAATTCCCGCAGGGAGCAATCTCGGTCGCTTCCGCCACGGCCACGGCATCGGTAGGCGGTAAGGCTGATCTGATAAAAACGTGTGGCTGTGTGGCAGTGAAGATCACTCTCCCGTTGTATGCACAGGAAGTGGAGGATGTGCACAAATCTCGTTTCGAACTGATCTGGTACTTACTAAATTTCTGGAATGTTATTATTACAGAAGGATAAAACATGAACTGCATTAGACAAATTCAAACTTTTAAATTCCATAAATTGCAATGATGATTAACAATAAAATACCCCCGTTGCATCAAACCTGCATACTCAGAGAATTTCAAATGGTACTTCACTACGTCATGAACCACTTACCAACTTTCATCAAAGCATATTCATAAATAAGTGCAATATGAAATTTTATTTATTATTCATAAGAACAACATTAGGACTGAGTATGCAGGTTTGCTGCATCAAGAACAACTAAAATCTGTTTTTTTACAAATAAAATAGATCACCATAACATAAAGCAACATTTCAAGTTTTACTAATTTATATTCATAAACAAGCAAGATGTCACTTGTTTCTTATCCTCCATGAGAATAACATTATAGCTACTGAGTACGCAAGTTTGCAGACTTGGGGACCACAAAAAATTGGTTTTAAATGCAAATATCAGTACGAAAAAAAAAGTTGTTTAACCCTTTGAGTGCCACAGCGTCGCTCACAGCGACGCAATGTGTTTACGCATAAATTGCCGAGCGTCGCTGACAGCGACTCTCGGTATTTTACGTAGTACTTCATATCAAAACAAGGTACTGGCTTTCAAAGTATTTTGTTTTGATCCAGAAGCTTCCAGCTATCAGATCTACAGCAATTTCGTTGCCTTTGGTCTGTTAGCAGACCCTAATTTAGTCATCTCTGTCGCAGATGTCGTCTGTATTTGTTGTTGTGTAATGTTATATGTTTGTTGTTGACGTAAATATCACTTATATTATTGTTATTGAAGTTATACTTTAGTGTTTTTTACTTCCTATTTACGTATGAAATAAAAATAAGTAGCAGAATGTATAGAAACTACTTGAGTAACCTTCGGGAATTAGTTTACAATGATCTTGGAAACAGTGTCATTGTCATAGATTCGAAGTTTTTGTGAAAGTAAAAGATACACATACATCTTTTGTTTTCTAGTTTATTGTGCATTTCATTTACTTTGGCAGGCCTAATGCTTATATACTAGTAATAATAAACATGTTTACTGACAACAAACTAAAAAATAATATTTGTTTATATTACAAAATTGTATTTCAACGTTGCTTAGTAACCACATAGCCCAGGCCTAGGGCCTTTTTTGAATTGTAACATATTTTCATTTATTTTTTTTGCAAACATTAATTGATATTGATGATTTATACATCAGTTTTGATCAGCATTTTCTGCTCTTTCTGCCTATTGGGTTGAAAAATATCAAATTAAATTTTTAGCATAATTTATGAAAGTCAAAGTTGAAAAAAAAACAAATTTTTAATTTGTTTTATATAAAAACATATTTTTTAATCCCCAATTTATTTTCTGATTATAGTTACTTTATACTATTTCATAGAGAATTTATTCATAAACAAAATAAATAAAAAATTACATGGATACCTCTAAAATTGTATTTTATATGATATTTTATGTAAACTACTACATTTTCCATTGAAATTAGCCCGGCAATTTATGCATAAGAAATGGCCATGATGTCGCGGCACTCAAAGGGTTAAATATCAGTAAAACCTAAACAAATGAAGCCACATTACAAGTTTCGTCAATATATGTTCATTAATAAGTGAGATATAACATTTTACTCTCTCCATAAGATTAACATTGGACAACGTATTATGTTTAGCACTTTCAATATCTTGGTAACCAATTGACGTAGAGTGATGATAAAAATACCAAATTGTTTGTTTTTGTAAGCTGAATTCAATGGTACAAACTAAAATTTGGGTTTATAAAAAATTAAATGTAAAAAGTTAAAACAAATTTTGGGGTACAAAACCTGCTTTAAAATAGAGCGACCTGTCTGGTTTTCCAACTCATGAAAATAGACGCTGCCTTACACGTTTATACAAAAGGCATTTTTACGAAAGTTATCATGCCTACGGACACACACACACACACACACACACACACACACACACACACACACACACACACACACACGCACACGCACACGCACACACGCATACATGGTGTTTTTGGCACCTGGGAGCCTCAAAACAAATGTTATCATGGTCCCGGGCTAGGTCTTACCATGCCGACTACGATAATAGCTTCTTCCCTATTGGGGAAATTCGCTAAAACTATTAAAATTATTAAAAATATATGCATCTTTCATCTAAATAATGTGTACCATAAGAATAATTCTAAATAATTAATATCTCGATTATTTATGAATGTATATTGATGAAACTTGGCCTGTGGCTTCACCTAGTACTGGTATATTGATATTTGCATAAACAATTTTTGTTATTGTCCCCGTAGCAGCAAACCTGCATACTCAGCCCTAATATTATTCTTATGGAGAATAAATGAAGTTTTATCTCTCCCTTAGTTATGAACATAAATAAAAAATAAAACTTGGTATGTAGCTTCACCTGGTTAAGTTATATTGATAATTGCACAAAAACATATTGTTTATATTTCTTGATGCAGCAAATCTGCGTACTCAGCCTTTAATGTTGTTCTTTAGGAGAATACTGTACATAAAATGCAGAGTGTATATAACATGTTGAAATTTTAGCAGCCGATGCCATACGAATTTACTATAAATTCACTGAAGAAATTAGCTCTTCACGTAGGAACAAGTTACTGTAAAATATTAAATTCAGTAATAAAATGCATTACAATTTAATCGTTAAACATAGTTTACTTTTAAAATTATGATTTTACCTATTTTCTGTAACCCTTTATTTATAAATCAGGGTATGTTTATAAAACATACAGAGAGAGCTTAAGCTTTTAATCTTATTATTGACGCGATGAACCCATACACGAAAACTATCCTCGAACTAAAAAATGTTTAAAGAAATCGTCAGTCAACATTAAACGTACCAGTATCTCAGAAGATTTTAAATGTATTTTTAAAGTTGGTAAATCGATAAATTAACATTGAGGCAAAATCTTTAGCATCATTGAATAGAAAACTAACCAGAGAAGTATATAATGCGAAGAGCGCGTAAACACTGCACTCAATACGACAAGCGCCAAGCAGGGCGAGGGAATTTTTCCCTACCGGCTGGGCCGGCCGGCCAGCCGGCTGGAGTGCACAGACAGGCAACGTCGCTTGGCCGGTTTTGTCGTATGATCTGGCCGGTTGAATTAACAATTTTGTGTTAGCAAATTTTAGCATTACGTGACACTTCTATACCTGCTTTATTTTTCTATGGTATAATGTTACCAATAGGGCGCATTATTTAGTGTTGTAACACAAGAATTTGGTCTGTAAGGTGCTGGGATCAGTCTCCATGCTCGGTCAGTATGATGTTACCAATAGGGAGCATTATTTAGTGTTGTAACACAAGAATTTGGTCTGTAAGGTGCTGGGATCAGTCTCCATGGTCGGTCAGTATGATGTTACCAATAGGGAGGGAGCATTATTTAGAGTTCTAACACAAGAATTTGGTCTGTAAGGTGCTGGGATCAGTCTCCACGCTCGGTTAGTATGATGTTACCAATGGGGAGCATTATTTAGTGTTGTAACACAAGAATTTGGTCTGTAAGGTGCTGGGATCAGTCTCCATGCTCGGTCAGTATGATGTTACCAATAGGGAGCATTATTTAGAGTTCTAACACAAGAATTTGGTCTGTAAGGTGCTGGGATCAGTCTCCACGCTCGGTTAGTATGATGTTACCAATAGGGAGCATTATTTAGTGTTGTAACACAAGAATTTGGTCTGTAAGGTGCTGGGATCAGTCTCCATGCTCGGTCAGTATGATGTTACCAATAGGGAGCATTATTTAGTGTTGTAACACAAGAATTTGGTCTGTAAGGTGCTGGGATCAGTCTCCATGCTCGGTCAGTATGATGTTACCAATGGGGAGCATTATTTAGTGTTGTAACACAAGAATTTGGTCTGTAAGGTGCTGGGATCAGTCTCCATGCTCGGTCAGTATGATGTTACCAATAGGGAGCATTATTTAGAGTTCTAACACAAGAATTTGGTCTGTAAGGTGCTGGGATCAGTCTCCATGCTCGGTCAGTATGATGTTACCAATAGGGAGCATTATTTAGAGTTCTAACACAAGAATTTGGTCTGTAAGGTGCTGGGATCAGTCTCCATGCTCGGTCAGTATGATGTTACCAATAGGGAGCATTATTTAGAGTTCTAACACAAGAATTTGGTCTGTAAGGTGCTGGGATCAGTCTCCACGCTCGGTTAGTATGATGTTACCAATAGGGAGCATTATTTAGAGTTCTAACACAAGAATTTGTTCTGTAAGGTGCTGGGATCAGTCTCCACGCTCGGTCAGTATGATGTTACCAATAGGGAGCATTATTTAGTGTTGTAACACAAGAATTTGGTCTGTGAGGTGCTGGGATCAGTCTCCACGCTCGGTCAGTATGATGTTACCAATAGGGAGCATTATTTAGTGTTGTAACACAAGAATTTGGTCTGTAAGGTGCTGGGATCAATCTCCATGCTCGGTCAGTATGATGTTACCAATAGGGAGCATTATTTAGAGTTCTAACACAAGAATTTGGTCTGTAAGGTGCTGGGATCAGTCTCCACGCTCGGTTAGTATGATGTTACCAATAGGGAGCATTATTTAGTGTTGTAACACAAGAGTTTGGTCTGTAAGGTGCTGGGATCAGTCTCCATGCTCGGTCAGTATGATGTTACCAATAGGGAGCATTATTTATAGTTCTAACACAAGAATTTGGTCTGTAAGGTGCTGGGATCAGTCTCCACGCTCGGTCAGTATGATGTTACCAATAGGGAGCATTATTTAGTGTTGTAACACAAGAATTTGGTCTGTAAGGTACTGGGATCAGTCTCCACTAATCACCGATCAGTATCAGTAAAGTGATAATGATACTGTCATCAGAACCTTCCTTGAGTTGTGGTCCACCAATCTAGAAAACAAAAAGGAAAGGTCTCTGAAGCGAGGAACCTATCTGTGATAGAGATCTCTCTTTGCTAATAGCCAAACACGATGAACAGTGCGATGTCTGTGTCAGGTCCGACCCCCTGTCAGCCCTGAGGGCCAAGGTGCTGGGCCGGCTGGGACTGCCCACCGCTGCGGACTTTGTGCTGCTGAGAGGAGCCCAGCCCGTGGAGGGGCAACTGCTGGCGTTCCTCAGGGTCTTCAGCATGAACCAGGGTAAGCTAGCTAGGAATGACCGAATACATTAGAATTAGGTTTTTTTCGTATTAGATTTCCAAAAGTGATACGTATAACTAGTATGTGATATGACTAATATTAATATCTCTCTTTTACGTGATTCACCGCTATCTGCTTCTAACTAGATATCTGTTTATCTTTCGACATCTGTTTTCCTAATGTATGAAAAAAACTGTCAGTGGTGCGTAACAAGTGGAGTGGACAGATTGAAATGTAAGAGTTATGATGCAGATAGGGACAACTAGGATGAATCGTGCTTCAGAGAACCACGGAAACAAAGTAATGAATTTATAAACAATTTTTTTTATAAATATATCGTAAGGTAACAAAATATGAAGTAAGTTAGTTAAAATAGAAAGTTAAAATCTATACATATCCAGCACTTTCATTTGCAATCTTTTGCTTTAAAGAACATGTTACCCTTTTTATTACTCAGTCATACTGCTGATAATACCTGATACTTACCGGAAAAATTTTAACTGCAGTTTGGTAATATGATGGCTAATTCCCAGTATCAAAAATATGATTACAGTAGAGTCTCAAAAACTCTTGTTCAGTATATCTCTTCAACACTCTGGGAAACTCGATGCCTCCATTTTGCCATACGTATCTAACGCGCGGCCGGCACTTGACCTTGTACCTCACATGCTTCCTTTGTTTAGGCTGTGCTTGAAATATTTATAATTTCGCCTGTCTGTCTCATGGTTTTAAGAACATCAATCGCAGTGGCGCGGTGTTACATTTTCACTCAGCCATCGCAATTACGTACTTAAAATTCCATTTCCCCAAAAAAGGATGGGAGTTGCTGGAAAATTTACAGACACATGATGGCGGCACGAGGCTGTCGATAAACCCCGAACATGCATAAAAGTCACCGCATTCGCATTAGACAGCGATGTCGAAGCATTCGGTACGGCCATATGTTGCTTGCAGTCGTCATGATAGGGATGAGAGGAGAACCACTTCCGATGGGCATGGGAGAGGGTAGACGAATCGCTCAAACCAGCGATGTCCGTTCAATCGGGCATATTCGGCTCGTGTGTTTTCGTGCCCTTGAAGCAGGTGATTCGAACGTGACTGGCTGTTCGTTGACAAAGTTTTGTTATAAATTCCAATTACCGAAAAAAAAAAAAAAAAAAAAAACCGAAGGATTTGTATAAGCTGTATTGTGTTTTATGACTTAGTGAAACTAATCAATTCCTTTTTCTATTTTTCGTAACACCATTCAGTAATGTAATAGGTTAAAATATGATCTAATATAGGTTTTAGAACTAAATAAGCTTGGTTTTTGCTTCCTCCAATTGTAACTCTGAGAAACTCGACATTCACCTAACTCTACAGCAAGGTTCGTAGAGCTTTCAGACCAGGTGTGCTGAGACGATCTATTTAAGGTTTTCTACTTTACCGGAAGAGACCTCGTAAAAACAGCTGGAAGGTCACGTGATCACCAATCCAATCTGCAGTGTTGCTGGAAACACGATATTTATCGTATTAGTACCATATTTTCCTCATCAGTGTAATTAGAATTAACATTGTTTAACTGCTTACATTCTATGATAAGCTGTTATTTTATGAAACTAATATATTGTTTTGATTTATTTGTATTATTAGATTAATATATTAAGGGTTTAAATTTGATTTCTGCATGTCCAGTGACAATTTAAAAATAGCTGTACCATTATTATACCCTTAAGGTTGGCAACACTTTATGGTATGTTGTTGATTTATGAATCAGCTGGATGCCCTCGTAAGACATTTTTGCTGCGAACATTACTCTTATGGAAATAATCGTACCTGGGCTGAAAGCTCTATGAACCTTGATTGTACCACACTAGGTAAGACCTTTAATTTGAAGTACAGTTTGACCTTTTATTCCACTCGTTTCTTACTCCTTATGGCTTGGAACTTCCTCCTGGCCAGGATCAAGTTGCTGCAAAGTCTCTACCACTGTATCTTACTTGTGTCTCATCACCCAGTAAATTGCCCACACAGCACCTAAACCAGTGGGTGGACAGTGAGGGGGTGACAGACCTGACCTACCCTGACTGTTCACTGGACACTCAATCGAGGTAATGGCTTGGAACTTCCTCCTGGCCAGGAACAGGTTGCTGCAGAGTCTCTACCACTGTATCTTCCTTGTGTCTCCTCACCCAGTAAATTGCCCACAGAGCACCTATACCAGTGGGTGGACAGTGAGGGGGTGACAGACCTGACCTACCCTGACTGTTCACTGGACACTCAATCGAGGTAATGGCTTGGAACTTCCTCCTGGCCAGGAACAGGTTGCTGCAGAGTCTCTACCACTGTATCTTCCTTGTGTCTCCTCACCCAGTAAATTGCCCACAGAGCACCTATACCAGTGGGTGGACAGTGAGGGGGTGACAGACCTGACCTACCCTGACTGTTCACTGGACACTCAATCGAGGTAATGGCTTGGAACTTCCTCCTGGCCAGGAACAGGTTGCTGCAGAGTCTCTACCACTGTATCTTCCTTGTGTCTCCTCACCCAGTAAATTGCCCACAGAGCACCTATACCAGTGGGTGGACAGTGAGCGGGTGACAGACCTGACCTACCGTGACTGTTCACTGGACACTCAAGTCGAGGCCAAGGCTTGGAACTTCCTCCTGGCCAGGAACAGGTTACTGCAGAGTCTCTACCACTGTATCTTCCTTGTGTCTCATCAGCCAGTAATGTTCTCCACTGCCCACAGAGCACCTTGACCAGTGGGTGGGCAGTGAGCTTGTGGCAGACCTGACCTACCCCAACTGTTCACTGGACACTCAAGTCGAGGCCAAGGCTTGGAACTTCCTCCTGGCCAGGAACAGGTTGCTGCAGAGTCTCTACCACTGTATCTTCCTTGTGTCTCCTCACCCAGTAAATTGCCCACAGAGCACCTATACCAGTGGGTGGACAGTGAGCGGGTGACAGACCTGACCTACCGTGACTGTTCACTGGACACTCAAGTCGAGGCCAAGGCTTGGAACTTCCTCCTGGCCAGGAACAGGTTGCTGCAGAGTCTCTACCACTGTATCTTCCTTGTGTCTTATCAGCCAGTAATGTTCTCCACTGCCCACAGAGCACCTTGACCAGTGGTTGGGCAATGAGCTTGTGGCAGACCTGACCTACCCCAACTGTTCACTGGACACTCAGGTTAAGGCCAAGGCTTGGAAATTCCTCCTGACCAGGATCAAGTTGCTGCAGAGTCTCTTCTACCGTATCTTTCTTGTGTCTCACCCAGTAATGTTCTCCATTACCCACAGAGCACCTAGACCAGTGGGTGGACAGTGAGCGGGTGACAGACCTGACCTACCCTGACTGTTCCCTGGACACTCAAGTCGAGGCCAAGGCTTGGAACTTCCTCCTAGCCAGGATCAAGTTGCTGCAGAGTCTCTACCCTACGTCTCTGGAGGTGAGGATGACGGCAGCTGATATTAGTTGCTGTTTAAGGGCTGGTCTTGTATGAGGGTCTTTTTATCAACCTCCGTTGGGCCATAAATAAAAAACAAGAGTATATAAAAAATCATATTATTACCAAAAGATAGGAACAGTTATGATTACTTATCGACATGGTCACATAATGATTGAAGCATGTGCGTACCCGTGTACCAGCTTTTTAGTACCCCCTTCAATGAATTGAAGTCTGCCATGATGTTTTCTGTACTAAAATTATGCAAGTACAACATTTTAAAAAATAAACAGAAGATTATATTTATTTTCATGTTTCCAAGCATAAACCACAAAACATTGTATTTCTATTTCTGCATAACTATACCACTTGGGTATCACTGTACTGCTACAGTGGCATCAAGCATTTAGGCACTAGGTTACCTAAATTAGTACACTTGAATTAGTCTAATATTTGAATTTTTTAAATTATTTTAACCCGTTGAAAAGGAAGGGAAATGTATGGAAAATGAATTAGGACGACCAGAGTAGCACTTCTAAAACTGCCTGAAATGAATAGACTTTCTGGAATGCCATACTGTAGTAATTTTTCTTCAAGGACTGTTTGTAATTATAACCTATTGATTGGATATCTCCAACATAATATTATGTATGTTGGATGTTATAATGGTGGGTGGAGTAATTTGTATGATCGGGTGGGAGAAAGGCATTAAAGCGGGCTGTAGGCAAGTTAGTACCTGTGCTCCCTATACCCAGTGCTACTTGTAACTTCTTAAGCAGGTTTAATGTACAATTTTTTTAAACTTTGTCTCATTTAACGTAATTTTGAGGTTGTTATTTTCATATGATTTGAAGTACTTTAAAAAAAACATGTTGTAAATGAAAGTCATTATTCTATTTTGGCAAGTTTCAAGATGCATTTTTAAATTTATATAATTATTATTGTATGTTTCAGGCCTATTTAAAAGGCATACTAATGGTTTTGATATAATTTGGAAATTAGTTTTTCTAGACTACTTTGTGTTGTTTTAGTTTCTGAAAGCTTACTTATGAAAGGGCAGCAAATCTAAATGTTTGGTAATGTCCTTCCTTGTGAAGAGGTAACAGTTTGTTAAAGTATCCTTAATCGTTTCAGGATGATTTGAAAATAGCCGAAGAGAAAATGCCAGATTGTCGAAAGCTTGCAATACAACTGAGAATTGCCGAGAAGAAAATCCTACAGTCAGCCCTCGAGTATATTCAGCAGAGGGACAAGCCTTAATGGAATTGCTCATAATCTGGTCTACTTTGATTGCATTTGTTTAGCTCTCCTAAGTTTGAGTCTTTTCTTTGTTATACAACCCGCTATCATGAAACTTTTTTTGCAGATTAAAGATAAAACGTAAGTATTACACTTACTTAAAATGTATCCAGAATTGTTTTTGTTAATTATTTAATCATTGTAATATTATTCAACATAACTGGTCAGTTATAATTGAATAGGTCTGGAAGGTAAATGAAATTAAGTAAGGTCCAGGTCTCGTTGAAAAGTTTAATAATGACATACATGATCATTTCGTTGATCATATTGTCTATGCCTCTAGGATTATTTTTATGATAGCAGGTCATAAATATCAAAATATCCATGAATTATCAAAATCGATAGACAAATAGTTTTTGTTTCCATTGCAACACAATGACGTATCTTAACTTTGGCAAGTATTGTGATGTTTGTGTTTGTTTTACACTTGGCTGCCTTTGTCTTTGATGCCAGGATTTTAAGTTTTAAAAAAATCTTTCAATAATCATTGTTTATTTTTTATATTAAAATTATTTTTTAAGCATGTTTATTTCATATTTATGTTCTTCCATCATTACATCGCAGTTTAGATTACTCTATAGACAAAATCGCAAAATCACCTGTATTTTATTCAAAATAAACTGTTACATTGATGAGTTATAGCAAAAATGAACAAAACAGTTACAGGAGTTAGCTTTATTTATACGATATTGTTGTTGTTTTCCTTAATTTTAGCTTTTATTTTAATCATTTTGTTATTTTGTTGTTGTTGAGCTTTATATTTTAATTTCCTGTACTTTTACGGGTGAAAAGTCAATAAAATATGTCCACTGTTGTTACTCTACAGTTTATTTTTAGCAATATACATTTTGTGCACAAACAATGTTATTTTGTAATTATTTATTATTAATTCAGTATTTTTCTTTTAATTCTATCTTTTATATAAAAATGAAACTGCGTTAAAAGGTTATTTTTTCAATCTATTTGTTATTTTTAATGTATTTTTTAAAATTAATAATTTATAGTAAATTATTTTAAAGCTGTATGTAAATAAAAATAAATGTATTATTGAGCATGAATTGGTCTAGTTATTAGCAAAACCAGAGAATTTTACTTTGTGTGGTGCCAGAGTGTATACAACACAGCAAACTGGAGAGGCAGCCAAGTGATCACTACCACTTTATGGCTCGTGGCAACGGCAGCCTGCTAACACCATTAGCTTAACTTGCAAGAGCCCAAGTACCAATTACAAACCAACCAGTCATTACTCTGCACAAAACTAACAGCATATTTTACTCCCGTCTAACATTCTCTTTAAAATGCAACTAGTAGCCCGTCGAGGCTTTGCTCGCAATGCCACGACAATGTTATTTTTGGGAAGTTCTTTCTATTTGTTAAAGCACTTGGGAGACCGAGCTTTGCTCGAAAAGCCAGTCAGTTTGTTAAAAATGCATAGAGTACTTATATTCACGAGTCCTCTCCAAGGCGAGCGTATTTGCTTTGCTTATTGCGTATTGCTCATTTCTTTTCATTTTAGGCATGTCCGTTTTATATTCAATCTTCAGTTTGAATAGTTCTCGCAATTTATACATAATCTAAATATATATATATATAAAGTTATGTAAACATTGGTTCACTATTCTCACAAAAATCACATGCTACTTTGCCAAGTGAGTATTGTTTTTACAACTGAATGGTTGCTTTTGAACAGCTGTTATATGATCCTTTTGTTTTTATTAACCAGAACCCCAATTTTAGTTGTTTTTTTCAATATCTTTCTATAAAATACTATTTTTTCCATGGATGATGTCTGATTAGAACACATTTATTAATCCATAAATTCGATAGTTCCGGAATTTGGTAAAGCATTTTCGGAGCAGGAGTAGGGTAAGGATTTACTCTGATGTATTAACTATCCTCCTATTAAATATATGCTCAATCGATTCAGTTAACTACTAACATCAGTGTAGAATAAATTAAAATTGTATAGGTCGATGGAGCAGATAAGTCGCAAAGGGCATACAGGATGGAAAGTATAGGCCTGTTTATGACTATAGTGCATTGCCTGCTGTATTTCTACCAAATATATGCTCAATTGGTCTAGTAAGTATATAATTAACATGGAAATGTTGAAGGGCGTTAGGGCATATAGGTTAGGTTAGGTTAGTCATTGGTTTGGGGCGTTAGGGGGTATAGGTTAATCATTGGAACGGGAATAAGGCCACAACTGTTTATTTTTGTTGGGGGGGGGGGGATAGACCCATCTTCTTCCGAATATCTGTTCAATAACTCCTGTAGGTTGATGATCTTATTGAAGGTGGACTTAAAAACATAAAAAATATTCTGTATTATAATCACAATGGCTAATTAGACAAACTGAGCTTTAAATACCATGTTGCAAGGGCCGTGTTCTGTGTAGCCAATGATTTATTGCCGTGCCGTTATTTTAAATAGTTTACTATACCTTTGTAGAGTAGTAAAGCAGTACGTGTTTCCTCCGCTCTGTGATAAAATATAATTAACTGACAAAATGCTCATTAGAATAAATATGGTGCATGCTGTAGTGATATTGAGTGACCTGTACCCTTAAGACCGACTTTGTAGCAGAGGACAAAGGGGCATTACTATACTGACGTACTATGATTTAAAACAGCCAAAAGGATTCCTCCTCCACACGAAAGTAGACAAATTTAATTTCATTCAGTACAGTCTTTTTTTTGTGAAGCGCAGAACAAATCTGGCTTGTAAACAAACAGAGGGATAAACAAATTCAAATTAATTTTATTGCCATTACAACTTTTTACAGTCGGTAGCAACTAAATTAAATATAAAATACAATTTGTAAGATAATTTTTTACAAATTTTAAAATTACTAAATTTAATTTTAAATAATTAAAAGAATAATAAATATAATAATAACCTATTTTAACTTCTATTATTATTGTTAAATTTTTAATTAATATAAATTTAATTAGGCCAATTTGTTTCACTATAATTTTGACAATGATCTATGAATTCATCAATACTGTAAAAAGGATTTGATATTAGGAATTGCCATAATTTATTTTTGAAAGGTCGTAAATTTTGTTCAGTTTTTAAAATTGGCGGTAATCTGTTGAGGAATTTAGACCCAGATTCAGATGGTGAATTTTGAAATATATTTAGTCTATATTGTGTTGGCCTGAAATATTGATTGTATCTTGTATTATAATTATGTAAATCACATCCTTTTTAACAAATTTCTCCTATAGGGAAGAAGCTATTACCGTAGTCGGCATGGTAAGACCTAGGCCCGGGACCATGATAACTTTTCGTTTTGAGGTCCCCAGATGCCAAAAACACCATTCGTTCAAAACTGTATGTATGTATATATATATATAAAATTAAATTCACATAGAAGGGCTACTATATGATAGATGAAAAATAAGTAACATGAGTACCCTGGAGAAAACATTTTAATTAATTAACACAACATGTTTCGACTTATAAAAGCCATGAAAATCAGCACGTGATCATGGCTTTTATAAGTCGAAACATGTTGTGTTAATTAATTAAAATGTTTTCTCCAGGGTACTCATGTTACTTATTTTTCATCTATATATATATATATATATATATATATATATATATATATATATGTGTGTGTCTGTGAGCACGATGACTCTCGTAAAAATAATCCGATTTTCACGAAATTTGGTATAAACGTGTAAAGCAGCATTATGACTTTAAGTTCGAAAACCAGACAGATCGACCTATCCAAAGGGGTATTTTGTGGGGTTTTGTACCCCAAAAATAGGTTTTTTGAGTCTTTTACATATAATTTTTGAAAAAGACAAATTTTAGTTTTTTTCTATTAGAATCAGCTTAAAAAGACGCACAATTTGGTGTTTTGATAATTTCTCTACGTCAAATGGTTACAGAGATATTGAAAGTGCTAACCACAGTACGTTGTCCAATGTTATTCTTATGGAGAATAAGAAAAATTGTATATCTCGCTTATTTATCAGCTTATCCTGATGAAACTTGGTATATTTCTTCACATCATTGGAATAAATGTATGTTTTTACATTGATTTTGAGTTTTAAAAGTTTTTATATGGAAATTCACTTCCCTCACGTCAGCGTGCTGCGTGCGAACTCGTTTATTTTTGAAAGGTCATAAATTTTGTTCAGTTTTTAAAATTGGCGGTAATCTATTGAGGAATTTAGACCCAGATTCGGTTGGTAAATTTTGAAATATATTTAGTCTATGTTGTGTTGGCCAGAAATATTGATCGTATCTTGTATTATAATTATGTAAATCACATCCTTTTTTTATTTACATTTATAACGTGCAAAAATTGTGGTTTCAAAAATGTAAATAGAAGGAAGAGTAATTAAATCCATCCTTTTGAAGATGTCTCTGCAAAATTGAGTGATTTTTAATTTGAAAATTACCCGCAAAGCCTTCTTTTGTAAAATAAATAACCTTTTAAATTCTGTTTCCGTACATTGTCCCCAAACTATGATGCCGTATGACAAGTGAGAAATAACTAGACCATAGTACGCGGTTACTAATATTTTCTCATTACAGTACTTTGCCAGAGGTGTCTGAGAATATAAATGTTAGATGATACCTTAGAACAAACATAGTCGATGTGATAGTTCCAAGTCAACCCTCTATCAATGTGTATTCCGAGGAACTTTATACAGTCAACCTCATTAACTGGAGTATCTCCTATCATCACATTCGGACCTGTAAACCTTATATAAAAAAAATATATATAATTAAAATTGATTTGTGGGACTAGTAATTTATAAAGAACCGCACGTGGCTAAACGCACGCGGGAAACACAAGGGAGCCTGGGAGCGGAGCTTGCACTAGCAAAAGTTTCAAATATACAATGGGAAACATTAACACAACGTATCGAATAGAAGGATAAACACTTCGTGGGAAAGTTGCATGCCTAGAAATCAAATAACTTAGCAACTGGCAGTATCAGCATTCAAAAATGGCCTATTTCTGCTGACAGATGATCAGCCAATCAAATAGCAGAGGCGTGGCTAATCGTCACCCAGATTGGTTAATAGATTATGGAATGGACATAATCTGGGGAAAAACATGAACAGAGAGAGGGAACTGAAAAGGAGGGAGGAATGAAGACGATGGAAGTAAGTCATTCTTGGGAGACTTAGGAAAGGAGCAGGGACATCTAGGGGACGAGTATTAAGCCGCCCTTAGAGTTCCACAACGACTGTCACCGAGATTCACACTTCAGACGAGCACACAGATTCCTCATCACTAGTCACCATCCCAGCCGAGAGAGTCCAACTATTCCCGAACAGCGCCATTTTCCTTGCAGAGGGACGATATACTTTGTCTATTGTATGTTACCTATATCCACTTTGTTTAGCTCTTATCTGTGCATCTTTTATTTTAAGCATGTATTCTGATTTTAAAGTGTGGAATAATACAGTGTATATCTGTTATCTGTGTTTGCTCAATATTCAATCCTAGAGTTTTCTCTCTCAGGCTAAGCGAGAATATAATTAGTGTACCAGTCAGTTCAAAGTTTATTACCTTTTGCGAACTAAGCAAAATAGCTTTACAGACCACAGTCAAATTTTGAACCTGCATTGAAATTAATATAATTAGTTTTTTCTAGGTTTAATTTTAAATTAATATTAGAAAAGAATTGAATACAAGAATTTAAATATTGCTATAGTTCCTCTTCAAGACAAATCTTTCCGAGAAATATACAAGGTTGTATCATCAGCATATTGTGTCAAATTACAACATTTTATAGATGAATCACAGTCGTTCACGTAGAGTAAAAATAGTACTGGGCCAAGAATAGATCCCTGAGGGACACCAAATTTAAGTTCAATAGAATCAGACAGTTGATTATCAATATCAACTTGTTGCTTTCTATTTTTGAGATAAGATTCAAGCCACATAAAGGGTATACCTCTTATCCCATAGTCATACAGTTTATTTAGCAGGATTTCATGATTAACACAATCAAATGCTTTTGACAAGTCTAGAAAAACACCAACAGAGAAGTTTTGGTTTTCTAGACCATTAACGATACAATTTATCAGATACACAATTACATCAGTTGTAGATTTTCCTTGAACAAAACCAAATTGATTGTTTGATATGTCATTTGAATAATTTAGAAAATCAATTAATCTATTAACACTTCAATGCTGACAAACATGTTTAAACATGAAAATCACATAAGTTTCAATGTTAATTAGAGGGCGGGAATTATCGTCCTCCGCATCCAACATGTTAAGGAATAATTTTTCATATATTTTGCTAAAACCCGGTAAAATAGATACCGGTCTATAGTTGTTTGTTTGAGACGGGTCACCTTTCTTGAAGACAGGGACCACTCTTACACACTTTAATAGTGGTCCCTGTCTTCAAAGGATACATTTTTACTAATTTAGGTAAAGGCTCAACAATGTAGTCAGAACATTGTTTAATTAGCCATGTTGGTATATTTTGCAAATCTACAGTTTTCTTTTGCTTCATTGATCGGATTATTGGTAAAATTACTTTTGATGTAACAGGGGCTAATAACATTGAATTAGGTGAGCTTAATTTTTGGGTAGGGGTTTTATTATCAAGCACTTATTCACAGCTACGCTCGAAAAAAATTGGTTGAATATATTTGAAATTACAATAGGTTCATCAACGTTTCTACCATTAGAATTTAAAGAAATACTCCTTTTCAACGGGACATTTTTTAAATTGTTTATTATGCTCCATGCCGTTTTTGAAAGATTTTTAGAGTTAACAATCCGTTTACTAATATCATAAGCCTTTGCCGCTTTAATAACTTTTCTATAAATTTTCTTGTATACCCGAAAATATTGTGTAAATTTCTCATTAGTTGTCAGTTTAAATTTTTTTATAATCGTTTAAAATTGTGTCTTGATAACTTAATACCTTTAGTTATCCATGTATTTTTCTTATACTTGTCAACTAATTTTACAGTTTTTAAAGGACAACAAGTATTTAAGTGATTCATGAAACAGTCGCTAAAACTTAAAAAAGTCATTAGGACTTTTAAAATTGTCTAGAAAATTCCAATTTTGATTCTCAAGACTTGTTAACAATGACGATATATTTGATGGATTTGTTGAACGAGCTATATCAAATTTGTTTGGCTCTTTTTGTGATTTCCAATCATTAATTTCCACAGCTTGGGCATCATGATCAGATAATATATATACATAGAAATATTTATATTTGATAAATTTGTGATGACATTGTCAATTGCTGTGGCAGATGTTGCCGTTACACGTGTTGGTGTATTTATAGACTAAGAGAGGTTAAATGTATTTAATAAATCCTTTAACTTTTTTGTGTCAGGCTTATGGATTTGTAGGACATCAATATTAAAATCGCCTAACATAACAACATTTTGTTTACCCGAGCAAATTTTCTTAAGGGTACATTCTAAACTATCGTTCCCTGATGGGGACCGGTAAAAGCCGAAAATTAATATTTGCTCACCGTTACTGTTACAAATGCTAATGCCAACTAATTCAAAATCTTTTTCAGAATAAAGTATGTTTTTACATGGTACATAATTTCAATTCTTTTTAACAAATATAGCAACCCCACCCCATTTAAACAAACTTCTTTGACATGCAGCATTTGGCGTATAATGTTGAATTTTGAACAGATTAATTGATTCTTTTGTAAAACAAGGTTCATAGTAATTATAAAAATGTCAGGTTTTATCTCGTTAGCAATTATTTCCAGTTCATCAACTTTATTGGTTGCAATCTGAGCATTTTGATGTTATACTAATAATTTTGAAGCTGTATTATTACCTGAATTATTTTCTGTTGAAGTTAAACTAGGTTGTAATAAAAACCCGAATTATTTGATTTGAACAATGGAGTTGTAGTGGCGGTTATTATGTTTTGATAATTTCTTCGGGTCTTATTTTTGTAGCTCCATGGCATTTGAACTTTAAAGTGTAGACTTTTGTTAACGCTAGCTCTAGGGTGACTTCCTCCACAGCTTGAGGTTAAATAAGCAGCCCGACTCTGATGCCATTTGTAAGGTTTCTTGAACGGAGCTGGATTGAAATTTGGATTTAAATGTGGAATCTTCCAATGAGTGGATGTTAGGAACTTTGTAAGGAAATGTGTTAGCATTGTAATCATAGACTGTCCCTATATTTTTAAAGATTGAGTGTAGTGGCATTTTGTTGTTTGAGTACATTTCTTGATCTAGGATCTTCACTGTATTGTTTTCCGATTTTCCACTAGTAGAAGTGGTAATTGTTTGATCACAAATCTTGCTTTTAAAAAGTGAATCATTTAGTGTTTACAAAAATGTAAATATCTCCGTTGCATATAACATTTTACTGCTCAAAGCTATGTAGAAAAATAACTTATTTCATTTATATAGATAAATAGATTCCTTGCCTGTAAAATCTGGAATTGCTAATAACCTGTCTATAATGTATTAACAGCTGCAATTCAAATCAAATTATTCCCCATGTTAATCTTATGGGCTAAAATCGATCTTTGAGAGCTCGTGGGGCAAAGCCCTGTGGTCAAGAGTGTATGGAAACCCCAAAAGGCACATCTAGAGAGTAAGAGCTTTCGATTGATACCAAATATGTATATAAAATAATAATTTTAGGGGTCGAAAATCACCGAACAAAAATCAAGAGATTCTTTTAATAATATAGACTTATAAGTAGCACCAAAGTGGTCCGAAGGAAGTTAGTACATTGTTGTCAAATGGCTCTGATCTAATAAAACATGTGGTAAAGTATTACTGTTGTCTGTTTTGAAATCCATCCCTATCATACATAATATAAAAAGAACAAGCAGACTGAATCATTGTTTGTGGAATTCGTGTGGCAACAGTGTTGGATGAGAGGGGGTGAGGGGGGAATCATATGGGCAACTAACCATCGGATCATTTTCATGGGTCTACTCTAGCAGATGTCCCGTTCTTCGCACGGGGATCTAGCAGCATAGAGCCAGACGTTTTAAAAGTTGATTTACATTATAATCAGCTGACTAACTAAATCAAATATAACTCCATAAGATTAACATTGAAACTTTGAAAGCCTGCAGGACGAAGCTCTGAAGGTGTAGGTTTTTCAAACCCCCAAAAGGCACATCTGGAGAGTAAGAGCTTTTTATTAATACTAAACATGTATACAAAATAATAATATTATGGGTCTAAAATGGCCAAACAAAACCAATAAATTCTTTTAATAATATAGATATGACAACTGGTACCTAATGTAAAAAAGTCTAACCAGAACTCTCTATAAAATTGTTATTTTTTATCAAATAAACTAGTGGCTTGAAGGGGTGATAGCCCCTAACCTTGCTCCAAATAGTAACACAATTTTGACTTAAACATTTTGCTTACATAATTATATATAAAGATAACTACTTGTCATTTTAACAATGTGAAAATTTTAAAAGGTTATTTATCCAATATAAAATGTTATTTTTATGTTTTATGATTTTGTAGGTTATTATAAAATAAAATATGTTTAAAGTTAAAATTAAAAGTAATAAACGGTATCAGGAAACTGACACATACTTTCTCCCTTTTAGCCCAACTTTAATGAATAAATTACTTTTTAGCGAATTTCCCCTATAGGGAAGAAGCTATTACCGTAGGTCTCATGGTAAGACTTAAGCCCGAGACCATGATAACATTTCATTTTGAGGTCCCCAGATGCCAAAAACACCATTCGTTCAAATTTTTATATATGTATATATATATATATATATATATATATATATATGTGTGTCCGTAAGCACGATAACTCTCGTAAAAAAGGTCCGATCTTAATGAAATTTGGTACAAATGTGTAAAGTACCATTTATTTGAATGAGTTCGAAAACCAGATGAATCGCACCATCCGAAAGGGGGTTTTTGGGGGGTTTTGTACCCCAAAAATGTGTTTTTTGGGGTTTTCACATGTAATTTTAATTTAAATCAAATTTTAATTTATACCATTGAATTCAGCTTAAAAAAACAAACAATTTGGTATTTTGATCATTGCTCTACGTCAATTGGTTACCGAGATATTGAAAGTGCTAAACACAGTACGTTGTCTAATGTTATTCTTATGGAGAAAAAGAAAAATTGTATATCTTGCTTATTTATGAATATAAACTGGCGAAATTTGGTATATGGCTTGATCTGGTTGTGGTTTATTGTTGTTTGCACAAAAAAACAATTTTTCGCCAATGTTTCCTGTAGCAGCAAACCTAGGTACTTGGTCCCCATGTTATTCTTATGGAAAATACTTAAAATGTTATATATCGCTTATTTATGAATGTATATGGATGAAACTAGGTATGTGTCTTCACTAAGATGAGTTCTATTGATATTTTCATAAAAACCCATTATTTCGTGTGCCTTGTTGCAGCAAACCTGCGTACTCATCCTCAATGTTATTCTTATGGAGAATAATTAATATTTTAAATATTGATTGTTTGTGAATACATTTCTTATGAATCCTGTTAAGTGTTTTAATGTGTTATGTTATATATTCATTGGAAATTCGCTGAGTATGCAGGTTTGCTGTGACGGGGGTATTATTTACTAAATATAGAATACAAAACATGGTCGAATGTACAGAAAATCTTGTAAACAAGTTGTTTTAAAAAACATCCACCCAAATCCCTGCTTTGGAGGCACTACAGAATCAATTGCTACACTCGTGGTTTTAAGAGGGGAAATGCCCCCTATTTCCCCCCCAGGGTTATTAAGGGGCAACATATTTCGAATTAACTCTGTTGGTCAATGCTAAATTTACAAGCATATCAAGTCTGAATGAAATTAATCAGAAAATAAGACAGAAATAGTAATTTTTGTATTCCCCGTAGGAATAACATTGGACAACGTACTGCGTTTACCGCTAAATGAAAATTTCAATTTTCTCCGAAACCAGCAATCGTAGAATAGTAATTCAAAATACTAAATTATTTAGTTTTTAGAGCTCTTTTTATTGGTGAATAGTAATATTTTTTTAATATTTATGTTTTTTTATGAAAAATCCAAAAACTGAATTTTGGATGTTTTAAGTCCTGTAATTTCTGAACCCGAATTTTTACAGAAATGCGGGTGGTGTCATTTTGTTGGAGAACTAAAGTTCTACAAACGACTAAAGTTTAATCAAAATCGTTAGAGCCGTTTTTGTGAAATTTGGATTTTTCATGTTTTTGGCGGTTTTTGGGGGATAATTACCCTTAAAAATCAAAAATTGAAAAAAAATTAAAAAACGCCTGGAGATATCGTGGATTAGTACCTACATACCAAATTTCATCAAAATCGGTCCATAGGTTAGGGCTCTAGCTCTGTACACATCCACACAGACACACACACACACACACACACACACACACACACACACACACACACACACACACACACACACACACACACACACACACACACACACACACACACACACACACACACACACACACACACACACACACACACACACACACACACACACACACACACACACACACACACACACACACACACACACACACACACACACACACACACACACACACACACACACACACACACACACACACACACACACACACACACACACACACACACACAGAGACATCACGTAAAAACCACTTTTTTGGGTTCAGGGAGCACCAAAACGAATATTTCCACTAACAATTCAAATTCGAAAATTCTGACGAAAACAATACTTTCTCCATATACTACGTATAAGGGGGAGAAAGTAAAAATGAGTAGTAAAACCTGTAAGTGATTTTAATATTTTTAAAAGGATTTTTGTTTATAAGCAATTTGTTAAGTTTTCGTACTGCGCATACTGTTATTAATCTTGCAATATTCTCTGTGAACAATTATTTTTAAATAATTTTCAGATAGAATGCAATAAATATTTAATAATTTATATAGTTAATTATTTACTTAAAATACTACCCTATGTAGGGTTGTAATTAAAAAATAAATTAGGTAACAAAAATAATCAACTTTATGAATTTTACGTTTGCAGAAATTCTGTCAATGAAATAAATTTCTCTCTAAATTACAATTTATTGTTAAGCTAAACCAAGCCAAGTTATTAAAATACAACAAATTTACAGTATTTTAAGAATTTTGGAAAATGTTTAAGATTAAAGTAAATCCTATGTCAACACTGTATTTAATGTCATTCTTTTCAAATATGAAAGCGTTTCAAACATTATGGAAAATAACTCATATTCAGCCATATCCAGTCTCTTCAGTTATTTTGTTTGGATATAAAACAGAATGTCTCAAAACTCTCTGGAATGTTTATGTAATACATGTTCCTTGAGTCATGATTTTTTAATGAAATGAGCATTTATTTGTTGTTATTTTTTTATTTATTTAAAATAAACTATGGATTTAGTAGCCTTTGTTTGAACCTAATTCCGACCAATTTCAATAAGTCTTCTCAAAATAAACAAATCTTAAGAAACCATTTCTTCTCACAGTTAAATTCATACAGCATGGTAAAATCATGCCTTCTTCTCAACATGCCTGTTGTTGGGGAAGCGGACTGTGTTCCTAATGCAAGCGGCCGGCTCGTATAGTTTATAATTATGGGTAAAACTTCTAGAGAGCTCCCTAAATGAGCATTAAACGGTGCTAGACACAAAAGCATGGATGCTGTGCCCGCAGATCAGTTTCTAGCATTGAGCACGCTGTCATTTGCACACCTCTGGACCTATATCGAGTATAAGTTAAATTTATTTTCTTCATAATTAACATAATCTGATGCCCTAAATATATTTTGGTTTTGTTTTAGCGAATTTCCCCTATAGGGAAGAAGCTATTACCGTAGTCGGCATGGTAAGGACCTAGGCCCGGGACCATGATAACTTTTCGTTTTGAGGTCCCCAGACCCCAAAAACACCATTCGTTTGAAACTGTATATATATATATATATATATATATATATATGTGTCCGTGGGTGCAATAACTCTCGTAAAAATAATCCGATTTTGACAAAATTTGGTATAAGGGTGTAAAGCAGCATTTATGACTTTAAGTTCGAAAACCAGACAGATCGGACTATCCGAAGGGGTATTTTGGGGGGGTTTTGTACCCCAAAAATGGGTTTTTTGAGTTTTCTACATATAATTTTTGAAAAAGTCAAATTTTAGTTTCCTCCATTGGAATCAGATTAAAAAGACGCACAATTTGGTGTTTTGACCATTGCTCTACGTCAAATGGTTACAGAGATATTGAAAGTGTTAAACACAGTACGTTGTCCAATGCTATTCTTATGGAGAATAAGAAAAAAATTATAGCTCGCTTATTTATGAACGTATTCTAACAAAACTTGGTATATGGTTTCATCTGGTTGTGGGCTATTGTTATTTTCACAAAAAAAACCGATTTTTACCAATAATTCCCGTAGCAGCAAACCTGCGTCCTCAGCCCCCATGTTATTCTTATGGAGAATAAGTAAAATGTAATGTATCCCTTAATTATGAACATAAATTAATAAAACTTGGAATGTTGGTTCACCTAGTTGAGTTCTATTGATATTTGCATAAAAACCCATTTTTTGTGTTCCTTATTGCAGCAAACCTGCTTACTCATCTCCCATGTTATTCTTATGAAGAATAATCAAAAAGGCAAATATCGCTTATTTATGAACTTATATTGATGAAGCTTGGTATGTGGCTTCACTTAGTTGAGTAATATTGATATTTACAAGAAACCCTATATTTGTTGTTTTTTGTAGCAGCAAACCTGCGTACTCATCCCCAATGTTATTGTTATAGAGAATAATTCAAATTTGATATATCGCTTATTTTTGAATATATTTTTATGAAACTTGGTATGCGGCTTTATGTGGTATTAAGACTTATATTTTGCATTGGAAATTTGCTGAGTACGCAGGTTTGCTGCGACGGGGTATTTATTTTTATTTGTTACTATGAAAAATAGTAAAGCGTAGTAATAGTAGGACACAAACAAGTCACTAAGTGTAAACGTTTTTATATTTTGAGGTAGAAACAAACTTTCAATGGGAAAGTTGCAGATAGTTAGTTAATCTAAAACTTTTACTTAACTCACTTTTGGATCAAATTTCTGGTTTTTTCAATAAATCAAATGTAAAGAGCCGCATTGTTCAAGCCAGATAACCTCGATGATGCTAATTTCAAACAGTGCCGTCTTTAGGGCAGCGCAACGCGGCTATACAGGGCCTCGAGCATATGAAGGATTTTTTTGACGTGGAAGCTAGAGGCCAAAAACCAAATTATTTACAATAAATATTAATCAAAGACAATTTTTTTTGTTTTTTTTTTGAAATGTTATAAAAGTGTTATAAAACATTAAGGATTTTTTACAATCTACCAACTGTATACTTACTTACTTGCATACTTGGTTTCTCCGTCCACGTAAGCCTTGTTGTCCAAGGCGTTGGACAGGTCAAAATGCCAATCACAATCGTTGGCTAGGTTGTTGGTTAGGTTATGGTGGTTGTATTTGTGGTATCAGGTTGGGTAATGGTTTCTTTCAAGAGAATACAGGAGGGGTTACAGTGTTTCATGTGGTCTAGTAAACTGTCCACTTCATAGAAATTGTGATACAACAAAAAATTTTTGAGAGTTTCTCTGAATTTACTAGCACTGACGATTTATGTTATAAATTTAGATACTACTGGTGCCTACTGTACTAGTGGTAATAAATAATTTAGTTTAGTGCCAAAAATTAAGGAATTCAAGGATTTAAGACAAATTAATACAAAGGCTAATGGGTTAAAATTTAATTTCCTTGGTTCAAAATTAATGTGTGGGTTGAGGTTTTTACTCCAAAAATTAAAATGAACTCTTGCCCAACAGCAATATTACGTACATAATTGCGCACATAATTTATTTTCAACATCAATAAACTCAAGTACTGGATGGTAATAAGTCTTTATCCTATCCTTGGCACCTTTAAATTATTGGTACAGTAATGCATTGTTACAAAATATTAAGAAACACAAACTTAGTGAAATAAACGATGGTATAAACATAAAGATCAGGATAAACTGCAAACTGTCTAAATAAAATCAATTAGTTTGTAAATGTATAACATTTATGTTAGTAAATGTTATACCATAGAATAAATAATGGTTATACAGTAGTTACTATACATTATAAACAACACGTAACAATTACGAATTTAAATATAGACTTATCTGTTTTTGTAAAATAGACGAGGTAAAATGTTAGAAACATATAAATACAGTAGTCGAAATTGATAAATCGTCCTGGCGCGCACAAATGCATTCTGTAAAGGCCACGGCGTCATCTTAGTTCCCAATATCGCTACCAGAGCTCACTAGCGCTCGAGTCGTGTGAGAACGCACGTCCTTATCACCTATCAGCTGTCGCGGCGCGATCAGTTGAATCTGTGAGGTTGAAAGTTGTGTGTGGTAATGTTATGAATATTTTTGCGCGAAATGGATGTCAACAGAAATAAGAACAACGGTGAGATAAAGAGAGATGTGATTCCTAACGGGCGATCGTCGGCGAAAGAAGAACAGTTGAAATTTTTAATAATTGGAGATTTTGGCGTTGGTGAGTGGATACTTTGTATTAAAACCAACTTAACTTGTTATCTTTAAGCGGTGTCAGAGTTCGTGTTTTTGTCTCTGTCACTGATTATATTTGTTAAGTGAAACAAAATGATTTGACAGTTCTTAAAATAAAGTATTATACTCTTATTAATTTTGTATCAGACTGCTTTGTTAAAAAAATGGATAGGCGCGCTATCAAAAGTATTATGTTTTAAATTATATAAAACTGCAAAGTTAGTAGAATCCACTTTATACTTTTTGCGTGGTTTTAAAATGCGTTGTTATTGCATTCTACTACACTCAATAAAAACGAATTGTATATTGTGGACATCTTTTAATAAATTGTACAGTATTTATTTGCTATATGAGTACCGCAGTTTGAAGGACTTTCTATCTGTGGCTAATGTTTAATGATTGTGAACAAATATTTTACTCTAATAAAAACAAGTAATGTATTGTAAAAATCACTTAATTGCCGAATTTGTAAAATATATCAGTCAACATATTTGTGTTAATTTGTGTCTTTACATTTCAGGCAAAACTGCCATTGTCCGCCGTTATGTTGACGGTAAGTTTTCTTTGCTATTTTGTCCTTATGCAGGAGTTATGAATATAACAGTTAATTATTTATTTATTAAATGAATACCAATTATTTTTGTTTTAAGGTATTTTATTTTAAAATTAAAACAACCGCATCAAAAAAACAACCGACTATATTATTTTATTGTTCACAAATTTTTGCATAATAAATAAAACTGCTTATGCAAAATAAAAAACTATCTTAGGTTTAAGGTCAAAACAATTTGAGAGACAAATTTACAAGATAATACAATTAAGGCTTTATAATCTATATTTATATCTGCTCCTCTTTCCACGCTTTATTTGCACTAATTACACCTTTTGCTAGTCGGCTGGCAAGAATATGTAATGACAATTCAAGGATATTCTCGTTTGCTTTTAATTTTAATATTCCTCCCAGTGCGCAGATTACTATACAACACACAGTAACTTAAATATAAATAATTAGAATTGGAGCTCATTCGCGTCAATAAAGACAAAGTAATTAATTGTATTTTGTTGTGGTTCATTTCATTGATAAGTACGCTAGCACTGATAGGAAAAGAACAGTTTTAAGTTCGAAACTGTTATTTTGTTTTCTATTCTGTTGTTACATAATAAATAATCTTGGTAATACAGTTAATATGGGTCAGTATACGATTTTTTAAAGTGAAAACATCTTTCGTGCAATTCTAGAGTTCCAGCGGGCCGATTTTCATAACTGATGCGCCATTGGAAACCTTTACCGGTAATTACGAAAGCTGTACATTTTTTATTATTTATGGGATCAAAACATAAATTTGTTCCCATAAAAAATAAATGGGAATTTGTTATAAATGCATGTTTAATCGCCTGTAGAAAGCAGAGGTATTTTAAAACTAAATCTCAAGTTATACTGCACCGATTTTAATGTTTGACGAATCATTGCAAACCTCTGATAACGCGAATTTGAACAATATTAGTCCGATTATCGAAAGTGACTGGCGGAGCGGCCGCGCAGCGACTAAACATTATATTTAATATTTCATAACCTCGTGGAAAGGTAAAACACATGGTTATACATTTCCAATAAACGCTATTTAAATAGTCAGTTAAACACTTTATAGCACATTTTTCAAATATTTGTTATCTTATTCCAATGAGTTTATATTGATAGTTATATTTAAAAAGAATTAATTACAATTATAAAAATGTCTCAACTCGTGTTTTATACATCTATCTATAATATTATAAAGAAGAGGTGGTTTCTGTCTGTCTGTCTGTCTGTCTGTCTGTCTGTCTGATGTTCCGGGTGAACGCAAAAACTACTTAACCGACTGGGCTGAAACTTTACACAAAGGTAGATCTTGAACCCATGCAACACATAGGCCTATTCACTTCCTTATAATCCCCTCGGGCTACGCCCCGTGAACGTCCTAAGTTTCAATGTTTACATTTCATAAGAAAGTAAACATTCAGAAACTGTAATGCGGACAGCTGAGGGCACTTACATTTGACAGCTTAAAGAGCAGAAGCAAGAACAACAGCTGTTTCAAGCTAACTAAAATGCAATTTGCATTGACTATAGAACGGGTAAGGAAAATCCCTGTGCGAAGAACGTGTACATCAAGTATATATATATTTATTTCAATATACCGTATAATTAATCTATATAAATAAAATAGAGTTTTGTCTGTACATTGCTTGGAATTATGAAATTTTTACATATTTTCACGTTTTACACCCTAGGGAAACCAAAACAAATCTTATCTCAATTTATGTCTGTCTGTCTGTCTGTCTGTCTGTCTATCTGTCTGTCTGTCTGTCTGTCTGTCTGTCTGCCGGTAACGCTCAAGGACGGGGTTTTGCTCGCTTTTCACTGGAAAACGGGTGCACTGACATTAATGAAACTTTGTTTCTTTGTTCTATATATGCGTGAGAAGGTTTTAGGGCATAAACTGGCATATGCCTTTTAAAAAATAATGGTGGCCGCTCAAAAACGTGATTTTGTGCGGTGTTGGTCATGTTTTGTTCGCTTTTCACAGGAAAACGGGTGCACCGATTTTTATACAACTTTTTTTCTATGTTTTGTATGTGCGTTAGAAGGTTTTAGGCTAATTGGATTGTTTTAAATTACCTTAGTACACTGCCCCATAGGGTTTTAAAGATCCTATGCTATTCTTATGGACAAAGCATTTATTTATATTGAACCAGATGATGGCTATAAATTCTATAAATAGGTGTTGTAGTTCTTTTTTGAAATGTTGAGTAAAAATTGGTAATAAATAACATAAGTGGATATATGATCTAAATCTATATTTGTTAGACTCATGCACTCACTGACATAGTGATCACTTTATCTAAGAAACGACAATGTCCTTTGTAAGTTAAATTTCGGTAGGAACATAACTAATTCATCAGAACAAAACGCAAGCCTATTCCTGTTACGAAAATGTTTAAGGGCTTCGCCCCCCGGAATTTCAAAATACAATATTTTAACAATCTTTCACATACTCTTGGACTGATGGATCTGAAATTCGGTAGGAATGTAGCTGATAGCTCAGTGCAGACATTTACCTACTCCAGACAGAAATATACTCAAGGACTCTGGCCCAATGGCCTTTTATATAAGCGTGTTAGTCATAACACACCAACTACTCAACCAGTAGAGCTGAAATTTGATGCCTTAAAGGAAATAAGAAACAACATCATGGGGAGTCACGGTGTTGTTCTCTGGAGATTTCACACAGACCCTTTGTCGTAAGTGAGACATGAGTGGACGAGTCTACGCCTCTCTAAAAATATATTTTATGTAGCCGACTACTGAGCGTCTGAACTTAACAGTAAATATGAAAACGTATTTTTGAGAAGATTAAGGGGTTGAGCAGTTTTCTTATGCGCTTTTAAAAGTTAAGATTGGGACATTGAAAAACAAATTAAGTCTCAGAAACATCTATCCTTCACTCGGCACTATTGATGAATCAAAGGATTTACTGATTAACAGTTTGTTACACCGAGGTTCATAAACAGTTTAATCTGGAAAGTGCCTGGCTCTGTGATTGTGCTATCCTCACGTCCACCAATGAACAAGCAACGGAGATCAACACAAATGTAGGTCTATTCCAAAGGGAAGAACGAACATATACAATATTTAATACCGTTCATTTAACCATGACCACTGTTAGAACAGTTTGTATATATTGATTTACATTTATTTAAATAAAATCAAGTAGTCATTTTTATGTTAAAGCATATGATTTTTCCAAGTTTAAATTGTTTATTTACAATTATAATGAAAACAGGACCTGGCAAGAATGGTGATTTTAAAAGTGGTTTGTCAATGTTTTTAAAGTTTAATGTTTCGTTACATTACTATTAATTTATTGGAATGTAAAGATTAATGTATCAAAGTATTTAAAATTTTAAATTAAAAAGGGTTAATATTTTGTTGTACTTGAGTTATTTTATTTCTAAAATCGAATCCAAAGTGTTACGTGTACCTATTTGGAGTCGCAAAAACCACACCGTTCACTACCCGACAGAGTTCCTCGACTTGGCAACAGTACCCGAACTATCTGCCATAGTATATTTCGTTAACTTTAATTTAATTCTACTTTAAAAGTGTAAAATGTAATTTTAATGTTGTAAAATTATGTGGGTTGTTAATTTTTTTAGTTAATCTACCATTTATATACAACCCGTACGAAGGACGGGTACACAGCTAGTAATATCATAAAGAAGAGGTGGTTTCTGTCTGTCTGTCTGTCTGTCTGTCTGATGTTCCGGGTGAACGCAAAAACTACTTAACCGACTGGGCTGAAACTTTACACAAAGGTAGATCTTGAACCCATGCAACACATAGGCCTATTCACTTCCTTAAAATCCCCTCGGGCTACGCCCCGTGAACGTCCTAAGTTTCAATGTTTACATTTCATAAGAAAGTAAACATTCAGAAACTGTAATCCGAACAGCTGAGGGCACTTATATTTGACAGCTTAAAGAGCAGAAGCAAGAACAACAGCCGTTTCAAGCTAACTAAAATGAAATTTGCATTGACTATAGAACGGGTAAGGAAAACCCCTGTGCGAAGAACGTGTACATCAAGTATATATATATTTATTTCAATATACCGTATAATTAATCTATATAAATAAAATTAGAGTTTTGTCTGTACATTGCTTGGAATTATGAAATTTTTGCATATTTTCACGTTTTACACCCTAGGGAAACCAAAACAAATCTTATCTCAATTTATGTCTGCCTGTCTGCCGGTAACGCTCAAGGACGGGTTTTTGTTCGCTTTTCACTGGAAAACGGGTGCAGTGACATTAATGAAACTTTGTTTCTTTGTTCTATATATGCGTGAGAAGGTTTTAGGGCACTATAAACTGGCATACGCCTTTTTTAAAAATAATGGCGGCCGCTCAAAAACGTGATTTTGTGAGGTTTTGGTCATGTTTTGTTCGCTTTTCACAGGAAAACGGGTGCACCGATTTTTATGCAACTTTTTTCTATGTTCTATATGTGCGTTAGAAGCGTTAGGCTAATTGGATTGTTTTAAATTACCTTAGGACACTGCCCCATAGGGTTTTTAAGATCCTTTGAGTAGTATAATAGACCTGCAAAAGTCACGTGACCTGTCACGTGAATCTTGCCGGCCGGCGACCACATCCCACCCGCGTCAGCTGCCCGTCGTCCCGCCCGCGTGGAACGGGTTTTTCTAAGTGGATTCTGTCTATGCAAATCCTCGGGTAGCCTGGTTTTCCTGGGGGGTTTTATTTATAGGTAAATTCCCTCTAACCATAAAACGCGAATACAAAGTACAGTTTGCAAAAAACTACAAAGTTCCGTTTTACAAAATGCAAATACAAAGTGCGGTACACCCTAGCGTAAATCTAAAAACAGAAACCTCATTTTAGCAGATCCGAGTCTAGACTCGAGATGCAGAGATCGTCTTATGTAAGCTTCCTGTTTTTGGCGAGACGCCAGCCGCGCGACTGCGTGAACTTGGCCAAGCGCCGTGGGAAGTGACAATAATAAGAAAGATTAGTTGATAAATTATTTATTTATTTTCTCATACTTTAAGTAACACATAGCATGATCTAAAATAGTACAAACGGACATGTGACGTTTCTTTGCAAGAAGAGAAGAAGACAAAAGTAGTTCTGCTTTTTGAATCCTGAGTTTGAAATGTTCTCTGTCGCTGACGTACGTTGATCTTCTATCATCGTCGTCATGAAAGTAGAAGGCTGTGGCAACAGGGTTAGCGAAGGTAAGAGTTTTCATATTTCTGTAAAATTGCGACATGTCGCTATGACGATGGACAATCGTCTGACGTCAGTTTTGTAAAACAGTGTATATGAGGTTCGTGAACATTATGCCTTGCACATGTTAGAGAGCTCTTCTTTTGTAACGTCTAAAGACAAGACGTATCGGCCAGTGACATCCTCTCCTGCAGAAATGTCTCCACGACGTTCACTTTTCTCTTCAGGGTTGCACTTGTTTTTCTGTTGTAGTTTGTAGTGGACGAGAGAGCAAAACGGCGAGTTGTAGCTGTGGTCTTCCAACGGATCATCGCCTTCTTCCCACTTAAATAGATTAACTCCACAATAAACGCATTTCGTAGTGTCCTTCATGCTAATCATTCTAACGAAGCCTTCTTCAGCAACTTGACGAGCCGAGGGTGACTTCAATTTCCAGTCAACAAAAGTCTTTTCCCTAACTGCAGGATCATTCATATCTACTTTTCCAGGATTGTTGACACACCACTCTGCCAGTTTGTGAACATTGGTTTGTGTACAGTAAAATCCAGAAGCGTACAAATGATGGAACAAACATTGATTTTTGTCTGTTGACAGGTCATCAACAGGTGGAAGAATCAAGACGTCACTCGAAAGAGCAGGGCATCCAAGTGATTCTAGACTGAACACGACACGCCGATTGTCAAGTAACTTCTCCAGTACCTTAGCTTTTTCACTTGACGCAGCGTAGAGAAGCTGCACGTTACAACAAATATCTCCTAGCGCGGAGGTAAGGGAATCGTAGTCTGCACTTCCGGTCCCGAATCCAATTCCATGATAGTGTTTGCTCAACCACCTGTTATGTCCAGCAAATTCCCCACCATGCCATCCTCCGCAATCGTGTTGAATTCCTGTTGCACTCTCGCTGCCTGTCTCCTTCGGTGGTTTGAATATCCAGTGTTGTATGCATTTTGAATCCAAATCAATAACAGAAAGTTCCTTGATAATAATTTTCTTGTTCTCACCAACGAAGGCACTAAAGTCGACCACCGCTTTCCCAATCATGACTCCCACTAAACACCAAACACCAGGACTGAGAGATTACTCCAACAGCCTGTATATATATACCTTTAGTCCCCACCCCCACCACAAACTGTTACATGATTTTCTGCACCAGGTTAGTCGACGGGTCGTAGGTAAAAGATTTGTCATGAATGATTAGGCAGTACGCTGTGGTATTAGCGGGAAACGCCGCCTTGGCTTCAAATTCCAATCGAATATCAACCGGTGCTGACCTAAGAGACTCATTCTGTTTCGAACAATCGATCACAATTAAGGGGGCAATGTTTTTAAAACGTTCTACGTCTAAAAGCGGTTGGGACGGAACGTTGTAGTAAGATTCCTGGAAGCGCGTGTACATATCATATAAAATCGCAAAATGGTTATTCTCAATATCCAGTTTCAAATCGTCATACGGATAGTTTGCAGAGTTGAGATGGAGCTTCAAGTTAGAAATTTTGCAGTGATCAAATATTGCTGCCGACCTTTCAGCATTATTCTTCCTGTTCTCTTGGAAAGCAACAATTACGTGTCTAGGTTTTTCCAGTTGCGAAGCCGTTTTTACTGACCACGACTGTTTATCTGTAGATGGTAAGGAAGGGTATTCATAAAGTTCCCAGCTTCTGTACTCAACTGGAATGCTCGTGCCACGTTCCAAATGCTTTAGTAGTGCGATCCTTTGTTTATCACCCAGAGTAACGTAAGGTACTCTCCAGCACAGTTTTCCAATTTTAATTTTTACATCCTCCGGAGTAGTGTCACCAGCGCCAGATGATGTCCACAAAATAGCATTTTTGTCACTGGCAGAGCGAAGGAGAACCAACTCATGGCGCGAGTTAACAATCACTTTCCTATAATCTTCAGCGAACCCAAAGAGCTTACTGAGAGGTACGCAAAAACTGAAATTACCCTTACTGTCCACCACATGGTCCTCTAATGATGACAAGAGTTTATCAACAGTCGATGGCCAGCCGGAATTTCCCGCCCCTTTCAGTGTAGTCTCACTGAAAGATGCATATCCTTTGAGCGTAGTCGTAACACCCGGGTTTCTGACACGATCAATTTCAACACCATTTATTTCATATCTCATCTCGTCAAAGAGATATGCGAAAGCATTTGTAGTTAGTTTTGTATTTTTAGCGACGTTATCGTCTGACTTCAAAAGCCTCCCTTCAACGTACAAATAGCTCATGGAAGGCACTACACACAAGTCCTGTTGTTGGATAGGAATTCTTATCTCATCGATATTATCAAGTGTATTAGAGGCATAAGGAAAATGTGTGTGAAATTCCATGTGTGATATTGCGTCATCAAACGGAACGTTACTTAAAATATCCAAAATATCCATTGTCCACTATTGAAGTACACGAAGTCCTAGAGAGCGTAAACACGTCTTGTTAGCCTGTGTTAACCGTATGGGAGATGGATGAACACTGATTGCCTTTTTCCGGTTCCCACTCAATAAATAGCCACTGGCTTTGCTCAGCCCTCGCTTAATTGTTCTTCCCTTAGGTAAAAAGTACACGTATCCCATCTTGTTAGTGTGCTTTCCTCAAATGCAAACACACTGTAATTCGTTCACCTCTGAAATTAACCAAATTGTCGTCTTGATCCACGATTTTTAACGTGATGTTACTGACGACCCGTGTGGTGATCGGTAGGTAAATGACAGGGTTTGGTATTTCCACTAGTTTATATCCAGGCGGTACAGCAGGGAAAAACTGATAGATCGTATGAGCTTGTTTACCATTGACATACGACCCAGACGCAATATTACACTCAATCCTAATCGTATTTATTTTAAAAATGTCTACCACATGTTGCGAGTGATAAGTGGTTTTAGGTTGAATAACGACATCACCAAAACCCAAAAGTTTGCCAATAGACTTTGGTTTAGAGAAATCTACTTTTACGGTACTCTTCAACTTTTTCTGTAGAGTATTATTGTTGGTGTCAAGCTGGAGATAGTACACTTTATCCTTCTTTGAGATCATTTGAAACTTCTCTTGAATAAAGTCTCGAATATCCTTCACTTCGTATGTACCTGTCGGAATAAGCAATTCTTCTTCATCGCCAAAATGGAACTTGTTGTTAGTCTCATCAACGTTTGGTATTGAGTTGTACGTCTCAAAACTAAGAAGTCCAATTTCATATTCCCCGTCGAGCTCGATTGGTGGAAAATAATCCACCGAGAGCATGGAGCTCTTACCTGTAAGCGTGAACGTCAGAGACATGACTGAACAAGAGGCTAATAAAACACATCAATTTAAAGCAAAAATATATATTGTGGTCTAAGTACTCGACAGGAAATACAAACACAAATGTCCACATATTTGAGAGTACGAGTTTACATCTTGATAAGCAGTTCTATTGTAGGAAATATAGTTATTCTTCAAGTATTCTTGGACTTCCAACGGTGGCACGAGGTCTCCGTAACTATCGAAATATCTAACAAGATCTCCAGTCTTTTTAAAGCAAACCCAATGAGTGCCATCACCGCTGTTACCGTCCAGGTTCACAATTGTAGATTCGTTTTTCCAAGGCTTCCGCGGAAGAGTATCCCGCATAAACACACCCCTAAAATATGGAATTTTAAGCTTTCTTGCCCATAGGCTCAGGTCTACATCGTATAGCACTCTATTGGGCAAGAGGTTCACAAGTTTTTTATCGGTTTTTGATAAGGGGCCATGTAGATTCCCAGTCCCTTTTTGTACGGTCTAAAGAACAATCCTTTCCCCTGGCGTAGAGCTATGGCTTCCATAGTTTCGTTGTGACGTTGCATTTCACCCAACCGCTTTCTAGCGTCCTTTGCTTCCGTTATAGCTTTGGCGACTCCTGCCGCTCCACCTGCCAAACTCCCCAAAGCACTCAATCCAGCAAAAATCGGCAGTAAAGGAAGAACACCTCCTGACTTTGGTAAAGAGAGAATACGTTCTTTTCTTTTAATATGATTGAAAGCTCCCCTTTTTCCTCTTCTCATCATCCGGATAGCTTTCAATGCAGAAGATGCGGCTTTTTTAAGTAGCTTACTACTTCCACCACCAACAAATTTCACGCCAGATCCGCGTACGGCCGTTCTTGCCTGCTTTATAATATCGGAAAAAGCAAACTGCTTGCGACCCACGTTTCTCTTCTGTCCCTTTCCGGTCTTAGAGCCAAGTTTCTTTACACTTTTTCTCCTTCTTTTTCCTGAAGTCTTGATCCCAGCCCCCAATTTTGTTTTAGCGTTCATTGCACTCGCGACAAACCAAGAGGCAAGTTTCTCACCAAGGGGAACTCCTTTTGACTCTGGCCCAAGCTTTGTCAGCTAAAACTCTGCAGCGTGACGCGAAGTCCTTGTGTTGACTATAGTCAATATCGTGTTGTCTACACGCTTGGTCCAACAAGTTAATACCTTGTTCCTTTCGCGCCAATCTTTCTTTTAAACGCGAACCCGCAAAACTGATAGCCCGGTAAATGAAGTTCGAACGGCAAAGAGTCTATTGCGTTGTAGACCGCATCCTTTGGAGATCCGCTTCATACTGAGTTCACAATATATCTTGCACCGCTTATATATGACTCGACTAGTTCACTACCGACGCTCACAGTGTAAGGATGAAATTCCAAAAGCAACGAGAGACATTCACAGTCGACGACTCATTGGAGAACCTGATAAAAGCTTTGACAGACGGTGAAAAGAACAAAGCTGTACACGGTCCTCTTTTGCCTGAAACTGTTCGCTGTATTATCTGCGGTCCGTCCAACTGCGGTAAAACAAATTTAATGTTCAGCCTTTTGACGGACCCGCAAGGTTTAAAGTACGCTAATATTTATGTATTCAGCAAATCACTCATACAGCCGAAATACAAAATGCTGGAGCAAATAATGCAAAGTCTTCCTGACATGGGTTACTTTACCTTCTCCAATAGCGAAGACGTGCCTGATCCTGAAAACGCGAGAAAGAATTCAATAATGATATTCGACGACGTGGCTTGTGATAAACAGGACCACATGCGAGCATATTTCAGCATGGGGCGACATAAAGGTGTGGATAGTTTCTACCTAGTTCAAACGTACACACGTCTTCCGAAACACCTTCTGAGAGACAATGCGAATCTTATAATACTATTCAAGCAAGACGAGCAGAACCTCAAACATGTGTACAATGATCACGTAAACACAGATATGACGTTTGAAAAATTTAAATCATTATGCCAATCATGTTGGAACAAGCAAAAATATGGCTTTGTAACAATAAACAAGGATTCAGAGATAAACAAGGGACGTTACCGGTTCGGTCTAGACACTTTTATCAGTGATATATAAATACCACTGGATCGTGTAACGACCGTTATTCTTAGACTCGCTCTCACGATGGACGCCAAAAAAGGAAGAAAAAGGAGTAAGAAACCGAAACGTGACAATAGTCTAAAACAAGAATACTCCCTAAAGCATGAACTAATAAGACTGACTAACGCAGTGCGCAAGAAATACCAAGACCTGAAGCATAGTGCAAATATCGTAGAACGACTTTTAGAAGCACAGGTGAAACCTATTGTAAAGCCGTTACAGTATACAGTGGAGAAAAGTTTAAGGCAATCTCCGATAAAACAGGAGATTAAAAAGGAGGAAAAGGGTTCCTTGACAGATAGCAGCACCGCGTTTGAAAAGGACGTGGACCTGAACAAGTCGCTGGACGTATCAACGCAAACTACAGAAACCAGCTTGGTGGAAAAGTATTTGAACAAACTCTCCAATCCCAGGTTAAAAGACAAGTTTGATTTTACCTATGGAGTCAAGCCCGATGGCAGAGGGAACACTACGATTGGCGATTCGAAAATAACGTTCAGTAGGACTAAAGTGATTTTAAACGATCGTAAATTTAATGTTACACCCGGACTGTTGGAGCTACTATTCATGCAAGTCCCAGAAAGGGTACTTATTACCGACAAAGACTTGAAAGTGTACAAAGAGATCCTAGAGGAGACAAACGCCCATCGCCAGATGTATTCGGCTGAAAACCCCATAAACAGCAATAGGGGTAAAAAGTATGTAAACGTCATATCTGTGATGTTTCGACCAAAGCCCACCGCCGAGAGTGAAGAACACGCGGGGAGTGGAATATCTGTTGGAAATTCCAAATATTACGAATCTAACGCCAATCTGCTTGTAAAACGGTTAAAAACTCTAATTTTATCAAAAGAGGCCGGCCACACGGCTCACAACAAAGAAATAGACCACATAATACAACTTCTCCGATATAATAAAATAATTGCAGTAAATCAGTATCGGCTTGGAGATGAAGAAACATGCTGTCCCCCCTGACCCCAAGAGAGGCATCGTGAACGAGCTTCCCCGCCAGAAAGAATTTCGCTAGACGTCGAGTTTTCGTACGTGCTGTTGACGATCTTCATCAGATGGATTTAGTGGAAATGAAACCTTTTGCCAAAATCAACGGAGGTAAAAAATACATTCTCATGATAATTGACGTATTATCAAAGTATACGTGGGCTGTACCTCTGCCGGATAAGAAAGGCAAGACTGTAGCGTTGGCGATGCGTGGAGTTTTTGAAAAAAGCAAACGTATACCAAGAAATATTCAGAGTGATCTGGGCACGGATTTTTACAACAAGGAATATAAAGCGTTAATGAACCAATACAACATAAACCACTACAGTTCGTTTACGCATTTAAAAGCATTCGTTGTAGAACGTTTGAATAGAACTATTAAAAATTGGCTTTACAAAGAGTTTAGTGTCCAGGGAAATTACAAATGGATCGATTTATTGCCGAAATTAATGGATAGGTACAATTCAAGGGTCCACAGATCTATAGGAATGAGACCAAAAGATGTGAAAAAACAGCATGAGTATGCTTTAGTCAGAAAGTTAACTAAAACGGCTGCAAAGCGAAAACCCAAGTTTAAAGTTAACGATAAAGTGAGAGTATCCAAGTATAAAACATTATTCGCTAAAGGATACACTCCATCGTGGACTACCGAGCTTTTTACAATTAACCGTGTGCGTAAAACGGCACCCCCAGTTTACCACCTACAAGACGAAGAAGGGAATACGATTAAAGGTGTTTTCTACGGACCTGAACTACAACGTACCAACTACCCCGACACTTACCTTGTAGAGAAAATTCTAAAACGGAAAGGAAATAAGTCATATGTTAAGTGGTTGGGATTCCCATCGCGTTACAACAGTTGGATATAAGTACAGTATTACGCGAGTATACTCATTACTCCACTTTGTGATATCGAACGCTCAACACCATGATAAGACGTCATATTATAGACAAATTTGGACATTCCCTGTTTCTTGGGAAACGCGGGCGGGACGAGTATACACTCGATGAGGATGGAACTAAGAAGTTAAGAACCTCTGGGGATTCCGATCGCGTAAGCAAGGATTATCTAGACAAATTCTATGTTTCCAGAACTGAAATGGAAGGTTTAAGCAAAAAACTAGAGCTTTTGAACTCGCAGTTGACTCAATTGAACAGTACTTGTCTAAAATTAGATGCCACAAACCAGTTCTGGGATGCCAAAACATTACAACTGTCCAACGTGGGTGCCGGTAAATCGTCGAATGATGCGAGTGTACTCTCCCAGATTTGCCAATACGACGAGTCAGTTGGCAATTTCAAATGCGGAACGCGATCCTTTAATCTAGTGGAAACTAGTGCAGACGAACCAGTTTTGACAGGAGGAACAAATAAATATAAAGATTTCATAATAAAAACTTACGGCTCAGACAGGGAATACATTCCTACCTCTTCACTAAGGTGGGCTGAAAATCTTGGAAAAGTGTTTGATTACAAAGGTAGAGAACTGATTTGGGACCCCACAGGTAGAATACACGCCATCGGAAATTAGCCGCTCTGCTGTCACGCAGTGAACCAATGATTGCAAAATCTTTGTCTAAAGTATCAAGCCGTGTCGTCGAAAGAACACCGTCCATTTGCGCCACTGCGCAGAAGTCACCCTCCGCCTTGCGCAGAAGTCACCAAATCCTCCTACATCAAAAACTCAAGTTTTTGCAGACGGTAAAAATCGGGCGGCCTTGGATTTAAAAGAATACAAAACTCAAGTTCAGACCGAACCGGTCGGCACGCCTTTAAAAGAATACAAAACAAGTTCAGACCGAACCGGGCGGCACGCCTTTAAAAAGAATACAAAACTCAAGTTTAGACCTATAAAAACGAACCGGGCGGCACACCAGTTAGTCATGGACGCAGCAGTAAAACGATCAGTGCCGACACCGCGTAAGGATCTCAGCCGCGTGAAGCGCCGACGGACTAGGCCTCCATCACCCGCCCCACAGCCGCCCGTCTATCCGGACGTCAACACCATGGACATAGACCAGTTCCTAGCCACGTTGACCGGAGAAACACTGCAGGAAGCGCCTGCTCCGACATTCTACACTTCAGCACAGCAAAAGGAAGAGGAGGAGGAGGAGGGTGATGTATACCGACCTGAACATCCATCGATGCGTCCAGCTCCGCAGCCACCGCCGCCACCGCCACCACCGCCACCAGCACAGCAGCAGCAGTCTACTAAAACGAGCGATCCACAACAATTGTGCTGGGAACCCCGTTTGATACTTCGCCAAATCTACAAAAGTGGCAACTCAAGGCGATGCTGTTGTTGGACTTGACTTGTTGAAGGACTTCAAACCGTCCATTTATTTGGTAAATAATCTATCCACTGTTGAATTTACCTTTGATGACTTACTCAGTCTACAAAGTGCCTCTGTTTCAAATGCAATTAATCGGTTTTTATCTGAAAGAGTGTTATTCAAACCGTTCTATCTGCACACGATTCTTGTTGAAGCAAGACCTAATGGAATTGTTGCACTGTGCAACTATCACATGAAACAAAAGCCTGTTAATTACAACATAAACTCTGTAATATTGTCAAAACCAACTAATGAGTCGGACATTGTACGTCAGACGCCCAGAGTGTTACTACAAAATGCGGGCTGGAGTTCTTTGAAACGTTCGTTTCCATCCCTCGAAAGCTATTTTAATATTTTAATTGAAATAAGCCCAGCTGTACAGTTTTTGATTTCACGCTACAGTAGATACTTTTCTAAACACTACAAGGCTGTGGCATTGCTTTCAACAAAAACCACAACCGATATAATTGCCATGACTCTGGACAAACAGCTTGTTCGTCACATCACCACTGACTTGCCTCGATTACTTCAAGAGTTGAATGAAAGAAGACTGCCCGTGGAGACGCAAGACCACTGGTACGAACAGACCTCACTACGGAGCTCAATGTTACCGTGGATAGACTCTGAAGTTCGTCGTTTTTGTGTGTCAAATATAACTAACTCTGTGTTGGAAAATTTGAAGTATGTATCAAGATGGTAATTGCTGTACAAATTTATTTTATTTTTTCATCAATAAAATGTTTATAGAAATGCGTCAGTATTACTTTTATTTTACCTTTGTAAGTAGCTATAGAGAGGTAGGGCGGAAAAGAATAACAAGTGTTTTAGATGAAATTAATGTTTATTGACACAAATGAAAACATTGATACAGAGATGAGTGCATTCTGAAGCATTTTCCACACAATCAATTTGAACTTATAATTCTAAAGTGCTACCTAATTTATTTTAATGTATGCACAAAACAAATTAGGAGCAACTACTGGTTTATACATAAACATTTACTACAACAAATATTTTTCTTTAAAACTTTTCGGTTTGTTACAATTATTTAAGATATACAACTAATAACGTTTTACTTCTTAATTTATTTAGAAATAAGTTGAGAGTATATAAGGGAAAAACATTTACTTTAAACATAACAACAAGCAAATAAATATTTTTCTTTAAAACTTTCGGTTACAATTATTTAAGGTAAAAACGTTTTACTTCTTAATTTATTTCAATAGAAATAAGTTAAGAGAAAAACATTTTACAAAGACAATTTAAACATAGATAATTACTTAAATGACAGTTCACCGACTCGCTTGTGTTCACATTCATATGTTGTTTATTCTGATGGTTAGTAATGGTTTTAAAAAGAAAAACAAAATGAGTTACTTATGTGGCGATGATAAAACTAAATATTTACAAATTTCAAAAACGAAAAGGGTCATATAGTTCAATTACATTGTGGGAAGTGACCACAGACATATCACTATCGCTACTGTTTTCTAAATCATGATCATGAGTTAGTTGCTTACAATCTCCATAGTCGAAATATTGAAACAAAGGTCTGAGGACACATCTATCACACCAGCTACTTTCTTGTCTAACTATTCGATCTATGAAATGGTCAACACTGATTTCATAATGTTTCGTTATATTGTAAAATTTCCAATTGCGTTCAGACCAAAAGGTCTGATAGTCAAACTCAAAGTAGTCATGATTTTCAGATGGACAACAAGTTAGTTCGAAACATGATTGACATAAAACAAAGGTGTTTTTGTAAGAATAACATCCAAAACTAAATTCATAGTAATTAAAGCTAATGTGACACGTTTGCATATCGCAAGGTAAAAATTCTGGATTCACCTCTGATGGGTGGTTAATTAACATAATAAACTCTTTTCTATCCAAACAATAAATATCTAGGTATCTATATTCAAAATTGTAGGGACTCTCTGGCGGAGGCGTCTCTCTGAACCAGATAGATTTTAAAGCCTTTCTTACGTCTCTTTGTACAGTCACAGGAAGACGTGATACAATGCTAATACTATCGATCGTTTTTAGATCGATCTCTTTGTCAATATGTTTGCTAAAAGCAACCACAGATTTTTCATAAAGGGAAGACATTTGAAAAATAAATCGAAACGAGCAATCTAATTGATGCTCCCCTCGGATTCTGATGAGCTTTCTCTCCGATGCTCCTGAAGAATTTCATCAATCCTGTAGTGTCCGTGTGCTAGGGTGTGAATTTTATCATCAAGAATGAAGCGTTTATCGTCATTGAACGATAGAGACCGTTTGTCCACGCTGACAGACGTTAGATTAAACTTCCTACATCTTATAAGATTGAAATTTGCTCTGTAGTCAGTTTGGTTGAAGAGAACGTCTTTGTAGTGATCAAAGCGCATTTCCTTATCAACAAACGATGCCTTGATTCCCTTTGCCTTTTTAACTTCTTTCCGTCTTGTTTGATCGGTGACTTGAGTAGAGGTGTAACGCTGAGCATACATTTTACTTTTTAGACCAATGTGCTCATAAAGTGCTCTTCCCTTACATTCATCCTTAAACTTTCCTGCCACCAACTTATTTGTATCATCTTTCATTTCGTGTCCATCCGGATAGTTGGATAAATCCAGGTGATCTTTAGCAATTGTCTTTAGGATATCGTAGACATTTTCATTCGTCTCTACATAGATTACAATCCCATCTGTATCGCTATAGCACAGGTAGATGCGGCATCCTGGAGGACGAAAACAAGACAACACTTTATACCAGAAATGGTACATGTGCACTTTTGAAACATCAAGCGTAACACTGCCGATGTAGATAGGTCTGTTCAGCAAAACTTCATTCTTTCTGAGGTACACCAAAATGATCCCGTCCTCTTCTCCTTCTTGTATGATGGTTCTGTCAATAAAGCGCGACTGTCTTGAGTATTTTTCAAAGCCTTCTTTACTTGTTACAACACGTGCATCAAAGTGCCGCCGTGTATTCTCAATACTTTTACCGAAGACTGCATTATTCATGAGTTTAAAGAAGTTCTTGGAAAAATTGTTTGTAGAGTTGCTTCTTAATTTTGAGTTAAATTCTATGTACTTTTTCATCCAAGGGGATTGGGAAAATTTCAATATTCTATGTACTTTTGTAACGCGCAGTCCAAGTTTTTGAGCCTGCTGGATCATAGTGTAGTGAGCTACGTATCTTTCTTTTTTAGTCAGCGTAGCAGTGAGTTTTGTAAGTTTTCCATTTGGAGGCACTAACTTTTCCGGCAAAGGCGGGAGAGCATTTAGTTTGTCATGCACGCTGGGAGGAACATCTATATCACAATCCAAAATATATCCAAAAGGAGAATCGCTGGATAGGTTTGACCACTCTACTTTATCGGGATTATTTTCCCACTTGAAGTTTCCTGTAGGAAGTGGCTGAGCAAGACTGAACCCATAAAGATTACAACAATCCAGGTAAAGGAGATAGCTAGATTCTTCGTCAGGGTTGTAGTCAGTAGGGCACTCAAGGAATGGATTGTTTGATTTAGCATATCTTAGGCTACTCTGTACCAGGCCTCCTCGGATTGAAGCTTCTATCATTAATACCATGTCGTAGTCAGTCATAAGCTCTAGCACAATTTCAGTGTGCTTCAACATCGCTTGCCAAGTGAGAGATGGAGCTGTCCAAAAGTGGCACATGTCTAGTTTGTAGTTCTCATAGCATATTGAACGAAAAGAATTTATAACATCAGTCAAGAGGCAAACATCGAGGGTTAAGTAAAAATCGTGATACTGCCCAAAATTTTTAAACTTTAACTTCTTCCAAACGCGACAAGCTTGTGCGTAGTCTTCATTACGTACCTCTGTCCCGTTAAGTTTGTTTGAAAAGGCTTCCTTAGGAGGGAGGCTTGTCTCTAGAAATTTATCTTCTGAAGTGATGTAGTCATAACAATAGCATCCTTTTCTTCTGATCAGTTCTAGATGTTCACGCGGCACAAGTTTGGAGCTCTCTGTTAATTCGCTGGGAGGTAGATTTTTTGTTAGTTCATCTAGACTTTCGGCCATCATTCTATAAGAGTCAAGAAATCTCAACCATATATCGCCTATTTTAACTGATATTGATATCATCTTTTCTTTGTTAGACGGTATCATCCTGATGTCGCATCCCTTAAGGACATTTAAATTCGATATAATAAATGCTTGATCATAGTTGCTTAAATTGTGAATCCAAACAGGAATAAAGTTTGGGGTTTTGCACCTGAGGTTGCATCTACTACATAGCGAGTGTCTAAACCGTGATGTGACATGATCGTGATCTTTACATTTCACAGTATCAGGATTAAGATCGCTGAACGTCCTTTTGCAGAGGTCACATTCAATAGCCTCCTCGTGACGAATGCGTTCTTCTTCGCTCATGCTTATTTCTTCGTTGCGGGAAAGTAACTTGCTTATCTTCTCTGCTAACTCTTTCAAGTGTAACAAAAACTTTGCACCCGCATTTTGACCCCTGAACAAGAATGGCTTTGTTGAGATTTCATACTGATCAAGTATATCAGAGTTGTATGTTGAAGTTGTAAGAGTAGCAAAACTATTGGCAAAATGTTTCTGATATGTTTTACCATCGCTGTCAATATCATCTATGTTAACAGGTTTTAAAGTTGACTCGAAATCCGCACAAATCATAAAAGGAACCTTTATTTGGGTTTCATACTGTTGGAACTGCAAAGTGTTATTTTCAGGAGAGGGAAGCTTTATTTCAGTCGGTTTGTACTTTCCACAAAGTGTTAAATGATCTTTTAACCAAACTTCGGGATTAGGTCTACAGTTCCTAACCTCTTTGCTCTGAGAACACCTTTTGCATACTACAATTTTATTTGAACCTTTTCTAATTTGCGGTTGAATTAATTTAACGAAGTCTTGAATGTAGACATAGTGAGATTCATTGTCGTTTCCATGTAAGATGAGAAGATCAGTATGATCACTCAATTCATCAACAATCCTGAGGGGAGCCACTTTATTTTCGTTATTGTATTCAAAACATTTACAGAGACGTTTGGGTTTTGCTTTTCAAAGTGTTTAATTTGACGAATGTCTACTGGGAATTTAAGACCCTCGAAATTGTAAGTTTCCAACAAACCTTGAAATGATCTTTCACTTAGTGTAGAATTAGGATTAACATTTGGAATGTGCTTAGTAAGTATACTATAGACAAAACACTTATTGTCTTCGTTAATAACGTTAACGCAAGCCTTTCGCTTAGCTAATTTTGGGGGCAGGGCTACATAACTTGAACCACTAGGTGTCTTATAGTTAAATTTACTTACACTTAGTATTAAATGTTTGACATTTAGGAAGACCCAGCCGCTCTTCTCAGCGTCTGTTTCCTCTTCCTCTTGAAGCAGCTTTACCGCATCACTTTGCAGCCGAGAGTCCAGGTCGTCATTTTCAGGAAACAGCATCCGGGAGCGCGGCTTAAAATTCCGCACGTTGATCAGCCCCTCCTCAGGATGTTCGTAGCGAGCCTCGAGAACCATGTTGTATTTCAACGATCTGCTAATTTCAAGTTCTCTTTGTAGGATTTCTTTTGCAGTAAGCATTGCAGCCTCCAGAAATGTTGGCAAGTCAGTTAAAACATTGTCAGTGCTTTTTATTGTGTAGTCACGAGCCGAGTGAAGAGCCTTTTTTAACTCCCAATTGAGCACCGTCGAACTGTTGTGAGCAACTGAAGGTGACATAGCTGAAGAGGCCGACGTGGTAGGTGTGACCGGAGCGGGTGAGACAGAAGACGACGTTGATGCTGTTGAAGTCGGATGTTCAAGTCTGAGTAGCTTTTCAGCGATTGCAGATGGTTCTGTAGTTTGTTTTCTTTTTGTGGAAGCTTTGCTGTTGGTTTTAGTAGCGCTAGCAGAACCTCTTGAAGACACGTGCCTGGATTTGACTGCATTACTGCGCGACCGTTGTGTTTCCGTGGGCTGCAGAGGCGATGTTTCCTGGACAGTACTGCCTCCCCTGGCGGCGGGTCGCTGGTCGTCTGGCTGATGTTGTGGAGCAGAAGTTTCCCGTTGCAGCAATGATGTGGTCCTTGGAGTTTCGATACTGCTTCCAGCTTCAAGTCGAACTTCATCACTCAGCTGTATTGGAGGCGAGTAGAAGTTGGCGAGGACGAGGCAAACTTTTTGATGGTTGTCCCGAGAACTTGCGTTGAGGAAAAACGCCTCGCGGCAGACTGCGCACATAAACATAGTTCCATGTGAACCACGTGTAAGCGAGCCGGTGAACTGTGACTCAAAAACCTCTCACAGCTGCTTATAAAGACGGGGACCCCTTCTTTGTTGGAGGGTGGGTATGCGAGCAGGACAGAGATAGGGGCGTTGGCTACACTAATGCTACCCTGTGAGCAAGAGGGAGAGCAAAAACATGCGAGAAAGAAACAGAAAACCTCTTGGGCGTGGTCGTTTTACGTTTGCTAGCAGCAGAGAGATAGAGAAGGAAATAGTCCCCCTAACAGAGACAGACGATCTCTTGGGCGTGGTCATTTAACGCTATTGGTAAGAGCGAGAGAAATAGGAGGTGCAACGAAGATAGCAACACAGTTGGGTGTGCTCATTTGAAGCTGTGCGATAGAAAAAGATAGAGATATAGTGCGCGGGAGGCAACATACGGGGGTACGGGCGGGTTTTCTATAAATACCAGTATGTTTTACCAGTTGAGTTTACTCGAGCACGTCTCCGCACAGCGTCTGCAGCCCTCCCTGTCGCTCTTCCGATCTAGTTGTAAGTGATATTTTTAGTTCTCGTTTTCAGGATGCTTTGTGTTTTTCAGGTTGCTGTATTGTTTCCAGGTGCTCGAGTATGTGAACTGAATGTTGGCTTACACCAGGGTTTTTGTCTAAACTTATTTCTAATATATTGACAGATAATTGTGTGGCGGTTTCTGGTTCATATGTTGTATTGGAGTTTTTAGTTTACATATCAGGTGTCCAGGATTGCTCTGTTTCCCCTAGCTTTGGTGTTTTAGTTTTTAAATAAAGGTTTACGTAGTAATTTTCACCAATTCTATGCTATTTGTAGTTTTGAGAATTCATGCTTTCTCAGGAGTTGCATGCGGCCATTTTGTATAAATAGGTGTCCATAGGTTTTCAGATATGGATTATTCTTCTTACATATAATGTAGAGTAAATTTCTACTATAAGGTTTATAAGAATAAGCACTTTTATAAGTTTTACTTTGAGCTTTGTACGTTTTTAGTATTTAAGTTTCTTCTTACATATAATGTTCTTAGTGTAGAAAATAAAATTATGCACAAGAGTAAATTTATACTATAATTTTATATTTATAAGAATAAGTGGTGTAGCAATGAATACATTATTTAAATATTTGGTTAAATTTATAATATAAGTCACAGTAAGAGAGGTATTTAGCATAAGGTAAACAATGAACACGCAATTTTATTTGAAAGTTTCGTTTACTAGAAGTGCTAACTTGTCTATATGAGCCGGAGGAGGAGCTGGTGAAATGGGAGATGGTTCGGTTAGTAATATATCTAGGTAGACCGCGATGATGGGTGGCAGAAGTGTTGAGGGAGTGGGTGGCAGCATGGGTTGGGCAGTGGCGAGTCTGGTTGTAGGCAGCAGCAGGGGTCGATGAGCGGGCGGCGAGTCGTGGCGGCAGCAGATGTAGGTTTGTAGGAGCATGCGGCAGAGGGCAATGAGCGGGAGGCAACAGGGCTCGATGAGTGGCAAGGCATGGCGATGTCGTGGTTTTCTGGGCTCTGCGGTATAGATTCCTCCACCAGACATATAGTCTGGGTGATACATGCAAAACAAAATTAATAACTGTACTAATATCATTTAATATATATTTCTAGAATTTCTTCAGGTTTAGACTTGTTATTATAAGTATTAGTAGTAATTTTTGATATGTTGCAAAGAACTAGGACGATTAATGCTTTATAGCTCTAATACTTTTTCCACTTGGTTTTAAACATTTAATATAGAGTTTTATACTTGTAGGATACATATGACGCAGTCAATGAGGGTTCTTATGTAACTGAAATCAGGAGGCAAATAAATATTGTTAGAGTAGCTCACTAATAAAAAGCCGATTGTTTTCATCAGGATTACCGAATTATTGTGCAAACAAAATTAAGTGAAGACAATAATGCTAACATGCTCTACTATATCGAGTAGTTTTTAATAATATTGCTAAAGAACACTAACATACAGTTTGAAAATGTATACTACGGCAGCATAGTTTAACTCCTTGCATATTCATTCGAATTAACTAAAAAAGCTGGAGGAGTTTCAACAATTTAATAGATGCCGTTATAAAGAATCTCCCTTGTGAAATATATGAACAACTTATCAACGAACATTGTATAAATTGTATGAGCTCAGTGATCTATTATTACAAACGTAACGACACTCTGATTTGTCGTAGGTGTTTTAATAATAGTATAGCCAATATAGACAACTATGAACAAGTGGTTCGATTCGAATCATCGCAAATATATTCAAATCGCATTACCCGAAAATACATTTGTTCAAGATGTGGTTGTTCGCTGATCGAGCAGTGTGTTTTTACACCAGGCTGTGGATGTTAGGTAAATATTGCTGCTGGGCAGTTAGAGCTAGTTATTGTTATCACATCCAGAAAGATTTGCGAAATAGATTATTAATCTAGTTTTTAGTATTTTGAGAATTGAAAAAAAAATTATCATGCAAATTAAGATTATGACCACCTTTTTATGTTTCTTTAAAGTCATACACGTTACGCTACCTTCTTTTGGTTTTTATAATACACATTTTAAATACACAGTGTTACTTTTGGTTCAATATGTGTTACAGAACTATGAGTTTGTCGTCGAAGCTCCAATCACTTGAGCAGCAGCCAACTCTACCTAGGGAGGCGGCAAAGGAGCTCACACACCCTGGAGGCTATCGTGTCGTAGACGTTAGGAGAGTCGATACCAAGTTCGGCAAATCGGTGGTGGCCGAAATAATAATGCCAGACCAAACCAATGCAATGGTCTTTTTACCAGCTAGATTTAATAAGGATTTGAGTGATGAGGATTTGATCGAAATCAGAGGCGGCACATTTAAATTAAGATGCACTGGAATGTCGGGAAGATCCCCCAACATACTAATTTATCAGTCACAAGGTGAGTGATTTGCCATCACTCGGTTTGTGGATTTGTCAAATGAGCTGCACGTAAATACATTTGGTTCTAGTAAAAATAGTTATTGTTTTTATTATCCTTTTCCAAATGAAATATGTTGAGTGTTAGCAGGGTTTTATAGAGAAATAACCTACACTTACCTTCAATTTGAGAAGGACCGAAGGCTGCAGCCGGAACAGGTGGGACATCTAACACGAGGGACAGGAAATCCCTAATGTCTCGGGTCTGCTGCTTTGTCCTGGGCTGCGTCAGGTATATGGTGACATAGTAAGTCGGCTCCATTGTAGTGGAGATGCAGAAATAACTTTGTATGCATTTCTCTGAGCTTAAGTATCAAAGAAGGAGTCGCCCAGATAAAGTTTTGTTTTAATTTGTTTGTTTGTCATATAAATGCATTCGGGTTACGACAGGAATAACAAAGCGTAAAATACAAGTCAGACACTGACCACAGACAACAAAAAGTTGGGTGTGTCAGTGATCGACGCAGTGGTTTAGTGAAACACGTTCCTGCCAGAGTCCGGCTTCATCGTAGCAGCGCGGCTGGCGTCTCGCCAAAAACAGGAAGCTTACATAAGACGATCTCTGCATCTCGAGTCTAGACTCGGATCTGCTAAAATGAGGTTTCTGTTTTTAGATTTACGCTAGGGTGTACCGCACTTTGTATTTGCATTTTGTAAAACGGAACTTTGTAGTTTTTTGCAAACTGTACTTTGTATTCGCGTTTTATGGTTAGAGGGAATTTACCTATAAATAAAACCCCCCAGGAAAACCAGGCTACCCGAGGATTTGCATAGACAGAATCCACTTAGAAAAACCCGTTCCACGCGGGCGGAACGACGGGCAGCTGACGCGGGTGGGATGTGGTCGCCGGCCGGCAAAACTCACGTGACAGGTCACGTGACTTTTGCAGGTCTATTATACTACTCCTTTGCTATTCTTATGGACAAAGCATTTATTTATATTGAACCAGATGATGGCATAGTTATTCTATAAATAGGTTTTTTAGTTATTTTTTAAAACGTTGAGTGATGATTGTTAATAAATAACATAAGTGGATATATGATCTAAATCTATATTTGTCAGACTCATGCACTCACTGACATAGTGATCACTTTATCTAAGAAACGACAATGTCTATTGAAGATACAATTTTGGATGGTGGTTCCCCTTATGCTGCAGATTCACAATAAGAATACTTTAAAAAAGTCCTATAGGGTTCTTCGCTAATTTACTTTTATGGCAATTGTATGAGTATTAGTACTTTCTGGACCTTTGTAAGTTACATTTCGGTAGGAACATAACTAATTCATCAGAAAAAAACGCAGCCTATTCCTGTTACGAAAATGTTTATGTGCTTCGCCCTCCGGAATTTCAAAATACAATATTTTAACAATCTTGCAAATACTCTTGGACTGATGGATCTGAAATTTGGTAGGTAGAATTTGGTTTGTTTGGGAATGTAGCTGATAGGTCAGTGCAGACATTTACCTACTCCAGACACAAATATACTCAAGGACTCTGGCCCAATGGCCTTTAATATAAGCGCGTTAGTCATAACACACAAACTACTCAACCAGTAGAGCTGAAATTTGATGCCTTAAAGGAAATAATAAACAACATCATGGGGAGTCATGGTGTTGTTCTCTGGAGATTTTACACAGACCCTTTGTCGTAAGTGTGTATGAGTGGACGAGTCTACGCCTCTCTAAAAATATATTTTATGTAGCCGACCACTGAGCGTCTGAACTTAACAGTAAATATGAAAATGTATTTTTGAGAAGATTAAGGGGTTGATCAGTTTTCTTATGCGCTTTTAAAAGTTGAGATTGGGACATGGAAAAACAAATTAAGATCTCAGAAACATCTATCCTTCACTCGGCACTATCGATGAATCACAGGATTTATTGATTGACAGTTTGTTACACCGAGATCCATAAACAGTTTAATCTGGAAAGTGCCTGGCTCTGTGATTGTGCCATCCTCACGTCCACCAATGAACAAGCAACGGAGATCAACACAAATGTAGATCTATTCCAAAGGGAGGAACGAACATATACAATATTTAATACCGTCCATTTAACCATGACCACTGTTAGAACAGTTCGTATATATTGATTTACATTTATTTAAATAAAATCAAGTCGTCATATGTTTTTAAAACATATGATTTTTCCAAGTTTAAATTGTTTATTTACAATTATATTGAAAACAGGACCTGGCAAGAATGGTGATTTTAAAAGTGGTTTGTCAATGTTTTTAAAGTTTAATGTTTCGTTACATTACTATTAATTTATTGGAATGTAAAGATTAATGTATCAAAGTATTTAAAATGTTAAATTAAACAGGGTTAATATTTTGTTGTACTTGAGTTCTTTTATTTCTAAAATCGAATCCAAAGTGTTACGTGTACCGATTTGGAGTAGCAAAAACCACACCGTTCACTACCCGACAGAGTTCCTCGACTTGGCAGCAGTACCCGAACTATCTGCCATAGTATATTTCGTTAACTTTAATTTAATTCTACTTTAAAAGTGTAAAATGTAATTTTAATATTGTAAAATTATGTGGGTTGTTAATCTGCCATTTATGTACAACCCGTACGAAGGACGGGTACATCAGCTAGTATATATATATATAAAACTATCAATTGTTTGAGTTTATTGCTTTTGGAAAACAATTTTCATATGTTTTTACTGAGGGGTATTCGAGTAAAAACTTAATCTGACTGGACTATAGTTAGTAATACTAAATAGAACAATTCCTACAGAGAAACACTTGTAAATGGATTTGAAGTAAATTTGTGCTCAAAAAGTGGTAGAGTTTGTCGCGGCCGGGCCTGACAAAAGCAACCACTTTTCAGTCTGACCTACCGGCGAAAAACCCTACCACATTCTCTCTGTATTTGTTGGTGATGGACTTTGTCTTGGCCGGCCCTGACAAACACTTCCACTCAAAATTGGCAGGGTTTGTCACTGGTAGATTTTGTCGTTGGCAGACTTTGTCGCATTCCCCCAAAAATGTAACGGTCTCAAGAAAAACAAATCACTAACTTTCGTTTTAATTTATTGACAATATCTGAATTGGACTAACTGAGGTTCTTAAAGCTCAGAAAACGTCCTACAAATTGCTATTTGCTATTATGCGTATTTCTAACAAGAAAATTGAGCAACTTATTTTTTCAATTCAGCTGTATAGGTTATCAATCGTGTTTTGTCCCATTACCGAACCCAAAAAAGATACATTAAGTCGGGTTTTACGACAAATGTTGAGCATGGTACTGTAAACAGAACAAATCCTTAGCTTTTTAATTCTGCTATTATGGTCTCCTAATTTTAAGAGGTTACAAATTTTAATAATAATAATAATATTTATTCCGTGACAATGTTTAACCATGTATTGGAATTTACAAAAAATAGTTAACTTATGGGGAAATCTTTTAACCAGGTAAGATAGCGAGATTATTGTATTCAAAGATTATAGCTAGATGCACACGTCATGATAAGACGACAAGATTGGTACAAATAATTAAATATCTTTATTTCTTTGACATTATCAAATGTGTAGCGATTTCACAATAACGATAAAGAAAGATACAGTGACTAACGTGGCTATAGCGCCAACAAAACAAAATTTATGTTGTAAAGCACTAGGCTATAAATCAGTACGACAAAATTGCCATAACGATAACGATAAAATAAGCATCTGAAATATCAAGTTTAATTTGAATTGTTCTTATCTGAAATCAAAAATCACTTTTTACTGGCCTTAGCTTTTTCAAAATGTAAAATGAGGTTTTACGACGCTGCACATTATTTGGATGCAGCTTATTGATCTGCGTCCAGACGGATAAACATTTCGAAATTTAGTGTATACACGTTTGTCCACAACCCACTTGAGATTCGAGTGTCATAAATTGATATGTCATAGTGGCAATTATTCTAATGTTTACACTGATCAATTATTGTAATGTGCATACAACAGTCAATTTGTTTACTATCTTGAATGTTGATGCCTCTATTAATGTTCTCCACCTGTGGATTGCGGGTCATTCGGGTTGAGGACCCTTGAGCTGATGGACCGATCGGCTATCGGTGAATTCCAGGAGGGTGAGTCACCATCAAGAATGTATCGACCAGAGTCGCGGCCCGCGCCATTCTCAGGGGTGCAACAGTTTAAAGTTCCGCTGTGTCGGAGATTTCGAGCTGATGTTAAATTAATTTAATTATTTTAAATAGTTGTTAGGATTAAAGTTATTGTTTTACTAAATATTTTATGTGTAATAGTAAAAAACAATTCTAATAAATTAAAACTGTATTTTGATTGATAATACTTTTTTTATATCTATAAAAATAAAACATCCCTATAGCTCTAGGTTGAGTTATGACATTATAAAGTTCTGTATTGAATATTTTCTATTTCTATAAACATAACGCAGTTACCTACAAAATTATATAAAATAATTGAATTTAATTTTAAAATAGTCAAAATAAAGTATCTAGATCTACTTCTATCGCTATGTTTTGTGGAAGTTAGGTTGATTATAACAGCTTTTCAACGGTTGGCAATTTAAAATTACGTATATTTTAAATTAGGTGAATACAATCTTTTGTATTTATATGCTAAATTTATTTATTTTGTAACGTCTATAAGGTGATATTTGTATATTTTAAGTCGATTAATCAAAGTTTTAATACAGGCTATTTTGTATAGCCTATGTGTTTTTTGAGTTTCAAAGATTTAATACCCCCGTCGCAGCAAACCTGCATACTCAACGAATTTACAATGGAGATATAAATGGCTTAATACTACATAAAGCCACTCACCAAGTTGCATAAAAATATATTCACAAATAAGTGATATATACAATTTTAATTATTCCCCATAAGAATAACATTGGGACTGAGTACGCAGGTTTAGTGCAACAAGGAACACAACAAATGGGTTTTTATGCTAATATTAATAGACCTCAACCAGATGAAGCCGTATCCAAGTTTTTTCAGTATATGTTCATAAATAAGTGGGATATAAATTTTTTCTTTTCCTCCTTAAGAATAACATTAGACAACGTCCTGTGTTAAGCACTTTCAATATCTCGGTAACCAATTGATCTAGAGTAATGATCAAAATACCTAATTATGTGTTTTTTTAACTACACAGTAAAATAGTTATATTTTACTATTTAAAAAAATTATATGTAAAACGTCAAAAATCCCATTTTTTGGGTACAACCCCCCCCCCCCCCGGAATACCCATTCGGATGGAACGATCTGGCTGGTTTTCGAACTTAAAGTCATAAATGTTGCTTTACACATTTACACCAAATTTCATCAAAAACAGATAATTTTTACGAGAGTTATCATGCTCTATATGTCCGTGAGCACGATAACTCTCGTAAAAATTATCCGATATATATAGTTTCGAACGAATGGTGTTTTGGGGGTCTGGGGACCTCAAAACGAAAAGTTATCATGGTCCCGGGCCTAGGTCTTACCATGCTGACTACTGTCATAGCTTCTTTCCTATAGGGGGAATTCGCTAAAAATACTGAAACCGTCACTATACTAATAGTTTTTAGGCCTAGCGGGATTATGTAGTTTTTGTTAGGCCTATTATAAGGACTCCAATTGATAAACGATTTCTAGGTTTACAACTGAGATCTCAAAGAATTGTTCTGAATCGTGTAGGCTACATGCGACCTCTGCTAACAATTTTAGGGGTTTGGACCGCTTTCCCGTAAGAGCGTTTGTAATGTACTCTAAAAAATGCCATTGGCGTTGAAATAAAAAAAATGAATTAATAAAAATTCTTCAAAATTGTTCTATAGGCTATGAAACTCTACAAGCAGCCCACGCGGAAACCTTAAATATGAATTAAAATTATATCTGCTCTGTATTTTTAAGTCGTTAACGATTACGACGACGCCGCAACTGAACCACGTGAGATACTCGATCACTGGGGTAACCAGACCGCTGTGTGGTTAGACCGAACCACGTAACTCCGGTCACAAAACTGGCCGGAAACTGGTGGACCGCGACCACTCGTGGACTGTGGGACAATCTTAGACGGAGTGCAGGATATCGGCGCTCAAGCGCACGTACTCAATTGGCCGAGATCGTTTCGGGACTCCCCCAATTGGCTGTAGTCAACATTATGAATTTCCAAGTTTAAAAGCATGGAGGGTGTAAGTTTACCTCAAAATTTAAAAATTGCTATCTCTATTGTTGATCTGAAAAGCACTAGCAGTCCATCCCGTCATTAGTACGTAAATCTAGAGCTGGGACTGATTTTAATTTAAGGAAGCATGCGTCCATTGCGCAGAGTTTAAAGTCTGATATTTTTACAAGACGGAAATACATGTTTACTTTTTGTCAATAGGCATTGAAGCCTATGAAAGTAGGAATGTAGTGTACTTATTTTTTATCACCATTTTAGAGTTTGAGTTATCTGTGAAAATATTTGTTTTGAAACTCTCTGGAACTAGTGAAAGTAGTTTTTGTGGTTGTGGTCTGCTTCTTCAAATGTCCACTTTGTCTATCTGTTTTGTCTGCTGCGGTTTTGTACAGACCGATAGAGACCTCACAGACAATAGTCGATATATGTAATAATAAATGCAAATACAATTTTTGAGTGCAGTTTCTCCAATTTTTAAAATTAGCTCAAACGATTTTGATTAATATTTGGTGGTTTATAATATGGTATGAAGTAGCCTTATTGATTAATTTTGTGGTCCCTATCATGATTTGTGTAATACAGTAAGGATCATTTAACAACAAAATGACCACTTGTTAGAAATGTAATTACCTCAGGTTTAACAGGATGACAAAAAATCAGCTAGTTCCCAGAGTCTGCTGTTAATTTCGTTTTAACATTACAGCACACCAAACTCCCTCTACATGTGACATACTGTACCAAACTTTAATATTTTTAGCGAATTTTCCCTATAGGGAATAAGTTATTACCGTAGTCGGCATGGTAAGACCTAGGCCCGGGACCATGATAACTTTTCGTTTTGAGGTCCCCAGACCCCAAAAACACCATTTGTTCAAAACTGTAGATATATGTGTGTCCGTGAGCACGATAACTCTCGTAAAAATTATCCGATTTTGATGAAATTTGGTATAAACGTGTAAAGCAACATTTATGACTCTAAGTTCGAAAACCAGCCAGATCGCTTTATCCGAAGAGGTATATTTGGGGGGTTTTGTACCCCAAAAATGGGTTTTTTGAATTTTTTATATATAGTTTTGGAAATAGTCAAATTTTAGTTTTTACCATTGTATTCAGCTTAAAAAAACACACAATTTGGTATTTTGATCATTCCTCTACGTCAATTGTTTACCGAAATATTGAAAGTGCTAAACACAGTACGTTGTCTAATGTTATTTTTATGGAGGAAAAGAAAAATATTATATCTCGCTTATTTATGAACATACACTGATGAAACTTGGTATACGGCTCCATCTAGTTGTGGTGCATTGGTATTTGCTCAAAAAAACAATTTTTTGTCAAAGGCTCTTGTAGCAGCAAACCTGCGTACTCAGCCCCATGTTATTCTTATGGCTAATAATTAAATGCTATGTCTCCCTTAATTATGAACATAAATGAATAAAAACTGGTATATGACTTCACGTAGTTGAGTTGTATTGATATTAGCATAAAAATCAATTTTTTATGTTCCTTGATGCAGCAAACCTGCGTACTCAGCCCCAATGTTATTCTTGTGGGGAATAATTAAAATTGTATATATTGCTTATTTGTGAATATATTTTTATGAAACTTGGTAAGTGACTTTATGTAGTATTAAGACATTTATATCTCCATTGGAAATTCGCTGAGTATGCAGGTTTGCTGCGACGGGGGTGTTTTCATATTTTAACTGTAAATCCCAATGAGCTTTATCCTATGCCTTCCATTTGTAAATAACAACAATCCTGTTTACACTTCCACTAAACGGATGCATGATGCAATGATTAGTTGGTTTTTGGTTATCCATGGATAAAGCTGTCCCGTCATTGGCCATACATCAGATGATTGCTCCAATGTTTATTCCGTAAGACGTAACTAGAATCTGCGGCAGTCAATGCTTAGGCTATTTTAAACAAACTATAATATCACTTAAGGTCCCAAACAAAATTGTTTGATCCATATTTCTTATAAAATGTTGAGGTTGTATTGGGATGGGAATATAATGCCATATATTTCAATCGAGTTTTATTATTTGTTGTTAATTTAAACTACTCATTGGTAAGAATTAAAATAAATTATCTATCTATTACCCTACAACAATCTACATACCTACATCTGTTAGCTCATAGCGTGTTTATTATATTACTAGCTGTTACCCGCAGCTTCGCACGACAAATTAAAACACATTAAAAATAATAACCTGACCAGCAATATAAAATCTTTGTTTAGTTTGACCATATGACTTATTCTTTTGCCCTAACCGACAAACAACTACAGCTGGTCATTTTATAAATGATATCCTCCCATAAGGTTTGCATTAGTACTTACAGGACCCGATGGGGAGGAGCCCTAAGGTTGGATGTGGTCATTATCAGGTCTGTATGTTAATGTGATATGTAAGCTATGTTCATACAAAATTTTAGCTTAATCAGCGAAGTAGTTACTTACCCGTGATGGAACTCCAAATATCCATACATACATCCAAACAAATATCCAAACTTTCACATTTATAATATTAGTAGGATATTATGCAAAACCTATTTTAATGCTTATTTATATCCTGCACACTTTCTAAGTGTTATGCTCCATTTGTATTTGGTCTAATCATTGACCAAAAATACTCAACAAATTTTGGCCATATAGATGAGATGTCTCCTTCACTATAGTAGAGTCCCGCAAACTTGGACTCCGACAACCCGGAAGTCTGGATAACCTGGAAACCCTGGCAGAGTGGTAAATCCCCGCACTTCAAATGCTACGGTACCTACTGGAATACAACACGATACACCGATCGAAGAATTTTATTAGGTTTTTTGAACAGTTGAAGTTTAAGTTGTAGTTTTTTGTATTTTTATGCGATAAATAAATGTTTAATATAGTAATAACATTATTACTATACATATAAATACCCCCGTCGCAGCAAACCTGCATACTCAGCGAATTTCCAATGGAGATATAAATGTCTTAATACTACATAAAGCCACTTACCAAGTTTCATAAAAATATATTCACAACTAAGCGATATATACAATTTTAATTATTATCCATAAGAATAACATGGGGGCTGAGTACGCAGGTTTGCTGCTACGGGAGAATTATGCAAAAACAATTTTTTTGAGCAAATATCAATAGACCTCAATGAGATGAAGCTGTATACCATGTTTCGTCAGTATACGTTCATAAATAAGCGAGATAAAAAAATTTTCTTTTCCTCCATAAGAATAACATTAGACAACGTACTGTGTTTAGCACTTTCAATCTCGGTAACCAATTGACGTAGAGGAATGATCGAAATACCAAATTGTGTGTTTTTTTAAGCTGAATCGAATGGTCAAAACTAAAATTTGACTTTTTCAAAAATTATATGTAAAAAATTCAAAAAACCCATTTTTGGGGTACAAAACCCCCCCAAAATACCCCTTCGGATAGGTCGATCTGTCTGGTTTTCGAACTTAAAGTCATAAATGCTGCTTTGCATGTTTTTACCAAATTTCGTCAAAATCGGATAATTTTTACGAGAGTTATCGTGCTCACGGACACATATATATATATATATATAGATATATATATATATATATATATATATATATATATATATATATATATATATATATATATATACAGTATCGAACGAATGGTGTTTTTGGGGTCTGGGGACCTCAAAACGAAAAGTTATCATGGTCCCGGGCCTAGGTCTTACCATGCCGACTACGGTAATAGCTTCTTCCCTATAGGGGAAATTCGCTAAAACATATTTATACATATAAAAACATATTTATACATATAAAAACATATTTATACATATAAAAACTCATACTTTTTTACTCCTTTCCTGATAACCCGGACATTTCACAAACCCGGGCACTCTTCAGTCCACATTACTCCGGGTTTGCGGGACTCTACTGTATATAGTCATGGTCTAATCCTCACCTACATTAAAAAAGATGATATATAAGGTTTTTACCTATTAAACATTTTCATCTCTTGATACAAATTAATTTTCCTAAATGTTTTATTATACATTCTGTTACAGGCAGATTCTCCTCGAACTACAAAATTACAATAGGTGCGGATTTTACAATGAAAACTATAATATGGGATGACAAAACACGAATAAATGTCCAACTATGGTGAGTAAAAATAACAACAATTTCCATAATGTAAAACAGTTCCTGAAGCAAACATTAAAAGTCTCTGGTCATATGCTCAATTTGAACATATAGTTTTTCACCACAGGATAACTCCTAGAGGTGGAAGGCATAACAAAAATGTTCGGAATGTTTTAAAAGTAAAATAAAATCAGCGAATCCAGTTGCTCAAATTCAAGTAAATTTTTTTTATTTTGGGATTACCCATCAGATTTTGGGATTACCCATCAGCTCATATTTGGTTCTATTGTTTTGATTGTAATGTAATCCCAGAAGGCAACGTGAAACAAGTATTTCTCTACTACCAACAGATGTTGAATGTTTAATTATATTTATTTCTATTCTTCTGTTAAGATTAACGTGTTGGCTGCGGCGGACCCCGATCGGTGTTTTTTCTCAACATAGAAACTTATGCAAATTTCATGTTTAAACATGTTTGCAGCAGCGAAAGTGTTAACATTGGAACTTTGACAGCCCGGCTGAGGCGTGTTTAAGTTTGCTAAAACCCCAAAAGGCACATCTAGACATTATGGGTTTTCAAATAACACATATTTAAACTATGGGGTTTATAAGACCTAATAGTTTTGCCAGTAGCATCCTCACAAAATAGGCTTATTATTTTAATAGATAAACAACTTTCATTTTTAAAGTGTCAGATTACAAATTCATGCAATTATAATGAAGATACAAATATTAATCAGATTTTTCCAATTACTAGTTTCCATTTTTAGTATAATATATAAACTTATTTTTCAGGGACATAGCAGGCCATGAAAGGTTTGGGTACATGACAAGGGTCTACTACAAATATGCGTAAGTCACACTTCGTTAAACTTACACTAGGTTAATGGAAATGAAGTATTTGCAAATATAATGTTAGATTATTGCTATGGATTAATTTAATCTTATCATATTGAGAAGCTCTTGTATAATTTACAGTGCTATTTATAATTAATTTACAGAGTCGGGGCAGCAGTGGTGTTGGACCTGACGAGAAGTGCTACCATTCAATCTGTAACAAAGGTACGAGACAAGTAAAAACAGATTAGTTTTACCAACCATTGATTCAGTCTTCGACGATCATCTTTGGTTCAGATCTTACAAATTATACTGGAGTACAAAAAGAATTTGTTTTATTAGATTTTAAAATTTAAACTGAAAAATTAAGAAAAGAGCTGGAAATTGCAGGAAAAAATGTCCACATCAGGTCATATTTTAGTGGTATGGAAAACAAAACTACCAGGATTGGATAGTAGGTTTACTACGAGCCTTGGTGCTTATTTTTATTTAGGTAAGATTTTTTTAACTACTGTAATACTATCTAAATTTTTAATGTGTGTATAAAGAACACCCAAAATCACTAACTGAAAGTCTACATAATCAGGGACCAAGATTTGCTCTGAGAAGGTCAGCCAGTTTGTTGCATTTGTTTTAATAGTTTTTTACTTCAGTCCCTTTGGCATTTAGGTTTACTTTGATTTTCCTGTGCTCATTTGACATTATTTTCATTTTACAAATTCACTTAACTCATTTGCCTTTCTCTGCTTTGTGCTGACCTCAGTCTGTATAGCTCACAAAAACAACTAGTTTATTTAATTTTTGGAAATATCATTATCATTATACTAGCTGTTGATAGCCCGTCAAAAATGACGGGATTAAAAAAACTAAAAAAGTACTGTCCACTAGTTATAAAATAAATTTAATGCCTTAACAATTTATATTTAAAAAGCTAATTTTGAACTGCAGTACACCGTAACAAAATGGGAATCCGCCGTGCAAAATTTAAAGGTGTTATTGTAATAAAGTTTCATCAACATACATTCATAAATAATCGAGATATCAAATTTGATTTATTCTCCATAAGGATAACTTTGGACAACGTACTGTGTTTGGCACTTTGAATATCTCTGCAACGGTTGGGCGTAGAATCACAATTTAAACACCAAAATGATTGTTTTGTGGAACTTAACAGATTGGTTAAAGCAAATGTGAAGTTTACATTAAAATAAACTGAGGAAAAGCCAAAAAACTTTTTTCCATAAGACTAATAACATGGATATTTTATGAGTAGGTTTTTTGGATTTTCTCCGCAACCACTTGGGTATAGAATCACACTTTAAACACCAAAATGATTGCTTTGTGGAGATGAACTGATTGGTAAAAGCAAATGTGAAGTTAACATTTAAATCAACTGAGGAAAAGCCAAAAACCTTTTTCCTATAAGATTAACATGGGAGATTTTATGAGTAGTTTTTTGAATTTTCTCCGCAACCACTTAACCCAGGTTAATAATTAAAAATACTATATTATTATTTTTTAAGCTCTATAACATGGTCAAAACCAAAATTAAGTGTTTTAAGAATTTCAGAGTAAACAATGCAAAAAACTGATTTTTGGAAAATTTAAAACCCCCATAAGTCCGAATTTACCCCCTTTCCCATGGTCCGATTTTTCTGGTTTTCGAACTTTAAGTTGTGAATGTCATTTTACACATTTGAGCCAAATTTTATCAAAATCAGACAGTTTTTACTCAAGGTATCAAGGTATATATATATATATATATATATATATATATATATATATATATATATATATATATATATATAAATTTGAACGAATAGTGTTTTTGGCATCTGGGGACCCCAAAACAAAAAGTTATCATGGTCCCGGGCTTATGTTTTACCATGAGACCTACGGTAATAGCTTCTTCCCTATAGGGGAAATTCGCTAAAAGGTAAAAAAAGTGTTTTTTGCCGATTGCAAACTTATAACTGAATAAATTTATGATATCGTATTTTTTCATTATCCTTGGGCTAAGGGAAATCCATTGCACCAACCTGGCTGCTCTACGTTTAATAGTTTACTCGGAATAGGTGGTTATTCGTCGCAGTACCGGCTCTAGGGCAGTGCGAGCCGTGCTCCAGCACGGGGCGCGCGGGGCGCGGCGCTTTTGGGGGGGCGGCGCTCGGCGCTCATAACGGGTCTTGAGATCGGTGGCGTACTGTTGTAGTTGGGGGTCTGGGGTGGCGGATATGTTTGTCAAAAAACCGACGCCCCTGTGACGCAGGATACATTAGAGGTTGAAGAGGAAGGCCTATTCATATATGTCTACGATTTATTAGGGGAGTGCGAGTACTCAAAATTTGAGTATTTAAATAGTCAAATTAACTCAAAGTTTGGAAAAATTCTCCAGCGAGTATTTCCCGCCAATCTTCGGACGATCGTGACCTGCTATATCACATATTAAACGGCCACCAAAGACGATCGGCCCACGTAAAATCGGCCGAAAATTACGAGACGTAACATTAAGTATTACACATGAATCGGACATAAAAAACAACCTAACTGTGTAAATAGGCGCCCCACGCCCCCCTACCCCCCACCATCACTACGCCACCTGGTGCGGGGTGGGCGGCATAGGCCGTAGCGCTAACATAAAGTATTTGTAAATATACAAAAACCAAACTGATTTTGTAAATTGTTGTATATTAGTATTATAAGTTGTTAAAAGGCAATATTCGAAAGAAAGTTATGAGTATTCACAATGTTTTGTACCTTCATCATAGTTAAACATTAAATTTACATATCAGATAATACAACTTCTGCTCCCCTCTATTCAAAAACGAGCAGTTGTTTTGACCTCTATCGGTTTGTGACAACTTCAGGGCATTCTGATTCGTATTGAGAGTTTGAAGAAAACTCGCAATAAGATGCAAGAAATTTGCAATGTTAAAATATAAAGTAACACAATGAAACTATTGTTCTAATTCGCCCACGTCGATTGTTTTAAACTAGTTCCTATGGATGAGGAAAGATATGGTTTGGAGACTGGAGAGTATTGAATAGGGATTTGATCTATTTCAGTTTAGAATTATATGTAATAAGAGGGAAATATGATGCACCCTCCTCAGATTTTGGCGCCCCCTTACATCGTTACTTGTAATATCCACTCGTTTAGATTACTTTGAAAAGTATAGTTTATCGTTCCGTCTGTTTAGTAACTATTTCAACTAAGTTTTTACTTAATTATTTGAGGTTCTGAGTTTTGCTATGGAAAAACGTTTAGTGGCACGGAAGATCGGAAACGGGATACATTTCCGGGACGATAATATATGAAATCAGTATTTTGAACTACACAAGTCTCTTATCTGAATTTGTTCCATAGCTTGTCATTTCAGGTGATCAGCATAGCACGGAACCAGAAACATCGCAAAGTGCAAACGCAACAACAAGCGAGGGAGCGAGGCGCGCAAATCTCAGAACTATGGGGTACAGTAGGGAGGTTTTGGTTGATGGTGGGGGGCGGGGGCGGCAAATTTGGTCTTTGCACAGGCGCTGAAAAACTGACGGGCCGCCCCTGATTCGTCGCCACTTCACACTACCACGCAGGTGGATTCATTATCAATCACCTAAATTCAATGGTCTATAATCTAATTAAATCAATTGTACATTTTATTTAACCTGTATCATATATATATATAAGCTGATCCTCAAATTTGTAAGTGTTTGATCAGTGGTAATAATGTTTTTTATCCATTTTATTTTCTTTACAAACCAACTGACTCCTTGTTTTTGGCATGCTACTCTTACCAGCAGGTTTTATTGGGAAAAATTGTTGGTTGTAATTTTATGATATTAGAACTAATTTCTCGTTCCTGCAGTGGCTGCAAGATCTGCGGGAGAAGGTGACGCTAGCAGACGGCACCGCCGTGCCAGTCGTGCTGTTGGCCAACAAGTGTGACGTCACGAGCTCTGTGCCGATTGACCTCATCGCGCGGCTCTGTCGCGAATACAACATCGACGGATGGTTCCAGACATCTGCTAAAGAGAATTTCAATATAGGTACCGTCATGTTTTACAGTTTCCGGACATTCATTTATTAAGAATAGGTATTATTTATTTCACAGATATTTACAATTTGTGTTCAATTGCTAAATAGGCATACATAGGAATTTTTACAGAGTCCTTTTTTAAGCAAAATCAGCTCAATATTTTATCTTCCGATGAATAGTGAAAGTGATTCATTTTCAGTTACTTTAAAATTTGTGTAAAATAACTCCTTGACCTCGACTTTTCAGGAGAATTGGTAAGAGAGAGACGGAATAACTTTAGTTGCAGCAATGGTTGTAAGGGGCCATACACATATTATGTAACTTACTCGAGGGGGGAAGGGGGTATGGCGTAGCGTTATGTTGCATTATGTGGGGGAGGGGGGTTTGGATCAACGTTACGTAACTCACCCTAAGAGTTGGCGCACTCCCATATTTATTGAGATAGTTTTTTTTTTGTTTATATTATTAGTAACAGTCTTGTTTGTTTGACAACATTTTGATTTAAAAAAAGTTACTACAAAATGTTGTTAAAAGAAGGTCATTTAAAGTTGAATGATTCATTGAAAGTCATATTCCAAATTGCTAATAAAACTATGTTTAATAGGGTTTTAAACCCTATTACGATTGAGTTACGTAACAAAATGGGGGAGGGAGGGGTCTGAAACTGTGAAAAAATGTGCTACATAATATTTGTATGGCCCATAACGATATAAACAAACTTTTATTTTAACTATGCTTGCAGCATTGACTATTGTGTGTGGACAATGCCTGCCTTAGTATGTACTTTCTGCACAACACTTCCCTTAACCCGTCTCATCACTTCTCAAGGATTTAACAAAGAGGGAGATGCGGACGTAGCCTATCTCTCACTCTCATACATGCACTAGATTTGTCCAGCGCCAAGAAAATCGAGTTATAATAAAATATTGTTTATTGCAACATAAATTAAAAAATAGAATATAAAATACAATAAGAAATCTATCACTTATTGGCTGAGCGGGGTATTAAAACGAGTGATGCATGATGAGAAATAGTAATTCACTTCATTTTATGGACATAAGGAATAATCATATTTTATAATTAACTGTCTTGTTTTTTCCAGATAAGGCTTTTGACTTCTTGATCAGACGATCTCTTCAAACAAAAGTTCCTGATCCGATCTCAAAAGAAAGCATTATATTGAAGCGGAAACCCATTTTCGATAAAAAGATCTACAGCAAAAAGCAAGGCTGCTGTCACTAAATTAAAGGCATTTTCCAACACCTCAGCGTACACTTCTAGTCATAACTTTAGAATAAGAAACACACCAAATATTCTCTTTATAGTTATACGATCAGATGTGTTGACTTTAATTTTACACTATTTAACATTATCTTTAATGATTTTCTATTAGAAAAATTCCTCCATTGAGGAAGCTGTTATTTACCAAAGACATGTTAAGACCTAAGCCCGGGACCATGATGGATTACTAGCTAACTAGCTGCTTGTCGCAGCCTTTTTCGCATGAACTGAAATGTGTGATGATGTTATCTATCTATAGTATTATAAAGAAGAGGTGGTTTCTGTCTGTCTGTCTGATGTTTCGGGTGAACGCAAAAACTATTGAACCGACAGGGCTGAAACTTTACACAAAGGTAGATATTGAACCCATGCAACACATAGGCCTATTCACATCCTTAAAATTCCCTTGGGCTACGCCCCGTGAATGTCCCAAGTTTCAATGTTTACATTTCAGAAGAAAGTAAACATTCAGAAACTGTAATGCGAACAGCTGTGGATACTTCCATTTGACAGCTTAAAGAGCAGAAGCAATAATAGCTGTTTCAAGCTAACTAAAATCATTAATTATGAAAACAGAATAGATAAACCGAGCTTATGGCCCATCTGTAACCTGAAAAATACACCATGAAACTAGTGCTACAGAATTGTTGTCGCCCAGCTAGAACGGAGCCTTGGGAGCAGAGTATAACGAAGCAGAAATACTTAGTTTAACCACAGAGAAGAAACAATTCTTTCTCTGGATTCTCTTTTTCTCTGAAAGAAATCATTCTTTTTTCTCTGTGGTTCGCAAACAAAACATAATTAGTTTGGAAAACCCTCATAGCAATTAATTTTGGTTAGTATAATTTCCTGAAGTTGTATTTCAAGAATATAAACATACAGGAAGGTATGGTAAAAGTAAATAGAAAACTATCTGACGCTGCAAGCGGTAAACATAATATTGTTCTCAGATAAAAAGCGGGATAAAAAGGGATTTTTGAAGGAAATTTAACGGGATAAAACGGGATTTATTTTATCTGAAGAACGGGATTGTTATATTTGTTTTGGCCAGCAGCTGAGTGGGCTCATTAGTGGACCAGCTGATCCGTTGTTCTAGCTTAAAACATTAACCAGTCTTGGGATATCTATTCTGTATTCAAAATGAATGCTAAAATACAAATTGCATTGACTATTCAACGGGTAAAGAAAACACCTGTGCGAAGAACGGGTGCATCAGCTAGTTTACTCTAAAACCTTATATGTTTACACACCTTTCCTCACTCTAATACTCAATATACAATGTTATTTTTTCATAGCTGATAGTTCAAGATACAATTTTATAGTTAACTAGTGGCTTGAAGGGGCAACAGCCCCTAATCTTGCTCTAATACTCTGCCTCATCTGATTGCTTTACTCTTGTCAAAAACAAAGCAGACACGTAATCACATGTTTTAATGTAAACAAAGCAGACGTTTTTAAATCTCCATGCTTTTCTTATGGAGGATGTTTTACGTTATTTCTCTTTTGCTGATCACATTTTAGAAATACTGCTATTTTTCCCGAGTCACTGGGATAAAGACCTTTGATTTGAGCCATCTCCCATCATCCTGCGTTTTGCCAAACTCCCACAATTTTGGCTTAAAAATTGCGCTTACAGAATTATATATAAGGATGATAAAATTTAACAAAGTAGATAGGTTTCGGTCGGCTGCTAGACTTTTTGATTTCGATGAGTTTGGCACAAATGTGTAAAATCACATTTATGAACTTAAGTTCCAAACTCAGAGACAGGCAAATGGGAATAAGGAAAGGCTCTATACAGGGGTTTAATATTTCTCCACAAATTTGTTTTTTGTTGCATTTTAACCCTTAAATTTTTAAACCATGCAAGTATGGCTTTGACAATTTTATAAAGCATAAATACCCCGTTGCAGCAAACCTGCGTACTCAGCGAATTCCCATTGCATATATATGGGTCTCACTACAACCTAGAGTCACTTACTGAGGTTCACAAAAATACATTCATTAATAAGTGATCTATTGCATTTTATTCATTCACTATAAGAATAACATTATGGCTATTATGGTTATTATTACGCAGGTTTGCTGCAACGAGGAAGATAAGAAATGTTTTTTTCAATTATCAATATAACTCAACCAGGTGAAGCTACATACCAAGTTTTATTAATTTAGGTTCATAACTAAGGTAGATAAAAAACTTAACTTATTCTCCATATGAATAACATGGGGGCCGAGAATGCAGGTTTGCTGCTACCGGGAAAATCAACAAAAACAATTTTTTCTGCAAATATCAATATACCACAACTAGTTAAAGCCACATACCAAGTTTCATCAATATACATTCTTAAATAACCAAGATATACAATTGTATTTATCCTCTATAAGGATAACATTGGACAACGTACTGTGTTTAGCACTTTGAATTTCTCTGCAACGGTTGGTTATAGTCCCGGTCCCGAAGGTGACGGTTAATAGAGGTTCCACTGTATTCATTAGTGCTAAACATAATACATTTTACAATGTTATTTATATGGAGAATACAATTCTATATACAGGGTGTTCAGAAAGGGTCATTACAAACTTCGGGGGCTGGTAGTACTTAACAATTTGAACAAAGAATTTGTTATAAACATATAGGTCGAAAATTGTTCTGTTTAGCCGCTAGCCGCCATTTTGTTTTTTTAACAAAACATTAATATCATTAATATCTCGAGACCAACAGAAACCAAATTTTGCACATTTGTTAAATAACCAAAGACGCAAATGATAACAAATTATTATTAAGTTAATTATTATTAAGGTTTGCTTGCACGAGTTGGGGACAACAATTAGTGCCCAAATGCACTGCTTCTTGTCCCGACTTGTACAAGCAAACCTTAAGTGTATTTTCTCGGTTATGCGTTGACAGATTGCTTTGGATAAGGTGTCATTAGATTTGTAAACAGAATGTATATGTTTTTTGTTTCTTGTAAAACTTTTATAAAATTAATGGTTTGTTTGTTATTTGACTTTAAAATATTAAAACGGGCGTCATTTTGAAAATATTTAAAAAACTTAATAATAATTTTTTATTATTTAACGTACGTGCAAAGTTTGGTTTCTGTTGCTTAAATAGTTCTCGAGATATTAATTTTGTGTTAAAAAAACAATATGGCGACTAGCGGCTAAACGGAAAATGTTTTGACCTATGTTTGTTTCAAATTTGTTGTTCAAATTGATAAGTACTACCAGCCATCATCAAGGTTGTAATGACCCTTTCTGAACACCCATAAGCGTAATTTCTGAGGGGCAAACATGGTTATGATCGTGATTATTGTGACTTTTCATATACAATATTATAATAATATTTTATCCAAATTATTGGGGGGGGGGGTAACTGTCCCCCCTTGCCACCTACGGATTACGCCTATGCTTATTTATGAATATATTTTGATGAAAATTGGTACCATAGCTTAGTAAAATATGTTTTAATTATATCTGCATTTAAACCCTATTTTTAAGGTCCCCGTGGCGGCAAACCTACGTCCCAATGTTCTTTCTTTAGAAATAAAATCTTCAAATAACATAAGACAGTTAAAAAATAAGTTAAAGCAATACCTTATCGAGAAATGTCCATACAAAATTGAAGACTTTTAAAATTAAAACAACAATGAAAATACAAAATAAATTTCAAAATACAAGTTTATTGTTTCACGATTGGATAATGATTCTATTAATTATTATTATAGTGTATACTCTGTTTATTTAACATAGTATAGTATTAAAACCATACATTAATTATGGTGATTATAAGATATATCCCAATAAAGAATAAATAATATTCTTATGGAGGATACACAAAATTGCTATATCATGCTTATATTTTTGACTATATTTTGATGAAACTTGATAAATTATTGCCTCTTAAATGGTAGTGAGGTAGATATATTTAAATTAGAAATTTGCTGTGTCCACAAGTTTGCTACGACATTGGGTATCTCTTTAATATTAATTCAGATAATTAATATGAACATGGAAAATGTAGAAATGTTGTTTTGTTAAGCAAAACTGTAGAGTTGATAGAAAACATCTCCTTTGTAGTTATTTATGTACACAGATTATAACCATACATATTATTTGCTCAGTTCTTTACATTGTGTTTCAGGATAGCAATAACTTTAATTGTAGATTTATTAAATAGACTAAGTATACATTTTTTCAGGGCTGCCACAAGGCGATTGGGGGCCTGGGGCAAAAATTCTGTGGGGGCCCCAGACACCCTTATTTTACTATCTTGGTAATTTATTTCTTGCCAAGGGCTCCCTAGGGTGCCTGGTTTTGCAAAGACCCCCCCCTCATGCTCTGATTTTTGCAGTGGCATACCAAGGTTGTTTTTTTTTTTTGCCTTTACCTATCACGTACAATACACACAGTTTTACCCTGCAGAGGAGCATTTTCAATACTAGTAATGATAGAGTATTCTCGTATGCACAATCCATGCTATGTCAGCCGGTACAGTATTTAAAAATAATTTGTTTGCTTGTTGACTTTGGGTAACCTAAAAATATCCCTTAAACTTGTTACATATAAAACTAATTTACAGGCATATGAAATGTGTTTCCTCCTCCCATTTTTAGGATTTAATGAAGGGATACAAATATCCCACCATATCTTGGCATATCTTGATCCCACCTCCCTTGGCACACCCTTGCATTTATCTGTATTATGATTCGTAATTTTGTAAAAAATGTAATGGTGTATAACTTTAGTTTAATATATACTTATTTGATTTGATTGATATGTTGTCATTTTTATTTTTATTTTAAGAATAATTATTTAGTATAGTTTTGTAACTTGACACGTAAGGGTTTTTTTAACTTTTACGTTTGCGTTTTAATTACCTAATTCTATATTCCTTTATGTAATAGGTTCGTCTATGAGCAATGAAAAATGTATGGTCTCTGAAACTTTTTAGAAACACGGATGTAAAGTTAGAGAAGGTGTGCTAAACTTTACAGCCTAAAAGAAATCACAAACTTGGATATAGGAAATATTATGAACTTTAAATATTCTTATTACCATATTTTTAGCTTGAAAATTTGGAATATGAAAGGTATTTTTAGAACAGATAACTTTTGATAACAATCTAATCTGAGAACATTTTGAAAAATAAAGTTATTTTGAAAGGATAAAGTTCAACGCTCATTTTTTAGATCCGTCAGGATGGCTAATCCTAAATTTAACATGATGAATAAAAATAAACCTGCAAACCGTTGCAGCAAACCTGCATACTCAGCAAATTTAAAATGGTACTTCATTACGTCATGAAGCCACTTACCAACTTTCATCGAAGCATATTCACAATTAAGCGAAATATGACATTTTATTGATTCTCCATAAAAAGAACATTAGGACTGAGTATACAGGTTTGCTGCATCAAGGACCAAAAAATCAGGTTTTTATGCAAATACCAATGGATAACACCATCATATGAATCAACATTACCAAGTTGTACAAATTTATGTTCATAAACAAGCAAGATATCATTTGTTTCTTATTCTCCATAAGAATAACATTATATTTATTTATTTATTTACAATCACCACATTACATAAAATATACTTGACAGGTGATTATTCCAAGATTCTTAATCTACAATCCTTAGAGTATAAGAAATATATATCCCAACGAACAATTCACTCTCCTTCCAGGTATTCATCCAGTGAATAAAACGCCTTCTGCAATAGAAATTTGTTCAAAGATATTTTAAATTTAGAAAAAGAGTCTATATTTTTTACTGAAGCGGGTAATCTATTATAAACCTTTGGTCCCATGTACTGGGGACCAAAAAAAAAAGAAAGTTAAATGAAGGAGTGAAAGAGTTTAAACCTATGTTGTACTTGTTTAATTAAATTTTTAAATCTGGTGTTATGGATATGCCAGATAAAATGATGATCTTCAGCTTGAACTTCAGCTTCTCTGGGAAGAGACCCTGCTCAAGGGATTGGTTCACTATTCCGCAAAAAAGGTTCTTCAGTAGCTTTGAAAACTTGTTTAATTACAAAGAGAGGAATCTCAACCCACCCTGAGGATTTTGTGTTACTGAGAGAATTAATAATTTTTCTAACTTCAACAGCAGAGATCCTCTTAAATTTAAATTCTAATGTGGCATTGTTAAGTTGAATAATTTTATGGCTATTATTGTTAAATAATGGCTAAAAATTTGTCTATAAGCCGATTTGCTGCTTTATAAACTTAACAAAGTAAACGGTATCAGGAAACTGACACATACTTTCTCCCTGCTGTGTTTACATACTCTCTGCTTTATTTACATTTTTAAACCAGCTGAATGACGCTGTTTTAAACGAAAGACTATTAATGATGTTTACTAATCGCCATCATCGTAGTCATTTGTATTTGCTATTCAAGTTTAACTGATAAGCCGAGTATAAGTAAGCAAAGCTGATTAGGAGTCTGGATGCGCTGTTCGTTTCCGCTCGTGTTATTCCAATACTGTATATTATTTGCATTGTAAAAGGTTCCCTACACTCTTTTAGTGTCAATCTCTACACCAGCCTGCCAGCCTGAGTCGTTTGTCCGATTGATTCGGGCAAGCGACTTGTGCACGTGTGACTATCCAAATTGCAGCGAGTCGAGACTGCGAGCGGCAGTAAAGTCTCCTTTGACTCGGTCACAAAAAAACCGACAAGAATCGGAGCGCTGGCGAGGTAAGCGTAATCATACTGAGCGATAGCAAAATAGCCCTCAACATTCTCACATTCACCATCGCATGGCTAGACTCGGCGAGAGTGTATAGCCAGCTTAGAATGACTCGCAGCTTTAGGTACTCTCCAGAAGGTCTTGTAGAAAAACCACTTTCATAACAGTGTATGATTTGTTTAACGAATATACAAACTGCCCATTCTTAACTCAAACCTTTTCCTTTTGATTTTATTTGCAGTTATAACGCTCCTTACATGATTTTTCCCTCCGTCATTCATGTGCCGGTACCTACCCAGAATAGTTCTGTATGATTATAGAAAAGGAAGAAAAAAATCTACATCCGGTTTGGTGGTGATGACCAAAAACTTTTTATCGTACGCTGATAAAATAGTTAAAGGAGGACAAAAAGTTATTTGTTTTTCAAGTAAATGGAATTATGATTTCTATTTACCTCGTTAATGTTATAGTTATTAAGACAATGTGTGTTTCATTACAGATTAAAACCAAAATACCCTCTGGTTTATTTTTGTAAGTGGAATTAAATCAGATAACACAAGATCGTTGCCATTCCAGTAGTTAGTAGTATTTCTAATTACATTATGCTTAAAACATCTGCTCTTGCTGTTGTGCTAGCATTTTCTTATTATATCAACAGCTGTCAAATGTACAACTTAATCTATCTATACTTATTTAATAGGCGAGTAGGTTTTTTGTGACAATCACTCCTCTTAAACTACTGAACCGATTTTCATGTTTTTGGTGTCATTGGAAAGAGCCTAATGTGAAGTTGTGCAGGAAACTTTTGTTATAGAGAAATAATTTGTAAGTGAGGCCCTGGGGCCCTTTAAAGTTGAGTTTTTCCCCATAAGCTTAACATGGGGAAATAACTACATGTTTTAAGCAATCAGCTGGATAGAGTAAACACAGTTAATCAGCAGGCCATGTTGGCTTTGGAACGGTAACACAATATTTATAAATGATGATCGCGAGCGAAGCCGCGACAGGTTTACTAACTAGTTACAGTTAATAATTACTGTTCTTCAATAAGATTTATATTAAACTTTGGAGGCTTTTAGGGCGTAGGCCTGAGGACCGATTTACATTATAAGGGGTTTCTGAAAATCTACACGACAATAAATTTCTTACAGTATGCGTGAATTTATAAACATTGTAATTGTTTTGAACATTTTTGTAATTTATTGGAAAACAATATGAACAAAAATAATACAAACATTGAAAAAATCGAAATTTACAATTTTGAATTTTGAATTACTCAAATATAAATAAATACTTGCAGTATTTGTTAAACCTGAGTTCACAATCAATTAACTAACTTTAGTATTAGTAAAACCCCAGCAGCACACATCGTTGGGCCATTGTCAGCATTGAAGGATATGGTAGGGAAATGGTCGGTTGGTATTAACGTGGTTGGGCCAATGAACCAATTGTTGGCTAGCCCACGTTGGCAAATCCAACCATAGTCGACGTTGGGCTATCAAACGCTATTGTTGGCAAATATATATATTTTTATTATATATATATCATAATAATATAATGGTACGATTTGCTAACAATAGCGTTTGATGGCCCAACGTCGGCTATGGTTGGATTTGCCAACGTGGGCTAGCCACAACGATTGGTTCGTTAGCCCAACCGCGTTAATGCCAACTGACCATTTCCCTACCGTATCCTTCAATGCCGACGATGGCCCAACGAATTGTGCTGATGGGCCAACCTCGCGCCAACCGTTGGCCTACCATTTTCCTACGTTGGCCCAACGATTTGTGCTGATGGGGTATAAATTAACATTGTATTTTTATTATTATAATTATATTAAGTATATATTAATTTGATCATATTTTTCATATTTCATAGATACATAAATCAAATTATAAACTTGTTCCTACTTTTATTACAGTGATTTTTGCACAAGTAGATTCACGCAGAAGAATAAAACGAGTACTATCCAATCTAAGAAGAATAAAACATAATAGTATATAGGCTAGTACAAGTTGTGCAGGTACAGACTATTGGTAATTTCTATATCTCAGTCCATTCTTCAATTCTCGTAAGTCAGATTGGCCATGGGGGTTAAGGCGAGTGTTCAGTAACTCAAAGGTTGTAGGTTTGAGACCTGACTGTGACTCAATATTTTTGCAACTTAATTCCTTTTTTAAAATTTCTATAATTGGTTTACTACACAATTCAATTAGATAAATCATGATTTTTAAAATTAAAATAAGCATTTAAATAAAAAATTATAAACCGTTGGCATTTGGTTGGGTATTGGTTGACATTGTTGGATAATGGATAGTTAAATCATCGATGGGCCAACCTCGTGCCTTGCGACATGCCCACCGTTGGCCAGCCATTTCCGCCGACCATTTGCCAACGTTGGCCCATCGATTTGTGCTGATGGGGAAGGAGTTGGGACCTCGATACTTATTAACGGTTTAAAGACATTGATGAATATACTGCATTAGCCCCTACAATGTCAAGTTTTATAAAGTAAGGTAATGAATCCTCACTTTACAAAAAGAGTCACCATAGTTAGAGGCCCCTTTGCAACTCAGAAGAAAACACAAAGCAAAAATAACACACAAATACAGTTTTGAGAAAGAAAACTCAAATGTTCTAGGTGTATCAGTCACGCTGTACTGATACCGGGGCAGGCTAGTAAAACCGTTATCCTGAAACAAGAACAAAAACTGCAATGAGGTGTTTATTTTGGGTCCTTAATAAAGCTAAGTTTATTATATTATTAATTTGGATCTCACAACAAGAGAACACATACGTGATTTAAATATTGTATTTATTAATTTATTCACTATTCACATTCCATTCATTCTCCTTTATTGCTTGAAAACTTTTGTAATTTCAAACTAAAATTCTCAAAAACTTCTTTTAAATAATTTACATCTATCTGTTTTCATGTTTTAGTATATATGTGTGTGTGATTATACATTATAATCATTGTAGCACTATTTAGAATTATTTAACATAAACTTATCTCTATCATCGTGAAACTTACAAATAGGGAGGAAGTGTCAATCAAAGGGGTGAGGGGCATAGAAGGGCGAGGAATCGGCAGAGGAGATGAAGAATCTGTAATAACAAGGGTCATTACAGTGAGAAACATAATAAACTCTTTAACATAAACTTATCTCTATCTTGAAACTTACCTAAAGGGAGGAAGCGTCAGTCAAAGGGGTGAGGAGCATAGAAGGGCGAGGAATAGGCAGAGGAGATGAAGAATCTGTAATAACAAGGGTCATTACAGTGAGAAACATAATAAACTCTTTAACATAAACTTATCTCTATCTTGAAACTTACCTAAAGGGAGGAAGCGTCAGTCAAAGGGGTGAGGAGCATAGAAGGGCGAGGAATAGGCAGAGGAAATGAAGAATCTGTAATAACAATTAAGGGTCATTACAGTGGGAAACATAATAAACTTATCTCTATCTTGAAACTTACCTAAAACTTCCGAATTCTGTTATTTTTATCGTCTATTATTTTGGTAATTACGTTACTTGGGTTAGGGAATCCGAGAAAGAGAAAGTTCTTCGCATTTGATTTTGAACACTAATTAGGCTGATTGTTACTCCTTTACATGTATTTATTCAATCTCCAAGGTTTGGTTCTGGTGTCAAAGAGTGAAATATTTTCAGGGTGTTCTACTGACTATTGGTCTTAGTCAGTAACAAGGCATATCAATTATCTTACACTCATAATTAATTAATATTTACCTTAAAGTACGCCTTAGTTGTGTCGACATCTCATTTAGTGAAAAGTGATTAAGTGTAGGTATAGAATTACATTATTACAGCCTATTTGATAAAAATTTAAAAAAAAATATTTCTTTAATAGATCTTAAAGAAGCAAAACTAATGTTTAAAACTCTAAACTTATCAGTACCGGTATAGAGATACCTTAAAACAAGGTTATAATGGTGCCGAGGCTTAGGTATTATCGTGCTGATTGCTGTATAATAACGTAAGCCTATTTGCTGTAGAAAAAATCTTTAAAAACTATTAGTTGGCTATTTAAAAACTACTTACCGTACCATGAGATAATAAAGGGTTTGGAGGTTTGAAGGTGTTACAGATGTAGTGCATTTTGTGGGGCGGGATGTCGGAGAGGTATAAGCTCTCGAAATGCCTGGGAGCATCCAAATCCTTGATTGTTGTTATAAGCTACGTATAACCAACATTATGTCAACGCTTCGATTCCGGACATAATACTTTCATCTTCACTATCTTCGCTGTCTTCTGATATGTCCACGTCGTTGTCTTCATCTTCACTCGATTCCACTGCAAGATTAATTATGAAGGCTTCCATGGCGTCTTCCTGATGTGCCTGATTTCCAATGAAGTTGGTTTCAAATTTCTTCACATTTTTGCATTTTTTCTCCCAATCCTCTTTAGTTATTAAATTAAACTTTTGTCGGGTTAAACATTGAATGTCATGAAACTTGAACGTAACGTTGTTTGCTGCCACCCAATTTTTCACATCCGCCCAAATTAGCTCAATGGCATTGAGTTCAGGGAGGTATGGAGGAAGCCTAAGAACATTGTGACCGTGTGCATTCAACACATAATAAATAATGTATTGAGTGTTGTATGTTTCTTGATCAGTTCATAGAGTTCTACTTTTAACATATTATGAGTAAAGTCTATGTTTTTCTCAATCAGCCATGCGTGCATTTCTGATTTTACTTTGTTCGATGTAGGGCACTTATCTCCCTGTTTGTTGTGGTAAAAGGCATTATCTACAACCACAACACAACTGGGAGGTAAATTAGGAATCAACCTTTCCCTTAACCACTTTACATAAGTTTCATTGTTTACGTTGTCATGATAATCTCCTGTTTGTTTGCTCGCCTTCCACATGGTTAAACAGTTAGGAATGAACCCCATTTCATCTCCAGCATGGAGAAAAATTAACCGTTCACCTTAGAAACTGAGTTGACTGTGTGAGAGTCAACGGATCACCCCTTGCCCGATATATGGGACGAGTCTATGTATGACTCGTCAGTGTATACAATAGGACAATGTTTCTTTCTATATTTATGGACTTTCTTCAAGAAAACAAAACGCTTATATGACACTTCTTGTGTTTCCATCAATATCTGCCTATTGTTCTTTGTTTTTTCCACTCATAACCGATTGTCTTTAAAATTATCCTCACACTGGAGATGGATCCTGCGAAGTTTATTTCTTTTTTAAGTTTAACTCGGATTGTTTTTACAGTTGGTAGGCACCTCTCGGTTAGATGAAAATTGTTTACAATCCTTCTAACTTCGCCGGCATCAAAATCGTTAAGACCAGTAACTTTGTGCGGCATTTTCCATATTTTCCTTGGGGCCTCAAAGCTTGAATGAGTATCCTCAATTTTCCTTTTTAATGAACTTAATCGTGCTAAAGATCGAAGGGAGACCCCACAAGCCACTGCCACTCGCTCTTACTTTTTTAGGATCAATAATAAATCTTCCCGCTTCACTTTCCCTTTCCATAAAACTCATAACGTTTGCTATGAGTTTTCCGTTTAACACTTTGCCTTTCCCACTAAGCTTTGTGCTGGATTTAGTAAACTCTGTTACAAGTTCAAACTCGAACTTGCCGCCATATCGGAAACATCTAGAACACACTATCGCACGCACAAGGATCTAATAACAATGCAGTCACGTGACCCGCCTCGCTCATAAAACTGAACGACCGCGGCTACTCGTTCTCTTAGCTAGGAACAATTCGGCGTAACAGCATCTAAAACCTTTTTTCTAAATTAATACCGCGTTTCTTTGCCAATTCTAAAAGTTCGTCGATTTGTTAACGGGGTGCATCCCATACGTTCTCTATTTCGCGAATTATTTTAAAGAAAAGGCCGAAATTCGCGGTACAATCTCGCATTCGCATAAATTAATTTATAAAACTTTTTCAAAATTACACGTGCTAAGAGCAGGTTTTAACACTGCCATTCTTGTCGTTTTTTGGGAATTAAACAACTGGTATCATTAGTATTTAGTGCATTAATAGTGTTACAGTGTTTTTATATTGTGAGCGTATTGTGTATGTAATTTTCTACAATGGTCATGTAAGTAATATTTATTTGTTTCACATACTTGGTCATATTTCACCAGAGCACATGTCATAATTGGTACAGATCAATGTTTATTAATTGTTAAGTTTGAATTCATATATCATTGTTAATTTATTTGATGTAATTTCATATTCACAGTTCATTTAACGCAACTCTCTATTTATTGTAATCTAACTTGAAGACGTAATTGCTGTACAAGAATTAATTTATATCTATGCAAGAATACTTTTGAAAAATATTTAAATTTAATAACATTGTCTCAAATCTAAAATAATTGTGAGAGCTGGAAATTGAGTAGAATCCAAAATTCTAGGAAATTTAGTACTTATATAACTGAGTGTTACTGTTTGGTTGATTTAAAAAAAAAAAGTATAAAATTAATTAATTTGCAGTTCAGAGCTCAGATCATGATTCAAGACAGTTTTTAATAAGTTAATCATGAATCATTCGAATGTGTAATTTTATTTGGTGGTAAAATGATATAGGAGGATAGAGTGTGTCGGAGGTCAGGAGGTTTAGTTAGGAGGACTAGAATATTATTATTTATTCCCGACCACTCGCTTGTTTTTATGAACCACCATTTGATTAACTAGGATTTCCTGATTACCACAACTTGTTACTTTCACTTGAGAACTGCTTTTGATTATTTAAAATACAAAATACAAAAAAATATTAAAACTAAAAAGGCCAGAAATCGACCAAAGCCATAACCTCTAAGGTGATCCTTTTTAGATTAATTAAAAAATACTCTTTTCCGGCTCTGATTTAGGCATGTATATGTTGTAATGTTTTTCCTTAGATTTAAAATAAAATAGTTTAAGTACAACAAGTGGTAGCAGGCAGACACTGATTTGTTGGTTGCAATTGTGGTGAAATATGACCAATTCATTATTATTGATATTTTTGTTATATTACTGTGCAAATTATTTATATTTTGTTAGATTTAGATATTGATTTAAAAAAATGTTTTATGGACGTCAATATGTCACAACAGCAAGAGATAGGGCGGCAAGGGTTCAATCACGTTATCTAGGAGTTCAAGGTTCGGATAGATCCGCTCCAGTTGTGATACAGGTAGAGCAGGCCCCTCAGGCGAACAATAATGTGGATTTACCGCATTCCCCTTCAGGTGCGCATGTCAGCTTGGAAAATAGGTTACGTGATGCAAAATTATTGCCCGAGAATTTTGAACCAAGGGTAGACTCCACACATGTTCGATACACGCCAAGACAGGATTGCGTAACCGACACTTTTTGCACGCGTGACCAAACAGGTCAGAATTTTAGCACGCTCTCAACGACTGATCGCACCGTTGTAATCGAATTAGTTAGGAAACTACAACCTTGTTCAGGGGAGAATGAGTCACATCTTATTCAGTTTTTGAAACAAGTAAACACTATTTTTCAGATTGTTCGGGTTGGTCACAATGAAGTAATTAAATTAATTTTGCCTCAGACGCAAGCACATCTTTTTGAAATTTGGTCACATGGTTTGGAATTGAATCTTACATGGGATAATTTATACTTTTCAATCTTGACAGCCTTTTTTCCAGGATTACAGTTAGAGCGAGTAGTAAATAAGTTTGTTAAAAGGTTACAATGGCCCCAAGAAACCTTTGTAGCATTTATTAATGATGTTACTTCCTCAGCCGTATCCAGTGCAATTTTCCAGACGAATATTTAATTGATGTAATTCTCTCGAATATTAATCCACGCATGCGCACTAGTTTTTCATTTTGTGAGAAACCCAAGACAATTTGGGAATTGAAACATTTAGCGAATGCAGTAAATGCGTCAGTCCAGGCAGACAATCATTATTTCAGTACCTTTCCCCCACTTCAACAAGTAACTGTACCTTACCCAACACTCACCAAGTTTTTGAACAAAAATCACAAGTTAAATGTTTTACATGTGGAAAGCAGGGGCACATCGCACGATTTTGTAGGCAGGGAAATGCACGAGGCAATTTAATGAGGAGGTAATTAAATTGTCACAAACAAACACCTCCATTTCTGTAGTTCCATTAGATTTTTCCTTGAGATTACCGACAGTAAAGTTTTTTATTCCATGCAATACATCACAGAAAGCACTTATAGATACTGGTTCAACAAGTTGTTTAATAGATAATAAATTTCAGACTGGAGGAAAAAATTTCTTTATTTCATTAACATTAACTATTTGCTTTTGTGTCTGATCATTGTCCAAGGTTATTTCAACATTAACCGGTGAAGTGAGTTTAGTTACAGTATAAGGTCCCCTCCATTTGTGACAAAGTTTTGCTGTTATTTTCTTATCTTTATTACTGAAGGAATGCCTATACAAAACAACCTTATCACCAACAACAAAATTAGATGGAGTTCGATTCCTGTCATACCGTAACTTCGTTCTATTGTGCGCCTTTGTGAGATTCTGAAAAACATTGTCTAAACTCGGTTTGTTATTATGTCCTGTCTCTAAATTCCAAAGAAATTGCAATGGGTGTGTAAGTTCTCTACCTAAGAAAACGCTTGCGGGGGTGAACTTTGTTGCTTCATGTGTTGCGGAATTGAAAGCAAGCATTAAATATGGTAAATAAATGTCCCATGACTTATGATTCTGATTATGAAAAATTCTCAATGCAGTAACTAGGTTTCTATTAACTCGCTCAGCAACATTTGATTGAGGTCTATATGGTGAAGTTGTTACATGCTTAATTCCTAAACAAAAAGAAATGAAAAAAATTCTTGCGATGTGAAGACGGAGGCATTATCTGTAATTAGGCGCTGTGGAATACCATGCTGTGCAAAAATGTTGTTTCGTAAAATATTTATTGCGGAATCTGATGTTTGTTTTCTAACTGGGTATAAAAAGCAGAATTTCGAAAAATTGTCCACCAAAACAAAGATTGATTCGTTTCCTCGTTGTGTTCGTTGTAGCGGACCAACAAAATCACAAAACCATTGCTCGTTACAATTCGTCGGTATATGAGAACTTAATTGACCAATTTTTTGGTTTTGTGCCGGTTTTGAGAGTTGACATTGTTCACATGACCTAACAAAATTCCTAATAAATGGTGTCATGCCTTTCCAAATAAATTGCTTCTGAATGTGATTCATAGTTTTGGCTATGCCCGCATGTGAAAACATAGGATTCTCATGAAAATATTTAACAATAAAAGTGTGCATGGACTCTGGAACTACTATTTTGCTTTTTCTGCCCTGTTTACCAAAATACAAAATATTATTGCGCAATGAGTGGTTCTTGACTGGAATTTTATTTCTCAAATCTGAAATAATTAAACTTAAACTCGGGTCTTGTGCCTGTTTTTCCCTAATTGAAGTAAATAGTTCTGGAAAACATTGCAGAGTGCAACATGTAGAATCCTCGATGATTTTAACGGTATTATCCGTATCATCCTTGAAGACTCTACATAAGGCATCTGCCACTACATTTAATTTACCCCTAATATTTTCTATTTCAAAATCAAACTCTGAAAGACTTAACACCCACCTATCGAATTGAGCTGTGTGTTTACCCTTATTTTTCAAAATGTACATCACGGCAGAATTATCGGTTTGTAGTGTAAACTTCTTGTTTAAATATGGCCTAAATTTCTCAACTCCATATAAACATGCTAAAAATTCCTTTTTAAGCATGGGGTGATTACGTTCTGTTTCAATTAATGTTCTGGATGCAAAATGAACCGGTAAAAGATTATCTCCCTCTTTCATTTGTAGAACTGCTGAAATCGTATTGTCACATGCAACAACAAAATCAGCAGTTGACAACAAAATCTCCATTAAAATCTGGCAATGTTAGTTGAGTTGACGAAACAAGGGAATTTTTTAATTCATCAAAAGCTTTCTGGTGTGTGGCTGTCCACTGAAATTTAACGTTTTTCTTCCTTAAGTTATTTAGTGGCAAGGCTATTTTGGAAAAATCCTTAATAAAGCGTGAATAAAAGTTTACACATCCTAAAAATCGCTGAAGTTGTTTTAAATTACGGGGTCTGGGATATTTCAAAATTGGTTCAATTCTATCGGGGTCCAGTGAAAGGGTTCTGTTCGAAATGATGTGCCCTAAATATTTTATGGAGGTATGGCCTATCCTAATTTTTTCCGGATTTATTGTGACGTTGTATTCCTTAAACTTATCTAAAACTTGTAAAATGTGTTGCTTGTGATCTTCCCAATTCTCGCTATAAATTAAACAATCGTCCAAAAAATTGAAGACAAACTTAAATTTAAAATCGCCCAAAATTTCATCCATAACTCTAGTAAGTGCTTGGGATCCGATTTTCAGACCCTGTGGTACTGTGTTAAATTTGAATAAACCATACGGAGTGCAAAATGCTGTATGCTGTCTTGATTGTGAATCTAATGGGATTTGAAAGAAGGCATTATTCATATCTAATGATGTGAAATACTTGGCTTTACTCAAAAACTCAAAGGCTGAATTTAAAGTAGGCAGGGGGTGAGCATCATATGAAATATATTCATTTATCTTCCTGTAATTGCAAACTAATCTGAATTTATTTTTGTCCGCTTTTGCGACCAAAAAGGCTGGAGCACAGTGCATACTAGTTGACTTCCTAATTACATTATTTTTGAGTAACTCATCAGTAATATTTCTCATAGCATTCATCTTATCTGGAGGGACGGGGTAGTACGGCGAGCAGATAGGTTTATCTACCAAACAGCTGATGTGATAAGGAGAGACGCGGGCCTGCCCTATCCCGCGTCGATTGCGTCGGAAAGTTCTAATAAAAAATTACTATCAGGCTGCTGTTGCTTCACAAAAATGTCACTCATTTGAATCTTACTCTCATTATTGAATTTAAAGTTAATAGTGTTACTCGAAAAGTTTAAATTCATTTGGGATTTCTGCATAAAATTTACACCTAAAATGATGGGAAACGGAAGTGAATTAACTATAAAAAAATCAAAGGTCCATGAAAAATTGCCTATTTTGAAATGAAGCTTAACTAATTTCCTAACCATGGTGCTTTGCTGATTAATAGATTTAATCAACATCTTAGTTTTAATAATTTCCTTAATGCTCGGTGATGATTTAATGCTTTGAAAAAATTTATTATCTATTAAACAACTTGTTGATAAGTGCTTTCTGTGATGTATTGCATGGAATAAAAAACTTTACTGTCGGTAATCTCAAGGAAAAATCTAATGGAACTACAGAAATGGAGGTGTTTGTTTGTGACAATTTAATTACCTCCTCATTAAATTGCCTCGTGCATTTCCCTGCCTACAAAATCGTGCGATGTGCCCCTGCTTTCCACATGTAAAACATTTAACTTGTGATTTTTGTTCAAAAACTTGGTGAGTGTTGGGTAAGGTACAGTTACTTGTTGAAGTGGGGGAAAGGTACTGAAATAATGATTGTCTGCCTGGACTGACGCATTTACTGCATTCGCTAAATGTTTCAATTCCCAAATTGTCTTGGGTTTCTCACAAAATGAAAAACTAGTGCGCATGCGTGGATTAATATTCGAGAGAATTACATCAATTAAATATTCGTCTGGAAAATTGCACTGGATACGGCTGAGGAAGTAACATCATTAATAAATGCTACAAAGGTTTCTTGGGGCCATTGTAACCTTTTAACAAACTTATTTACTACTCGCTCTAACTGTAATCCTGGAAAAAAGGCTGTCAAGATTGAAAAGTATAAATTATCCCATGTAAGATTCAATTCCAAACCATGTGACCAAATTTCAAATACCCCCGTCGCAGCAAACCTGCGTACTCAGCGAATTTCCAATGCATAATATATGTCTTAATGCCATATAAAGCCGCATACCAAGTTTCATAAAAATATATTCATATATAAGCGATATATACAATTTTAATTATTCTCCATAAGAATAGCATTGGTGATGAGCACATAGGTTTGCTGAAACAAGGAACACAAACAATTGGTTTTTATGCAAATATAAATATAATTTAACTAGGTGAAGCCACATACCAAGTTTAATCAATATTCAATCATAAGTAAGCACTATATAACATTTTAATTATTCTCCATAAGAATAACATGGGAGATGAGTAAGCAGGTTTGCTGCAACAAGGAACTAAAAAAATGGGTTTTTATGCAAATATCAATATAACTCAACAAGGTGAAGCCACATACCAAGTTGTATTAATTTATGTTCATAATTAAGGGAGTCATTACATTTTACTTATTCTCCATAAGAATAACATGGGGGCTGAGTACGCAGGTTCGCTGCTACGGGGATAATCAACAAAAAATCAATTTTTTGTGCAAATATCAATATACCAGTACTACGTGACCCCACGTGCCAAGTTTCATCAATATACATTCATTAATAATGGAGATATCAAATTTTATTTATTCTCCATAAGGATAACATTGGACAACGTACTGTGTTTAGCACTTTGAATATCTCTGCAATGGTTGGACGTAGAATCACAATTTAAACACCAAAATGATTGTTTTGTGGAGCTGAATTGATTGGTAAAAGCAAATGTGAAGTTTACATCAAAATTAACTTAGGAAAAGCCAAAAACCTTTTTCCCATAAGATTAACATAGGAGATTTTATGAGCAGGTTTTTTTGGATTTTCTCCGCAACCACTTAACCTAGCTTAATAATTCAAAATACCATATTATTTGTTTTTTTAAGCTCTATAACATGGTCTACACCAAAATTAAGTGTTTTAAAAATTTTAGGGTAAAAAATGCAAAAAACTGATTTTTGGAAAATTTAAAACCCCCATAAACCCCCCTTCCCATGGCCCGATTTTTCTGGTTTTCGAACTTAAAGTCATGAATGTCAATTTACACATTTGAGCCAAATTTCATCGAAATCGGACATTTTTTACTCAAGTTATCGCATTCACGGACACATATATAGATATATATATATATATATATATATAGATATATATATATATATATATAGATATATATATACATATATATAAATTTGAACGAATAGTGTTTTAGTCATCTGGGGACCTAAAAAGAAAATTTGTCATGGTCTCGGGCTTAAATCTTACCATGAGACCTACGGTAATAGCTTCTTCCCTATAGGGGAAATTCGCTAAAAGATGTGCTTGCGTCTGAGGCAAAATTAATTTAATTACTTCCCGGCCGGGGGTAACACTTGGATCGAGGGTTCGAATCCCGTCACAGTCGGTGGTTTTTATGTGCAACTCATGGAGAGTTCACCTGTCTGTGGCAGAGTTGAAGGGGAGGGCGGACCTTAAGCAAACGGTGGACGGCTCGGGTCCAAGCTGACGGGATGGGTGGATTCTTTGTGAGTTGCACATCTGATCAGGTGTTTTGCTACTTTTTACCTATCTTTTACTGTGTGTGTCCAGCGGAAGCACGTTTTTATTAATTTTAACTGTTCAGGCGTTCAATATATTAAAAAAATCAACAAAACATCACGGATTCAACTACTCCTTTCAGAAGCTTAGCACTCAAAGGGTTAACACTTAACTTGTTGTTCAGTAAGTAAGCTAGAGTGGCCCGTTTCACAATTAAATCAGTCTCAGAAGGATTCAGATTCTGTACTTCTTCTACGTACACATTCTGTACATCACTTACATTTATCATTTGAGAAACAATGGTCTCTATAGCAAGTATACTTTAAGTGCCGCAGTCATAACTATTTCTCTGCTGCGGGCCTTTTATTTCAACAATGAGGGGATTGCTGGTTTGGCCAGTAAAATATGTCAACAGTTTCCTGGCAACAATCTGAGCAGAGTGGAGGTTGTGCCTGTTCAAGGAGTTGGAGTGATAAAACCTACTTTCTTTTATCTTAAAAATTAGGGTGCTTCAATGAGATCCCTGAGATCCAACAGGATAAAGTTGCTCTGAATCATTTATGGGAACAATGAGCAACTCTTTACCACTGATTTTTTGCGGATCAATATAATGACTAAAGTCATCAACACTTTTAATGGCATGACTAGCAGTAGGGTTGAAAATCAAACAAGATTTTTGCCCACAATTGTATTTTTTTAAATATTAAAGCATTCAAATAGAGTCTGATCTGTTAACCGATTTTGTCCCAATAGCTCATTTGTGTTTTGGATATTATTGAAATAAATATCTGTCTGGATGGCCACATTTTTTATTTCATGGTCAGTTTGAATGCTAGCATTTGATTTACAGTATTACTAACATGAGCTTTAATATTTTTATTAGATGATAAACTGTTAAATTTAGGGACAAACGGTGATTTTGATTTGTTATTTGATTCGTGTTTTAAACCCGTCATTTTTAACGGACTAATAACAGCTAGTAGTAATATAACAGATGTTTGTAAACAAAGCAGCCAGGTCTAGAATGACAGATGGATTGGTCTGGCCCTTGTTATCAGCTGTTTGACCTTGTCCAGTCTATGCAGGTATGCAGTTCAATGTTCAATAGTTTCAGTTGCATTCGGGAAAACCCCAGCCTTTTCCTTTGGATTACGTTCCCATCAGTTAGTGTCCAGTGTTGATGAATAGGTAATCACAAAATTCATACCAATACACTTCAGAAAAACTATTTATAAAAACTAACAGTATACTCTATACAGTAGCACACTAAAAATACCCCCATTGCAGCAAACCTGCATACTCAGCGAATTTCCAATACATATATATTTATATACCATATACAGCCACTTTTACCAAGTTTCATAGGTAAATATTCCCAAATGAGCTGTATTTAAAATTTTAATTTTTCTCCATAAGAATAACATGGGGATTGAGTACTCAGGTTTGCTGCAACAAGGAATACAAATTATGGTTTTTTATACAAATATCAATGTAACTCAACTAGGTGAAGCTACATACCAAGTTATATTAATTTATGTTCATAATTAAGTGAGGCATAACATTTTTCTTATCCTCCATAAGAATAACATTGGGTGCTGAGTACGCAGGTTTGCTGCTATGGGAACCATCGGCAAAATATTGTTTTTTTTGGGCGATTATCAATAGACCACAACGAAATGGAAGCCATATACCAGGTTTCGTTCGGATACATTCATAAATAAGCGAGATATAAAATGTTTCTTATTCTCCATAAGAATAAGATGTGACAGTGTTCTGTGTTTAGCACTATGAATATCTCTTTAACCAATTGACGTAGAGAAATTATCAAAACACCCAAATTTTTCGTGTTTTTAAGCCGAATCCAATGGTGGAAAGTAAAATTAGATTTCTTAAAATATTATATGTAAAAAACTCAAAAAAAACTTTTTTTGGGTACAAAACCCCCCTAAAATACCTCTTCGGATAAAGCAATCTGTCTGGTTTTTGAACTTAGTCATAGTGAATTTCCACATAAAAACTTTAAAAAGTCAAAAATGGTAATAAAACACAGACTTTGTCCGATTTATAAGGAAATATGAAAACATTCAACTTTTGGCTGTTTCTGATAGGTATCTCTGGTTCTATTTACCTGCAATGCTGGGAAACAATGTGCATAATAAGGTTAGCAGTAGGTCCCATCAGGATCAAAGATGGTATGAGGGTATAAGGGGTAATAAAACTACATCAAGATACGAAAAACAGCATTTTCCAATGTTAAATCCTCATAAGACTACGTGTACTAATGTGTTTAGTCAATATACATTTTCTGTAATAACTCGGTAAATATTTGTGCTAGAATGATGAGAGAGGGCTTAAAGGTTGCCTTATTAATCACAATCTTTTTACATGCATTAATTTTACATCCGGGGCTTTTCTAATCTTTTCTGGGCCCAAAAACATAAAATTTGGGCTTAAGTTTCACCGTGCGAATGCTATTTGCATACAAAACTCATTTTTTGTGGTCCCCATGGCAGCAAACCTGCGTACTCAGCAGCTATAATGTTATTCTTAAGGAGAATAATAAACATATGTGATATCTTGCTTGGTTATGAACAGAAATTGATAAAACTTGGAATGTTGCTTCATCTGGAGGTGATCCATTGGTATTTGCATAAAAACCAGATTTTGTGGTCCTTGATGAAGCAAATCTGCATATGCTCAGTTCTAATGTTTTTCTTATGGGGGATAAATAAAATGTCATATCTCACTTATTCATTGATATACTTTTATTAAAGTTGGTAAGTGGCTTCATGACTAAGTGAAGTACCATTTGAAACTCGCTGAGTATGCAGGTTTGCTGCAACGGGGGTATTTTTTGCTTAATTGAGGCTTTTGTATGTGGGATTCGTGTGATCGTGTGACGTGAGTTCCTAGCCGCGCGCCTATGTAACATATGCTTTGATCTGGCCCTGTTTATACATTACCATAGATTAAGCACACTCCTTAGGAGTATGATATTATGTAGACGTAGGATAATATAAATCGATATGAATGTAACTCAACTATTCTCTCGTCTTTGGTTCAGCTGATTCCCTGCCACATTCAGCTGATTGGTCAAACTAAATTGTTGGGTTCCGATTTCCGAACCCAACTGTGATCAAACATCAAGTGAAGTTTACAAATAATTAATTTTCAAATAGTTCTTGTTAGTTTATTTTTAAGTATTTCTATGTTCAAAGAAAAATTAACATTTTAAATCTAAAATGTAAGCCAAAATGTGATAAGGAAAGTTTAAAGTGCGGCAAACAATAGACATATGTCTCGTAATTAGGTTTATTTTCTAGTCAAACAGCTAAGTTAAACCACGTATTACTTACCTAATTTGTGTTTGTTTTACATTTTTTAATGTTCAGCAATAAGCCAAAATTATATGATAAGTAACTGAGGTTTGTTTATAAGATAATGTTTAATTTACTACATTACCTAGTTGGACCATAACCAATTGGATCAGAACCTAGCTTTATCCTAGTACTGTACTTTAATTTTTTACTGTGATATGCCTACTCTATTTGCAAACTCTAGCTCAGTAGTTAAAAGTGAAATTGAATAATGAAAGCAGATCCCATTAGTGTAATTTTGGTTAAGAGTGATAGTAAGGGTGATCGACTTTTGTTCCGGTATCCTTACACAACGGATGGTAGGTCAGAATCAAATCAGCAACATCGGAAGAAAAACCCCTATGCTTTGAATACATCAGAAGACATCTTGCAAGGTCCAGCACCACAGACCTTTAACATAGATAAAGGACATCTAACTGGATTTACAGATGAGGTTCTATCCACTTTATTCGCTGTGAAACAGGAATTGTGTGAAGCAAAATTTGAATTGAAAGTCAATGATGTCAGGTTTGTTGGGCATCCAACACTTTTACAATCAAGCTCAAGAAAGAACTCTTCTGATAGTAAACAAGGAAATCCTTCATGTGTTTTAATTCATATAGTTTTTGCTTTACAAGCAGTTGCTAATCATTCTATTGTCAAATGCTACTACGACTTAAGCAAGAGATTAGGAGTGGCTCTAAGACATGAAGAGAAACGCTGTGGATATGTCACTGATCAGATGAAGCAAATGATCTTAGCTCATGACGAAGTTACAGCCAGGTAATCTAGAATAAGTTGATGATACTGAAATTGGTTAATGTTTGTCCTACCTGTTTAGAGACACACACAAATGCGTAGACTTTAATAAGCAGTGAATTTTTCATTTTATATTTCATTATTTGATAATACAATAGCATGCAATACATTGTTTGTTTAGAATTCATTGTTGGTGATGGTGAGTTTATGCTATTTAGGAACTTATTGTTAGGGACATTTTCCATCACTGATTAGTAAAAGCAAGTTTCACATTTTCAAACTTGTTTTTACTAATCAGTAATAGGAAATGTCCCTATAATTTTTTAAATAACAATAGGCTACACTATTTATGTTTTGTCCAATTGTACAATATATCTTCTCACTTTTATCTGGTGCGGGGAAGTTATACTCGAGTGTTATATTAGGGCCTACTTATAAATTTTTACTAATAATACTTTACTTATAATAAGTTATATTACTCGAGTGTTATAACATCCACTTGGTGTGCAGTTTGGCAATGCAGAAAGTCTAGGATTGGCTGATAGCCCTGTAAACCATGACCACAACTGTCTTTCCTGCTTGTGGGATTAGATGGTAGACAGCTCAGCTCTACTATTGAGTTGTGCATACATGCACATTAAAAGTTTGACCCAGTACTACTATCACCTGTCACTCGGCGCTGTGTGTCACTGGCTGGCACTTCCAGAACATAAACAAAATAGTAACTGGGTTTCTATGAGTTATAGTAATCTAACTCTAAAGATTGCTGTATGCCAGTAATTTATATACAAAAATAATGTAATACTTTCAAACGATTTTCTGTAGGCCTACTTTCTCTTAGTGCAGTGCTACCTTTTACTTTTACCAGGCTCTGCTTGTTAGTTGTTTTATGTACCACTTTCGGCTAGTTGTTATTTTAAAGAATTTGTACTACTCCTACAAGGAAATTATTTTGCATGTGCTAAGTTAATTTAAACAGCTAAATTTAACCATTCTGTATATAGTAATCCAAATTCAAATTTGGATACTTTTGTTCGGTTCTCAACCAATATAACCTGCAGGAATTTTTAAGTTTCATTATAATATTTATAGGCCCCTATTAAAAACTCCTACCTACTTAATAAATTGTACAGGTACTAATAACTCACTAGGCCTAATTCAAGGTGATTGGTCCATGCCCACATATTAATGCAGCCAACATGTTAGGCCTTAAAGATATACTAGAGGTGTAAGTGTGGAAACAATCACTGTGATTTTAAGATTTGTTTCTTATCTGATTTAAGTCCATTTAAATTAACTTTACTCAGGTGGTTGTGTTACTATTGATGGATACAATGTTGACAAATATATCTGCAGTTTTATTCTCTTGACTTAGTTCCCGTCACTCCTACAAGGAGCATAGGGACTCGGAAGAATCAGCGCCAGCGAACCCGGTTTGTAGCTAAGACCTTCACTTCCCTCTCAGCTCTTTCCTGCTTCTTTGTTCTTTTGTCTACAGTTCTTCTCTAGGTAATTAGGCCTAATGCTCCTCACCTTCTTTTTCCCTGAGGATTCCAATCCAATGCCAGTCTATGTCATCTTGTGTCTTGCATAGAGTAGGGCCTATGCCCAATTCATTGCTACTTTCACTTTCTGATTTGAAGTTCTACAGCCCCCTCTCTGGCAGCGATCCATAGGTCCTGTTTTGAGATGACTTCTGGTGAGTCTTATCATTGTACCTCAGAATCTTTCTCAGACATTGGATTTAAAAGACTTGGAAGTTTATAGGTATTAGGTGAGTCGACCTTCCAGGTTTTGCTTCAATACTGATTTTACATTTCTGTTTAATTTTCTGAGTTGGTTTTGTTTGCTACTTCCCTAGCTTTCCTTACTATGCAGAGTTGTGCGAATGCAGCTTTTGCTTTCTTGATATGGGCGATGTCGTCCTCATCAGCTCCACTATAATTTATGTAAACGAACCCACTTCCTCCTCATCTATATAGGTAGTCTCTGTGATTTATTTATATTATGATTTTGCCTACCTTCAGTTTGCATAGGTACTCAAGCAAAAGTGAAATAGGCTAGTCCAGACTTATTGACATTGCAATTTAATATAAATATAAGTACAATACCAACCCTCACAACCCTAAATCTCTTCATTGCTTGGTAATTAAACAGGTACCAAAAATTACTTTATTTAGTAAACTGAGTGTCATGATTGTGATATTTACAGGCAAGAAGAAGAAGGAGGCAAACCAGACAACAAAACGACTCCTTTTGAGATAATTTTACAGCGTTGTAGTTTAGCAACTGCGCTGCGAACAGCGTATGACGACCTCACCTCAACTGGTCTGGTGCGACTTCGTATCAACAGGTGGATCCAGCTCACTTTTTGTCTACCGCAAAAAGTGCATCAGTTCCACAAGAAGGGTTTTATGATTGAGCCTGAAACCATTGATAGGTAAGAACAGTATATTTTATTTTAGTGTAGATTTGTTGTTAAATGTAATTTATTCAGCACGAGTTTTTATTCAGTAGACTCCCCATGTTTCGATGATGCCAGGGTCGAAGTACCTTGGGTACGGTCAGTGAGAGATTCATCACTAGGCCACAGGCTCAGGGGGGCTGCTAAGTCCAAGCTGCAGTTATGTTTTGTATGGGCATATTTTACAGTTGACAGAACTTTATTCATACTATTTCGGGTTGATTTATAACTCTTATTTTAAGTTTTCCTAGCCTACATTAAATTAAACTCCAATTTTCAACAAAATTAGAAACCAGTTTTTCAGTGTGCTATCTTGTAAAGACGTCACGATGAAACGCCCCAATGAAGTTATGCTATTGTTATAAGACTGCTCCAAAGTAGGCTAATTATTTGCGAATATTTATAACTTTACTGAAAACCTCTGATTAACAACATTTTAAGCCAAGGTAGGCCTACCGGTAATAAATAACTCATTTTAATGTGGGACATTGTGAACATGAATTTAAAACTGTGTTTGTATACTAACTTAATAGCTACTAAACAAAAATTCAAATTATGATTTTTTGAAGTTTTATCCTCGTTTGCTCTTTACGTTTTATGCCCCATTGATATTGACTTCTAACATCCATGGATATTTCAGAATTTTGTAAAACAGGTAATAAATGTAACCTAACTACAATGTATTCCTCTTGACTACAGCATTGTAGTTTACTGCAGGTGTCTGCAGAGCTTGAGGCCGTACCACGGTTTGTTGCTGTTGGTCGAACCGAGTCACCTGCTCGATGGTTTGCCGCTGGATTCCTCCCCCGCTCTCCTTCGGTTGCTCAAGATGTACAGTCCGCTCAAGAGTCTGCAGACACTGTCGGCTGATGCTGACCTTACACTGGCTCAGGTAAGACTTACTCATTAACACACATTAACAACACATTAACACACATTTTACACATTAACAACAACAACAAATCCCTGGGTAGTTTTTATTTTTGAATTTATTTCCAGATTAAAAAATATTATCGAGCATATGCAGACAGGGTGGCATGTGCCCTCCCCAACTTCAGGGAAAAATCATTAAGTTACAAAAAATTAATTTCAGAGTAAGAAACCCTAGAACCTTAACCCTAGCAGTGGCCAATGTTGTAAGTGGGAAATGGCAGAGGAAATTTGGCGAATTTGCCAACCTTTTTTGAAAATTCGTATAAATTCAACCGTAGAAGTACCTAGCCAACCTCATATTCATTTTGATCGGAAAGAACAGGAGAATCTGAAAATAGAAAGGTAATTTTTCTGTAAAGTGAAAAGAATAAAAAATAAGAATTTATTTTTTGAAATTTCAAAAGCAGCCACAGTAAAATTTGTTCTACTGATTTGTTATGGAAAATTCATTATACACATATTGTAGGCAAACTTTAATACCCTACATAGAAATATATAACATGTTATGGAAAGAATTTTCTTTTGTAAGTGTTAGGGGCATAATATAATAATAAACGGAAAACAGAAAAAAGTGTTTACAGTGTTAGTTTGTGTTGTAAATAAGTAATAATATACATATATAATAATAATGTTATATACATATTTGTAAAGCTAATTAAGGAAGGAATCTAAAGAAGTCATAAAGTTGATGGTAAAAAATAATTATCACTTATAAATAATTATAAATAGAAGAATGTTTTGAAATTTTTGCGTATTTGGAAAAAAGAATTTCACAGTATTTAGTATATAACTTTTTAACCAAACTTTTTTCTCCCAAAACAATAAAAACATGTTTTAGATCATTCAATTCCGTACATAAAATTGTACAACATTTAGGGTAAATTATTATTTTTATAAGTGTTATGCAAAAATATATAAAGTAGTCACTTAGTAATTTTTCGAAAATTATTTTTTTTCATTGAGACCTATTTATAAACACTATTTTTCAATATTTATCCATAGTATAATGCACAACGATTACTGTTATAAACACCACAAACATTTCACTAACACTACAACTCTGAAATAATAAAGGACTTAGTAATAATTCATGGATAAGAGATAGCTCTCATACACTGAGTTCTACAGTTTCTTAGTTCACGCAATGGCCAACACAGGCAACTAAAGGATCAGGTGTGACACAATACTTACGTCTTCATCAGTGAAGGCTGATGTAACCCTGCAAGCAGTGCTGCCAACGGCAAAACTAAATTCCTCAACATTTCTTCCTCTTCAAAATGATATATTATTTGACTAGTAACTAACTTACACTGCATATAAATCCGATTTTCCAAACCCTCCAGTCGTGTCGGTTTGCCATTCAATAAAGAAACAAAATACCCCCGTTGCAGCAAACCTGCATACTCACCGAATTTCCAATGCATAATATATGTCTTAATATACCTACCACATAAAGCCGCATACCATGTTGCATACAAATATACTCATAAATAAGCGATATATGCAATTTTAATTATTCTCCATAAGAATAACATTGGGGATAAGTACGTAGGTTTGCTGAAACAAGGATAAAAAAAAATTGGTTTTTATGTAAATATAAATATAATTCAACTAAGTGAAGCTACATACCAAGTTTGATCAATATTCATTCATAAATAAGCGATTTATACAATTTTAATTAAGTTAAGCAGGTTAATTAAGTAAGCAGGTTTGCTGCAAAAAGGCACACAAAAAAGGGGTTTTATGTGGACATCAATATATGTGAACTCAACTAGGTGAAGCCACAAGCTAAGTTTTATTAATTAATGTTCATAATTAAGGGAGACATTACATTTTACTTATCTATCTATAATATTATAAAGAAGAGGTGGTTTCTGTCTATCTGTTTGTCTGTCTGTCTGTCTGTCTGTCTGTCTTCCTGATGTTCCGGGTGAACGAAAAAACTACTGAACCGACTGGGCTGAAACACTACACATAGGTAGATCTTGAATCCATGCAACACATAGGCCTATACAATTCCTTAAAATCCCCTTGGGCTACGCCCTGTGAACGTCCTAAGTTTCAATGTTTACATTTCAGAAACTGTAATTCGAACAGCTGTGGATACTTCCATTTGACAGCTTAAAGAGCAGAAGCAAGAACAGCTGTTTCAAGCCAACTAAAATACAAATTGCATTGACTAAAGAACGGGTGGAGAAAACCCCCGTGCGAAGAACGGGTACACCCGTCTGCTAGCTATTAATTAATATTAATGAATTAATTTTAATGTGGCTTCATCTGTTTGTGGTCTATTCTTATTTGCACAAAAAACAATGTTTACCGATACTTCCTGCAATCCCCCCCCCCCGATTTCATATTTTTGCCCCCCCCGATTTTATATTTTTTGCCCCCCCCTCTTCGATTTCATATTTTTATTTTATGTCCCCCCAGTTTATATTTTTGCCCCCCTCCTGATTTTATATCCCCCCGAGTTAATATATTTGCTCACCCCGAATTTTATTTTTGCCCCCCCCGATTTTATATTTTTGGCCCCCCCAATTTTATATTTTTGCCCCCTCGATTTTATTTTTTTTGCCCTTCTCCCCGATTTTATAATTTTTCTCCCCCCCATTTTTATTTTTGACCCACCCCCAATCTTATATTTTGCTCCCCCCCCTCTTCGATTTTATATTCTTGCTCCCCAATTTTTATTTTTGCCCCACCCCAATTTTATATTTTGCTCCCCTCCTCTTCGATTTTATATTTTATGTTGTCCCCCCTCCATTTTATATTTTTGCCCCCCCCCCCGCTGATTTTATAATCATGCTCCCCGTCCCCCCTTCCCGATATTTTTTTTAATTTTTTGTACTTGAGTTCTTTTATTTCTAAAAGCAAATCCAAAGTGTTACGTGGACCGATTTGGAGTCGCAAACCACACGCCGTTTACTACCCGACAGAGTTCCTCGACTGAGCAACAGGACCTGAACTATCGGCCAGTATAGTTTGTTAACTTTGATTTAATTGTACATGCAACACATAGGCCTATTCACTTCCTTAAAATCCCCTCGGGCTACGCCCCGTGAACGTCCTAAGTTTCAATGTTTACATTTCAGAATTAAGTAAACATTCAGAAACTGTAATGCGAACAGCTGTGTACGTCAGCTAGCTATTAATTAATAATAATGAACTAATATTAATGTGGCTTCATCTGGTTGTGGTCTATTCTTATTTGCACAAAAAACAATTTTTACCGATACTTCCTGTTCCCCCCCCAATTTTATATATTTGCTCACCCCCGATTTTTATTTTTGCTCCCCCATTTTATATTTTTGACACCCCCCGATTTTATATTTTTTGATACTTACGTTACTTTTGATATATA